>JAOXNO010000007.1:333751-353769 GCA_028565335.1 Limnodromus scolopaceus | reverse complement strand
GCGGGGCCGGCGGCGCTGACCGCTCTGTCTCCTCCCGCAGGACCCCGCCGGCCGTTCCTCGCCGCCGGTACCCGCTGCCGCAGGCCCGCAGCGCGATGCCGGTCGGGCTGCCCGCCGCTCGCTGGGAGAGCTGCTCGCCGCGGAGCGCGCCCTGGTCTCGCCGGGCCGCCCCGCTCCGCAGCCCTGTCACGGTGAGGATCGCCCCACCGGCCGCCGGCCTGGCCCGCTCCCCAGCGTGAGTACCGGAGTGGCGACCGGCTCCCGCTTCGGCCTCGCCTCGGGCGGGATGGGGCTGAATGGGGAGGGCGGGGGGAACCGGTTCCCTGGCCCTCAGCGGGTCGTGCTGCCCGGCACGGTTCCCCGGGAGGAGCACAGCGGTCCCGGGCTGGCGGCAATGGCTCCATCCCCGTCCCAAGCCTTGCGGGGAGGAGTGCGGGGTCCAAACCTCCCAGAGATCACAGAATCATTCAGCTTGGAAAAGACCCTTGGGATCATTGAGTCCAACTATTAACCCTACTGTACAAAGTTCTCCCCTACACCGTGTCCCCCAACACCGCATCTAGATCCTTCACGGGAGAGCCCTCTCCCCACTCCTGTGGGGGCAGTGGGAACACTGGGTGAGGAGTCTCGCTCCGGGGATCTCACCGTGTCTAACGTCCTGCTTCACTTTGACGCACAGCCTGGAGCAGCTCATTTCGCCTGCGGCCTTCCCGGCCAGCAGCAGCCCGGACCCCTGCGCGAAAGAGACTGTGCTGAACGCCATCAGGGAGAGCAGGAAGAGGGCTGTGGAGGAAGAAGAGGAGGAGGAGGACCAGGCTTTTGGGAACGATCAGGAGAGCAAGAGGAGGTAATAAGCAGTCCAGGTCGCTGCTAGTGTGTTGGGAACATCGTAAATGGGGCTAGCGCTTCGGTGGTGACAAATGGGATGTGTCCCCAGAGAGTGTGCCAAGCCTGGTGTGACCAGAAGTGCTGTGGGAAGTGAACCGCAGAGAGGAAGCACAGCCCATCACCCAGCCCTCTGGGCTGTGGCGGAAGGTCCTCGGAGACTTTGTTTTGTCCTTGAGATCAAAGGGATGTGGCTTAGGTTTTTGTCTGGGCAACCTCCAGGTCAGGCGTGTTCCCCTCCGTTGCGGGGGCTGGGAGAGGCTGGGATGGGGGCTGGGGAAGCCTGGCAGGGCTCTCTACCTGGGAAATGGTTTCTCTCATCACGGGGGTTTGCAGGCTGGGGACGCGTGGTGGGAAACGCTCATATCAGCTGCAGGGTCACCAGCTCTATCCTTCAGTCAGCCCTGGGCTTCCAGGAGAGACGGGCTCCCCAACATCTTACAGCCTCAGTGGAAGCATCACACTTTAAAAAAACCTGTGTGCATCTTTGGTGCACTCTTGCAAAAGGAGGTGAAGCACAAGGGTAAACATGGGAGACTGTCTTCTGCTTTCATTAGTCAAGGTCAGTGATTTCCAGCTCTGAGCTCAAAGAAATGAGGATGCAGTGTCTTTGCCAGTGCTCTAGGAAGGACAAGGCATAAATCCTGGGTGCTGAGGTCTGCCGAGGCCTTTTTAACTGTCTGGGCACAGCACTGCCTCCCCATGCTTCCCTCCTGTTTCTCATCCTTCCCACCTACCTACGTGGAGGCCGTTCACCATGTTTTCCTATGCCCTTCGCGTGCCAGGGCTGCCTGCCTCGGCTTGAGCAGGAGCTGAGACCACAGAAGGGCAGTTCGGGCAGTGCCCAGGCGCTTTGTCCCACGTGCTGCGCTGGGGCTGCTGCTTGAGGTGGCCCGGGGAGCGCAGCGGGGTGAGCGGCAGTTCGCAGTGAGGCGCTGGCTGCCTTCCTGCTGCAGCAGGGCGTGCTGTCCCCTCCGCCATCGCTGGATTTCCCGCAGTCTTTAAACCTTTGCCTCCGCTTGGTGAGTCTGAGCCCCTCAAGAGCCAAGCAGGACAACAACAGGATAGGTGCACAGGCAGGATCAGCTTGGTTTTTTAATTTATCCTATTTTTTTAATATACAATTGCCCAGCTCTGTCATGAAAGTCAATTTTGAAGGCATTAAAGCCTGGCAAGCACAAAGAATACTTGTAAGCAGAAAGTCCGGCGACCTTTGAGGGAAGAAAGGAGCTTGCATCAGCTGGAGAGCACTGGATCATCTGTGCAACGGGGTCAGCATGCTTGAGCTCAGGGGAAGGTTTGGGCAAAGTGACAGGGCTGATCGTACACTTTGGGCTCTGCTTCGCAGCAGGGTTTGCTTTAAGACTTTCAGACTTCAGATCTCCATGAATCGTTGTGGGAAGGGGGATTCAGTTTCTGACTCAAACAGTCCAGAGCACTGGCTGGGAAGAGGTAGGACACCTGAGTTTTGGAGCTCAGATCCATTTCAGAAGTGAGCTGCTGAGACTCTCTGAAATGTTTTGGCTTAGAATAATGGATTTTGACCCAAGATTTCATTACATCAAAACTACTCTGCCCAGCTCGGGGTGAGGGTCAGTGAGGACAGGACCAGGTAGAGAGAAAATCCACAGCAGGAAAACCTCTGTCCTTGGGTAGTGGATGACAAGAAAAAAGGAAGGTTTATGCTTTCTCAGTGCTGAGCCCACCTGGAAGAGGTCTGCTCCCGAGGCTGGGAGGGCAGCCCCTGTCTCTGCTGCCTCTGTGCTACCGCAGGCTTCTGCCCTCTCTCCCGCAGGCGCCATGATAGCAGTGGGAGTGGGCAGTCAGCCTTTGAGCCCCTGGTAGCCAATGGTGCCCCCGCCTCTCTCATACCCAGGTAAGTGCCCATTGGGCCAAAAGCAACTGCTGTGAGCTGGGAGGGGGGGCTGAGAGGCTTCGGGCTCTGAAAAAGGCACTTGGCTTTTGCTTGTGGAGCCCAGCTTCAGGGGACAGCAAGAGAGGCTGTGCCCGTGCCTTTGGGATGTCACCCTGAGCACAGGCTGGGGGCCGTAAGGGCTGTGCTGCTGCTGTGGCCTTTTTCCAAGCCCTGTGTTGTGAGAAAGAGCGGGGTTGCTTTCCTCTACCCACCCTGCATTTAAAAGACCTGTAGGCAGAGTGATGGGGAGCTCATAAAATCTTTAATCTCCTCTAGGCCTGGCTCTCTGAAGAGGAGCCTTGTCTCACACTGCCCAGATGACTGCTCTAACAAGAGGTCACGCACCTCTTCCGTGAGCTCCCTCAACAATACGTATGCTGGCGGGATCCCCAGCTCCATCCGCAATGCCATCACCAGCTCCTACAGCTCCAGCCGGGGCCTTTCACAGGTAGGAAACATCCTGCCGAAGGCAATGCCAGAGCCCAGCGCTCGCGGCTCGACCCTGCGCTGGCGTCACCCCGTGTAACCCAAACCCTGGGCTCGGAAGGAGAGAGCGGTGTCACTGGGTGCCTCCAGTGAGCGCTGCGGGGAGCCCCAGTGCAGCTCCGCTGGGCAGTTCCATCTCCCCGTGGGTCAGGCAGGTGGCTGGGCAGGCAGCAACGTTCCTTGTCATTCGGTGCGTGCTGCTGGGGCAGTCCCCAGGCTGAGCTGTCCTGCTGCAGCTCTTGTTTTACACCAAAGCAAGAAGGTGGCCGTTTTCCCCTCCCTGCTCAACCTTGGCCGGTCTGTGAGGGTGGATAGATCCAGGTGAAAGGAGGAAAAAAAAAAAAAAAAAATATCACTTTGCTGCACTGCCACCTTTTCAACTGGAGTCAGCAAGTATTGGAGCTGTGCACTCCTGCTTTGACCCAGGTCCCCTCAGCAGCTGAGCTGTAATGAAACCCTGCTCACATCCTGGGCCAGGCTTGCAGATGTGGTGGTGGGAGGTAGCCACGACTAATGGAGCTCTGCGGTGTGTGTGAGGAAAGGTTTCCTCTGGAATATGCTGGTAGGGAAAGGTTTACTCTGGCTGGGGCGAGTCTAAAATCCTTGAGGTGGGATCCGTCTTCTCTGTGCTCCTGGTGAGGAGGTGGCGTGCTCCTGCCAGAGCAGCCCCACGCGCGTGAGGGCGTCTGAGGCAGCCGAGCAGCCATGGCCTGTGCCGCTTCATGGCGAGAGCCAGCAGCCTCCTCCCTCCCCGACCGCAGCCAGGCTGTAACAAGCCTGGAGGCCGCCTGCTCCCAGAGCGGATTCATTTTGGGGTGGCCAGACTTTGCGCTCCAAGGAAAGTGGAGGGGAGCTAAGGGACACTGAAGCCAGAGGGACTCTGACCTCATTAGCTGCCGCCCTGAGAGACGGGATTTAACCTGCAGGCCAGCAGGAGGATGGGAGGCTGTGCTCCCTGCCAGCCCTCATACTGAGTTACTGCCGGTCTCTCTCTGCGTTCCAGCTGTGGAAGAAAAGTGGTGTGAGTGTGTCCCCGCTGTCCAGCCCGGCGTCCTCCCGCCCCCAGACGCCAGAGTGGCCTCTCAAGAAAGCCAGGTAATTAGCTGCTCACCCGGAGAGCGCCCTCTTATCAATGCCAGCCAGGAAGAGAGTAGTTGCTTTCCCAGCCATCGCAGTGCCTGAGTCCTGCTCTCCACCAGAGCTGGGACAGCCCAGGCCCCTTTCTGAGACATAGCTGCTGGGTCCCCACTGTGGAAACTGTGGGAAACCCCCTTGTGTTGATTGGTGTCCCTGCTGCCTGCTTACACCGCAGTCCCAGCAGCAGTGCTGAGCTGCACCGTCCCTGCCCTGCTCCAGGGTCTGGTTAGAGAGGGCTCAGGTTGCTGCAGAGGTGACATTGCTGTGTGGCCTGGGTTGCTGGGTGCTGAAATGTTGGGAAGAGGCAGGCCCTGATTTTTTTGCCATCTCCTCAAAATCAATTCATGGGAGCTACAGTAGGGCTGTATTTTAGCGCCTGCCTCAGAGCACAGGCCCTTGTTCTCCTCTCTGGGCTCAGAGAAGGACCCGAGCTAATGTCAGTACTAAAACTTGACGTGACCACCCACTCTGGCAATAGGGTGGGTCCAAGTTAGGGACTTGTCAGGGGCAGCAGCTCCTGTCCAGGACCCCTGGCTGCCACCCCGAGGCTGACTTGTCCTGCGGAGGGTGCGCAGGGTCAGTGGCCTGGCTGAGCTAGGGTCTCGGGGAGGGGAGCCGCTCCGCTGCCTGGACCTGTGTTCAGGCTGGTGCTGTGAGAGCAAGGCTGTTGGTCTGAGGTCTGTTGTTTGGTGGAGGCAAAGAAACCCACCAGGGATGCTGGTGGGGGTGCTTGGTGGGTTTGGCCTCATCCTGCTCCCTTGGGATGGGGCCAAGCCTGGGGTTGACCCTAACTGGCTCTCCCCAACCTGCACAGGGAAGAGGAGTTGCATCGCTCCAACACTTCCACTCCAGTGAAATCGGACAAGGAGCTGCAGACAGAGAAAGGTGAGTGTAGGTGGGCCCCAGCTCTGTGCCTGGGTTGGATGGGTTACTGGTGCAAGCAAGCAGTGGTAGCTGAGGTCTGCAGGTGGGTTTGGCTTGAGTATCACCTGGAAACTAGGAACGTGTTGGTCACAAGGCAGTGGCATTTCTGCTGGCCTCAGTGACTGCCCTAAAGGGATTTCCAGGTGATAAGCAAGGGGTGCTGGCAGTGGTGGGGTGCTAGCAGATGTCTGGGAGCTGGTTTGCAAGGGGGAAGACCAGCCCCCAGCCCAGCGTGGGTCCAGATGTCAGCTTTGGGGCAAGATCTGCTGTGGTACAGTAGCACCCTGATGAAATTCCAGGCTGAGCTTATTCCAGGGCTTCCTTAGCTGAAATGGAGAGGAGTGCCCATTGCAGGTAGGGTCCTGTGGTGCAGTGCTAGACGTAGCTCATGCAGTTTGTGTGGCTTGTGATTCAGGTAGGCAGT
Source organism: Limnodromus scolopaceus (assembly GCA_028565335.1). Taxonomy (NCBI): domain Eukaryota; kingdom Metazoa; phylum Chordata; class Aves; order Charadriiformes; family Scolopacidae; genus Limnodromus; species Limnodromus scolopaceus. The sequence goes on along the minus strand of JAOXNO010000007.1, from coordinate 347,998 downwards.
GTGCAAGGACCATTCATGGAGGTGGGAAGGGACCACTGGCCTCTGGAGCCCCAGCAGGCTCTTGTGACAACACACTGCCCTGGGATGTGTTGCGGCCAACTGCTCTTCCAGGGCATCACAGCCTTGTCCTCCGCTTAAAGCCATGCCCCTGACTCTGCCCTCTGAGATGGGTCATTGAGAGGGGTCGGAAGGGACAACCCAGCCCTTGGTACAGGCCAGATGCCTCCTCTGCCCAGAGCTGGTCCTGACTTGTCTCTTCCTGTAGTGGTGGAGACGCCGGTGCGGAAGAAGCAGAATTCCCTGAGCCCACCGTCCGCGTCTGGGAGCAGCGGGAAGCGCAAGCGGAAGATCCCGTTGCTGTCGTCTCGCCCGGGGGACCAGCTGGCGCTGGTACGTCGCTGTCTCACAGCCCCTTTTGCCCTCCTCTGGCGATAGAATGTGCTCACTGCAATTTCTGCAGGGCTGGGGGGAGACTGACCTGCCTGCCCTCAGGAAGGAGGCCCCATCCTTGGCCGAGTGGGAAGTGACGCTATCCCCAGCCCCAGTGTCTGGTGGGCTGTGCGTGATTGTGCTGCCTGCTGCCGGACCAGGTAATGGCCTGGGGAAGGCCTGCCGTGCCCTCAGCGCCAAGCCGGGGGCCAAAATGAATGGGAATCGGAGCTCCGCAGTAGCGTGCTGTGGCAGAACCACCTGCTTCACGGTCTTGCGACGGCCAGCCTTCACCACACGTTCAGAGAGGCTCTGCCGGCTTCCCTGAGAAGGAGCTAAGCTGCTGCTCTCTCTTGGCAGCCCCCGCCGCCTCAGCTGGGCTACTCCATCACGTCGGAGGACCTGGATGCGGAGAAGAAGGCAGCGTTGCAGTGGTTCAACAAAGTCTTGGAGGATAAGGCTGGTAAGTATGGATGGGGAACAGGGAGGGGACAGCAAGGAGTAGGAACCAAGGGCCAGGGCTGGCAGGGCAGTGGGGTGTCTGTGGTGCAGGCTGGGTGAGGTTTGCGGCCAGTCCTGCCTTATCCTCGCATTTGGGGATGCTCTTAGTGCCTTCAGATTCAGGAGAGCTCATGCCCTGGGGTCTGCAGGGTGATGGGTGAGGTTCCCCAGGGCCAGAAGTGTTCATGCAGTTTCTGTACCTGCTGGGGGAGCTCTGCTAAGGGATTTTCCCCCACAGCAAGCTGCAGGGCTTGATTTCTTGCTCCTTCCCAGTAGATGCAGTCCCCAGCACCACTGCAGAGACTACGCCCACGTCCAGGCCCCTGGCGTTCGCTGTGACCACCCCGGGGCCTACACCTGCCTCGACAGTTCCTGCCCCAGCCAGCAATGGCTCGCTCCTGGACAGCCTGAAGAAGATGCAGAGCAGCCAGGCTGCACCCACACCGGCAGGTGAGGAGGAGGAGGGTCGGCAGAGCTGGGCTTTGGCAGAGCAAGGCAGGCACAGCAGGAGCTCTGCATTGCCTCTGTGAGAGGCAAGTGGCAAAACTCCTTGTTCAAATGCTCTGTTGGCAGCAGAACTGGCAGGCAGGTCTTGGCAGGGGGAGGGGGTAAGTTTGGGGACACTGAGCCCTGTTGGGACCTGCAGTAAGCTTGGAGGGCTGGGTCTGTCTGGTACAGATGGGTGGTACTCCGGGAGCCTTTGCAGCAGCAGGGTGGGTGCCTGGCAGAAGGGCTGGCTGTAGGTGACCCCCTAAATAAGTTCTCTGCCCTTTTCCAGATTCCACTGGAGCTGTGGTAACGTCCCAGCCGCCTTCATCAGCTGCACAGCCGCCCGCTCCTGCTGTATCTCTGGAGTCAAGTTCTCTGCCTGCCACCTCTGCTGACACCAAGCCTGTGCCTGTGTTCAGCACGCCTGCCCCTGCTGCCCCCCCTGACTTGGGGGTGCAGGCCCCCAGCAGCCTGGCATCTCCTGCATTCACAGAGCTGGGCCCAACCCCCAGCAAACCTCCCTCCTTCCCGAAGCCAAGCATTCTCTTTGGGATGCTGAACACCCCTCCAGCCAGCCAGTGTGCAACGACCACAGCCACTTCTGTGCCCACCACCACCCCGGTCTTCAAACCCATCTTTGGCGCTTTGCCGAAAAGTGAGAGCACAGCCCCCTCTACAGTTGTCAGCTCCACCACAGTCACCGTGTCAGTGAGCTCAGGCCCTTCCTCGGCATCCTCTACGACCACTATGTTCAAGCCTATCTTTGGCAGCGTCACCACAGCTTCATCTCCAGAGAAGGCCTCTCCTTTTGCCTTCAAACCTTCGTCGCAGCCGGCCTCGGGCACAGATCTGCCAGCAGCCTCCACGACTACTCTGGCAGGATTCACAGGTCTCCCTAATGTCATCTTCACCACTGCAGCTACGACTGCCACCACACAGAGTTCCTCCACAGATGCTACCATTAAACCTGTCTTCAGCTTTGGACTCAACCCACCCGCCTCCACTGGCCCTGCCGCCAGCCTGACCGTCACTGCTGCCACGTCCTCCAGTACCTCGCAGCCCTTTATGTTCGGGGGCCCAGCCAGCTCAGCTCCCAGCACAGAAAGCAGCTTTGCCGCTCCAGGGCCCGTGTTCCAGTTTGGAAAGCCACCTCCAGCCACAGTCACTGCTACCACCAGTGTCCCAGGAGGCTCTGCCTTTGGCCAAACACCTTCAAACTCGACGGCTCCTGTCACCACTGTGGGCTTTAGTATATTTGGGAGCACCACGCTGACCTCTTCTACCCCAGCCACCACGGGCCAAGTGACGTTGACATTTGGCTCCGTTTCGGCTTTTGGCAGTTCCTTCAGCACAAATGCGAAGCCACCGCCGCCGTACCCCAGCGCAGCGAGTCAGCCCGCCTTCAGCACCACTGCCCCAGAGAGCCAGCCACCTGCCAGCAAACCCGCTGCCGGCCCCGTCAGCTTTGCCCCCCCGTTCAGCTTTGGAGCCCCTGCGGCCCAGTCTGCAGCTCAGCCAGCATTCGGCAGCAGTGCTCAGCCGGCCTTTGGCACAACCAGCACCCAGGGCTCCTTCGGCACCGGCAGCACCCAGGCGGCCTTTGGGACCACCACATCGGTCTTCTCTTTTGGGACAGCCACCTCCACCACCGCCAGCTTTGGTTCCACCACCCAGACCACGAGCAGCAGTACCGGCTCTGCTGTCTTCGGCACCACCCCATCTCCTTTCACCTTTGGGGTGAGCGCCCAGCCGGGCCCCTCTGCCAGCGCCTTTGGGATCGGTGCGCCGGCCCTGAGCACGGGCTCTCCTGCCGTGGCCTTCAACTTCGGGGCTGGGCAGAGTGGGGCAGCCCCGGCGGCGACGCCGTTCGGCTCTTCCCTGACGCAGAGCGCGCTGGGTGCGCAGAGCCAGAGCACGCCCTTCGCCTTCACCGTGCCCACCACACCCAACAACAAGCCTGTGTTTGGAGGTGAGTCGGGGAGGACAGACCTTCTCGGGGGGTGAAGGGCAGGGGGAGATTTAGGCAGCAGCTTTCCTGCCAGACCTTGTTGAACTCCCCGGGCTCAGCAGCCCGAGAGGGGCTGGCACTTGTGCTGCGCGGAGCCTTGCTGTGCAAAGGTGCTTCCATCACTCACTGTCCAGGTCCTCAGCCCTCGGTGGTGGAGGGGAGTCCCTAAATTCTGCTCCTTGGCCCGTCTGAATGCACCAGCTCCGTCGCTCCGTGTGAGTGCTGAGCCCAGCCAGGTGTCCCATAGAAGCCAAGGTCTTGCCAGTGCTTAAAAGCAATCTGGAGCTTCTTGGCGAGTAGAAACGCTGCCAGTGAACGATTGCAATCGCTTCTTGCTTGCTCTCTGAGATTTTCCCTGCCACTTTGCACCCTTGCTGGGCCAACTCACCTCCAACAGAGCTGAAACCCACACCTACTTAATCTAGAAAGACAGAGGCCTCTGTTCATCCCTGGCCTCCAAATCCTCTCATGCTGCCCTGCTGGCAGGAGGGTGCAGGGATTACCATGAGAGCACAACTTTTTGCATTTAAAGGGTTTCTTGGGTGAAGAGGCTGGTTATTGGGGACTGTGGTGCTTCAGCCCCTGCAATGAGATTTGTGCCTCCTGCGGGTGCCACCGGCTCCTGAAGGCCAGGCTCTTCCTCCTTTGCTGACCCCAGCTCATCATGGCATGTTGCTTTCCAGGAACTCCCATGCCCACCTTCGGGCAAAGCACGCCCATCCCGGGAGCAGTGGGGAGTGGAAGCAGTAGCCTTTCCTTTGGGACGCCCAGCACTCCTGCCTCGGGCTTTGGAGGAGTCGGCACTTCCTTCGGTAAGGAAGGAGCTGGTGCTGTGGCCTTGGGGAGCTGATGGGTTGTGTTGTCCCCTCGGGTTGGGGTTGGTAGAAGGGCCAGGCTGTGCTCTGGGACCTGACTCAGGGGGGTACCTGCTGGGCTCTGGGGCATGTGAAACCTTCCATTTCCCCAGGGACGGGGATTACGCTCCCCCCCCATGTCAGCTCTGAGCAAGGCTGCAGAGACCCCAGCAACCTTTCTGCTTCCAGGTTCCTCCACCCCCACCTTTTCCATTGGGGCAGGATCCAAGATGGGCGCTCGCCAGCGGCTGCAGGCGCGGAGGCAGCACATCCGCAAAAAGTAACCTCCGGTGGTGCGGGCCCACGCCACCGGCCTGTGCAGGGAGCCCCTGCCTGTGCCTGGGGGGCTCCGGGCCGGAGCGGTCCCCGTGGTGGAACCGGCGGTGATGGGGCCAGAGCCCCATGTGATGCCAGCCAGAGAACCGTGCTGGGTGGCAGCGACCAAGGCGGGACGGAATAAACCAAACTTTTCTTACTTGAACAGTTCCACAGCCAAGGCTGGACGGACCTCTGTACATATCCGCAGCGTTTTCTCCCCCACTTTATTTTGCCATGTTTCATAATGTGTAAATTTTTCCCCATTTGCTTCTTCTAGCTGTTCCTGTGCGCTCCCCCTCAGTCCTCTGGCGCTCAGCCCCCTGCCCCCGTGGCACGGCAGCCAGCAGAGCCACACGCTCCTGTTCAGAGCTTAGCCACCGGTCCCAGGCGGCTGAGGGGTGCCGTCTTCACCTGGTCCTGACCTCTTTCCCCAGTGTTTCATCCTGTGGCCTGGTGAACACGCTCCCTCCAGAGGGCTCTGCTTCATTGCCCTCCCCGCAGAACACGAGCCAGGGTTAGTTCCAGCCTGGCGTGGGTGGCTCGGTGCCGTGGTGACCAACCTGGCTTCTGCAGCTGGGTGCTGACCCCCATGCTGTGACTTACTCTCCCATCAGACCTCCAGCCGAGGATGTGCCGTAGCCTGGGACCTCGGCTGGAGGCGTGGGGTGGGATTGGGGGTCCCTCCAGCCCTCTCCTGGCCACCGAGCCACTCCCTGCCAGGCTGCGGGCTCCCCCCCCTGCTCGTGTGAAGCCCCCTCTTTTGCTTTATTCATGCTCCCGTTTCAATATGCTCGTTGAATCGAGTTTGGAGGAAGAACTGAACCGTGTGCGTGGCGGCATGTTGGTTATGCCGGATTTGCTGTTTGGAGTTACTTTTTTTGGGGGGGCGCCAGTCCCTTGGCAGGGGACGCGCCCTGGCTAATTGGGTGTTGACAGTAGCATCACTGCGTGGCTACTCACGCTGGGGGAGTTCTCCCGTCGCCATCATGACTGAAAGGCAGGCAGCCGGGTGGGGGGCAACGGGGCCTGGACCCCCAGGTGCTGGGGGCTCCTGCCCTGGCAGTCTCTCCCCTCCCTTCCCCTTTCTCCTGGTGCCCCTTCCCCACCTCCACTAAAGGAGTCCAGAGCAGATGGGTTTCCTTCCCCCCTCCCTGCCCTGCCCCCAGTCCAAATTTTTGGGGTTTTTTTTAATTTTTAGCTCATCCCCATTCTTTTTGGGTTTTACCAGCTCCCAGGAGCTACGGTGCTGCCTCCCCTCTCCCCATCCAGCCAGGAGCGGGGCTCTTCCCTGCCTGGGAGCTCCTATGGGAAGAGACTACCAGAGCCCGGGGGTCACCCGAGAGCTGCCCCCCACCCTGCCCTGGGCGAGGGACGGGCACTTCTGCCTGCAGGCTCCCCACCACTTCCAGGAGTGTTTTGCTGCCGGGTTTTTTACTCTCCGAGCCGTGTGAGTGTGTGTGTCTGCTTAATTATAAATTAAAAAAAAAAAAAAAAAAAAAAAAAAAGAAAAAAAATAATCACAAACAAATATTTAAACGTTTTTTAACAAAATAAAAATTTATTTTTATATTTAAGCTAAATTGCCTTTGAATTCCTTCAAGCTTGGTTCAGTGAGGTCGCCTGCCCCTGCAGCGCTGTTGGTAGAGTTGAGCCGTGCCCCGGCTCTGCCTGCGGGACCCTGCTGCGCCGGGGAAAGGCAGCTCTGTCCCACGGGCTCTGCCGCTGCGCCCTCCCCCCCGGCTGCCACATCAGTCCCTTTGTTTTAAAATGTGATGTTTGTGGATGTGACTAAAACTTTTTTTTTTATTATTCTTTCTCTGGGGAGGAGGAGCAGGAGCTCTTGTGCGTTACAGTGACAAGCAGTTTTCCAGGAAGGAGGTGTCTCTCCCAGCAGGCGGAAGGGGGGCAGGTGACCGGGCGCTGTGCTGCACAGAGGGGACACAGCCCCGTGGTGAGGAGGGACAGAGGAGGTTCAGGCTGGTGCTGGCAGGGGGTTTCTAGCCTTCCCCTCCCAGCGTGTGGTTAGAGCAGGAGGAGCCACCCTGGGCAAACCTATCCCTGGGGTTTGAGAGAGCAGCTGAAAAGGTCCCCAGCCCTCATGGGTGGCAGCGACACAAGGCGGGACAGTGGCTCTGGGGGTACCGGAGCCAGGGCTGAGGTTAGGCCAGGTCAGCTCCAGTAAGACCAGTCTGGCAGAGGGTGCTGGGACGAGCAGAGGATATGGTGAGGGCCCCCCCGGGGAGCACTGGCTGTTGGTGCTGCCCCATTTCAGTGCCAGCTGCCCAGCCCTGTGAGACCCCAGGCTGTGCCCCCTCCCTGCCCAACAGCCCCCCCCCCGGGAGAGCACCCCCCTGGGCCTGGGCTGCTGCATGTGGCTGGGGGAGGCTGGGTTTTAACTCAGAGTGAAGACTTGGATCATTCCTGGTGTGGCTGATAAAGATTTTAGTGTGAATGTGCAATTTTTTTTCCTTGCTTCTTATGTCCCTGGTTTAAAATAAAAAGACTGTGTTCACGTCTGCTGTGCCCGTGTTTGATTCCTGGGCCCATGCTGGGGGTGCAGTACAGGACCACCCTTTCCAACACCCTCCGGCTTGTGTGTTCTCTCCCCATTCAAAGCCAGGGACGCGGGTAAGATCACGATTAGTTAGTATTTCACTTTCCCCCTGCCTTTGCCTCAGCTGCGAGCAGTGGCAATTTCAGGGTAAGACTGCACAAACACGCTGGAAACAACACTGAAGACAGAGAAAATTTAATCTGTTTCATCCCTACAGTCAAAGGCTTTTCTGAAACCCCGCATCAGCTCAGGGTAAGGATTTTTAGGGAGGGGGAAACAGTAAAATAACAGCCTTAATCCAGCTAGGGCACTGCAGGATGCAGAAATGGGGGCTGTGCTGAACGCTGGTGCTGTCTGCAGGCTGCCCCAGCCCGGGTCTGGCTGCGAGGGGCAGCCCCAGATGAGGGGTTCCCCGTCCTGGGCAGTAGGGCTGCCCCAGGAGTTGGCGCTCAGTCCCAGGGGAGCAGGGTGTCACAGAATGCCACCACAGCTGCAGCTGGCCCAAAAGCTTTACTTGTGTAAAAGGCCCCGCTATCCTTGGGGCAAGCAGTGGCACTGGAGGAGTGTTCCCCACCAGCCCCAGCTGGGTGCTGCAGTCCTAAAAACATTATTTCATTCCTTCACCCGCTGCTTTTTCCTCTTCTTGGGAGCTGCTCCCAGCACCGTTCCCTCGCTGTGCTGTGGGTTCTCCTCAGCTGACACAGGCAAGGAGCTGCGGACAAGAGCCACCAGCCTGAGCCACACACCCAAGGTCCCGCTCGCCCCAATACTGCGGCTCCTGGCCTCTGCCCTCACCACTAGAGCCAGACCCCTCCCCCTGGCAGCCCTGAGCCAGGCCACAGCCCCCCCTGGAAGCTGCTGGGGGCAGGCAGAGCCCCCCAGCCCTGCTCTCACCTGGGGGCAGCAGCCCCTTCCCTGCATGGCTCCAGGACAGCCACAAAGAAGCCATGGGTGAGTGTGTCTGCGGGAGAGGCACGGAGGCAGCACTCGGCCCCAGGGAAGGCAGCGAGTCCTCGGCAGGGCCAGGAAGGGAAGGCATTCACCAGCCTGTGACACGGGACAAGGGTCAGTGCTGAGCCCTGCAGTGCTTCTCCCCCGTGCCACCCAAGACGGCGCACCTGAAGGCTGAGCCCTGCTCCTGCAGCACGGCCCACACCACATCCTCGTTCTCCTCCTGGTGCACCGAGCAGGTGGAGTAGACCAGGCGCTGGAGAGCCGGGAAGCGCAGGGCATGGCTCAAGACCTTGCGCTGGAAGCCGGCCAGCGCCTGCAGCCGCTCAGCGCTCGGGGCAGCCTCCTCCCTCGGCAGCCGGTTCACCATCCCTGCAGGGACAGCAGCCATCACCCGGGGTCCCCGTACCCAGAGACAGCTCCACGGGGAGCAACCGGAGCCCCACGCCTTACCTGAGCCGCTGCAGGACGGGTCGAGGAGGATATGGGTCACCTTGCTGTATGTGGGGTCTCCGGGATCCACCGTCAGGAAGTCCTGCTGGGCCAGCTGGAAGCTGGTGACCCCAGCCCGCATCAGCATGGTGTTCATGGTGGCCAGGCGCTTCGTGTCCACATCAAAGGCAAAGATCTGGCTGAAGGCAGAGCCCAGCACCCAAGAGAGACATGAACATCCTGCCTGGCCCCAGGAACCACTCTGACAGCAGCAGGCTGCCCCAGCAGCCCCAGACACCGGCTGTCTGCCAGTCGGGCAGAGCTTGGGAGGAGCTCTGACTCCCCCAGACAGGAGTCAGCCTCAGGCAGAGAGTGGGGACAGGGGCTGGGAAGTAAACCCCAACATGACCTCATGTCCCCTCAGACCCTCCCAATGGCCCAGCACTATCAGAGCCCCCAGCCCGCCTAGGGAGAAGCAGGCATCAGCCTGAGTTAGCAGGGCAGGGTGACAGGCTCCTTCCTGCCACCTTCTCCTTGTGCTCTCTGTGGGCTCAGGGGGACCAGGACCACCAGCACCCCTCTCCTCCCCCCAGTACACAAACCTGCCCTCACCCCTTGTTCTTCAGGATGGCAGCCAGGTGGCTGGTCTTGTTCCCCGGGGCAGCACAGGCATCAATCACGTGGGAGCTAGCGGCCGGGCTGAGGAGGAACGCAGGGAGGCAGCTGGCCTGCAAGAGGGCAAGGCCCCGCAATAGGAGCAGGCAGCAAGCACTCCAGGCCCCACCTTGATATGGAGACAAGTCTACCACCACCATCCACCACTGGAAGCCTCTGCCCGGCCCACAGCCCTGCAACCCTCCCAGCTGCAGGTCCCCAGCTCCTACAGGGCGTTTTTACAACCCAGTTCAGAGCAATTCATCCCGTACCTACAGGTGATGGAAGTAAAGCCACAGGGGAACCCCACAGCCGCAGGCTGCGTTCACAATTTCTGCTTCGAGCTCAAATGCTGGACCAAGCCTAGGCCTCGGCAAGTAGGAAGGGGCCAACCCTCCACCCATGTCAGTGTTTTTCCCACCCCTGCAGCCCCCTGGTCCCCAGCACCCCCACCTTGTCCTGCAGAATTATGTGTCCTGAAGTGTACAGTAGGTTGTCGTGGAAGTCAGTCTGCGGAGGAAAAACCAGCAGCTCCGGGAGATGAAGATCCGACAAGAATTTCTTCCCAGAGAGGGCCCTCAGTTCCTCCACACTGCCCACAAGGCACAGGGAGGATGAACACACAGTCCTGCTTCACTGTGCCCACACCAGCACCCAGGCAGAGAACGCCTTTTGCCCCTGGCCTCCTCTCCACTTTGGCACCAGGCAGCACCCAAAGAGGTGGAAAGTAAGAACGGAGAGTGACAGAGACCCCAACCTGCCCTCCGCTAGCACCAAGACCAACAACCCTTCTACCCACAGGACCTTGTCCCAAGCCCTTGTTGCTCACTGACGTCCCAGATAAGTTGGGGTGGCACAAGGAACTACTTACCTGGCTGCCTTGCCCAGGTAGGAGTAGCCCTGGCGCTTGAAGAAGTCAATCACATTGTCCACACAAGTCTTCAGGGTGTTGACTCGCACGTAGCGCGGTACCTGGGAGGCTGGAGAATCTGGTCAAGTCAGACACAACCTCTCGCTGCTATCAGCGCTGGGCGAGCACCTTGCCCTGAGCCCCACTCACCTCCAGGGCTTGCTGCCTGCGCCGGGGCCAGGAGGTCCTCGTTGCGGCTCACTTTCTGCTGCACCTTCAGGCGGGCCAGCTCGGCCTCCAGCCGGGCCCGGTGCCGCCGGGCCAGAGCCTTCCAGCGGCCCCCGCACTTCAGGCCCTTGCCGAAGAGCAGGTCATACACCAGCACCTGTGGGGACATAAGTGAGCCCGGCCCCACCGTCCCAATGCCACCCCCGGACCCCTCTTACCTTCGCCAGCTGCGGCGGCAGCTTCTTCTCGGCCTGCAGCAGCGCGGCACCGGCCAACAGCTTCTCCAGCACCGGGGAGTAGCGGAGGGTCTCGGACACCAGGGCGTACAGCTGCCGGACATGCTGTGGGGCGGTCAGGGGCGGCCAGGGACAGCAACAGGGCCCACCGCCGGCTCCCCCGGGCCTCCCCACGTCGGGCCTACCCCCGTCGGGCCCACCCCGCCTCGGGTCTCCCCGCTTTGAGCCTAACACCGCCCCGGGCCGCCGCCCTTCCCCTCCCCGGCCCCGCGCCCCCTCACCGGGAAGCGGCTGTTGTACACCAGGCTCTTGACGCCGCCATCGCCGCGCTCCAGCCCCTCCAGGACCGCGGCAGCCGCGCTGTACAGCGCCATCTTCCCTCGTGCGCCGCCGCCACTTCCGGCCATGCAGCCTCCCGCCGGCAGGGGGCGCGCGGGCCTGAGGCGGAGGTCGGGGTTACAGCGGCGCGGAGCGGCTATTAGCGGTAATTAGCTAATTATTTAGCTAATTAATAATAGCGTTATTTAGCTGGTGACGCAGTGCGGTGGGGATTCACTACGGGCTCTGGCGTTGTTCATGCTGAGGTAAAGCAAGATAAAGGGCGGCCCGGGCCTGGCGAAAAGGGCTTTGCTTTGGGGAAGTTCCGAGTTGCCATGAGGGGTAAGGGATAGCCGGTGTCCGGGCCAGCCTCTCAGGCCTCCGATGACCCTCCCTGCATCCTCTGGCATCCCGGGTGGGTGACTCCAGGGACGTGGGGATGAGCAGGCAGCAGCAGGAGGGCTGCAGAAAGCACGCTGCTCCCTGAGGGAGCTCACTTGATGCCAAACGGAGCGGGGAAGTGGACACTTGAGAAGGGAGAGCCACCCTGCAGGAAAACCTGGATAGGCTGGAAGAGGGGGCTAACAAGAACCTTACGAAGTTCAACAAGGACAAGGGTAAGGTCTCATGCCTGGGAAAACATAATCCAGGCCTGCAGCCCAGGTTGGGATGTGCCCAGCTGGGGAGCAGCTCCGTGGAAGGGACCTGGTGGACAACAAGCTCGATACGAGTGCACAGTGTGCTGCTGTGGCAAAGAAAGCCAACGAGATGCTGGGCTGCCATCAACAAGGGCATCACCGGCAAAGGTAAACAAGTCATTATCCCGCTCCACTCAGTGCTTGTGAGGCCACACATGGAATACAGTGTCCAGTTTTGGTCCCCTCTATCCAAAAAAGCGGCGGACAGGCTGGAGAGCATCCGGAGAAGGGCCACCAGATGATGCAAGGACTGAGAAGCCTGGCATGTGAGGAAAGGCTGAGAGAACTGGGTGTTTTCAGCCTTGACAAAAGAAGGCTTAGGGGACACCTGAACACCACATTCCAGTATTTAAAGGGTGGCTACAAAGAAGATGGAGATTCCCTTTTTACAAGGAGTCACATGGGGTGATGGGTACAAGTTAGTCCAGAGGAGATTCCAATTGGCCACTAGAAGAAAAATTTTTCACAATGTGAATCATCAGCCACTGGAATAATCTCCCCAGGGAAAGGGTGGATTCCCCAACATTGGACACTTCTACGATTCAGCTGGACAGGGTGCTGGGCCATCTTGTATAGACTATGCTTTTGCCAAGAAAGGTTCGACCAAATTATCCCTGAGGTCCCTTCCAACTTGGGATTCTATGATTCTGTGAAGTACCGTTGATTTGCAAAGTTTTACTGTGATTACTAATGAGTGGTGCAGGTGTTAGGGATGACCCAATTGTGTTGTACCCAAACAACTGAAGGGTGTAAGAACCCTGTGTAAAACCACATTCAGGTGCCCCGATTTGGTGGTTAATGCCTCATGTGCAGGAATAGTCATGGTATGTTTTGTGTCCTAGCTTCTCCTTGGTTGGCACAGGTCAGTTGTGACTTTTGGTGACAAACCCCCCAGTCACTCTGCGGTTAGTGGGAAGGCCAACATGCCGAGGGGCAGTGCGCAGGGTGGCCAAGCCAGTCAGGCCGTGCTCCCCACAGTCTGCAGGCACCCAGCCCTGCTCCCCTCACGCTGCCTCAGTCCCTCACACTGTCCCCATGTGCAGTGTCCAGGCTGTGTACATGGTTACCTGCGTCACCTCACATCCCTGAGCCGCTGGAAGAGGCACTGTCCTGGGCAGGCGGTGTCCTCCTGCTGGAGGCCGAGGAGGCAAACCACACTTTGCCGCTGCTTTTTTGGCTTCCATTTTCCCCTCCCAGCAGCCCCTCCGCAGAGCACTGTGCCTGCCCACTCAGCTCCAGCTGCAGTGGGTTCCTCAGAGGCAGTACCCATGTTAGCCAGCAACCAGCTCACCTAACACAAACTCAATTTATTCAGAAGATAGACATGTGAACAAAGACCCCTGGATGCTCACGGCTCATGCTTTTCAGGCAGGTGCTCCTTTCCATAGGGAGATCTTCGCAGGCCAGCTGCCAGGCTTTTGGGTCAGCCTGCCAGACTGGGGATGGGGATTCACAGGTCGAGGCTAATATTTTATGCTCTTGGAGGAGAGGGGAAGGACCCTCCTCTGCTGCTGAAGCTGACTCAGCAGTACCACAGCTTCCACCAGAGGACAATTCTGCACACAGCATGACTCTTCTCTGCTGCGGGCCCCCAGGACTCAGCCACAGCCCTCCCCAGCCACAGCCTCATCCTGCCGGCCGGGCTACAGCTTCATGGGTTCCTCTGGGGCAGGATGGTTGTACAGTGCCCGGGGGTGCTGGCTCGCAGTGGGTGCAGGTAGAATGATAGGGGGGGAGTAAGGCCCTCTCTCCGGCCAGCACAGGTCCACAATGGGGTAGAGCTGGCCCTGGAACTCCGCCTGGAAGGTGTAAATGGGGGTGAGCTCATCGGGGTTGTCAGCATTGTAGAAGGTTAGCTCACCCTTCTCGTAGTGCAGGTAGATGCCGATGCGCTGGGGCCGGGCGGTCAGCGGCAGGGTGGCCCGTGGGGTGCTGAAGGCCTCGTAGACCTTCCCTTCCTTCAGGCCGATGAGCCACACGCCGTTCTCAGGAGACTTGCTGAGCTTCCCTTTGCGGCTGACTGTGCCCTTGATGATGCCAACGCGCCAGTGGTTCCTGGTGCCCACAATCACCTCCCAGTAGTGCTGGCCGCAGGAGAAGCTCTTGCAGGTGAGGATGCAGTTGCTGGAGTTGAAACGCTTTGGGTTGCTGTCCCGGCGCTGGTAGAGCCCACACTGCACCACTGTGTCACCCTTGAAGAGCTCCAGGAGAGGATGCGCTGTCACCGGGTCCAGCTTCAGCGTCTCTGGAGCTAAAAGGAAAGCAGGAAGGCTCCAGGCACAGTAGCAGGCAGGGCTCCGGCTCCAGGCGACCCTGGGGGCTGGCACAGCTGGACAAGCTGGCACTGCTGAGCTTTAAGCAGCTGGAGTATTATGCCAGAGCAGACAGCTACCAGCAGAAGACATGGCCAGGCACTGCTCCAGGAGCTCTCCTGGGGGCGAGGAGCACACAAGCAGAGAGAAGGACAGAGGCCAGGGCAGTACAACATCAACTGGGCAGCCTGTCCCACACACCCAGCTAGGGCACCCGGCGCACTGCCAGTGGGGCAGGTCAGTACAGAATCACAGAATCTTCATGGTTGAAAGGACCTCTGAGATCACCGAGTCCAACCACACACACACAAAAGACCCCAAAGACCCCCCCAGTCTCAGGCACTAGAGCATGCCCTGAAGTGCCACATCTACACATTTCTTAAATCCCTCCAGGGATGGTGACTCCACCACCTCC
>JAOXNO010000007.1:293191-322453 GCA_028565335.1 Limnodromus scolopaceus | reverse complement strand
ATCCCTGGAAGTGTTCAAGGCCAGGCTGGATGGGGCTTTGAGCAACCTGCTCTAGTGGGAGGTGTCCCTGCCCAGGGAAGGGAGTTGGAACTCGATGATCTTTAAGGTCCCTTCCAACTCAAACGATTCTATGATTCTATGAAAATACTTGGCTATTCCCAAACTGGAAGGCATCTGCCTTCATTTCAAAACTAGTGAGGTTTTGTGAGATTTTTCTTTCTTCCATTTAGGGTTGCTTTTTTCTTGGTGTTTCTTTGTAACAAAAATAATGTAAATTGCCCTTCTTTTCTGTAGGATTTCTTTTCTGTCTTTGGCCTTAAAATCTGGGTGTAGTATTTCTATTCTGCTGTTTTCCTTGATAGGATCCTAAACCTGTAGGCTGAACTGGCTAATCATGCCTAAGTACACTTAGATTTTTAGTTATTACTATTTTTAACTGACTTAGGTAAACAGGAACATAGGTGTAGCTGGCTGATGAGATGGATTTCTCACTCTCCATAACAGATTTGTTGTGCACTAGTTCTTTTTTCTTGTCCGCTCAGGCATTCTCCATCCTCAGTCGCAGCCCTTCCAGTGAGGAGGAGCAGTGTCAGATCGATGCTTCCAAGTTGCTGGTGCTCCTCAATCTCTCGCTCACTTACCTGAAGCTGGAACGTCCTGCCCAAGCTTTGGCATATGGGGAGAAGGCCTTGGAGATTGACCAGAGAAATGCCAAAGCACTGTTCAGGTGTGGCCAGGTGGGTGAAAATAAATTCCTCTAAAAGCAGCATCAAGGAACACCCTGATCTGACTGTGGCTGTGGAGAGAGCCTCAAATGAACCGCGGAGAACAACCAAATTCTGGGCCAGGCCTCCTGAGCTGCTGCAGCAGTCAAGGCAGTTTGTCTGCATCTGACCTTTTGGAATATCTGTCTCTCTGTAAGCCTGTCACACAGATCTTTTCATGGGGGATTCCTGAGCTACCTGGATCTGTCTCAGAAATGTTTGTGGCTGCACGTGTTTCAGTCCTGAAGGATGGCAGGGAGTCTATATTTATCTTGTGACGCATCTGTCTTCTTTCAATGGCAGGCTTGTCTCTGCATGACAGAATACGAGAAAGCACGGGATTTCCTGGTCAGAGCTCAGCACTTACAGCCCTTTAACCATGATATTAACAATGAGCTGAAAAAGTTGGCAAGGTGAGAGAACTTCTTTCCATCCCTGTGGAAGAGAGAGTGCCTGGAACACCCACTCAAAAAATATTTAAAATGTTTAAAAAGGAAAAAAACCAAAACACAAAACTTTTGGGTTAGTAAGTGACTTGGGAAAATACAGAAGGTTTCTCTTGGTGTGGACACAGCTGGTTCAAACATTTTGCAGACGCAGTGGTTACAGGTGGTAGGTGAGAAGCTGGGAGCACCCACTCTTCCCATACAGTTTCTCTGGGGGGATGTGTGTGTTCTGCCCCTTGTGAGGGGGTAGCTCAGGGTAATGACAGGGAGAGCAGGGGCTGCTGACACGCCTCAAACCCAATGAAATGCAGTAGGTTGGCACTTGAGCTGGTTGTGTTCTGGATTAATAAGTATGACTTTCATTCCTTTTAAGATGTGTTGGTTAATTACAGCAGCATTTTTGCATTGCAAGTGTTTCAGTGTACAATGCTACAAATGCTAACGTTTGTTAAAAGTGAATTTTGTGCTGTCTTGGAGGTAACAAGTGAGCAATCCTGAAGGCAAACCTTCTGTGTGCCCACAGGCTGAGTACAGCACAATCCTGCCAGCGTTAGTCATGCCCTGGCCCCACCAAAGCATGACTAACACCAGTCTCTGCCCTCATTCTGCTCATCCCTTTGAAACTGGGAAAAGCACCAGCTGGTTCTCCAAAGCGTGTGCTGCCTTCTGGCACTGCTCACAGACAGAAGGTGATGCCATCCCCAGCTTCAGACATCACAAAGCAGCCTTTGAATATGAACCCTTTTTTGTGTGTGTGTTGCTGCTAGGCATTTGCAAAAAGGTTTGTAGGCAGCAGTAACATCTCTTACTAGAGGAATTGTTGCAGCTGGAGGAGCTGGTCTCGTGAGCCCAGTGCCTTCACCAGGTAGTGGTTCAGTACAGGGTTGTCCTTGCACATCCATGTCCCCCATATCTACGTTGTCTTTAGTCTGTGATAACACCAAGGCTTCAGACCTATTCTGTTACTTCTGAAGCACAAAGAACTTGAAGGCACTATTAGCTGCTGCTCTGAAAGTCTGAAGTAAACTGCTTCTTTTCATCCTGATCTGCCCCTGGGTCCGTAGCTACCAAATTGCTCGGTGAGCGCAAGTAGTTATGAAATAGCTCTGGCTGCTCTCAGAGGTGTGGTGTGTGGGTAGTGTCAGAGAGCCCTGGCACAGTGCTAGAACTCCTGATTCGAGAAGCCTCATGTGTTCTCTTAGACTCATTTGAAATACGTTGGCAGGTAAAAGAGGAATCTTGCTAATAACGTTGAGGTTGTGCTACCAGGGAGCACCAAGGCATTGTGCCTCTGGCGGGCAGGTTTGTCAGCTCTCTGGAGACAGCGACTGGTACAGCTAATACCTGTGTCAGTGAGCTGAGTGTGTGTTAAACCACTGTTGTCTTGGAGTTTTTGCTTAGGTGCCAGTTAAAATTGGTGTATTTTTTGCTTTTACTATGACAAAGAGTGGAACGAATATAAAATAGACAAAGGCAATGTTATCAGGTGCTGTTAATTATGCCATACCTCAGCCTAGATGCTGTGATGTTGGCAAACTGCCTTGCCTGAGAAACCTCATCATGTGATCTGGCAAATGCTTCAGAAACGGAATATGAATCAAAATCTTGTTCTTAGAGGCTTTTCACTTCCTTACTGAGTATATTTATACTTTGCAAAAAGGACTGTCGTGTGTCAGTACTCAACAGCTACCTCCTGCTATCTAAAACAAAACTTTGAAAAGCATCTCTTTAACAGCTGAACCGGGGTCATGGCAAAATTCACTTCAGTGGAGAACAACAGGCGGAACCCAGGGTGAGGATTTTGTGGAACATGTGTCTGTACCGGCTCTTAGTGCAAATTCTGCTCCTGCATTTGGCATTTTTATTTGAAGGCTTGCATTGCATCAAACCCAGAACAAAATGGGGTTGTTCCAACATCTGGCATGAATTTGTGCTTACGAATGAGGGGCTCTTGGATTTCCTCTGTGGTAGGTGTGTGAGCGTGCCATCTGTCTGGGTGGGCATCCTTCATCTGCTCTGCGTGGACAGTTGTGGCAACATCTGTCTGAGACTTAAGAGACTTGCTGGCTGGGATTCCATTGAACAGTGAAATATTTGTGAAATGCAAAATTTCACCCTTTGGGATTCTGCACCTAGGGGTGCTGATGGCAGAGGGCTGAGAGAGCGTTAGCCAGTGTCACACTTGTGCTGATTCTGGTGTGTTGCAACAAAAACCTTTGGGGTTTGACCTTATATGGTAGCAGATGCAGGAAAGCCAACCGTGCGGACAGTGCCCAGACTGAGTCACCCTCTGGCTCAGGGATTCCTCACCAGTGAGACCTTGGTGCCAGTGAGGTGAGAGCACAGGGCGCAGAGGACGTTGTGCTTGGAGAAGCAGCGATTCAAAGGGAGCGGTCTGGGAAGTTGTTTGCCCTGTGACACTGGGAAGTAAGATTGGAGGAACTGGTTGCCATGTATCTGGACACAAATCTCTGCTGTCTCCTACGCATCCTCTGCCCAGACCTGGTGTCAGTGGTAGATATCCTGGAGTAGGGTGCTTGGACAATGTCTCTTGCTAGGTGCTGAAGGAGCTCGCACAAGGAGCGCCACAAATGAGGAGACACAAAACCAGACCACAGGATACAGGTGGGGGTTCCTCTGCATTGCCACATGCTTGCAAAACTGGTGTGGAAAGCATGTGGCTGCCAAAAGTCAAATGATCTACTTAGCTTATAGTCACCAGTGGAGTAGAGACCCAAGGTCTGGGGATGAGGCCCAATGTTTCCAGCTCTCCTTCCCTGACAGGGCAGAAAGAAGGGCTTGGAGGAGCTGCCTCTTTGCTACCAGCACGCTCTTACATTAGGCTAATGTAGTTATATATTAAAAAAAAAAAAATATATTTGTTTTCTGTTTGTGGCAGTGATGGCTGGGTGGGAAGTCCACAGCCCGTGATGCCATGCTGTGCTCTAATTTGCAGTGGCTACAGGGACTACATGGAAAAGGAGAAAGAAATGTGTTGCCGAATGTTTGCCTGTCTCAACTCTTCTTCCGACTAACCAGAAACAAAGGTAAACAAGTTATGAAAAAGGCCGAGGTCTCTAAAAACCTCTGTTGTCTGAGCTGTGTTTTCGGGTGGGGAACCTCCTTCTCTTCTGCATGAGAGGGTTTTGGAGGCAAAATGTAAGGTAAGGGGAGTGGGTGGAGGGGAAGAGGTGGGATGGTGGGGTGAAACACTGCTGCACTGTTGGCTTGGAATCTTTCCTGTGAGGCAAGCTGGCGTGGGACAGGAACCTGAAAGTGGCAGCACTTGAGTAAGTTTGGTTTTGTTGTTTCCTGTGCTGCTCATCCCAGCTATTCCTTGTCAGAGCTAGGGGGAGAAATAGCTGTGTAGTCTTGTTTCTCTGCCAATTAAAAGAAACAAAAGAAATTGTTCCTGTCAAACTTAAGAATTGGATTTCCTTCTCCCCTCCAGTGCTCCTGTCTAGAGCTGTTGGAATGCCTCACTTCAGAAAAATCTAAATATTTTATTTCTGGGTTTTTTGAAATATTAAGAAACCTGTTTGTATAGAAAATTTCAAATAGATGTTTTGGACTCTTTAAAGCCTTAAATCTTCTAGCAAAATTGACGGGTTTATAAATGCACAAAGGCTCTTTGATCATTCTTTTTTTTTTTTTTTTTTTTTGTCAAAACCTTTGAGGGGTGTAAGGGGGAGTGGAAATCTTTGCTGGTCTCTTGCCTCAGAGTAAACCCTAGGGAAAGAGTGGCAGAAAATGACAGCAGCCTTCTGTCGGAAAGCATCACTGGCTTGGGGCTGTCAGAGCTTTCTCTCTCATGCAATGCAAGCAGAACCTCTTCTACCTGTAGAAGATGAGTGCTGGCAGCCTTTCCGTCAGCAGCAGTGCAGGTGCAGATCTGGTATTTTAAGGTCGGCTCTTTGGTCTGTGCTTGTGCGGAAGCTCAGGTGGTATTTGAGGAGGAGGTTTGATTGAAGGGCTGCTTCCTAAAGCAACACACCCCTCTCCTGGCGGGAGCCTTTCCCCCTCTGCCTGCTCTGAGCCCAGCCAGGTGCAGAAATTATTCTGCCCTGGATTCAGGATGAGACTGATCATGTCTATTAGCAGGCACCTACCCCCAGGCAAGTAGCTGTGCGAGGGGGTTTCAGACTGATGTGTGATCCTGCCAGCGTGGGCAGGAAGTCATGGCTCCGGACTTGGCAAGGAGGCTTCAATTCTCCACTTGCTGAATTTCAGAGACTTGCGGTTTGGGCTTGGCTCTTGTGTCTGACAGTCGTATGTAGCAGTGCCTTACCTGGGGTGAGTCTTGTGTTGACCTGGGCATCAGCTGGCCCAGCTTTGTGGTGGGAAGTCTGAATGAATGTGGTGGTCTGATGGTTCCCCAGGCAGGTCCTCTGCTGGTAAGGTGGTGTGGCCTCTTGTTTCCCAAAAAGCAACTTGCAAAGATGCTGACTTCCACACCGTTGGTGTGATGGCACATAGCTGCTGCTGTTGTAAGTAAAAGTGTCTTCAGTTAGTAGAGACTGAGAAGTGCGAAGAGGAAGGGAAAAATGGAAACCTCTACTGGAGGCAAACTTAAAGATTGGGCTGAACTCTTCATCAGCCAGAGCTTCTCCACTGACTCCTACTGATGCACACGTCCAGCACTTTCCTGGAGTTCTCCTGCCTTACACAGCAGATGGACAGCTGTCAGTCAGAAAGATTTCTAACCTTCTTTGAAGGTGATTTTAGTTACAGTATTAAAATAAACTAAGTGTTCCAGGCAAACACAAGTCACTGAGACCTACACAAGAATCTACTGTTAATTCATTGAAAGAAAAACCCCTTGCTGGAGGAGGCTCTCGCAGGGCAGAGCCTTGTGCTAGCTGGAGGTTGGTTTGCTGATGTCTTGCTTAAAAACTTCATTACATATTCTGAGAGGAGCAAAGCAGTTCCAACTGGAGCTCCTGCTCTCTATCAAAGGCATTGCTAATTAGTCAGGCTTGAGGCAGAGCATTCTTTAGTGTTTTCTGACAACTTTGTACAAGTTCAGTTCAGGGCACAAGCTGTACTGGGTCAGTCTGGCAGCCCTGCTTCTTCCTTTCTGTCTTAGGTGTTTAGTGAGTATATGGCCTGGGAATGCTGCCTGTAGCTCATGTTTAATGATCCAGTGGAATCACGGCGGTTATGGAAAACTTTCCTATATACCAGCTGGCGGGTGCTTTTTAAGCATTGACCTGACCCGTTGTTCAGCTTAACCAGCAAAGTGACTGGGAACCGTAGTTGGGGCATTTTCTCCCTCCTGGCACTGCTACATCCATCCCCCTGCTTCAGAGCTCCTTCTCAGGCGGGTTTGCTGTTTGAGTTCTGCAGTGGTTGCTCAGTTAAGGGGACAAATGCTTCCTTTCTGTGTACTGAATAATCCAGAGCTGTGTTGTATGTTCTGCACAATGACACTCAAGCCCAGACACGCTTGAGTGTCTTCGTTCTGCCTGGCATTTCTGTATCCCTCTTGCTGTAGAGTCCAATTCCTCTAATTGCCACAAACAGGATCTTGCTTGGAACAAACTGACTTACTTTGACCTGAAACTCTGTTAAAAAGAAAATCATCTCTTTGGTGAAATGCAAGGCCACTTGTGATGCTTCCTGGGGGAATTCAGAGATACTCAGAAGTAGAAAATAGAAGTGCAAACACTTCTTTAAATCCGTGGGCTCCAGTTCCTTGCAACCTCAGTGGCTTGGGTCTTGTATTTACCCCTCTTTGGGTTTGGGTTCCTAGTCTGCCTCTGTCCACTTTGTGTAGTGCGGACATGTCAAGCCAGGTTACCTGGGATGTGCATAGCTGAAAGTCCTACTCAGTGTCCCCTAAAGTGCAGGATGGATGCGCTGAGAACCACTGGCTTATTGGAGCTTTTTGTTCTTTCTTGTTTGAAATAAAAAAAAAAAAGGAATTTATTGTTTTGTTGTATTGCTGTGGTCCCTCATGACCATGAGAACTTAATCAGGAGTTGGGGACAAATTCCCTAGAAATGCCTGGATTCTAGTTGAGGGTTCTTGGTGATAGTTTCATCCCAGAAAGATGACTCTCTGAGTGTTTTTTATTAAAGATGGGCCAAAGTTGAAAGCTTGCCTCTAATACGTATATCAGCTCAACAGACAGGAGAAGTGATCTCAGTAGTCGAGAGCACACAGGGACGTGTTCCAGTGAAAACAGACAATGCTGAAATTCCGGCAGGAAACTATGACTCTGAGGTCAAACTTGAGATTGCTACGAATAGCAGGGTCTAGCAATTCTGAAGCCATTAATTGGTGAGAATTGGCTACAGAACTGTGGCTATGTCACCAGCTAGAAGTGACTATAATTGGGCTTAAAATCAGCAGCAGTTGCCAGTTAAACTGACCTAATAAGCTGAAAGAGACTTGCAAATAAACTGAGAAATATGTGCATAACAGCCAAAACTCCTGCCTTGGGAAGGCTCCAGACTTTGATTCAACAGCAACTTGCTCTTTCCCCTCCTGCTCTCCCTTATTACCGAGCAAATCTAAAATGTGCCTACTGCTGATACTGTCCCTACCCACTGCATGAAGCCCAACAACAGAGAACCGGCAATTTCACTTCTTCCTTTAGAGTATGCAAATTGTTGTACCACTGAGATGTCCTGTGCTGCGAAGGAAATTGTTAAGTATCTGTTTTATGCTGAGCATTGCTGGAGCGAGCAGGAAGGCTTGAAGGATGACTTAATTAAGCATTCTCCTTGTTAAGCAGAGGAAGGAGAAAAGCTTTAATAAGGTTTGGTTGCATGGGTGGTTTTTTTTTTTTTGTTTTCCCTCAAGCACTCTCCTCTCCTGTCCTCTCCTAGCATCTTCTTTTTTTCTTTTTCTTTCCTTTTTATTTTTTTTTCTGCAGTTTGTGCCTGTGGTAGTATCTGTAGTAACTCTCTGGAAGTTTGGTAGGTTCTGGTCTCTTGTAGACACTGTCAGTGGAGAAATGACAGCACCACCTCTGCTGAGGGATGCCCTGCCACATGCTCCCTGGCCAGGTGTATAGGACATATGTCCCTCATTTGAACGCATGGGGGGTGGCTTTGCCCAGACCAAGAGTTCCACCCTGGGCTTAAAAGTAAAAAGATGTGAAATGGAAAGGAGGGAGACCCATACAATACCTCTGTGCCCTACCCTGCCCGTCCTCCAAGGTGTTGGTGAGGTGAGGGTTTTCCAGCCTCATCAGAGCACTGCCGTGGGGCCCAGCCCAGGGCTGCCCTCTCTGGGACTTCACAAGTGGCTGAAGTCTTGGGGTTCCCCTTTGTATGCTCAAACATGAAGCTCCCAGATCAGGTAGGAGCAGGTTCCTGGCTGTGTTTCTCCTCGAGCTCCTGCCAGCCCTCCTGAGGCCACCCAGCACACTTGCCCTGGAAAGGACAGGCTGAGCCCCCGGTGGATACCCTCGTGCTGGCTTTTATTTCTCAGAGCTTTTGGCAGCAGCAGGAAGATAAACTACGCTGCTGTTACAAATAAGCAGGGGACAAAAAAGATGCTGGGCTCTTTTCATTCCTGTGATAATACTTGGTTTAACATGCAGCGTGCTTGTGACTCGTGTGTCTGTGGTCCCAGCATACTTGTGCAGGGAGCTGAGGCACACAAGTCCCTGGTGCCGCTTTTGGTCCTTGTGGCATCACAGTCAGTGGTAAGCAGCTCTCCCTGGGCTCCTGCCAAGCCAGGCAGAACTGGTGTGTCTGGCCACCAGTCCTGCTGGGCTGGGGTGCTCCAGACTTTCTTGCTGAACCAGCAGAAGAAATGCCTTTATCCTGTCTTAGGATATCCTGTCTATCCTATTCTCTTAGTCTTAAATCAGGGGATTTTAAAAGCTTGTGCCTTACACAGCAAAGCAAAGGGCCCTTTTCAACACTTTGCTGTTGCGCGCTTGTTCTTCTAGTCCAGTTTCTCAGAGGAATGTTGAGTTTGGAGAACTGTAACTGTGTCTGTCTGAAGAATCACATATCCTCTTGGGCTTGGAGGACATTGCCACCTCCAAAGAGTGAAGGATGTTTTTCACTGCTTGACTTCAGAGACATCTTATCCTGAGCAGACATGCTCAATGATCGAAATCCCTGGGCATGGACATGGGCCAGCTGTGGCCTGGCCAGTGCACCCATGTATCCTGCCCACACTGGAGTCAGCATCACTGAAAGTGGGTGTCCCTGTGCCTTCAGCGTGGCACTGCACTGAGGACTCTGCTGCCAGGACCAGGTCTCAGAGCTGGCAGCAGCATTTGGAGCAGAAGGGAGCTGGTGCACAGCAGAAGGTGACTTCAACAACACAGCTGGGAAGAAAAAAACCTTCAGGTTACGGTGGTGTGAACCGTGCCCTGGCTGATTTTTCTGGGGTACCTTTCATGGGCTTTTTATGATTATTCCACAGTCTCCACTTCTTTTTTTTTTTTTTTTTTTTTTCAAATGAAACTACAAACTTATAATGACTTGATACCCTAGGCTTCAGGTGATCTGATCAAGAGAGGATGCTGGTGCTGGTCAGGGTCTTCTGAGCCCTTCAGCTTTCTGCTCCAGCAGAGCGAGCGGTGAAACTGACAAACTTTGGAAGAGTTTAAAATGCTCTGACTGGACATTGCAGTAGCTGTGATGATACAGAGACAGCTGAGGCTACCAAAAAGAGTCCTAAGTGCTCTCAAAGCATTGTGCTTTTGGGAAATGCTCCTCTGTGCTGCTTGTGAGGTACCCAGCGTTGTTGAACAAGTGCAGCCCTGTAATGGGGTGTCCTTGTCATCAGCAGTGACACAGAGCAGCTGCAGGGACCGGGGGCTACATCATGGCTGGAGCAGCACCAGGACATTGAGCGCTGTGTCTGACATGGTGGCGGCAGCACTTTGCAAAAAGACGGTGTTTGTGGTTGTCAGCACCAGGAGGCAGGAGATACTAATGAGGGCTTCAGATTTGGGGAATGCTACTTTCCCAAAGGCTTTTTGTTTAAGATGCAGGGAGTGTCTCAGCACTGCTGAGAGCTGCTTTGCAGGCCTGCAGTTATTTCCAGTGAGGGTAGATGTCACCTTCACGTGCCTCTCCCACCACCTACCCAGCTTTACTGGGGACCTGTTGATTTGACAGAATGCTGAGCGTTATTGACATGAAAGTTATCTGAGCTCTTGGAGGACTGCGAGCTGCTGTAAGGATCAGTTTCATCCCAGACTGGCTGCGTGAAGTCCTTTGAGTCAGAAGTGTGCGTTGAAGAGTTGATCCTTTCTTTCACCTTCCCATAATTGTCCCTCTTCTGAGACCTCGTGCTCTCTGAACAAGTTGTTTTGTTGCTTTGTCTGGGTGCTGTTCTAAGGGACTTTTTCTAGAAATGCTTGGCAAAAGCTCAGCTTTCTGTTCTTCCTTTTTGCTTTAGGTATCCTTGTCCTATCAGAGATCTGAGGAGACCTGACAGATTCTCCTTCCATCACCTCAGGTTCAGGATGGTAGTGCATGTCATCAGCATTCAGGGTCTTTGGAGTCAAGACTTGTTAAAGATCTCTGGAGAATTCATCCTGCCACTCAGCTGTCTTTCTAGTGTGCAGGCAGTGCTTGAAACTCTCTGTGGATCCTTTGCACAGCTGAGAATCATGACAAATTGACTTGCAGAAAAAAAAAACCTGAGAAAAAAGCATGTAAGTGCAGATCTTCAGATGGCTATGGACGTTCTTCTATAACGTAGCTTGGTTACATAAATGAGTAGTGCATCTGCTCCTTGCACCTTCATCTGAGTTTGGATGCCTGGTGTGCTGGTGATGTCAGGTCAGAGCCTGCTCCAGCTTTCAGGCACGGGGCATCTCTGCGAGTCTGCGTGCTTGTGTGCTGCCACACGCTGAGGAAAGGCTTCACAGCCACCTTGGCTATAAAAGTGAGTCTGCTTGAAGCACTAACAGCTGGACATCCCCAAACAACACGACAGAGAGAAATGAGGGTATGGGTGACTGCAGAATTACCTCCATGGTGAGCAGATAAGTGGTACCTAATCGGGCAATTTTCTGAAGGCTCATCGCATGCTCAGAGATGGGCTCACTGGAACGGCAAGATGTCGTGTTCCCTCTAGTCGTTGTCCAGATAAAGCTGTGACAGCCTGGCGTTGTAAATAGCTGTTTCTTCTCCTGGTATCAGGGTGGATTGCCCAGCACATCTTGTTATCGGCTCGCTGATAGCACCCGAGCTGTTGCCGTGCTTTCTTTTGGCTATTTGAGAGAGCTGGAGCCTCTCAGTAACCCCTCATGTCATTCACGTGGTGTGTTTCAGAAGGAGCTCATTCACCTCTCAGTAGCAGTGGTTTTTCTCCAAGCTGTCATTTCAGAGTGGCAGTTTCTTTTGGACTTGTTGGGGTTTGAGTGAAGAGCGCTTCTTGGGCAATTGCCATTCAAGAAGGTTTTCGCTCCCTTGCTGATCTGTGCTCCAAGTATCTCCACGTAACATACCCTTTTCCAGCGTGCTGGTGTGGACCTGTGTTGTAAGATGGACCGTATCCTTCTGACTACCAAGTCAAAACTTTCCTTTCGTTCTTCTCTATGGTCAGTGAGAATCCTATTTAGATTTGAACAGAAGTGCTGAAAAGAAGGCATTCTGTCTCCTGTAAGAGACATGTGGAGGCTACATCTCCTTGAGCATCCTTCAAAGGCACTTCTCTGGGATGTAAAGGCCAGGCCGAGCCTTCCAGGCTGCCCTCCGCAGAGCTGATGACTGGAATGCTTCTCTTGAGTGCTCTTCTCACTGGGGGTTATCTCAGCACTGGGTCAGAGGGTAGGTTTAATGAAGGCTGAACTGGCAGGAGCTGTGCTTTTAGTGCATGCCAGCTTTCCTGAGCTTTGGCAAAAACCTTACCTGCTGCATTTGGTGCCTCCATGGCACTTCCCTGCAGGAGATGGAGGCGGGAAAGGGGAAGCTGGGGAAGACTCAGCAACCATTCTTTATGCAAGAAAGCAGCTTAAACAAATTTGAAAGCCACAGTTAAACATTAACTGCTAATTATGGCTTTAATGCAGAGTAAAGGTGACTGTGATTATAGATGACCTGTGACCTGGCGCGTTGCTTACTGTAAATTGATGATCATCTGCCTCGTCTTTCTGAAGCGTGAATTAATACAGTGGGTACCAACAGACTTCTGTCTGAACTTCAAAGCGAGCGTGTGCCTTGCTGGGTTTTGTGGCTGAGTTGCTGCCAACCTGCTGTTAAGGGAAGGAAACAAATATTGGAGTGGAGTCCTGGTTGGAGCACGCTGTTCTTCTACCTGCAGGAGCAGCAAACGCTTTGAACGCGATCCAGCTCTCTGCGTCTTCAGGGCTGTGTGTTTCCCTTCCGCTTCTCCTTTGATTGTGTAGCCATTAGGTGGAAATGAAAGAGATGAACTGATCAAACACTCCTTGAAATGGCTTTAGGGTTTCAGTTTGAATATTTTTTTAATTAGCTCCATGTAAAGACTTTATTACTTCAAATAGCAGCCATGAAACCAGAAGACTCACAGTTTGATCCTTTGTTTTTAAGGTGCACAAGAAGTCTCAGTAGCTGTAGGTTTTATACCCAGCTAGACACCCCAAACCACAACTAACAGCTGCTGGAAGCATCAAGTGATTATCTTTTATGCCTATCAGGGACAAATTAAAGGAAATGCTGTGTGAGGATAATATCAGACTGACAAGAAGCAGAGTAGAAGTCAGTTGCATTTTAACAGGAGCAAAGATGCTTTTCTCTAATGCACAGAACACTACAGCACATCAAGCATAATGATCTTTTTTTCTACTATAGAAGCCTTTCTTTCCTTGTTCTAGTTGCTAGAACTTTATGTTGCGAACTGGATAAATGATTTAAGTATTTCTACCTCTGATTCATTTTTGAAGAGATCAGCTGAAGTGTCCTCCAGTAGTTTTCCTTCTTTAGAAGCTTCCTCTCCCCTTCTCCTGGTCAGGGTAGGTATCAGAAGGCCCTGCCAGCCTGAAGCTGATTGGAATATCCTGTATTACAATGGACCTCGTTAACCCCCAGGTTTGGAAGGTTTGGTGGCCTGTTAAATGAGCGTAACACGGGTTTTTGTGAGTCTGGGTGAACCAGGACAATGACTCTGCAATGACTTGCTGCTGTGAATCCTGGTTTGTGCTAGGCTAGAGAAGTCTTTACTTGTGTGTTTCTGGCAATCTTTAAAGTTGTTTGACTGTTTTGTGTTTTTATTATCCCACACTTTACATTGGGGGCAGCCCTTGAGAAAAGCGTGTTGTCCTGACTCAGACTCAGTTTTCTGGCAGGGTGGCAGTTGAGTCACCGGTTTTATGTGGCTCTGAGCACAGACCAACTAAAACCTGGTGCTTCAGGGTCATCGGGGGAAGATGAGTAACGTGGTTGACCCCATAGCTGACCATGCTCTGAGCAGGAGGTAGGACTAGAGACCTACTGATGTTCCTTGCAGCCCTAATTATCCTCTGATCCTGTGGTGCCATTCAAGGATACAAAATGAATGAGGTGTGGATTTTGAGCATCATGTGATGCTTCATCTCCTTATCCTCTAGTCTGTAAAGCGTCTGTTTTCCTCACAACTACCACTTTTTTTTTCTGCTTTGTGGTTAGCAGTCTGTGAATGGACATCCTCTAAGGAGCAGGCTTCCCTGTTTTGCTGCTGGTGATTTGACTTACATTTGCAGAGATTGCCCCTGTAGCTGAGCCTGCTGACCAAGCTGTAGTGGCCTCAGCTGCTGAAGGACTATCAAAAATTGGTTTGGGCTCCTGGTATTCTTGAGCTGAGAGGAGATAGGGCATCTTTTGAACATACCTCCTTTGATCCTCAGAACTTCTGTAGGAGATAGATAATGAGTTATCTTGTGGAAAGGTTACCAAGGATTTTTCTGATTATTTTTTTTTTTTTTCCTTCTGCTGTTCATCCTATGGATGATGGAGGGAGGAGGCTGACTCTTCAGCAGTGTTTTGGTACCATCTACATTCTGACAAGTCAGGGAAATTCCCTCTGTATCTTCCTCCAGGAGTTTCTCAGGTGCCAGTTACGGCGACGTTGTGAGCTGGCACATTAGAAAGCAGTGTGAATGTGTGCTGAGTGTCTTTTATCCCAGGGGGATGACTCTGGGGACGAGAGAGAGCTCCACCTTGCATTTGCGTGTACCACAGCTCCACCGCAGATCTCACAGCGTTTGACCAGCACTTGAAAACCAACTCAAACAGCTTGCGAGGGCCAGGGAGGAAAAGGTGCTGGTTCTGCCTGCAGGTGGAGGGGCAGGGGGAAGGCACGACTGGGAGAGGCACCAAAGGAGCAGGCAAGATTTTGGCAGCAAGGTCAGTGTTGCCATGTAGAAGTTGAGGCAGGTGATCCAAGACAGGGCACGAGTGATTGGTAGCATTGGTCACCCTGTACTGGAAGGAAGGTTGACTGAAGGGCATTCTCAGGGTTTCTCTGAGGTGAACTTCCTAGTTTTGAGTTCTTAGAATTTTAGAATGGTTAGAGTTGGAAGGAACCTTAAAGATCACCTAGTCCAACCTCCCCGCCCTGGGCAGGGACACCTCCCACCAGACCAGATTGCACCCCATCCAACCTGGCCGTGAACCCCTCCAGGGATGGGGCAGCCACAGCTTCTCTGGGCAACCTGGGCCAGACCCTCACCACCCTCACAGCAAAGAATTCCTTCCTGAGATCTCATCTAAATCTCCCCTCTTCCAGTTTAAAACCCTTCCCCCTCATCCTGTGGCTCCCCTCCCTGATCCAGAGTCCCTCCCCAGCTTTCCTGGAGCCCCTTTAGGGACTGAAAGGGACTCTAAGGTCTCCCCGGAGCCTTCTCCAGGCTGAACACGCCTCTCCCCCCAACTCTCACAGCAGAGGGGCTCCAGCCCTTGCAGCATCTCCGTGGCCTCCTCTGGCCCCACTCCAACAGGTCCGTGTCCTTCTGATGTTGGTGGCCCCAGAGCTGGAGGCAGTACTGGTTGGGGATCTCCCCAGAGCGGAGCAGAGGGGCAGAATCCCCCCCCTCACCCTGCTGGCCACGCTGCTGGGGATGCAGCCCAGGGTGCAGGGGGCTTTCTGGGCTGCGAGTGCACATTGCCAGGTTGTGTTGAGCTTCTCATCCACCAACACCTTCTCCTCAGGGCTGCTCTCCATCCATTTGTGCTTGGGATTGCCCCAACCTACATGCAGAACCTTGTACTTGGCCTTGTTGAACTTCATGAGGTTGGCATGGTCCCACCTCTCCATCCTGTCCAGGTCCCTCTGGATGGTGTCCCTTCCCTGCAGCGTGTCAACCACTCCCCACAGCTTTGTGTTACTGGCAAACTTTCTGAGGGTGCCCTCCATCCCTCTGTCCATGTCACCGACAAAGATGTTAAACAGCACTGGTCCCACTACTGACCCCTGAGGAACACCACTCGTTACTCAGTTTCCTCCAAGCCCTGTGTGAGGAAGTTAAATTCATTTATGGGGATTTCACTGAGCCTGTTCCACTTGTGCAGATCCACAGGATGCTGGGTGTTTCTTTCAGGGCCACTGTAGATGTGTGCCAGTAATGATTGACCATTTAATGCTAAAATAGAATAAAATGTACATGTCATCTCTGTGGGACACTGACTGTGGTATTTTGTTATCCTAGGACCTCGCTAGCTGACAGAGCGGATCTTGGACAGGAGGGAGACCCACCTCTGGGCACACGGAGATCTCGTCATGTTTTGGGAAAAGGGACAAGAGCACTGTCTGGTTTTGAGAGCGTGAAGTGGAAATTCTGTGGTTATACAAAACCTGATTTTCTTGAGGTTGGTTTTGTTTGCCGTTTTGTGAGGCTGTTTCCAGAAGAACCTAATCCTGCTGTAGGAGAGGAAGCACACACTTTGAAAAAAAAACTTTCCTGACACCCTTCCTCTTGCTGATTCTGGGCTGCTTTTAGGGAATCTGTGAGTGGCAGCAGGACACTGTGAAGTTTTGTATTGTTTATACAGGTTGTTCTTTAAAAAAATTATGCTTGATATTTTTGTTCTGAGAAAATAAACCAACCTGAGAACTAGCGCTGGCAGGGCTTGTGCCAATTTATTGTGCAAGAGTCCTTTCAATGTACGGAGCTGGAATGTAGAAATAGGGTCTGGTTTGTTGCTCTGTAGCCAGCTCCCTTCTTGGGCAACAGCATGTTGTGCTCTTTGCTTTGGCTGAACATTCCTGTGAGTGTTGATACTCAATTTCAAATTAAGAATAGCAGCTTTATCCCCTACAAATATTGCTGACTCATCTAGCTTTGATCAAGTTGGTTTCCTTTTGGAGCAAAGTCCATTGTGCACTGCTCGTGTCTCTCTGAACGTGCACCTTCCTGCTGTGGCTGGGATTTATTAAATGCACAATCAAAGGCTTCTAAGGGAGATGGTGGCAGGTAGATACAAAACTAGCAAGAAGCCATGGAGGAGGAGGAACCTGGTAACATGAAATGATGTTTTTGTGGTATTTGTCCTGCCCCTGTTTGACTAGGATGGATAATGTCTTCTCAACATGATTCAGTGACTTGTTGTTGACTTGCCAGGCAGGGAGGGTTGCCTGTGGTCACCGCGTGATCCAAGGAGGCCCCTTGCCAGGAGAGAAATGTCTGAAGTGTTCTTGTTCTGCCACTGTCTTTACGGCTTTTGGATTCCTTACCACCATGCTCTGACAGCGTCTTAAAATAAAATGCCCTCCTGGTAGGATGTCCCAAAGAGGAGGGTGGGGGGAGGTTAGGAAAGCTTTAGGTTGGCAGCACCTTGCAAGCACACTTCTGGACCCCGCTGTGTGTTCTGGGCCTCTGTGCTGTTGGAGAAAGTACAGCTTGGTCTTCGAGGGGAGGTCAAATCCTGCTGTGCTGCTTGGTTTGAAGAAAAGAGACCTAAAGGGCAAGCAGTTTGGGTTTTGTCGTCTGTCCCCTAACAATAATCCAGTGACTAGGTTTTTCTGAGATCTGCTTTTTTTTTTTTTTTCCGAAGATTCCACAAGCCTTCTTGATGATCAGAAAGGAAGAAATGGAGTTATATGCTACTAAATTTCTTAGTCATACACTGTGAGGCTTTGTCCTGATGAATAGTATGCAGTGATAATACACACTTGAAATGCACGTGTTGCATGGAAAGTTATTGGCGAGACTTTCACCTGGACTGGGCCAGAAACTCAAATCACTGGCTCTAATTTAAAGATCCCAAGCCTGGCCTGCTTGTACTTGGACTCCCACAGCTATCACTGCCAGGGCTTCCCAGCTGTCCTCCTGTACCAGGTGGCCTTGTCCCGTCTGCTCAATGCTGCTCTCTTCCAGGAGGGTGTTAAAACTGCCCCCCCGGCAGCCCCCGGGGCTGGTGGCAAGGGGAGGTGGGTGTCTGTCGAGTCCTGTTTCCTGGGCTGACACTAGATGGCAATACCTCCCTCATAATGCTTTGCTGAAGGCCAGTGGATCAGGGGTTTGTTTCTGATGGGTTTAAATCTGGCTATTGGTCTTCTTCTGCACAAACAGCTACAATAACTTGCTGTGATTGGAAGCGGGTACCTCTTCCCTACAAGAAGCAGAGAACTCAGCAGGATCCTGACTGTTGGGATAAGATAGGTCTGAAGATATAAATGTGGCCAAGTTTTCTAGCAGGAGACAGCTGTGCCTCTCGTGGAGGCTCTGCTCTGATGCTGGCATTTCTCTGGCAGCCTTCGGGCGCTTGGTTGAGCCAGCGCGGGCAGCTGGGTCTGCGAATGGAAACTTGGCGCATCCCTGTCTGTCGATGACCTTGCAAAGGCTTCCCAGGCTGTAGGGATGGAACTCATTGTGGAAGGCTAAATCTGAAATGTAGAAATGCATGTCGGTGGGGTGGCTCGCTGCGGCAGGGTAAGGAGCTTTGTGAGCCTCTGGAAGGTCTGCTCCTGCCAGCAGTGGCGCGGGCTGCAGAATGGCAACTGCCCTCCCCTCAGCTCTTGCCCAACCCCAGCCAGTGACTTGTATTTGACCTAGAGGCTGTCTCCAGGTTGATGGCCAGTTTACTGCTATGTGAAAGGCTTCCTGTGGTTAACTAGACTTTGCTCATGTGCATTTTTCAAATTTTCTTTACCAGATAATGGTGAAAAATTACTTTCCTGATTGAGATTTTTTTCTTTTTTTTTTTTAAATTTAAGAATGAAATGCAAACTTTCAGCCTCTGGGTAAAATCAAAGACATGTTTGGACCTTGACTTGGCATTAAAAGAGAAATACAAGTCCTTGAGCAAAACAGACAAAAAACTCTACAGGGAACTTCACTTTCTGATTGTTAATCAGAGAAATGTGAACCTTTGAGAAGTCTGCTACTGGAATTTTTATTCTTGGCCAAAATGCTGCTTCTTCATCCACCTCCACCTCCAGTAAATAGTTTGACAAACATCTTCAGCGTGTTCCCTGGAGAAACTGTTCCGAAGGTTAGTTACAGCTCAAAAGTGGTCTTGCATTTCCAGTTTGGGTTTATCAAATGTCAGCTTGCAGCTCCTGAGCTTTCTGAGCGTTTGCTCAATTAAAGTATTATCTGCTATCATGTGATGTTTTCCTGGCATCAGTGTTTTTTAAGTGAGAACTTGAGATGTTGTGTACCCTCAGCCCATCCCTTCAGCTCCTTGGGCTGCAGGACAAAGATAAATCCGGTGTGAAGTGTGAATCATAAGCCCTGTGTGTCACCTGTGGGTCAGGTCTCCCAGCTTGTTGCCCCCCTTGCATCTCTCCTCCATCCTGGTGAGCCCCCAAGGGACATGGCACAGGAGAACCCTGTTGGATGGCTGTCCCCTCCCGTGACAGCTGATGCAGGAACCCCAGAGAGCATTGATGAGTGCTGATGCTGTGCTCCTGGGGGGGAGGGCAGGCTAACGTCACTGGCAGGTAACCAAAATGTGGGATGGTAGAACTAAAGATTGGACAAGATGTCCCAGGGCACATGGGACCCCCACAGCGGGGATGGGGATGCTAGAAGTTTTGGCATCTCCGGTTACCGTCTGATCTCAGCCCTGGGGGCTGGCCGTGGGTCTCCTCCCCCAGTATGGGCTGTTGGGGTGGGAGATGCAGCTTCCCCTTCCCCCAGCCTCCATGGGACGTGTGGGGCAGCTGAGCCTGGGACGGGGCAGGGGACTTGTGCCTTTTTGTTTTGATGACTGGCTCTGAAAGTCAGCAGAGCGGAAACCCCTCGGTGCCGCCAACCCTGGCTGAGCCCAACTGGGCACAAATGCGCCGGCTCGGGCGTGCTCTGCTCCCCTGGCCCCTCGTTTGTGTTGGCACGGGCCGGTGAACGAAGCCAGTTTAATTGGCAGTTGTGTTTGTGGCCAGGGTGTTATGAAAAGGTTTTCTGTCTCCCTCTGTAAGTTACCCTGAATATGTTTTCACTCTTAATATAATATTCACTTCATTATTAGCTGAAAGAGGCTCTTTTCAGAGAGGGTTGGGTTTTTTTCCCCTCTTCCAAAAATATATTAAACAGCCCCTTCATGCAGCACTGGGCTGAGGGCAGGGATTGTCTGCCAGAGGGGAAGTGAGAAACCCGACAGTAAATGGGATTTACACAGAAATTCCTTTCTTCCCCAGTGTGCTGGCGGCCCAGCAGTGCCCAGCTGAGCGGCGGTGGGTGATGGAGGAGGCATCCATTGCTGAAAGGGTAACTGGGGCTATGCTCGCCTTCCTTGCAGTGTGGTCACCAAGGGGGTTTCCCCCCCCCGTGGCAGAGCGGAGGCTCCCCCAGAGCTCCTGGCACCCTGGGCTGGCGTTTCCAGAGGCAAACCCATCCTGCAGAGTCAGGGAGCCCAGCCTGCCCCGTGCCAGCTGCTCGGCTCCCGCTGACGTCCAGTAGCAAAGGTGTTTTCAGCATCTGCAAGGTTTTGGGAGCTTGTACTCTGTTGGGTGGGTTTGGGGGCATCACGTGCAGCCAGACCCTCACCTCGTCATCTCCCTGTGCTGTTGCTTTTTTGGGCTTTGCAGAATTCCATAGGGCTTTTCCCAAAGCTGGAGACAAAACCCTATGAGCTGCAGGAGCAGAGAGCTGCTTCTGGGGATAGTCTCACACATGGAGCGTCCAGCCTGGCTCAGCCTTTGTGCTCCTGGGGAAACAGCTCTGCTTCACTCTGAGGAGCATCTCCAGCCCGCACAAGCCCTTTTTTTTGGTTGCTTGACGTATTTGGGTTTTGCACAGCCGCAGCCCCTGAGCCATGTATGCGTGTGGGGTGGCAGGAAGCAGCCGTGCAGCCCCCGGTGTCCTCGCTCAGATGTCCTCTGGGTCAGGCTGGTGCTGCCCCTGGGCTTGTGCTGTCCCTGCAGCCCCGGCTCCAGGAGCTGCTGGTTTTGGGGCTGCCCAAAGGCAGCTGGTCACAGCGTGGGGGTGACTGGCTGGGCTGGGGCAGAAGGGCTGGCACTTGTGCCACTGCTGAGGTCCCTCGGTTCCCTGCTCCATCCCTCGAGGAGCTGCCGTGAAAGCCCAGAGGAGCTTTCCTTTTCCCTGAAAGCAATGTAAATACGAATCCCTCCCTCAGCAAGGCAGGCGGCAGTGATGGGACACCTTCCCCCTGCTCCACTGCCACCATTCCTCGCCATCCTGTGAAACACATTAGGGCTGGGGCCATGTGCTGATGAGTATTCAAGACCTGGCCCTAATTGGGAACAATTAGCGGTTGTTTCAGAAAGTATGTTTCAAAACGTCTGTTTGCTGTGGCTCCCCGGGGTCAAGCGCTGTCTGACGGCTGATACAAGCATCACCATCTGGAGTGGGGACAGCAGCCAGGGGGATGCTCCCTATGGATGATGCAGCTCTCAGTTAAAGATCCTCTTGGGAGGAGTCCGGCTTGTGCAAGTCTGAGCCCCCCCAACCCCTCAGCTGGCCCTGCTTTCCCTCTCCAGTGTGGTGTCTGTCCCCACTGCAGATTCCAGCAGGTCCCTGCTCCGTGGCTTACTCAGGTCAGGCTGTCAAGGGAGGTCATGGAAACACTGGTGAAGCTGGATCTGGCTGATGCCACGCCGGAGCCTTGGCTCCTCTCCTCCCTCCCCGGTTCCTATCGAGGCTCTGCCCTGAGGGAGTTTAAGCTGCACAAGATGTTGCTCTGAGTCAACCAGATGCCAAGGACCAGTCCCGTAGCTGGAAGGAGACAACGGTGGTAGAGAGTGCTCTGGGTGGTGGGGATCTTGTGCCTCGGTCTGTGGGGCAGCCCCCCAGCCCCACACGCCCAACGGCTGGGGTCCTGTTCCCCTGCCACAGCAGGGCTGCTCACCCTGGCACCGGCAGAGAAGTGGGAGCTCTCTCATGTTCCTGGACTCCTTTTATTCCAGCTTTTGGAAAAAAGTAAATCAGACCTGAACTGTTTTTTCAGGATCTTGCTGGTCTGTCCCCACCCTTCCCATGCACACCTTATGTCCAGTGTACCCCAGTGTCTTCCCTGCCTCGTCCCCAGTAAGGAGCATCCTCTTGCATAAAGCCAGACAGGAACCGTGCCCGGCAGAAGGTAGTAGAGAAGGTTGTGGAGTGAACAAAAGGAGACTTCAAATTTGCTTTAAAACAGGATTGTAAGCTGAGAGTGGGATCCTGACCCTGCTGGGGACTGAGAAGTGCTGGGTGTGCTGCCTGGCGTGGTAGGGAAGGGACGATTCCCAGCTCTGCTCCCTGGAGCAGGGCTGGAGGGGAGAGATGCTGGCACTTCCCTGGCCTCGCGTGCACCAGGGGTGCTGCGTGCTGGGGGACCTGGTCCTGAGCGTGGAGGTCACAAAGGCTGGAGCCAATGCACCTATGAAGGACCCGGGCTTGGAGCAGCACAGGGAAGGGTGGATGGGGGGTGCTTTGCCGGCAGCACCAAGCCTTTGTTCATAGAATCTTAGAATGGTTTGCTTGGGAAGGGACCCTTAAAGGTCTCTTGTCCAACCCTTCTGCCATGAGCAGGGACATCTTCAACTAGACCAGGTTGCTCAAAGCCCTGTCCAACCTGGCCTGGAATCTTTCCAGGGATGGAGCATCCACCACCTTTCTGGACAACCTGGTCCAGGGTCTCACCATCCTCATTGTAAAAAATTTCTTCCTTGTATCTAGTCTAAATCTTCCCTCTTTTAGTTTAAAGCCATTGCCCCTTGTCCTCTCACTGCAGGCCCTGCTAAAAAGTTTGTCCCTATCTTTCTTATAAGCCCCCTTTAGGGACTGGAAGGGGCTCTAAGGTCTCCCCGGAGCCTTCTCTTCTCAGGCTGACCTCCCCCCAACTCTCTCAGCCTGTCCTCCCAGCAGAGGGGCTCCAGCCCTCCCAGCATTCCTGAGCACTCTCTCCCTTTGAGCTGTGGCTGCTCCACAAAACCCTCAGTGAGCCCCAAAACTCTCTCTCTGCAGCCTGGGGGGCTCGGGGTCCCTCCTGCTGCAGTGGAGGGGGAGCGGGCAGCCCGGCTGGGGTGGGATGCCAGACACGCCAGGAGCTGGGCAACCTGTGGTCTGTGAGACGAAGGGGCTGGAGGAGGAGGAAGGTGGCCCGGCTGCTGGGGACCGGCTTGGTTTTCCATGGCCTCACATTTTCCTGCGCTGGAGAGTTTGCAGCGAGGGTGTAAAATGCAACATCCAGGAGGGGAGAGAGGGTGGAAGGGGAGTGGGGCTGGTGGGGTTTGCTTGGCTGGGGTGTTTGCGACCTGACACGCCTGCCACGGCAGGGTCTGCGCTCTGCCGGCTGCTGGGGGAGGGACATGGACCCACACCAAACCCCCGTGGCTTTGGGGAGCTTCCCCTCCCCGGGAGGATCGGGGAGGGGGTTTGGTGGGAGGCAGGGCAGCACCGCAGGCAGCACCCTGCCTTCCCTTCCAGCTCCCATGGGACAGGCTGGGAATGCTCGAAGGGTGCCGGGGGACACCCCAGGCTAGGGAGGACGGGGCTGGGCGCGGGTTTGCTGCCGTGCTGCAGCTCCCTGCCGTGCATCTCGGGGAGCACGTGCTGCCATCCCAAATCCCTTTTGCCACCCGAGGCCACCCGTCTTGTCATACAGACATTCCAAATCCCATGTGGGCACCTTGTCGCTGCTGCTGGGGGGGTTCCTGCAAACTCGGCTTTACTGGGAGCCGTGAGCTGGGTGCAGAGTGGCTTGAACCCATCCGGAGGGCACCAGCTTCTGCCCTTGGCACGGCCAGCAGGATGCGTGGGCAGCCACAGGAGCATGACGGGGCACGGTGGTCCCTCAGGCCAGTCTCTGCTGCGTACCTGGAGGCAGGTTTGTTTTCCAGTCCTGGTTCTCGGAAGTGCTGAGGGCTGACGGGGCCTGCCAGCTCTGCCTGCCATCACCAGCTCCCTGCCCTTGGTTCTTTGCCCATTGGACAGGATTAGGGATGGAGAAGGAGAAAAAGATAACTCAGGGGAGAAAGGGACAAGGCAGAGAGCAGGAACAGGCAGACTGAACGTCAGGGGAAGAGACTCAGCTCAGTTTTCATCCTCTGCCATGAGGAGATGGACTCTTCTTGCCCCAATCTTTCAGCAGTGCAAAGATGCCCTGCCCTGTCTTTAACCCGCTCATTCTTTCCTCTTCTCTCCTCTCCTGTCCCAACAGCCATCTCCATCTCTTCCCTCCTGCAGGGCTGTGGTCCTGGCTCAGCAGCAGCTCTCCTGCCTTCACCGGGTCCAGCAGCAGCCAGCATTTCCTGCCAGTTTGGGGAAATCCACCAGCACCCTGGGAGCTGGGACCCGTGGTCTGGCACTGCTCTGGGACAAGGTGTCATCTCCAGATGTTGACCTCCCCAATAAGAGTGTGAGCCTTTGCCCTTCCCCATCTCCAGCGACCCGGCACGTGCCCAGAGGGTTGGTGCCATTTGCAGGGACAGGAGAGGGACTGGCTGGGGCTGGGGACGGGGACAGAGCAGAGCTGTCCCACAGCCTACCCCTGGCACTGCTGGAGGAGCCTGGGGGGTGGATGACCCACTTCACAGACTTGGCGACACATCAAAAAAGCACCTTTTCTTAGCTCAGGACTCGTGCCCAAATGGCAGGGGGTGCCAGCTGGGGCGAGAGCCTTTGCTGCGGTCGCCTGACCTTTAAAGAAAGGTGGTTGGAGAAACGGAGGGAGCAGAAATCCCTGAAAGATTATTTGTTTCTCATGAACTATATTTAGGCGCCATTGGCAAAACCCAAAAGTGCTGAGTTCTGCTAAATAAATACGGGAGCTTTGTGTTTTTTTCCCCCGGAGGAGAACAAGATTAGTAAGTGAACGGTAAATAGTATTTTTGTTTGACATACCTGAGGGTTTCCATTCCAAGTGCTGTCTTGAGCTCTCGATGCCGTGATGCCGATGATGGACCTAAAGCAGCACTGCCCCATCTTGTGAAAATATTTTTTGGAAAAGAAAAGGGGGCAGCCGGCTTACCCACCGTGGTGCTGATTTTTTTGTGTGTGTGTGTGTGTTGTTATCTTTGCATTCTTGAGTATTTTCATAAAAGTTTGCATATTAGGATGTTTTTAAGCTAGAAGTAGGTCACGCTGGTGCCACTCCGGTAGCAAACTCCTTCCCCGGTGGGACGCACATCTGCCTGCCTCCACCCACCAGTGCTGTCCCGGAGGGACAGGGTGCCCAGGCGGCCACAGTGGTCAGAGTGGTCCTTGGCTGGTCCAGGCAGGGCTATGGGGGATGGTGAGGAGGTCACCTCACTTGTCTGGAACACACTTAGGTCATCTTGGGTTTAATTCTTCACTGATTTGGATTCCCCGAGCCTGAAGCCCATCTCCCCAAGGGGTCCTACTGGGCTTGGGTCCGGACCTCCCAGTGGAGGGTTTGCGGTTGGGCTGTGGGTGGTGCCAGGCAGGCAAGGGATGTTTGCTGATCATTCCGGGGTGTAAGAGCCCATCCAACCGGCCAGGTGTGCTGAGGAGCAGAGTGACCAACCACAAAACACCCATATAGACAAGTAGTCCAAAGCCCACGAGTGGAGGGAGGCAATGGGACAGAAAAGCTCCAGATTCATCTTGAGCAGAGCAGAAATTCTATTGCCCCAAAATTCAGCATCTGTCCAGCTGGCTCTGCTGGAATGTCAGTGTCTGTCCTGGGGTAATTCAGGTCCTTATTGCAGCAGCTCGTCTGCAGTAGCTTTTCTCCAGAGAGGGCCAAGTGGAGGTTGCAATGGAAATCGTTGCACAACAGCAGCACCCTTGTAAGCAGATTAGAGAATCAGCTGAAGAACTTCCCTCTGGACCTGCTCTTCTGGCCAGGTTAGAGATGATGGTCTCATAGCATGCTCCGTGTGGAGAGGAGAACATGAGACAGGGACTCAAGGAGGAACCAGGTCACAGAGGAGGATGGTTTGTCAAGAGCAAGAAGTGACCCAACCTTGGGTAGGAACCATCAGAAAGAGGACTGTGACCTGGACATGGACTGATCTGGGGCCTGGGAAGAGAAGCAGAAATGCAACACGGTGTTACCCAGCACTGATAAACTCTGTCCAGTAACAGGGAAGAGGACAGCGAGATCTCAGATATGTGCAAATACTCAACCAGAGATTGCAAAGACAGGAGACCTTCAGCCTGGGCTCCCCCAGCCTGCTCACTACTCTTGGTCCAAACCTTGCTGGGGAATTTGAAACCAACCTGACCCAAAAGCACTGGAAATGCTGAAATTCTTCCTGGACCACCCTCATAAGTCCATACAGCTTGGAGGAAGGTGTCTGCTTTGCCCGTGTCCCTGCTGAGGTCCAGCCTGCAAGCCCACACCAGTGTGAACCACTGCAGATGTGCTTGGCCTGTGGTG
The DNA here is from genome assembly GCA_028565335.1 of Limnodromus scolopaceus. NCBI lineage: Eukaryota > Metazoa > Chordata > Aves > Charadriiformes > Scolopacidae > Limnodromus > Limnodromus scolopaceus. Next base: position 296,578 of record JAOXNO010000007.1, on the reverse strand, counting down.
GCAGAGCAACGCGTGAGCCGTGCACAGGAGCAGGCTGGGGACGCGGGAGCTTTCTGCCAGCCCATAAGCACGTGCAGTGCTGGCCTTGGGGCTGGCAGGGCTTGAGGGTGCTCCCACACTTCCCAAATTGCCTGGGAGAAGGTTTCTGTTCCAGCCAAGTAGTGGTGCTGGTGGCCAGGGTCTGTGCCTGGCACAGCCAGCCCCTCGCCGGGCGCTTGCCGTGGCCCCCGGGCTGCGGAGCTGCCTCCTGGATTGCGTTTGCTGGGATTTGGGCTGCGCCTCAGAGAGACAGAAGGGACTTGACGCAGACCAGGGGAGCACAGACGTCCCAGGGGACACAGCCCCCCTGGAGCATCCCAGGACCCCCCTGCTCCCTCCTGGAGTGCTCCCAGCCCCAGTGCCGGGGGGCTCAGCCCGAGCCCACGTCCTGCCTGGCTCCAGGCTGCCCTATGGTTCTCTCCTTCTCCTCTGGATCGTATTTATTTATTTATACAGTGAATGTAATAAAACTCCAGCAGGAAGCGGAGGCGATTCCCTGCCATTCCCCACAAGCCGGCCCTGGGCTGGGGTGAACAAGGAGGCGCATTGTGCGGCACAGACCTGCTGCCAGCGCCGAGCCGCGCGCGGGGCCGAGGGGCGAAGAAAGGGCCGTGTGTGTCTGTGCCTGCACCGGGACCCAGTGCCAACACCCTTGGCGGCACCGCAGGATGGGGCGTCCTGGGAAAGAAGCTTCACTTTCGGGGTCCAGCGGGGCTGGGGATGAAAGGGCCCCTGTGCTGGCTTGGGATGTCTTCTGGGAGTGCCACAGAGCTGGCTCCCAGCACAAGGTGCCTCCTCTGCCCATCCGTGGGCTGCCAGGAAACAGGGGTGGGCACTGAAGGTCAACTGGGGGGCAGACGGTTGCCCCATGGCCCGGTCTGGCAGCTGTATGACCTGCTCTTCCCAGGGCTGAACCAGCTGGGAGGGAGCTCCAGCCTTTCGCCTACCTCCGTCAGGCGGCTGCTGCAAACTGCAGATGCTGCCATCAGTAGGGTCCAGAGTGAACGCCTGCTGCCGAGACTCACCTGGGTCCTGTCCTCCACCCAGAGGGGTCTCTAGGGGAGAGCGAGGTGTCTGGGGACAGGACACGGCTCAGTCCAGCTTTCCCTCTGCTGGGGAGATGGGGAGGGGTACCCCACGGCCAGGGACATGTGTCCCAGCCCCCCGAGAAGGCTGTAAGCAGCCCGTTGTGCTGCCAGCTGCACTCGCCAGCTAAAATACACGACACGACTCCCCAGTGTCCCCACTTGTTCCCTTGTTAGCCAGCTCCCCACTGTGCTCCCAGCTGGGGCTCCCTCAGGACCCCCCACTGCCCTGTCCCCTGAGACACATGGCTGCACCTGGTCCCCATCCGGGTGCTGGTCCCTCAGGCTCCCAAGGCTCCTGGGGGGTTGGGAACATGCCCCGTGCCACGTGTCTCCTGCCTGCTTCACGTCAATGCCGTGTTGATGGTGGTGTCAAGGCCCAGGGACTCTATGGTGGTGGCCAAGGAGGTGGGCTGGCCAGCAGCAGGTCTGTCCCTCTATGCCACCCCCAGTTTGCACTGGCCACAGGGTGCCTATGGCTCCCCCGCTGCAGGGTGACAAGGCTGCAGAAAGGATCTCAGGGGAATTTGTGTCACTCCATGTCCCTGAGCCCTGGCCACAGTGTCCCTACACTAGATGGAGGTTGTCCCTACGCTAGACAGAGGTTGTCCCTGCAAACACATGCACAGGACCCAAGGCCAGGCAGTGACCTGGGGAGCTCAGGACACGGCGCTGCCTGGGGAATACTGGTGTCACCCGCTACCCCAGGATGGCTGGGGAACCTCACCAGCCCGTCAGAGATCTCAGGGGGTGATGATTGGATGGTGGGGATAAGAAACTCTGAGCTTCTGCAGGAAATGTCTCCACAGCCCCCTCAGCGGTGGGGCAGAGACACAGGTGCTGCTGCCTGTGAGTGGGCAGGTCGTGCTGGGGGCAGGCAGGGACATTGTCACCAGGACGTTCAGGAGGAGGTTTCCTTCTCCGGGATGGTGGGATTGGGTCAGGCCCTGGCCTGGATAGGAGGACAGGGCCGGGTATTTGCAGCCCCTTGGGGACGCTGCAGAGCCTTTGGTATGGCTGGGGAGTGTGCCAGCCCCTGCTGTGCCAGCGGGGCCACTGGGAGCGCAGATGGCAGCGGGGTGAGAGAAGGAGAAGACAGTCCTGTCCTTCAGTGGACATGTGCCATGTGCCAGGGTCTGGGTGTCTCAGCAGCAAGTGATGGGATGTCAGGGCCTGTGGGGGCCAGCGGGAACCCCCAGGACACCAGGACATAAGGCTGGGATGCTCAGTGCTGTGCCCATGGTGCCATTCCAGGAGTGAGTTCCCTGCTGGTGACACGCTGCAGAGCCCTATGAAGCCACCAAAATGTGTACGGAGAGTGAGGCTGGTGATTCTCCTCCACCGGGGTTCTTGCTGCTAAAATTAATGCCAGAATCAGGGAAGAAACGGCATTTTCCTTATGTTGGCATTGGCTGGGGCTGGGCAGGATCTGTGTTGCCTGTTCACCCATCTCCTCCTACCAGCGTCAGGTTCCTCTGTCTGTTTTTTTCCAGGTCTGTCCCCCTCAAATCCCCATCTTCCCACCTCTCTGCCACCTGCCTGTGGTGGGGAGCCTGGCAGGGCACAGAGCATCCCTTGCCCCGTGGCATGCACAGTCTGGTGCACACACAGGTGTGTCTGCATCAGATGGGACCATGCCCAGGGGTAGGAAGGGCTGGGGCTTCGGGATCGTTCCTGCTGGTTCACAGGAAGGTGCCCCAGGGGGATGTCAGCCAGGGCAGGGGGCAGCAACCCCTCCGGCCGGGTGGGTGCCAGCCTGTGGCCCCCACGGGATGCCTGGCGTGGGGTGCTCCCAGGGTGGACCCCTCCGCCTGCTCGCCAGCCCATCTGGCCCTGGTGCTGGCATCCCTTTGAAATCAAACCCACAGGCCTTTCACACCGGCTATTCCTGTGGAATACTTCGGGAAGGGCAAATTATCCCCCCGGATCCCTGTGGTGCTGTGCCATCACTCTCCCTCTGGGCTGGCAGGGAGAGCCCAGGGTGCTGCAGAGCTCGTGCTCACTCCTGGGCACGGTCAGTGGCCTGTCCTTGTGATTCGGGCTCTTGCTCCTTGCTGCTGACCCTGCCTGTGAGCCTGGCGCTGGGGGGAGCTGGGACCACTGAGGGTTTGTGGGCTCAGCAGGGTAGAGGGAGGGCAGCATGGCTGGCACCTGGCCCCTCACCTCCCTGCAGCAAGTCCTGCCTGCCCAGCAAAAGCTCAGTGGGACGGTCCCCTCCCCAGCTCCATGACCCCCTCCCCAGCTCCATCACCTCCTCCCCACC
>JAOXNO010000007.1:261784-289930 GCA_028565335.1 Limnodromus scolopaceus | reverse complement strand
GCCCGCGCGATGGCGGCGGCGCCGCTGCGGGTGGCCCTGTGGGTGCTGTGGCAGCTGGCGGTGGCCGGGCGCGGGCTGGAGCTGGGGGGGCTGGAGGGGCCGCGGGGGCGGGCGGCACGGTGCCAGCCCGTCGACATCCCCATGTGCCGGGGCATCGGGTACAACCTGACCCGCATGCCCAACCTGCTGGGCCACGAGAGCCAGCGCGAGGCCGCCCTGAAGCTGCATGAGTTCGCCCCGCTGGTGGAGTACGGCTGCCACGTCCACCTCCGCTTCTTCCTCTGCTCCCTCTACGCGCCCATGTGCACCGACCAGGTGAGCGCCAGCATCCCCGCCTGCCGCCCCATGTGCGAGCAGGCCCGCCACAAGTGCGTCCCCATCATGGAGCAGTTCAATTTTGGCTGGCCTGAGTCGCTCGACTGTGGCAAGCTGCCCACCAAGAACGACCCCAACGCCCTCTGCATGGAGGCCCCCGAGAACGCCTCGGCTGCCGAGCCCCACAAGGGCCAGGGCATGCTGCCCGTGGCCCCCCGGCCCTGGCCGCCGGGCACTGCCGAGGGCCGGGGACCCAACGGCCTGGGGGCCTGCGACAACCCCGAGAAGTTCCAGTACGTGGAGAAGAGCCTCTCCTGTGCACCCAGGTGCTCCCCCGGGGTGGACGTCTACTGGTCCCGGGAGGACAAGGACTTCGCCTTCATCTGGATGGCCGTCTGGTCCACGCTCTGCTTCGTCTCCACCGCCTTCACTGTCCTCACCTTCCTGCTCGACCCCCACCGCTTTCAGTACCCCGAGAGGCCCATCATCTTCCTCTCCATGTGCTACAATGTCTACTCCGTGGCCTTCATCATCCGCTCAGTGGCAGGGGCTGAGAACATCGCCTGTGACCGGGAGAATGGCGAGCTCTACATCATCCAGGAAGGGCTGGAGAGCACGGGCTGCACAATCGTCTTCCTCATCCTCTACTACTTTGGCATGGCCAGCTCACTCTGGTGGGTCATCCTAACCCTCACCTGGTTTCTGGCTGCCGGGAAGAAGTGGGGACACGAGGCCATCGAGGCCCACAGCAGCTACTTCCACATGGCCGCCTGGGGCATCCCAGCCATGAAGACCATTGTCATCCTCACTATGCGGAAGGTGGCGGGGGACGAGCTCACAGGGCTGTGCTACGTAGGGAGCATGGACGTCAGTGCTCTGACTGGCTTCGTCCTCATCCCCCTCTCCTGCTACCTGGTCATCGGCACCTCCTTCATCCTCACAGGCTTCGTTGCCCTCTTCCACATCCGGAAGATCATGAAGACGGGTGGCACCAACACGGAGAAGCTGGAGAAGCTGATGGTGAAGATCGGGGTCTTCTCTATTCTCTACACTGTCCCGGCCACCTGTGTCATCGTCTGCTACTTCTATGAGCGGCTGAACGTGGATTACTGGAACCTCAGGGCCCTGGAGCGCGGCTGCCTGCACCTCCCTGGCCGTCGCGCCGCCAACTGCTCCTTGGAGGCCTCGGTGCCCACCGTGGCCGTCTTTATGCTAAAGATTTTCATGTCGCTGGTGGTAGGCATCACCAGTGGGGTGTGGGTGTGGAGCTCCAAGACGCTGCAGACCTGGCAGAGCCTGTGCAACAGAAAGCTGGGCGTGAGGACGAGGGGCAAGCCCTGCAGCGGGGTGAGCTGCGGGGGGGTGCACTGCCACTACAAAGCCCCCACGGTCATGCTGCACATGACCAAGACGGACCCGTATCTGGACAACCCGACACACGTCTAGAGTGGGGGCTGCCTCCTCCCCGGGGACGGCACGCCGGGGGAAGCCGGCCTCACGGGTAAGGGGAGAAGGGAAGCCTGGGGGGACAAGGGCACAGGCTGAGCGGTGGCAGGAGGGGGGACGCACACTGGTGGGGGGTGGTGAGGCGTGTGGGACCCCCCTAGCACCACTCGACCCTGACAAGTAGCTGCTTTTTCCTAGAGGTTGTTTTGTTGTTGTTGCTGTTGCCAAATCCAGTGACTCTTCTAACGCTTTCTTTGGGGGGGGGCAGCGGGGACGGGACAGGGAGGGGAATAATCCAGTCCGTGTTTATTTAATTCTGTAATTTATTTTAGATTATTTTTTTTTTTAATCATTAGCTGCAAGGAATGGAAAAAACAATAAACCCTGGATGTGTTATTTCAACTGAGCCTGGTGCTGTTTGGAGGAATTGGAGGGGCTCGCGAGCGGCCCTGCGGGACAAACCCAGAGCACAGCGGGTTGGAACCGTGGTCCCCGTGGCGGGTGCATGCAGGGCCCGGGGGGCTCGCCTGCCATCGGAAAGAGGGGCAGTGTGCTAGACCGGGGTGCCACCAGCTGCAGTGGGAGTCTGGTACTAGGAGGATTCCCCCCATCCCACTCCCCCCGGTGCTTTCCTGGGGTCGGTTGTGTCACCCACTGCCTCCCGGCCGGGGAGGAAAGTTTTCCTGCGCTGTCACACTGAGGAATCATCTTTTCTGCTCCGGGCTCTGTAGGTGATTTGTGCTGGTGCCAGCGGTGCCAGGCTTGGGCAGGGCAGGCAGGGAGCCGGGGTGATGGGCTGGGGGCGCGGGACCTTGGGGCGGAGAGGGCTCAGCTTTGATGTCCCACGCAGGGCTCTGCGGGGCGGGTAATGGAAACTTCTGGGCAGCTTTTTTTATCCCTTGCTCTGGTTACAATCCCAGCTCGCCTTCCCCATTGTCCGGAGGGAAACCCAAGCCTCAGCCGATGCTCGCCGGGGCCAGGGGTGCCGGGGTGCCAGATGGGCACTGAGTGCCACCATCCTCCTGGGCAGGGTGGCTCTGTGGGACTCAGCGGTGGGGGCTGCTGCTCACCCTGCCCCAGGCACCTTGAGGGGGCACGGGGGGGGCAGCTTGTCTCTGCAGAGGGTCCGTAGGGCTGGTTTGCACCCGGGGGTGTGTTTGGTGGGTGCATGGTGCTGGGGTGGGGGGGCAGATGGGCTCTGAGGGCAGCATGCGACCTGTGGCAGGCAGGGGGCTGGAGTGGGGACACAGGGCAGCCCTAGTGACGCTGACTTGTCCATCGTCTAATTGCCCATTAATTAGCCAGCGTGCAGGCTGGGGCAGTGCTGGGCCCCAGTGAGGGTCTCTGGGGCGCCCGTCCTTTTTACCCAGGCAGCAGGAAGCCAGCGAGGGACCCTCCTTTCAGCACCCAAATTAGCACCCGCTGCCCGCCTGCACTGACACCCCCAGCCTGCCCCCCGGCAGTGAGGGCCTGGCAGCTCAGAGCCCCGGCAGGAGCCCAAGGAGAGCTGTGAGACCCCCCCGCTGAAGCCATGGTGGCGGCAAGGGCTGGGTTCAGCAGCCCCTCGCCCTCCACCGGGGCTTTGTGCTGCCGTGAATGATGTGGCAAAGTCCTTTCCCGAAGTCCCCCTCCCGGGATGGCGGGAGAAGCCGAGTGACGGATGTGAGAAAAGCCTTTGCCTCCCCTGGGAGCTGGCACAGCAGCTGAGGTGCGGAGGTGCCGGTGGCAGGGGGGAGGGGATGGCACAGAGGGGCTCACGCCTGATTCGGGGTGCTGGGAGGCACCTGGTTGATGGCAGTGGTGGCAGCCCGGTAGGGACCCCCCCCCAGACCCCCACTGCTGGGGGTGTGTTGTCACACCCGGCTCCCCCGGCTGCCACAGGAGAGTTTGTTTCGGCAGATAAAAGGGCCATGACCTGGGGCAGGAGAGTCAATATTGGCTGCGGGACAGGCTTCAAAGTCCAGGCCGGGGAGCGGGGCACGGCACGGGGCTGGGCTGCCTGAGGAGAGGGGCACGGCCCTGTCCCTGTGCTGGGGATACGGCCTGTGTGCCGGACCCCCCCCGGGGTTGCAGAGAGGCTGAGCACTGAGCCAGCTCAGTGCACCTTTGGCTCGCAGGCCCGGCCTGTGGCGCAGTGATGGTGCCGAGGCGTGTGTGTGTCACGGCTGGTGGCAGGGACAGCCCGCCCTTGAGCACCTCGGCTCCTGCCAGCTGCCTCTGGGGCGCTCACCCCGCTCACCAGGCCCCCGCTACTGGGCTGCGGCAGAGCCACAGTGCCCGACCACCACACGCTGTCGTCTCCAGTCGCCCGCCCAGCTCCGCTGGAGCCAGCTCCGAGACAGCGTTTCCATGGGGCCAGCCCCAAAGCAGAGCTGCCCTTTGAAGATCACTGTGCAGGGGACACCGCCTGTCCCCTTGTCACAGCCGCTTTTAACCCTGTGCTGGGGAGGCTCAGCTCTCCCCTCCATCTCCCCACCCCAAGCTCATCCTTGCAGCTCGGCTCCATCATACTCCGTGCAGCCCCACAGCAGCCGAGTCCCCGGCTCCAGCAGTGTTGGGGCAGAAGGGCTCGGCGCTGCCCCATCCCTGGGGGGCAGCCCCACAGCTTGGGCACTGCTGCTTGCCCCCAGGGCCAGCAGGAGGGATGGCTGCTGAGGCTGAGCTGGGGCTGAGGCTGATCTGTGGGCTCAGGACACCCACAGCTCTGGGCCAGCTCAGGAGGGAGGGGGGGCGAGCCTCGTGCCTATTAATTGGTTGATAGTAATGATTAAGCCATGGGGAAGCTGAGGGGGGACCAAGCTCAAGGCTCCTGCCCGCTGCTGCCCCATGGCCTCCCCGCGGGCTGTGCTGGAGCTCCAGGTGCTCCGCAGGGAGCGTCACAGACCAGCCGTGGTGACACAGTGGGTGCAGCCAGGCCAGCGAGCATCCCCCAGCTCGTGGTGTCAGCAGGGCCACGGCTGCCCGCCAGCCCCACACACCACCTGCCAGGCATGGGGACAGCTATTTATACCCCCTGCACAGGACACCAGTGCCATGCTGGGGCTGCTATAAAAAGCAAGGCTCTGAAAAGGTCTCGAAGCAGATGCTGGTGTGAGGTCTCCGTGTGGAGACCTGGAAACATCACAGCATGTGTCACACCCCGATTGCCCCAGGTCCTGTTGCAGGCCCAGCCACCTCTTGAGAGGGGATGCATCTTCTCCGGGAAAAACAACACCCATCCATCGCCGAGAGCCTTTGAGCCCTCAAAACTCATTGGGGGGTTTCCTCAGCCCAGCAGAGGTGGACCTGGCTGGAGCGCTCCCAGCCCAGTTCCTGAGCAGGGAGGATGATGAAGACACCCAGGAAACCATCACCCTCCCAGCAGTGTCAACAGAACTTTGGTCAACACCATTGTTTCCCAGCTGGTGGGTTGTACACTAGCACCAGTCCGTCGGCTCCTCAGCCCCTGCTGCCTTTGCAGCTCGGTGTCAGAGCACCCAGCGTGTCCCTGTTGGGCTGCTGGGGACCAGGACGGCAGGTGGGAAACAGCAAGGTACATGCCGAGCTGCAACACACACGTGCCCGAACCGAGGGAGGCACTTTTGACGGCTGTGCAGCCCGGCAAGGCTGGGGTGAAGGAGCAGAGACATTTCAGCTCCACCATTACCCCCTTGTATTCCCTTCAGGAGAGCTCCCAGCACGCTGCGGTATGAGGACAGGCTTTACACCGGCAGCCCACAGGAGCCAAGGGACTGAAAGGGGTGACCCCCCCGACCAGTGGCAGGAGGAGTGGAGCCCTGTCCCTGGATGAAGAGGGCCAGCCCCGAGCAGCCACAGCCATGCCAGCAGAGCTGGGGAAGGGGGTGTGAGGGCAGAGGAGAGGGAGGCAGGGCCCAGGGGCTGGTACAAAACCCCCCAGTCGGAGCCCGGGCGAGCAGCCCTCCCCCTGCACTGACCCCACCCTTTGATAGGGACCCCAGGGGGCAGCGACTTGATGGGGAACCCAGGGAAGGCAGAGGCAAGGCATCCCCAACAGTCCCACGCGAGCACAGGGGGCCTGCAAAGGACTCGCTGCAAGCCAGTTTTACAAACACAAGTACATAATGTTTATTTTTAAGCTTCCAATTTATTACAAGTACAGCCCTTAGCAGAAACCCCCTCCCCCACCTCCCGCCCAATGACATTTATTTTTAAAAAAAACATACAGTTCCAAAGGTTTCACCGTGTAGGACCTGCAGAAATCGTTCTCTATGAACAGGACAAAATGAAGCCTCCGAAGGGGACATGCGAAATACAAAAGTCAGTGCTATTCTGTGGGGCAGGGAGCTGAGGCTGGGGAGAGGGGAAGAGGGAAGGGGCTGGAAACCTGCCTCCTCTCTGCAGCCATCAACAGTCCAGAACTGAAACAAATACCTGTTAAAAAAAAAAAACAAAACAAAAAAACCCACCCACCCTCAAAAGTTCACAAAGCTCGGCTGCAATTTTTAATCGATAATTCTTTTCTTCTCAAATCAGAGGAGCTGCAACAAGCTGCTTTTGCTTTTCTGTTACAAAACCAGTATAGAGCAGCCCCATGGCTGGTTTGTTCCAAATTCAAGACCTCAATAATAAAAAGTTTAAGCCCTGATTGTATGATCAAAGCCTGTCATGAGGGAGAGGGGGAGGTAATGAAAAAAACCCACAACCTTTTCTTAGAGAAAAGGCAGCATCTCGGGCAGCAGGACCCTGCTGGGGCCACGGCAGAGCAGCCTCCAGTGGGATGGGGCTGGTGGGCCAGTCCTCGCTGCACTGGGGGAGTGCGAGGGAGGTGAGCTGGGGAAGGTGTTACTATAAAACATGGTGACAGCGTGGCTGGAGAGGGACTGGGAGACCCCCTTGGCAACAAGTCCCCCAGTGTAATTCCAGCTACTGTTAGGAAAATGAGCTTTAAGAGGGGGGAAAATATAAAGCAAACACGATTTCATATAAACTGTACATGTGCCAAAGCAAGACAACAGTATCTTACAGGTGTTCTTTGTACAAGATCACAGCTAGAAACAAGCCACTTTTAACTAGAAAATTAATTTAAAAAGTTACACAGACCATGTTTGTGCTGCTCCCCTTGCCCTGGAGCTCCCTACAAGGCCTGCAGAAAACCACGCTCTCCAGTATGCTTCTGGCACTCGGGTCATCCAATGGGCTACACGATTGTGTGCTGTTCAGGGTGAGCAGGGAAGCCAACCCTCTCCTCTTCGCCACATAAGTGTGAGCTGAGCTCAGAAGGGCCCTCTTTGGAGTGCAACCTCTAGAGATGGCTCCTCGAGAAGAGAGAGAGGGGAAAGGCAAGAGCACCTCAAAGCCAATTGTGTAGGATGCTGGTGAAAGCCGTATCTCCATAGATGTAAGTGCTCGCTCGCCCTATGCAGCCCTTCCCTGGGGGCTCAAAATTAACACCATATAAATATATACAAGAACTAGCAGCCCATTGGCCTGATCGCAGCCAGTTCTTCTGTAGCGCAATATGATCCCTCCCTGTACCAGCTCAAGGCTGGTTTCACATCGCAGGCAGCAGACGCAGAGGTCCCACCGCGCTCCGCCTGCTCTCGGAGGGGAGGAAGTGGCTCATCCCAAGGAAGCCGACAGCCCCCGGGCTGGAGAAGGCTTCCTGCTCCCCCGCCCAGCCAGGCTTTGGCCAGGCCCTCCCCTCCCCTCCCACCTTTCCCTCCCAACAGGACAGACTCATTCAGAGCTTTGTGGATTTTGCAGGAAGCAGTAAATCGTCTCTGCTCACTCAATGGATGACCAAATACTTGAGGAAATTGCAGAAAAATTAAGAAACTAGGACAGGCCAAAGAGAAGGCTGGATTAACAGAGAAGTGCCTGCTACTTCCCAGCTCCCTTCAGACAAACCATCTTGCTGCCTGACCGCACCAGAAGGCCTGCTCCAGCTCTGGCTCTCCCCCCAGTCTCCCCATCCCTCATTTCTTCCTTTTCCGCCCCCGGGAATGTTCAAGGGGCTCTGACTCACTGTCCCCTTCTTGCTCCTCCAGTCCCTGGCACCTGACAGAGAGCTTCTTGCATTTCCTGCGTGCATACGCGTGGCCAGGCAGGTGTTTGTGCACCATGTCAATCAAACACTGTTCCGTCTTCTCCACACAGGACAGTACGTGACTCTTGTTCTGGTTGTAGCACTCGGCATTGGAGAACACTTGCTTGATGTCAGAGAGGAACTCCTGCACCGAGCGGTAATTGCCACAAGAACACTTGCTCTGCATAGTCTGGAAGTCCATAGGGTTGCTGATGACCTCAGAGTAATCTTCAGCTTCCTCCGTGGTCACTGGCTCCCTGCCGAACGAAGAGCCACAAAGACAGGAGGAGAATGATGGCCCCGGCCGCACACCGTGCAGAGCTATGGGGGGGTGAGAATCGCCCTCCCCCCCCTTCACTGCAGGAGCAGCCCCAGCCCACACTCCCCCCGCCATAACAAATCCAGGCAGCGCCTCAACAGCGCCAGAGATGTGTCAGACCCCGGCAGCCATGGCACAGTGATGGGACAGCAGCGTGTCCTTCTGCCCAGGGAGCCGGCCCAGGCACTGGGACTGGCACATGGCGGGTACGGCTGTGCCTGGCACTGCCCACAGAGCGCCCTGCAAACCCTGGGGGCTGCAGAAAGCACCCACCCCGGCCTCCCCTCTTCAGCCTACCACCCTGCCACTCCACCTCAGAAGGGCCCCATGTCTTCAGTCCAGCAGAGGACTGACAGAGTGGGGTGGTTTCTTCTGGAGCAGCTTCACTCCCTTTCTTCCCATCTATAACTTGCTGTTGAGCCCCCAGTTTGGCAGCCAGCACGCAGATCCTGCGGGATGGCAGTGTGGCCAACCCACTGCCTGCAGCCAGTCCTGCACCCACGGAAGCCACCTGCCCTCACCTGAAGGGCCAGCTGAAGCGGTACTTGATGAGCTTGCTGAGGATTTCCTCACACTTCTGCAACTCGAGGTTTTGGCGACGTGCCATCTTCTTTGTTTGAAGAACCTGCCCACACAAAGGATGCTGTTAAAAAGAGGGGAACCACTAAGGCTTTAGCGTTCAGCAAACCGTTTTGAGGCCAGAGAAGCTGGTTCTTTGCCGAAATTTTCAGTCTTCTCGCTTACAAGCTAGTGTCTCGAAGGGCAGGGATACGTAGTACTGCTGCAGAAACAAAGTTCAAGTCTTTCAAATGCAGCCATCTTTCACAATAATCAAGAGGCAAACTGCTCTGCTGTGGGACCTTTGATGGTATCAGCCAAGACACACAGTGGCAGCTTGAGTTACAGAACAGGAGCCCCATCCAGAAGCTCCGATGAGAATAGCTCACAGGCAGCCTGCCTTTTCTCCTGGGGCAGTGAGCTTTTTCAAGATCAGTTCAACAACAGCACGGTCAAAACAAGCAGCCAAAGAATAAAAGACAGCAAATGGAGAGTGTATATTCCCTCTCCCTGCCTCCTCGAGCCCTGGCAGACAGCACGCGAGAGGCAGAGAGCACTGGTGCTGCTGCACTGACCCTGCAGAGCCAACCATGCCATTTTAAATACCAAAGAGCAGCTGATGCCTGGAGCGCTGCTGTCCCACACACAGGCTGGACACAAGGTCAACCATTTGCCAGAGACCCGCAGCAGGTCAGCCACCAGCATGCGGACATCCCCGCAGCTCCGAGCGCTCAGCTGGTGAGGTACTGCTGCTGTAGATGACAGGATGGCTCCACAACAAGGGCACTATTCCTGAGCGGGTGTCGGTCTCTTCCCAGGACAAACAGTAAGTGCAAGAGCCCCAGCACAGTCCTCTTCCCTAACTCAGCGTTTTGTCAAAGACCCCGACCCAGCTGTTCCAGTGAGACTGTCCCCATTTGAATATCCCTCCAAGCCCATGCTGGGCTTGCTGGTTTGGTTGCTCTGCAATCTGTAACACAGACCAGCTTGAAGATCCACTAGCCAGTGCCTCCACACCCAGCGTCCGAAGCAGTGAGCCGAAAGACCGTGATCAAGACCTCTCAGGAAGAGTGGCAGGACGCACCAGCACTAGTAGTGCTGCTCAGTGGACAGATGGCAGATCTAGCAAGGGCTTGTGATGTGCCCATGGGGCTAGAGTATCCTCACGTATCCTCTGTGGTGTGTCCCTCCCCAGGATAAACAGCACAGCATGCTGCAGCTCCACCCTGCCTAGCAGGCACGCACAGGATTGCTCTGTTCAGGAGCATAAGGTTTTATTCTTTAAATGTCAAGTGAAACCTAAACCAGCCAAATTATGTCCTGGAGGTTGGGGAGTGACCATACGGACAACAACTGTCAGAAAACGGCCAAGGCTGGGGAGCAAGGGTCCAACATTGCTGGCATTCTCTGACCATCCAGGACCCCCTCAGTCCCCCCACCTCTCCGCAGAGACATGTGGAGACTATTTAAAACCCTTTTAACAAGCTGCAGGCTGCCTGCTACTCAAGGGGGACAATGTGTGAAAGCGGCTGGGGAAAGATGCCTGGCATATCTGTGCTCCGTTTGTACTGGGCCCTTAAGGATATGCCTCCTTTGTTAACCCGCTCCTAGCCCAGCCCGGGCTTCACAATAATCCGATTCAGGGTATTTCTTTTGGAAGGGGAGGACGCATAACACCTGTTTCCTTTATAACTCCTGATGTGAGCAGCCTCGGGGGAGCAATTTGGCTCTTACCAGCTCATCAATGTCTGCGCCGTTGACAGGCAGAGCCCGCTGCCGTGGTCCCCTGGCAGGGTGCAGCGACTGCTTCTTCCTTTGGTGCCTTCCTTGCCTCGAGGAGTACATGGCTGTCCTCTGCTTGCCCCGGGCTGCCTTCCTGGGTCTCACTGAAACATATAAGCCATGGGCTTAGAGGAATGAGTTAACCTGGAAGCGGAGATCACAAGCCCCTTGCCCAGCTGCACGCACCCCGCAGACCCTCGCTCCCAGCACAGAGGAGCCAGCGAGCACCCGGATATCGCAGTGATCCAGCTCCTCCTCAGCCCGTCCTCACCCAGCACACTCTCAAAGCAGCCACTGCCATCTGGCAACAGCCTTCTGCTGAAAGGTGGTCACACATGCCACCCAACAGCACCGGCAGTCTCTCCAGCTCTGAGGAAGACCTGGGAGCTCCCAGCCCCTCTGCCACAGGTAGGGCATGCCCAGGTCTGTAAACGTAAGCCCCTCCGCCTGCAGAACCAAGCGCTGAGACCCCGACACACTGAGGCTGGAGGGAGGGCAGCGGAAGCAATGCAAGGAGAGACAGTTATCTCAAATGTAACTGCAGCATCCTTTCTGGAAGACCTAGGAGCAGAAACTTGCTGTTTGCCTGGTTTCCTGCTGCCCCTTTGCTCCTCTCCGCTCTGGGAATGGGTGCTTTTACGAGCGTTTACAAGAGCCCCACACAACGGGGTAAGCCAGTTGTTAAGCCCTCCTGAAAAGTGTCGAGTTTCTGCAGCCAGGAGCTGCTCCACGTGCTGCCAGTGGGAAACAATGGGATTTTATTTGCCGAGACCGGGGCTGCTGCATTATATCTCACAGAAAGGCACTTGCCTTAGTCTGCCTGTCAGAGCTCCACACTGATGGAAACGCAGGCGTGCTGACGCGCTCCCTCCTCTTAAGTTTCTCCCATGACCCCTCTGTATCAGGAGAATGTGTTCGTTTTCTTCCCCAGCCAAGCTCCTTCCACCTGGTCACACGTCCTTCAGCAAGCTGTATCCAGTGCTTCATCTGGGGCCTCTAATCCAGCCCTGGCCAATAAATCATCCTGCCGGGCCCCCCGCAGGAGGACTGTGTGCCGGGGCAGTGGGACGTCTGCCTGCTGTCGCTCTGCTTGTGTGTCAAGCGTGCGGCTTGTGTTAAATGCCTGACAGCCCAACATTCTAGGTTATATCCCTCAGGATAAACGCCACGAGGATTAATGGGACTTCTCTATTAAAACAAAAAGTTTTCCACAGTGACCTTTCCATGCTAATGCTCTTTAAAACCAGGGGTTGCATTTAGCGCTTTATTTTTAGTGACTGTAACCCTCTTTTGCTATTGTTTGGAAACTTTGGCTCAGCTCCTGACTTGGCCAAGCAACACAGGCTGAACACACTCCAAGTGTGGACATGGATACACCACAGAACAACAAGCAGCATACACAGCCAGGGTGTCAGCGAACATCCCTGAAACCAGACTAAAGCAGGGGAATCAGGACTGATTCTAACTCTAACCATTCTACAATTCTGTGACAGACCCGGATGGAAACCCTTGAAAGAAAGGGGGATAATCTTTTGGGCCCCACCATCTGCCATAGTTAAGATATTCTGAAGTTAATTTTAAGTCAGTCAAGAGCATTTTGACAGAGTGCAAATGCTGGCAGCGTGCCATTCCAAGATTGATCCTTTCAGTGCATCAAGTTGCCCAAATGAGACCGAGTCAAATTCCCCTAAAAACAAAGCGGGTACACATACTAAAAAGCGGTTAAGTGGAGAAGCAGTCATTGAGAAGTCTAGAAAATGCTATTTTATTCCACTAAGCTGCCCGGGAATGATCCAATTAGGCATCCCGAGTGGTCTCTGTACACAGCCAAAGGGTGCCGGCAGCCTGGGCCACACAACACCTCGAGTACTGTCCCTTCCCACAGGAATGGGCAGAGGAAGTGCTATTGCTACTACTGGAAAATGCCCCCTTGCCAAATCACTAGAAATCCTGCATTTAAGAGGTTATGAGCTGGTAGGAAGGGAAAAAGCAAGGAGAGGGAATTGTAGTTAAAGCTCCACCAGCATCTATTAAGCACCCAGTTTACCAACAAACCCTGTAAGCACAGAGACTGCCAATACCAGTAACTGATAATGCTGTTGCCTCATCCTGCCCTGGCTGTCTCACAGCACCCTTTGTGGTCCCAGCAGCGTCCCCAGGGGAGCGAGTGGGCAGAGAGCAAGAGCTCGCTGCGGTTTCAATCTTTGCTGGTGCTGACCCTACCACAAAGGGAGGAGAGTTCGCTCCAGCTCCCCAGGTAACGTACAGCACCACCACAGCCTTGCCCTGTGACATCTTCCCAAGTAAGAACCCGCTCTGTGTCATGAAAAGCACAAGTCCCACATAGTGTCCATCCTTTGGACACTGAAGGCAGAGTTGAAATATTTTCTGTTACTTTCCTGCATGGTCAAAGCCTTACATTTCAGTCCAGCAACTTCATAATCTTCTTCCTCCTCTTCTTCCTCCTCAGCATCTGGTTCATCAGAAGCTTCCTCACCTTCTCCATCTTCATCTTCAACAGAATCCTCTGCATAGTTCCTACAGTAAGGCAGGTAAACACATTTGTTGTACCAGAGCCTGGGCATTGGAATCCCTGGGCCCTCTGCACTATTTGTTCACAGGCAGAGACTTGCTGAGCACCTCCACGTAAAACAAACACCTCAGGCTGGAGCGGCTGCGGTGCTTCAGAGAGTACCGAGTTGTAGCTACAGTTAAAGGACACTTCCCTGGCTATCATCTGCACATCTGGGCTGAAAATCCCCAGCAGCTGGATCTGTATATTTTTTTTCTGTTCTAGGCACCTTGGCCACGTGATACCAGATTTTAAGGTTGTCATTGCTGTGCAGTGGAGATGTGCCCCCAGATGACGTGCTGCTGTTTTACCCAGGTCTGCAGGCCTGGCCTAAGGAGTTTCAAAAAGGGGAATTTTTTGTTTCTGCTGGAGTATTTTCCCATTATGTGTCACACCACTTGCATGTGCACTATAGGAAACTGACCTCATTTAGTATTATTCACAGCTAAGACTGTATTTATTAGCGAGCAGTGTCAGACGTGTTCTGTGCTGATGTCGGAAGCCACAGAGACTCCCTGCCCAGGACTGTTCCGACTTCTCACGTGTGTCTGTTAAAGTGTTCAAACCATTACAAAAACAGGAAAACAAAACACCACGCATGGGCAAAAGGGGACAAAGGCAAAGCTGTTGTGGGACTTTCAATCCTCTGGAGAAAGAGGATCTTGAGCAGTAGAAGGACTAAGCGTAAGCTCCCACAGTACAGGGGGGAGGGCGGGGAAGTGCTCCCAGCCGGACATTTTTTTCCTGCCTCAGCTAGGAGGACAAGAGCAGAGAGCAGGAAAGGTGTTACCCCACCTGATTACACCTGCTGCATCAGAGTCACTATGATCTCAGGCCAGAACAGCTGCACTGAAGCCCTGTCATACAAGCTTGATGAACCCTTCAATGGTGCCAAGGGTTTAAGTAATACTTTTAAGGCAATACAACACCTGCACGTTACAAGTTGTACACCTCCTCTTGTGCTGCTGCTCTGGAAGGGAGCTCCTGTTGACTGCTTATACTTCAGATACCATTTGATAGCCTCACCTCGCTGATAAGCGGGTACGTGTAGCACAGTCACCATCAGCAGAGGACATACAGTGTTAACAGTAAAATACCTTGCACGGACATTTAACTTCCAGCTTGCAATTCAAAGAATAGTTCAACCCTCGCTGCCAGGAGGCAACTGCTAATTTCTGCTGCACAGAACAACTTGGATTTCTCCTCCAATCACGTTTCCTCTGGAGCCCTGCCACAACAAGGCAGGAGTCCTCATCAGGTCCAGAAAGCCATCGGAGAGGCATTCTGTAGCCCTCTTTTTAATAGCACGGCAGGGGCTGAGCTGCAGCCTGCAGTAACGCCTGCTCTAATTTGACAAGAGCACAACAGTAACAGCCCAGTGGATACAGAGCTGCAGAGCTACCAACTACACTCCTATGGAAAAAGCAGCCCAACCAGCTGCTCAGTCAAAGAAAACAACAGCCCTTAGTGCATCCAGTTTTGGCTGATGTTTTGTGCGTGTTTTCACTGCCAAACTGAAGTTAGTCATTAAAACCCCTGAAGTTGTCATGGGTCAGTACCACACAGGTGTGCTAGCGTTACAGCCTGAAAAAATTGCTTTTCTATTGTTCCAGTGCCATTGAGTTAACTTGGCTATTTCAAACCTACAAAAGGGGCTCTGTCTCAGCCTGTTTGGGTCGTCTGGTGAGAGCTGGGCTAAAGCTGAGCCTCAGCAGCAGCACAGAGAAATGGAGGGTCACTCACCTGTCCCGCGAGCTGCGCCTGGCAGTGGAAGGCTGGCACGCTGGGCACTGCCATTCACCGTCGGGTATCTCGTAGAGCGCCGGTCGCAGACAGAAGAGGTGGAAGGCTTTGTTACACTCATCACACAGGATCAGCTTGTCATCCTCACCTAAGAGAGGGCAATGCACTTGTAACTGAGCGCTGCAACCTTGCTCAACCCGAGAAGCAGAAGCTGCTGCAGCGCTGGAGGTCAGGACAAAGCAAGAGAAAGATGCGAAGTGCCCTCTGACGGCAGGGATCCTTCCTCCTCTGTTCCACCATTGCAGTGGAAGCCAAGCAGTGTTTAAAAACAAACAAAACAATGTGAAGTCCCATGCCCTGCAAAGATTTCATGTGAGGCAAAGTTAGAAATCAGCCAAATAGGTTCCACCCAGGCTAAATCTTGAGCCAAACACAGGAAAAGAGAAATTTGCTGCAAAAATGCCCAAGAGCCTAGCAAGAAGCTATAAGCACAGCTATTCTTATTCTAGCCCCAATCTGGTCAACCTGCACGGTATCTTCTTTCTACTTAAGGTAGTAAGCCTACAAAGAAAATCAGTATGCAGCTGAACTAGCCTCTCTGTGCTTCTCACTGATGCAGGAAAATGGGGAGACAACCCTGAGCCAGCTATTTCATTTACTGAAGAGGAAAAAAAGCACAGTGCAGAGAGCTTGCCAGCATGTCTCTAACATCCCACTTCTTAAGTTCTGTGAAACTATAATCTGTTAGTCTCGGGTGAGCCCCCTCTTACATCTGCCTAGAACCCGCTCTCAACAGCAGATAAGACAGGTTTTGCATTGGTTTGGAATATCCCTGAGGCTTCACAGTGAAGAAGGATGTTGCACCAATTCAGTCCTTATTTCTTTGAAGAGGTGGATGGCATAGCCTTCTGGTAAACAAAAGTGGCCCAGCATTCCCCCAGAGGCCTGGCTGCCCTCATTTCGCACCACTGTTTCAGCAAATAGAAAAAGTGAGACAAAAAGCACATGATGAGGCAGAATGTACCACCAAGCTCTTTTCTCCAGGCTTCCATCCAAAAGGAGAGGTTATGGCAGAACAAATACTAGCACTCCGTCACTGGTGTCACCCCTGCTGCTTCCCCCTCCACCTGCAACACTTTAAAGCCCTTCATGCCATCGTGCATACAAAGAAGGTGGTCCCTTGTCACCTCTTGGTTACCTCCCCAGCCTTAGCAGAGCAGCAGCCAGAGGCACGTAGCTTCATTTCTCTGCTCGCATACAAGAGGCAAAGGGTTTGCTGCTTCCAGCTCATCAAGCCCACTCTCACCCCAAAGGAGCATCACCCCACCTCACTCCCATGTGGCTACAAAGGATAAAAACCTTCCCAACCTCTCCTTGCTTGTTCCTTCTGTAAAAGATTAACTGACAAGGCTTGGAGACCTGAAAACCGTTCCAACTCAAAAATGAAATCAGGGAATGGACAGTGGCACAAATGTTCCCAGAAGGATTTGTAGATGACTTGTGTCCAAGTACCCTAAATATCCAGGGGATAGCAGCTCTGCAATGTTCTGCAAGACTGTGCACTGGTTTTGTAAGAACAGTTTATTGGAGTCAGGGTCAACTGTGAGATCAATGCTCCTGACTGTAAATCCTGAGGTCCAAAACTCAAAATACAGCCAAAGACAGAGTGACAGACTACAAGGGCATGTTGCCTAAGCAGGGCATGGAGAGGTGACAGCGTCCGACTGTTACGCAGGCTCGGGGCAGGAATGCATACCTTTCTTGCGACACACTTTGCATCTGGCATTCTCTGCCGACATATCCCACTTGATACAGGCATCCAGCATCCCGAGCAGCACGTGCATACGGGAGAAGGTCTGGGCCTCACGGATTGCTGTCTTCCATTTCTCCATGGCTGAAGCAACCTGCAGACAGACCTAACAACTTACAACGAAGCACACAGACACAGCTTGCTACAGTCTGAAGATGTTTTTATATCCTTTAGCTGGGGCCCTTAATAACCAAAGCTCAGCTCTGTATTTCTTTCCTTCTATACAGCCTCAGCAGTGCTATTTGTGGTTTATCCATAACCAGCCTTGCTGGATCAGAGTTTGTTCGTAACTTTTGCAGTTCACAGCCAGGCTGAAACAACCTACGTGAACTCCACTAAATTCTTGCTCTGAAAGTCTAACCCAAATAATCATCAAGGCTAAGAAAATAAAAGGCAGAAATCTAGCACTGTAAAATGAGGGATGAAAGCTTGGAGACAGCTGGCAACACCCCCTGAGCACGGGGGCTCGGAGCAGCCTGTGCTGCCCTCCAGCGGGTTCTGCAGACATAGAGAGCATCGCCAAGACCCACCACACACTTGGGCCTCCTGGTCCTCCCACTGCTCAGCTGGCAGAGGGGACCAGGACATCAGCAACAATCAGGTTTGACAAGCAAAGCATTTGGAGCCCCAAATATGAAACTGGCTGCTTTCCGGAGACAAGATGACCTCAGCGCGTGTGAAATCCCAGAATCAGCTGCAAGTGAAGATGAAAGCATTAAACCAAGGCAACTGCTGGAGTCTACACACAGCGAGCCACATGTGGAATCTCCAACTCAGCTCCGGAGGTTTAGAAACAACGCTGCAGGAAATCGGAAACGCACCAAACAGAGAAGTAATCCAGAGCCACCACATGGTCAACTCCAACATTAATCCTTTGCTTTACAACAATGAGGTGATGGCCTAGATATGACAGGGGCATAATAGGACTCAAGTGAATGTTCTTCTACCCCAGGAGAAAGAAAAAACAAATAGTGAAGTGTCAGATGGGAAAATCTAAACTCTGCAGCTGACAGCAATTTGGGAGCCAAACAAAACCCAGGATTTTTGCAGAGTTGCACATTCTCCTCCCACTGAATCTGAGGAAGCACAGCATATATTAGATGCTTGGAAAAACACACAAACTGTTCTAAAATGCCAACATCCTTGCTGCCATTGCTACTGCAACCTGGAGCCCAAGACATTCAAGACAAACGGAAACCTGCCCAGCACACTGTGGCAGATCACACAGCACCGGACTATTTCTTTGCAGAACATTGTTGAGGTGCTTCACATACTGTGTAATTGATTTTCCAAGTAACTGTTCCACGGGTTTTGCTGTTAACACACTAGGTAACTGCTGGGCCAAGATAAATCTGCAAAAGCTGTTGGCAAGTTTTGCTTAGATTTTTCTCCCCAAGCCTGTGGAATTTAACAGAATTTTATCCTTGCTTCCCAAGCATCATGAGACTATGGCATCTTAGCAGCACCATTACCAAGGGAGTTCAGACTGCCAACTAGGCAAAACAGGAGACTGAAAGAAATTACTCGAACACCCTCCTGACTGGAGAGGAGCAGTCTGGCAGGAAAAAAACAAACAAGAAAACCAACCCACAAAAATACTAAAGGAGGAGTCCTCAGTCACATTTCAACTTAAGGGTGAGAGAAAACGCCTGCTTTGGTAAAGGTGGACAAACCTCCAGCTAGAAACCTCTCATCTGGTATCCCACGATGGCAGAGGTAAATCCCTCTGACCAGCTGGAACTGGAATTGTTGGGTTGTGAAGCTGCTCTTTGGGGCTCTGTCTGTAGGCAAGGGCTGACCCCCCCAGCCTTTCCCTTGCAAACCCCCAAGAGCCTGTCGCATGGCTGGGACACACACCCCACGCACCCCCCCGCTGTGCTCAGCCTCTTGTGCTGCAGAGTCACACAAAGAGAGGTCAGATATTCCTTCTCCTGTTCAGGGACAGTCCAGAGTGCTGCTGCCACTGGAAATGGGAACACTCCCACACACAGAGGCACAGACTCATCTGCACTGCAGGCTCCGGCCGCTCGGCAGCACAGGCTCTTGCGGTGCCGCTGAGCCAGCAGGAACACTTCATGTAGACAATTATGTCACCAAACGGGTGCCTATTAAGCCATAACTTGTTTCTCACAGGAAAAATGAGACACAACCATGCTGCAGGACTGCGATTTCACTCTTACAGTCTGAAAGTACATTAAGTGTGTTTTTCCAGTATGGCTATGCCATATTTTACCTGCTATGTGCTCCCAGTGCAGTTCTGGCTCTGAAAGACTTCATAAATCTTGGCCTGTGCAGGAGATTTATCTTTAAAAGCCTAACAGCCAGGGTTTTTTATTGGATAACTATTTTTAAGATCTGGGCTGCTCTTTCAAGGTCATTTATAAAGGTTTTCTGCTTTGGCAAAATGAAAGCTCATTCAAGGTAAACTGAGGCAACATCCCCCTCACCTCCCCCAGCAAAACCCAAACCCAAACAAACCAACCCAAAAACCAACAAAGAAGTTGAGCATTGCTTGTACCACCACAATTGTCTATAAAACTCTGAGCCAGTTAAAGACGACGCTGCACTGCAGAAATAAATGCTCCAGAGACACTGGAACACCACAAAGGTCAGTGCTCCGAGGGGAGACCCGCAGGAGCAGACGCCTGGACCGGCAGGACTGATACTCGTGCCCCTGCACCCACAGGGCTGAGCTATAGCTCCATATACAGTCACATCAGACAAATTGGGTAATACTAGAAAAAAAAAATTCAAAGTAACTTGTGATTACAAGTCCAGCAATATTCAGGAATCCTACTGTTCCAGCTGGTTTACAGAGGCAAAAGTACAAACGGGGATGTTTCAGTCCCACGGAGCACTTGGTCTCACCAGGCTGCTGGAGCTGAGAGCTCTGCAACAGCTGGAACGAAGCCTGGCCTTGCTGTAACGAACAATGCTCCATAGCCATGTCCCTGAGTAAGAGAACAATGCTCTAAGGTAGAACTGAGGAACTAACAAAATATTCATGATCAAAATGGCTCAATTCTTAAGGAAAAAAAAAAAAAAGCCTTGGGTTTTAAATCTGATATAGCTTTGGCAATAACAGAGAAGTGACCAGGGCTCAAATGCAGAGCTTACGGTGCTGAATCACTGTTCGTTTAGATATTGCAGTAAATCTGATGTGACCCTTAAAGCATGCCCTACAGGTATAACTCCTACGGTTACAGTTGTAAGACATATGAGGGTAAGGCACAATAAGGTGTTGCTGTAGATACAGGAAATGTGATGATCCATGTCCTTTTTGTCCCAGACAAGTGATTTTTACAGCTCTGTATTCTGCTTATAGCTTTTAGGGGAAGATAGCCTTTTATTCCCTTTGCACCAAAGACTGGAAGATTCAAAGTTAGCAAAGTTTAAATACCTCCAGACACCTGAGGAACGTGAAAATTTCTAGTGCCTACGCAAATATCCTGCTAACACAGCAACGCCATAGCACAGCAAAGACTTGATGTTCAAACAGGGGTTTGAACACACCACCATACACTGACAGGAGCTTTAACCAAAAAACCAGAAAAATAAAACCCAAACCACCCCAATACACCCCAGTACCAGTCAAGCACCTAATATTTCTTTTCTAAGTTGGGAATTTCAAATGCTTCTGTTGATCCAATTCTGATCTTGCTACTTCTGCGAAAGTCAGTGATCAATGAGGGCAGAGCACTTTGAAAGGGACAGTGGGGAAAGTCCTGTCAGGAGCCACTAATGTCCCATTCAACTCAGTGCACAGAAATGACCCTGGAGCACTACTGTCCCTCTTACTATAAACACCGGTACAGCTCAACTGCCTGTAGGATGCTACCAAATCCTCCATAGCTCTCCTCCACCTCTTCTGAGCTTTGATTTGGAACCGTATCCTCACAACGCCACTTTTCTCCTGCAGGCACACATGGCTTGTTTGCCCAGATGTCCAGACAAGCTGCCCGCAACCTCCAGTTTGGTATCTTCGGTGGATATCTCCATGCATATGATGATATCTACCTAAACCTAACTCCCTTGCAGTCACCAAGACCTCACCACGGCTCTCCTCCTCTTTCCAAATCAAGGCATTAAGCCTTGATCCATCAGTCCTCTCTGATGGATACAACTCCCATTAAGTACTCTAAAAATGCTCCCTAATGCTTTTATTAAAGTATCGAACTTGTGTGAGGAACTACATGAAGTCAGTCAAATATTTGACTTGACCCATTTCCTGCTCACAGAGAGAAAATTAACTGCGATTCCACAGTATGATTTTCATTGGCCAATACCTTTACTCTTCAAAATAACCAGGAAATTCCTTGCCCCATAAATAACAAACTCATTGCACTCTAAGCTTGGAATGGGGAGAAGCTGCTCAGGATTAGTACCCGATAAAATGTGTTGTCCCTGCTCAAAGAGTTGTATTACAAGACTGAAACAGAGCCCTGAGTGAACAATACCTTAGCTTCTTCTGCCATTTTCTTGTCTTCATCCATTTCCTCAGCCTTGGCAATGTAGTCTTCTCCTTGATGTTTCCTTCTCTTCTGCTTGGGAGCCATGAAACCTTGCAGAAACTTCTTAACAACACCAGCTTGGAGTGCAATCACACACTCTCCAAAATCCTTCAAGCTCTCTAGTGAGTAGACCTGTCAGGAAGAGCATAAGATCACATAATGGTTGGAAATTACTCTCTGGGCTGTTTTAAGTGGGTCTGTCCAGCAAAGGGATACATGTGATACTTAATGCAGGGCTGTTATCTACCGTATTTGGTTATGGAACCAGCATACTGCTGCTGCTTCTGCTAGAGTTCACACATAGCTGATGATCAATGCATAGCACCCTCCAGAACAAACCATCATGCCTTGAAAAATCCACCAAAATACCAACCTCCCCTCCCAAACCCTAAATCCACGATGACCAAGCACAAAGCCAATTCTTCCACTCCTTTAGTGACTTCACTTTTTCTCCCCTCTTAACATTTACAGTCTCATCTACACAGGAAGGTCTTTGCAGTGACTCAGGACGCAGCTTAAACCATTTCAAGCCAGACAATGTCATCCTTTGGTAGGAGGAGCCCGCACTAGTCACAGGAGTGTGTCCTCTACCCACACCAGGCAGATTTATCCCCTCCTAAAGACACTCAATGCCCCCAGTAACGCTCACGTGAGTTAGGCTGAGTCAGCCAGAGCACTAATAATTCATACTTTAGTTCACTGCACGGTAACTACCTTGTGCTGAACAGAATATCCTTTAGGTCCTGCAACTGGGACACAATCATTATCCCAACCCTAAGCTGGTCTGAATTTATGAAAAAACCTCCAAGCTGTACAACTGCTGTCTCAACAAGACATGCTTGCTTTGATGCAGAAGCTAAAAATCAGCTACAAAGAGTTCTGTTAATGCTCTATCAAGAGCTCTGCTACCAGATGAAGGAAGTAGGACAATTTAACAGCTGTGCAGGACACCTAGCTCCAACATTATGACCCACCTACACTAAAAGGACCTTGAGCCAGCAGCTATGTAATCTTGAAATAATAGTTTAGAAAGATCAGAGAAAACTGATTTTCCTGACCCTCTTGTCTGAGGAGAACAAAAGACTCAAGACCTTCCGCAGAAGGTATCAGCTCATGCTTGTCTGGCTCAGTACTACTTTGCCTGTTCACTCACTTTTGCTTCATATTCTGGTGTCACTTCAACATATCCCAGGCCTCCTTTTTGCAGCCGAGTTGCAACCTCAATTAGATCACTTCGGAGGTAGTTCAGCAGTTCCTGGTTGCCATCACAGGATTTGAGGCCCAAGTTCTGTTTCCGAGCCAAATGGATAGAATGTGTGATGTCCTGATACCTGGAAAAATCAAAAGCAACCTTTGAATACATGCAGGCCACTGCCCTGGGAGCTGTGGGTATCCATCGTGTTCTACATGGTCCACCAGTGCAGAACATTCTTTGAAAGACGCTTGAAAGCACATGGTAGCTCTGGCTCTGTAAGTAAAACAGCCCTGCCTTTGTTTCCAGTTGCAAGGAGCAATTTAAAGACTGACAGGACCTCTTCACAATTTAGAGCATTACTCGTCAAGAACTTGCAGTTACTGCCCAAGAAAAACAGCAATTTCTCATCCTCAGTGTCTGTTGAGCACGGGCACGATCAAAGCAAAGTGTGGAATGCTGCCCCAGGAATGAAAAGGCTTGCTGTGTTGAAGATTCGCTTTGACTTTGAGAAGGCACATGGAGAGAAAAAAAAACCAAACCAAACCACAAATGAAAAAAGAGCAGGCTCACCTTTTCTCCAAACGCTCCTTTAGCTGGCTCTCTCTTACTCCTTGTGGGTGCAGGCAATCCAGCAGCTCATCCAGATCCTTCTGACTGTCACAGAGAAACCTGAAAGATATAACAGGTACCAACATCAGCTCATGTACCTCTGTGGCAAGACAATTCCTTCTTCTAAATATTTCAGAAGTATTAGTAGCCAGGGATGACAGTAACCAAAGCCCATGGAGCAAGGTGAAACACTTCCAGTAATGCTGGCATAAGCATTCCGACTCAAACTGGCCTCATTGTAAGGTCCCCAAATGTAGCCAATTCCAGGGTAGGGAAAACAAAAACGAAATAAACACAGAAGTAATTTATACATTTTTCCCTATTAAGTTTATTAAAACATTGGCATTTGAATTTAGTTATCTACCCCAGGGATTAGATTCACTAAGTTGCAGCCAGTTTAAGTGATCTGAATGTCATTTTAGATGCACTAGAAAAGATTAACATGCTACGCACCACATAGCATGGCAATCTGATCGTTCTTTCTGCAGAGCCTTCAACTTCTTTCATTAACCCAAGAAGTCCCTAGATTAACAAAGGCTATGTCCTAGCCTATCCCACAACTGCTGAGGATGGACATTTGTGACGGTGAAGGCTATGCCCCCTGCAAGTACAGCATGCCTCCGTTCTCAGAACTTTGCCATAACTTGACAGCTCAAATGCCGTATGCGAAAACCATATTCATGAGCTCCAAACCCTTCTGCTCAGAAAGCCTTTCAGGACAGCAATGGTAATCGGCATTCAGCAGGATCTAAAAGGGGAAAACTTCCGCAGAGCTCTCTACACAAGGCATTCTCTCTGCAATTCCAAACTTTTAATGCTGGACTAAA
Source organism: Limnodromus scolopaceus (assembly GCA_028565335.1). Classification (NCBI taxonomy): domain Eukaryota; kingdom Metazoa; phylum Chordata; class Aves; order Charadriiformes; family Scolopacidae; genus Limnodromus; species Limnodromus scolopaceus. The sequence continues at coordinate 266,197 of JAOXNO010000007.1, read as the reverse complement.
TCTAAATGAGCTTTAAGAGAGCCTCAAGTTCTGCTCGTTTCCTTGTCTTTTCCCCAACTCTATTCTAGGATGCCATGGAGCTCCCTCACCTGATGGGGGTGGGGATTCAATCTGAGCTTCAGAGCTCATTTACAGAAAATAAGACTAATTACATATGTTCTAGAAAAAGATTGCTCCTTAGAAGAGGGAAGTGAGGAAATAGCAACATCAACCTTACATGGGAACAACTGTGGAGGACCACTGTGTGATCCTTACCAGCCACAGGGAAGACTCCAGATCTAATTTTTCTTCTTGGGCACAAGCTCATATAAGCCAAGCAACAACTAGAGAAAGATGCTGTTCTGGCTCCCCTTGGAATAAGCATATCCGCAATGCTTATTTTCTGGCAGAAACACTGACTATATATCATATCTGAAAATAAAATATTTCAGAGTCCTAGTATGCTCATATTAGGGGAATGACCTCACAATTTGCATTCAGTTAGTAAATTAGTCACTGTAATAAGACGTAGGATTGATTCTTTAAAAATGGAAGAAAAATAGTTTCCTGCCAGTCAGCTGCTTCCGTATACTCTGACCCTGCGGAGCATCCTCACTTTGTACACTGAGATGAAACCTTTTGGCCACCACCATCCTCTGCACACCCTCCCTGCCAGAAACAGGACAAGCAACTCCGAGTGTCATTCACCCAGAAGAGCCTGGCACAGGCACTTCAAAAGTAGCAGCGATTAAGGGCTGGTCATGGGATCCAACAGGCATTCACACAAACCTGTAACAATATAACTTGTGTCTCCTTCTTTTAGATGCCACTTATGGTGGCTAATTAGTCTTCTGACAGTCACTGAAGGTCTACAGATAGACCACTGCAAGGACTCGCATTTCTATGTCTTACTGGATTTCTGCTAAATAAAGAGAAATTTCTCTAGAATATTTGGTATCAAACTGCTACCAAACCTTTGGGGCAAATCTTGGGATTGGTCCTCAACTGTATTTGAGCACGAAGAATCTGTCACAATTTGGGAATGGCATAAACCAAGCTTCAAAACAGCTACGCTGCAGATACCCAGCAGAGGGCTATTTCTCAGGCATGTCAAGAAGGCTGCCTAGGTCATCATGAAAGAGCAACCGGTCACCATTGGTGATACACCACAAGATCCAACTGGAAAAATTTCTGAGAAGATCACGGCCCAGCTTTCCCCTGTGGCTGCGATTCTAAGGGGGGAATTCCCTGCGCAGTTTTGTCGTACTGTAAAAATGAGAGGGCACTGGAAACAGTTTGCATGAGACTGGAGAATCCGAGTGCCTTATGTGGTTTGGTGAAAGACAACACAGGCTGCTGGCCAGCAGGAAAAAGCAGATATTCTTTTAAGAAAGCTTGGTTAAGCCCTGGCACAACTTTGCCTCTGCTGAAAAGGAAATGGGATAGGGAAGGGAGAACATCTGCAACAGGTACTTGAGTCTTCCCAATTTGCCCTGAGAGTAAGAACTGGGATTTCTGGGAGAGGGTACTGTTCCATATCAACATGAAATCAAACATGCAGAAGAGAAACATCTCAAAGAGGCACCTGTGTGAGTTTGTTCAGCGACACCGTGCTGCTCCGTGCAGTCACAGCTCCTGGTTCTCAGCCCAGCTCCATGCCCTCTCTACCACCCAAAGGAACCACCTGCACCTCCAACTGGGCACCAGCCCTGGAGCATGGATATGGTGACACAGGACTGGCATTTTAAACGGGGAAGGCAACAGGGCTATGACCTTGTGGCTCTTGGTAAGAGGAAGGGGAAGGCAATTGGTGCCCTTCATATGGCCTGACACAGAGCTTCATAAGACAATCCAGGGGGATGGGAAAGGTGCCTTTCGGAGAGTCGAGACCAGATGGAGGTCTTCAAACTGATCTGAAAGGGGGAAATCCTGACTGGTGTCATGGCTTCCCGTATCCCTAACTAACAGCCTAGATTCTCTTCTTATGTTTCTGCAGCGCAGGCCAGCAGACTGGTCAGCAATCAAAACAGAAGGGACAAATGGCACAAGCATCAAGTCAAAAGGAGCTCTCAGTGTTCACTCAGGCTGAATATTCCTACCCGCTCTCAGGCTGCAAGGGACAGAGAAAGGTATAAAACCTGGACTGCAGACTAGGGAATGAAGAAATCAAGAGGACAACATCTAGAGGAGCCCAGGATCAGTACCTGCTCTGGAGGGTTGGTGGAAACAGGGGAACTCCATCTGTAGAATATAGGCGTGAGAATGGAGTCTGTCAGCACCCACTCACGGTTAACTCAAATTGTCTGCTGAGGGGACCCGCCATATCATGGTGTATTCCTAATAGATGAAGAACAACGGGAGTTACTCTGCAGAGATGCCACTGTTTCCAAAAATTCAACTGCTTTCTGACCAGGATGAGCAAGAAGTCTCCTGCATACTAATATACTGCCAAGGTTGTCATTAACCCGTGGTTCTTGCAGGAAGGACCACTCCACACACAGCTCACAAAGCACTATGGTACAGACAAAAGACTTCTTCAGGGACCACGTGCCCAGAAACTTTAACAGGGAGATTTTTTAATAAGCATCAATATCAGTGAAAGTGTTGCATAATGTTAGAAATGGGACTGGTCCATCTGTCTGGAGAAGACAGAGTAACTAAGTGTTTATGATTCTGAGTGAGAACAATGTTTCAGCCACTGCACTTTTAGGACAGAACACTGGGCCCTCTTCTTTCTGGGGACAAAGTACGGAAAGCAGAAACCACTTCCCTGAGATACTGTTTCTGTAGCTCTTGGCTATTGGAATCTATTTCTCCCTTTATCTGTGTCCATCCAGCTCCCATCCTCAAGGATAAAAGGGGCAAGACTGTGAAATATAACCATTCACAGAGTTAATTTGGTGTTCTTTTCCAACTTCCATCACTCTAGAGGATAAAAGGGTAAAGCTAAAGATGCCCTATGAGCCCTGTGAGGCTACTCTCAATCCCACGTTAGGTGTAATACTAGGAAAAAGAGACAGACGGCAGGAGTTAAAGCAGAACACAAAGAATCAAAGCTTCCTACGTACCCCACGCTAACAGTATGAATTATAACTCAACAAGTCCTTGTGTGCAAACAACAGGGGGTGTAGATATCCCAGGACTTCAGTGTAGTCTCAGGGCTTCTAGGGTGTGCAAGGACAATGTGCAAAAAACAGCCAAGGAGGAGACTCTTCCATAACCACTTATGTTTATGGGAGTCCTTGATATTGGAGAGATCAATGGCAATGGCCACAGAGGAAAAATGCAGTAACAGAAGTACAGATTTCCTCAGAGGGAAGTTTTAGTTCCTGGCTATCCCCTGAAGTAACAGCTCTCAGGCTGTAACTCGTCTTTTTGTGGGAGCCTACCTGTAAGTGGCAACAGCTGTCAGGTAAGTTCTTAGTCAACAGGCTTTTTGTAGTCATACAGCTTTAAAGAAAAGTCTTTCAGCTGAGGAAGCTACTGCTTATCTGGAGAAACGGCTTTAGGTGGCCCTGTCAGTTAGCAGAAAGTCATGCAGACTGCACAGAAGAATGCTAAGTTAGAAGCGGTTGTTTTCTTTGAAAGGCTGCCATTGGACCCCCTGCTCACTTCAAGGGCACGCAGGCCACCACGTGGCTCAGATCTTCCTTTTGCATTGCTTCACCTCGACACCACCAACCTGCTCAGCACAACACCACACACAGGCACCGTGCTCTCAGTAAAGCCAGCAAGTACTGTGACTGTCAGCAGCCCTTCCTAGCAGGTATCAAAAGGGACAGAAATCAAAGACACTGTGGCATAAGAGCCAGACCAAAAAGCCACCCCACCCAGCTTAGCATCTTACTTCTGAGTGGCAAAAGTGCAGAGCAGGCATGAGTGACATTTCTTTGACCTGACCCTACAGATTTTAGCATCTGCTGGTCTGAGGTCTTCCTTGTGTGCCAGGACAAGAATCTTTGTGCTTAATACTCTTCAAAGAACTCCTCTTTCAGCGATTTGTCCAACTGGTGCTTTGAACGGGCACAAACGTGAAGATCCACAGGAACCGGGAGCAGTGAGGTGCAGACATCAGCAGTACGGTCTCCAGTAGTGCTTTCCTATTTCAAAACTGCTATTTGCTCATTTAATTTCCTGAACCCTTTTTTCTGTACCAAAAGCAAATCCTCTTTCTTTAGGAGACTTTCCCATTCTCCTCTAATATTACTCTCCATCTCCCTGCTGAACATACGAATTAGAGTATTTCTGTAATTTGTTTAGTATCTCTTAACTCATTACTCACTCATAAGAAGAGCTTCCCTCATACCCTAAGCCAGGCCCTGTAACAACAGATCTTGTGAAGCAAGATTTCTCCCCAAGGGAAAAAGAAACTGTTTTCATAGAACCACAGAATGGTTAGAGTTGGAAGGGACCTTAAAGATCAGCGAGTTCCAA
>JAOXNO010000007.1:237793-251663 GCA_028565335.1 Limnodromus scolopaceus | reverse complement strand
TTTAGGTTTCAATGTGAGACATGGTTGTATCCAGTCTACTTCCTGCAGAGCTTCAGGGTATTCCATGTTATTTACCTATTCTGGGTCTCCTGAAATCTCCCAGATTTTAGCTAAGGCACATAAGTCAGGCTCCCTACTGGATGCTTGTCCCTCAACTATTTCAGAAAGGAAATAACAACCTAGATGAGCTATGCCATCCACTTCCATCGGCCCAGTACACACATTTACAACCAAAAAGAGTCCCTGAAGTGCAATTCCAGAGTAATTTGCTCTTCATATTCCATACTCCTTAGCAAAAAAGCACTACTTACACAGAAGCATAGAAAGTTTGATATTGAAACTCATGATTTATAGAGATTTGAGTGGACAGTTTATATTTATACAATTCCGTAACTAATTCTTTAAACTGAGAAAGTGAAATTTATTGCCCAAGTCCTTGTCTAGGAGACGAGCTGCTGGCATCAGCCTGTCTATGTGCACAACAGCAAAGCCAGCAGCAGCTGTAGGAACCAGCTTTTAGGCAGGAAATATCTCCTCTGTGCTTAAGAGTCAGAAGATGTTTGGACGTAGACAAATAATTTTTTTATTTTCTGTCCCCAGAACAGATTTGATGTCCTCCAAACATTCTGAGCCTGACAGAATTAGAAAAAGTACTGTACAAAAGGCGCCCAGAGATCAAAAACTCGAAGCAGTTATTGCTTTTTCTTAACATTCCAGATTTTGAGCTGCCAGAGGAACCACAGCAGGTAAGTTATACTTCTCTGGTGAGTAAATCCCATAAAACCAGGCAATGCTTTTGAAAATAGGCTGTCAATTTTGCCTTTAACTTATTCCCCTCTACTCCACAACACACAAACACTCTACTCTCCTGGTGTTTTTCTTACCTCTCATTTGTATTTCTTGTTGCTCCCTCTCTTTTTTAGCTTGGATGGCAAGAAGGCGTCTGCTCTTCACAGCACTGATCATATCATCAGCTTCTACTTCTGCCCGGTGCTCTATTTTCATCATCTCGGGTTTTTTCTTTTCATTTCTTCCCATCATATTCTCATCTTTCCCGTTCTCCTTGTTCTTGGCCACCATTTCTTTTCGCTTCTTTTTTTCTGCCCTCTTCTTGTCATTTTCTTCCTTCAGGATAGCCAGGCGCTCCTTCCACAGTTCAGCTGATGTCTGCTGCTTGGCCTCCACGTGGTCCTGCACCGAGTACGTCATTAGAATCCGGTGGCACAGGGCTCCAAGTATCTGCAATTTCTCTTCAGGAGTCAACTCAAAGAACTCTGATGTCTCCAGTTTCTCCAAAAACTCATCCTGTACTTCATTATCCTCAAAAGCTGCTGAATCCTTGCTTTCATCTACATTATCTGAGACCTCACTTTCCTCTTGAACATCTGACTTGCGCAGGCACAGGCGAACCAACTCGGAAGCAGAATGCAAAGTAAGTGGTATTTCAGAAAGCTTCATTCCCAGCTCAGCGTAATCTTCAGCAATTTCATCCTGCAGCAGGGTCTGCAAGAGAATGACCAGTACTCGGTTCAAATAAAGGAAGCCTCCCTTTTCTGCGCAAAGTGCTTCCATCAGGGAAACTGCTGTAATGGGATATTGACCATCTGGCATCAATAACCCTGAGTAACAGCTCAGGAACTCCACCACCATGGCAACGTCCCCAAAGAGCGTGTTAGGAAGTCCTTCTGGAGTATCAACGAGTTTAAAAGTAGGCAAGCTCTTCCCTTTAAGGTCTTGGTCCTCATATCTTTTCTGTTTTTCCAGTTTTTCCTTCATCTCCTTCTCCTTCCGCTCCTTTGCTCTCTCCTTCAGTTTCTCTTTCAGCTTCTCCCTTTTCTTCTTCATGTACTCCTTTCGCTGCTCCTCTGTCATGGTGGCCCATTTCTTCCTGTGCTCTAGAAGCTCATACCGTTTCTGTACTAACCCTCGCAAATCCTCAGGGAGACGGGCACGATCCTCATTTGAGAGTAACCTGGCTGTTTTGGAGATGATGCAGGAAAGAGCACTTTTTTTGTCTTCACGGTCTTTGTTTTCTTTGTAATAGGCAATGAGGTGGAGTGCTGCAGGAGGCAGACGTTTCTGGGGTTTGCTGGAAGACCTAGGGGTGCCTCCAGAATTCCTGGGAGCTCTGGACACCTTAGGGGTACCTTTAGCCATATCCAGTAGTGTCATTTGTTTCATTTTCATCTTAGGGGTCTTCAAGCCTTTCCTAGGAGACTTTGACTTCCCCGATGACTTCTGCCCATTCAGAACCCTTTTGCCTCTTTGCTTTTTGTCCAAGGATTTGTTGCTGCCCTTCCCCAGTTGGGTCCTCTTTGGAATGTGAAAGTTAGAGTCAAGTTTAGCAGGTGACACAATTTTCATCACCTCTTCCAGCTCCTCTTTAGGACATTTTGAATTCTTAGAGTTTTTCACTTTCAGTGGAGAGTCAATAATAGATTTCTCCAAATGCACGTGGCACCACAGAGTTGGGCTCAGTGGATGGCCCAGGGATGATCCATCAACTTTGGATTTCTTAGAAGGCTTTCTGTCAGGTGATCGAGAGCTCTTCCTCTTAGTTGAGGGGTTGAGAGTCATATACTGAAATTAAAGAAGGAATGATTTTATATTAATATTTAAAGGTAAATAAAGGTTATTTGGATCCTTTTCTGTCAATTATTTTTGTCTAAGTTTATTTTTCATGTATTTTTCCAATGAACAAGGAGTACTCAATACATTGAGGATAAGAGGCTTCTGCAATAGCTTTCAATATTTTGCATTGCAGATACGATGTTGGTACTGAGGTTATCGGCCCATTCCAGAAACTTCACATTTAACTTTATAAAATGAAACACTACAAAGAATTTTAAGTATTTCCTACTGTATTACACAAAACCACTTTGTTTTTACTTAAAAGGTTGTGAGGAGCGGGTTTGCCTGGAAAACGCTGACATTAATTTCAAAAACTATTCTGTTGCTCAGAGATTTCTCAGTGAGTCAGGTAGGGTTCAGTCGTGGCCCCCACCCAGTGAAAAACTGGAGGAGCACAGAAGTGAGGGGTGACAAGACTTCAGAGACTGGTTTCTGACCTGCCTGAAAACATCTGGAACGAAGGTGAGATGGGATTCAGTTCTGAAGTAACACAACTGAATATCTGACTGGTTTTGAGCTACTGGAATAACCCACCTGCCAGCACACTTTTAGCACAGAACAGTTTAACCCAGAGCCAAAGAGAGACTGATTGCAGGACTACCTCAGCATCTCAAATTCAGTTTTAGGATGCACCCAGAACACTAATATATTTCAAGAAGTGGAAAATATAATGTAAGGATCTAACGTTTAGGTTTTGGATAAAATTACCAGAAAACAGGGGCTGAAAATTTGAGTACCTTAGCAATAAAAAAATCCCACTGTGGTAGGCACAGCAAAAGGTGTAACAGGTATTTAATAACTGACACACACAAGCGGGACCCAGTTAAGACTGCCATAGCAGTGCTCAGGCTTTCTGGCTCACAGATGTTCACTCTTGGAAGCTTTAGTTTAAGAGCCCTCATTAGCCCACTAGAGACATTGTTACTGGAGATTGCACAATCACCAAATCCAGTGTCTGTGTAACTTCATTCTACAAAAATTCTGTGTTGAAACCTTTGCTGAAGAGAATTACCTAAGCTGAAAGCACCCAGCACTGACATGAATCATGATAATTACGAATTCACAAATATAAGATTTACAACTTATACTGTATATCCAACTGTCACTTATAAAAACTTATTTTGTCAGAGCACTAATTCTGGATTAATAAATTCTCCAGCCATTTCTCAAAATTTAATAGCTCAACATAAATTCAACCTCTATGTCAAGCAGGAAACACGCTGCAGAAAGCGCCACCCTAAAACACAAAGCTAAGGACTTCTGTAACTCAAACTGAAGACGTTACAGCTGCATATTTTTGCTTATACCATCCCTCAGTGTGCTGAATAAAAGGATTTGTACACTACCAGCAAATGCTTCAATTATTATTAAGGCAGCGACCCCAAATACTACAGCAAGGGTAAACACAACCCAAATACCAATAATTTATTTTTCTCTTTAAGCAAATTTACAAACATCCAGAAGAGTCCATAGAAGCTTTCTAGGAAAGAGCGTTCTCCTCCTGACGAGGACAGAGGGATACAGCAAATATTGCTCTTCTAGTTTTATAACAATGCTTGACAAAGACCAAGCCCGTGAAGAAGTCATTTTACTAAATGAACAGAATAGTGTGTTCTACAGCAAGAGACAGATTTTAAAACAGCAGATTTCAAGATTTGGCATTTACTCAGTTAACAGTGTATTTGGCTGGTCATTACAAAGGGCTGGGAAAAAAACCAAACATCCCTGCTACTTAGAGCGTTCAGTGCAAAATTTGGTATCTTCAAGCACCACAAAAGAACCATCATGAAGTCAAACACATCCAGCTCTTGCATTGTAACCATGAAAAGGGCCCAGGAATTGACATGACCAGGTAAGGAGTACAGCTCCTCCATTTGTCTTACATCAGGAAATGGTGTCTTTACTTGTAGACAAGTAATGCAAACTATTGGAAAAATCAAGAAAAGGCAGTTACACCTCAAATTTTCAAAGCAGACCACTGTTTCAAACATTCAAAGCTGTGTTGCCTCACAAAGGATCAGTCTTCAGAGGAGTGGGCCTTCCTGCTCTGCATCCCTCTAAGTTGAGGTAAGCTTGGGACCACCAAAACCCAACTGGCACACTGAAGTCTCTGCCAAGACTGCTTAAGGGTGGGGAACAGGTGAGAAAGGAAAGGAGAAACTTTTAGGAATTCTTACCTTATGTGGGTCAAGCAAGAAGTCACTAAATTTACTGGGGAGAGAGTATTTCTTCACTAACTCATCCTCCACCACCCACGGGGCATTCTCACATGTGCCGGCCCGCAGTGCATTATGACGGATGAAGTACCTCAGGATCTCCTTGTTGGGAGGACGCTCTGTACGGACTAAGCTGTCTGCTGGTACATTGCTGATGATCTTGGAGATAACAAACAGACTGTTAACATTTAACTTCTAACCACATTATAAATACCCATCATATGGCTAAAAGGAGCAAGCACCATTGTACTGCTTCATGTCCACAAATTCTTTGCTCTTTCAAAGCTCTCTTGCAAAGACTCAAACCAAACAGAACTTGCAGAGTTGAGATACATAACAGAGACTGGCAGGAGATTCAGTTAGCCAAAAGAGTAAGAAGTGTTAGTTCACGTTGCAGATTTCTTGCCAGAGCCCACTGCTTTATCTCTGACCTTCCTCCTGTGTGTGCTTGCTACTAACTTAAAAGCTTTTACATATTAATGTTTATTTTGTTTTGGTTTATTTCCCTGAGACCAGAGGTAACTGCGAGTAACCCTGTGAGTGGTACTCATTAAATTGAGATCAGCACTGCCTCTCTTGTCAAATTAGCAAACAGATGACAAACAGCACACAGCAGTGCTGCAGCTACACAGAGCTTCCGAAGCACAGCTACCTCCGACTCTCAGCAAAGCTCAGTGAGAACAAGAGCAGCAACTGCCACTCATGATTTAATTAGTCCTCCTCTCACCAAATTTCATCAACTGCCTGACCAGAGATTAGCCAGTTAACAGCCACAACTCTAAAGCCACTGTAGTACCGTGACTCAGTGTGTGGTACCAGGAATTATCAGGTGTCTCCATGCGCAAAACCCCATTATGTATAGGAACAGCCAGGCTAGTCAGCCTCACAGCTAACCACAGCTATCCACTTCCAACACCACCACTCCAGCAGGAAGTACTACATTGTGCTGTACAGACACACTGACAGTGATTATTTAAACTTGCATGTTCACGTTATAATAGAAAGGATTCAAGTGGACAATTCACCTTATCTTCATTTTTCAGCTTGACATCATATTTGTGTGGCAGGAATTTAGGTGGAACCCACTTCCTTTCTTCCTTCTTCAGAGAAGTGGGAAGCTTCCGAGGAGACCTACGTGCTCGATCATCTGATAAAAGCAAGGGAAGACATTAAGTATCCCAGTATTAGAGTCCAAAAAAACCATTAAAGAATCCAGACCATCGCTGGAGTGGGCACCCCAGCCCTTGCTATCTACACAGTGCTTGGTTAAACCAGAATATCAGGAAAAAAAATCCCAAATCAGGTTTTAGAAATAACCTGAAGATGCAAGCTGGGAACGCAGTCCCTAAACAGCTCTGAAGTAGGAGGCACCACCTATCTTCAAAAGCATCAAGGACCACTTGTAATATTTAAACCCATCTCTCTGCAGACAGTAGCTGCAACTCTCTCAAAGGGAGAAAATGCCTATAAAATTCATGAAGGGGAGACAGGTTTCATAACCAGTAACCTGCTCAGGGACCACCTGCCAAGAGCCCTAGTGGTCTCTTCCAGGCCATATTTGAAATAATTCTACTGCAGGAATTACAGACTAAGTGAAAATAACTTTAAAAATTCATTTAACTTTGGTGGTCATTAGGAGTTTTACAGTTACAAGCACTATGTGTATGGGCTAGTTTAGCTGGAGATCTTAAGCATGCTTATACAAAGAGCCTTTTCATTCTCAAGACAGATGGAACTGAAAGAGACCAAAGGTATCACACATCTTCTTGCCAGCTGGTGTTGAGTCTATTTCTATATTCAGGTTGCAAATGTTAATGATCACAGATGCTCTGGGTTCACTGCACCAAAGACACAAACGTGCAACAGGTTCCCACGTTACTGCTGCATTTCAGATAACGCAATGTAGAATCCTCTGTACCAAACATCACTCATTATAGAGGTTTTACTTTAACAAAAACCAAGTGACAACTGAATTTCCTAACAGTGATGGTATGTGTGAAAGGAGTCTAATCCTCTCCTCACAAGTCAGGTTGAGACCAAACTTTTGCCTTCGTCTGTTCCACATTCATATTAAAAATATCTGAATAAGTTCACAAATACCAAACTATGTTTTTCTGCTCAACAGCACAATGGCAGTCGCAAAGAGGACACTTCAAGCTCTATAAAAGATCTGCTTTCGGTGTCTTTGCTGGAGGCATGTAGCACACATAGCAAGTTTATGTGTAAGAAATAAGTGTGTTGCTTAGTCCTGGCTCTGACTTTGAAGGACTCCGTTTCACTGCTGTCTCTCCAACAGGCCTGTAAGCGACCTCTCCTTTTGTGATTTACCTTCTAGATTCTAGAAATAGGGATGACTACACTGAATTCCATCACACAGCACCTGCATGCTCAGGGGTGGGGAAGAAGAAATCACTGTACATTCCCTCCTGAAGTTATTTTACAAAAAGCATACTGCATTTGTTGTGCACTGTACTGTAATAAACTTAAATTCACTACACTACTGGAACTTCATAAACCATCCATATGCTGTTGTCTCCTCCTATTCACCACTTATTTTGGATCTTCCAAAGCAGTATTAGTTCCAAGTACAGCTCCAGCACCTGCCTCCAGTAGTTCACCATCCATTTTCAGGAAAAAGTAGTCTTTCCTCTCACTTCTGCAGATTTTCCAGAGCTTACTCCCCAAGTAACTAGAAATACAAAGCCACTTCAGACTGCAGATATGATGCAATAAAGCTGGTATAAAGCCTTATTTTTAGCTTCTGAATCACAGTAGACTCCTAAACAGAGGAACTGAAGCTCTTTCTCTGCCCCTTTTTTCCTCCAACAAAATCACCAAGTTTGACGCAAGTATCAGTAAAAATGCTGTGGTTAACTCTGCCCCCTCGTGTGCGCAGAGAAAGCTACAGCTTGTCCATCACACACCGTTCCGCAGAGCCTGTCATTGCTTCTAAATGCTTACTCTTGCACAGTGACCTCGACCCCTATTACCAGCGGTCAAGTACACAAATTATTAGACAGAAGTGGAAGGAGGTGTGGTCCAGGCACCTCCACAAGGCACACGGCCTCGGGCAGGCGCAGGGCAGGGCGCAATGAAAACAAGTCTTCACTACTTCTCTAACACCCTGTATAGATGTAACAAATGCTACAGAGTTATTTTATTGCACTCTGGAATATAGATTCAGGAATGAGTTTGCTTTGAACCTATGTTCTATTACAACCCAGAATATAAAAGCATTAGCAATAAAACATCCTTTTAATAAATGCGTATGTACAAGGAAAGAGTTAAAAAAACAAGCACTTACTGCTTTTATTGATTACATTATGACTCTGCCAGCACCTCTGATTTGAAGATGCTACGGGCAGCATCAGTGAGAACAGAGCTGAACACAGCTGGTTAAATGCTGCATACCAACCAACAAAATACTATGGTGGACTTGACTAAAGTAGTGAAGTCTTTACTAGGCTTTTAGTAAACACACAAGACCAAAAATGCTGTTGTAATTTTGGTCAGTGATCATTTTTAAAGTAAAAGGTACTTCTCATTACTTTTATGAGCTAGTTTGAGAGAACTACCACTCAAAAACAACAACAAAAAAAAAAGTGCACGCATTAGCCCCTCTTCAAACTACTGTTTCAAAGGATGAGTATAATGCCAGATTTTTTCTGCAACACCTTTTTTTTCCCTTCCCAGTTATACAGAGCACTGCAATGAAATCAAAACAGCTCATAACTTTTTCCATCCCATAGCACTGTTTAAACATCATATACAACATTCACAGCCCAGGCCCAAGATGTACATAAGTTCAAATACTCACTTCCAGGAGCTACACTGTCTCACTACTTACTCATACTTTCCCTCCTGTTGTCCTCCTCCTTCAGGATGGTTTCCTTCTGGTTGTCCTGGGCTGCCTGGCTGGAGTTCTCCTTATCACTGGATGGGGAATCACAGGCTCCGTCAGATTTCTTTTCCGAGGCCTCTTCATCCACTTTCTCCAGGGGATGGATTTTCACAACTTTCACAGGCAACATTTTCTGCTTACCAACCTGCACAGAGATATTGATGCAAACCAAACCCAAGCCAGACAAATGAACTAGTCAGCTTTAATGCCACGAGGAAGGGAAAAAAAAAAAAAGCAGCTATGACCTACAAACCCTAATTCGGGAAAACACTTAATCGACATCCTCCTTGAGAAAAGCTCATGATCCTTCTCATGACACAACTACAGGATCGCTATCTACTACTCCTACCTGGGAGTTCTGTTCAATTTGCTAAGAAAGAGAGAGCTGCCAACCCACAAGTTTTTCCAGCGTCTAATAATGCTGCTGTCTCAGCCTAAGGAGAATGTGTGCAAGGTATAAGCATGCTCTCTCTGCAGCCCCAGTTGAGAGAGTATGTCCTGAACAGATTGTGTTCAGGAACAGAGAACATTTTAGAACTTTCCCTTATTTTTAACAATTTTGATTTTTCCCCATGATTCCCAGTTTTGGAGGGAATTCTCTAATAATTAGAGTATCGTTAGACTTCAAGCTACATTAATTTAAGACTACTGTTCCTTCTAGGAACATATTGGGTGAAAAGATTACGGCAGATTATAATTTTTAACTGCTTTTAATTAAAATATGTGGGTTTACATATATTTAAATATATACGGCTTAAATATGTGATGGTCTGTGTATAACAAGTATGTCTCCATTTCCCTTCGTACACACACAGGCCAGTCACTTTTCTCTTGCCATCAGGACAGGTGATCCACAGGCTTCTGTTTATGGAACCGTTGTATAGAAAAGAAATTCTCACTATCTTTCTGGTAATGTAAGTGGCCAATATATTCTTCCCATCTCCTGCCTTTAGATATCCAAAATTAGCTCTGTGCAAAAGCAGGAGTTAAAATGGAAAACAGAACCTCACCTCAAAGTCACACTCTTCTCCCACTGCAAATTTGGTCATGATCTCCAGCCAAGCTGCATCCACCAACTTTTCCAAAGATACAGTGTTGTGGTGAACTATTTCCAGTACCAGTTTCTCATACCAGATGGGGAACTCCTCCTTCAAGCTGAGCAAGCACATAAGAAGTTTTCATTATTCAGGGAATAAAAGCCAAAATGCAAAGTAGCCTCCAATTTCGCAATTCCGGGAACATGAACAGCCAGGACAATGTTTGAGGCAGATGCCACATTAGCATGCAAACATCCAAGGGCTTTTTCCTGCCCTCCCCCCAGCACCCCCCAAAGTGTTAATTGGCATGACAATACAAATTGTACTTGTCCTTCCCAGAAGGAACACCATAAAGCTTTCTGGAAGAGCAGCACTGCCAGTGAACCCTTTCTTGCCAGTTATTGCTGCCTCTCTACTTGATGTTAAATATATACTGAGACCATGTCATCATTCTGGGGATTGTTTCTTTCACATTTTTGCTTCCAACAATAACACCATGCTTCTTCCCAAACAGACTGCTAGCACAGTGAAGAAGATAAAGGTAGGCTTACACAAATTACATTTCCAGAGAAAAATATTTTGTGTGTTTCAGCACGTCACAATCTTCAAACTTTTTCATCCAAAGAAGAGAAATGATTGTTACAAATTTACTTGACTGATTTCCTTTCTAAAGGATCAGGTCAGTTAGCTGATAGGGGTACTAAGAAATATATTGCATAAAGCTTTCTGGCTAAAAAGTAAAGTTCCATTTCAAGTTACTGTAAGGAGGAACAAAATACTCCACTTTTCCAAAACCCTTTTAGCTTGCCAGACTCAGGAATCCATCGCCGACAATCCTCAGCTATATTTGCTGTTATACAACTGCCATGAACAAATTTATCACTTCAGCAAACTGCTTAAATGAACTTCTTTTATTCAGGCTAGTGTCAAGTATTAAAGCAGCCAGCAAACTGCCTGGGAAGCTTTTAATCCTGTTTCAAGGAAACAAGACCAAAATCTCATTTCACAGAGTCTTTTTTCCCCACATTTAGAAGGACTATAGTTAAATTTGTTACTGAGAAATCTTCCATTTATATTTGATTTCCATTTCTGAATGTTTTCAGTAGTGGCCAAGCAGTCCAACCAAAAGCAAGCGACGCTAGACCAGTGGTTTTTGACTCAGGATTCTAAGCTTATGGAGCTGGCTCTGCACCCTCCTCTCACAGAAGAGCACTAGGGAGGAAAGAGTCAAGGCAGCAGTACCTCAGCCCTCACAGACATTAGGACTATTAGCGAACAGGTTTCTTATTTGTTGCCTTTAAGGATGTGTTTAACCTCAAATGATGGGGCATTTCTCCTTAGGCCATTCATTCTTTTGCCAACGAATCAGAATCATGGATTGTTCATGAAAGAGAAGCAGCAGCAAACCTCATTTCTCAGGCAGTGCTGCTGGCAAGCTCCCCAGTTTAAACCCAGGGAAAAAAAGTCACAGAAGTCCAAGGCATCAGTTCACAGAACCAAGAAACATGCCATTTGTTTGGCATAATTCCTACAATACGGTAATCACAAAGTGAGTTACAGATGTTGGTAGAGCCAAGGACCTGCACCCTTAAAGAAAATTCACTTCTATGGCAAGGGCCACGTTGGGCAGCCTGGAGGAACCTGGGTGCTCTGAGCAGAGTAATGACTTCTGCTGGTTTCCCTTTATTCCTCACTGTTTCAAGTAGAGCAGATCCCCAAAATCTCACTCCAAAGTAATTTTATTTAGTAAAACAACTGATTCCAATGCAGATCTGAAAAAACTAATTATAGCTGTGGACCTAGCTGAGGCGAAACACTTCAACGTCCTCTTTTTACTGTATTTTTACTTTAGCTGCTTCAAGATTTATTTCTTTTCTCCCTCTGAAAAACTCCCTTTAAAATATGGCTTTAAAATATGCCAAGTACCACATGCTGAACTATTTTGGTTCAAGTAATACCAAGATACAGCACTAAATAAGCACATTACTCAAGTGCATTAGTGATAGCATTAAATTTGGACTTCATTTGCTTTCAGCTTGGGAATTCCCACATCTCCTTATCTCCCCTCATAAACTAGCAATCCCGTAGCATTCCCAAGTCCACTCTTCCGCCTCGGTGCCTACAGACAGACACACACCAATTTCTTCACTGGTACTTACAGCTCGGCCACTTCCTGCTCCTCCTCCCAGGCCTCCTTGTGCGTCAGCTGGCTGCTCCCCGTGCTCTTGCACGTCCAGATTCGCTCGCCGTATCTCTCCAAACGCGCTTCGTACTCTCTGAAGAGGCAGCAGCTCAGGAAAACAGGGTTTATGCAGTGGAGAGAGTAGTCACAGGAGCATAAGACTATCAAATTCAATGAAACCCTTACTTCTAGAATGCATAAAGGCGGAGGGTCGCTACGGTACAGCTGGACCCTGTGCCTGCCGTGCAGATGCTGCATTAAATCAGGGAGGTTTTCAGAGCAGGGTGCACTGGAGCTTCCTGCAGCTGAAATGCCAGCCCTGCTCAGCAGCAGCTTACAGACGGTGCCACAGCACTGTCACTTCAGCTGAACGCTTTGTGGCACAGCTAAGTTTCTCTTCAGCTTTTCCAGTCTGATTCATTGGATAACAGCACTAACAACATCACAGGCACACGCAGGAGACACGGAATGGTCTACGGCTAAATAATTGCTGGGGAACTACTACTACTAGTGCCCTAGGGTAGCACTGCAAACTCTAGATGCAAATTACCAGTTTACCCAGTACCCCCAATCTTTTGGGAAAAAAAAATCCAAAAGCTTTGAAACCGGACTGACTAGAAAGGCCACCTTTCATCTGGTTTCTAACAAGAGCAGCCTCCTGCGTTAGCACAACTTTAGGACCTTTCTCACCAAGTGTATCACCTGCTTCCTGCACCACAACCAGCCTCAAGGTTGCTCTGGCCGTTGGGATGAACGGGTGCACGGAGGAGGCACCCTGGTGCAGGGTTATGAATTACAGCATTAGCTACTCTGCTGTAAGCATCTGTGTCTATGCTCTATCCATTCCACCTAAGCAGTAATTAAGTGTCAGGGCAAACAGATATAAGGTACTTCATGCTTTCCATGGCTAGAACACATACAGGCACAATGATCAGCAAAGCCAGCACAGTGTAAATCCACACCAGTTTACCCTGTGGCAGCCTCCTTACGTTGCCATATGCTTACCGAGGGTAATTTAAGTGGAGAAATTATAACAGAGGCAGGAAAAGCATCTTTCCCTTCTCCATCAGCACGCTCTCCAGCAGAAAAGCAGGCAGAGAGTACAAAGCACACTTGTAACAACTACAGCGGCTCAGCCTGCTGCAGCACAAGTGCTAATTATGAGAGTCTCTGTGGGAAACAAACAGATTGCTCCACGCTCCTGCAAAGTCAGAGTCACCAGCCACAGCAAATCGCTCAGCATATCCTGCATATGCTTTGCTTTCAAGAAAATTTTAGTGCAAGTAACATATTTTGATTATTATTGTGTTGGCTTTTTGGTGGGGTTTTTTTTGTTTGTTTTGTTTTTAAGATTCCCGTTGGGAAGCCAAATTACAACTCCAATAAAGCCAATTCTCTTGGACATTTCTTCACAGCCCTGAGGTAAAGCACAAGGTACAGAAGCCACACTGCAGACACTGATACACAGGTATCTTACAGCCACAGCAACTGGTGCTACACAAGAATAGAAGCCAGGAACAGAACTGTCCCCAGAGGAGCTGCCACTGCTGACAGTGTTCCCTCTGTATGGAGCAGGTCTCAAAACCAAGGAGAAATCCCACAGCTCCCCAGCTTGCCCTCCTTGTGCAGTCTCCTGCTCTTCAGCAGATCAACAGGGATCCGACAAGTCTTTCCCCAAGTTTTGAGCCCTGTGGGCAGTTCTTAACCCTCCCTGAGATTTCGAAGATGCTTCAGTTTGCAGAGAAATGAGAGATGCTACAGGGCAGGGGCAGGAAACGCCATCGCTGCGGTGGGGCAGTGGAAAGGAGTAACCACAGCTTACAGAGGAACTCATCTGCACAGCACTGCGACCCGACCACAAGTGTGATTTTAATGTATTTTTTAGTGATACTAAGATAACCCG
>JAOXNO010000007.1:213495-223677 GCA_028565335.1 Limnodromus scolopaceus | reverse complement strand
CACTCCCACCCAGCTTGGTGTCATCTGCAAATTTGCTGAGGGTGCATTCGATCCCCTCGTCCAGATCATTGATAAAGTCAAATCATTTCCTATGCAAGTGCCACGTTGTGCAGCAAGAAACGACTTCACAAGATCACAGAATCACAGAATCACACGGGGGTTGGAAGGGACCTCTGAAGATCATCTAGTCCAACCCCCCTGCCAGACCAGGTCCACCCAGAGCAGGTTGCACAGGAATGTGTTCAGGTGGGGTTTGAATGTCTCCAGAGAAGGAGACACTTAATAGGAGAAACGCAGTCACAGAGTAGCTGGCTTCTCCGACAGTCGGTATAGGGCTGCTGGGTACAGTCTCACTCTCTCTTTCTGCTTCGTTGCTGCACTTGGTATCTTTAACCTGGCTTCTACATTTGGACTAAATTTGGGCTTGTCCTTCTTACAGAAAAAGGCACATCGGTGTCCTTCTGTGCTTGGCTTAGTCTCAGCCCAGTGACCTCCAAGTTCGCCCATGCGATTAGAACCTCCTTGACTGCTCCCATGGTGCATCCTCTGCCTGGCTTTGTCCCGACGAATGCCCTTCCTTGGCCTCATCTCTGGGGTGGTTCCTGCCTCCTGCCGTGCTGCTGCCAAAATCGCCCCTGCCCATCCTGCTGGGTGCGGGGCAGGATGTGCCGGGCTCCCCGGCTTCCTGCTGCCATCCCACCACCCCGAGCAACCCGGGACGGGGTGAGCACTGCCTGGCCTGAACAGTTCTCTGGGAGCGCTGACAATGCCCCCGTGGTTTTTCTATTCCAAGTGAGCATCTTCACCTAATGCCTGCACACGTGCATAGACCATGAAATTAATGCTGAGATATCTAAGCTTTATTATAGTCACTTGTTCTTTAGTGCTACTATCAGAACGGAGATTTTAATGCCATAAATCTAGTGGTGAGTTTAAGAACGGCTGCTGAGGATTCCCATTACTACCATGAGGTGCTGCAGGAGTTATTTTGAAAGCACAGGCAGCTCACAGACAATGACAAAGGATTGCATGTCCTCTCCCATAAAGCTTAGCTTCATTACACGTAGTTTTGTCAGACCTTAAACTGCTTGGGCTGAAATTCCCCATAGCTCATGCCTGCCTCTCTGGGCTGGAGGGGATGGTGGGGAGGAGAGGGAAAACTGGGGTCTAATGGAAAGAGGAGGGGGCTGGGACTTTGGGGTCAGGTACAGACTTGGGGAGCAGGTCAGAGGAAGGATGGGAGGTGGGTCACCGGAGGCAGGGCAGGGGGCTATGGGAGTCATGGGGGGTGAGCCCCCTGTCTCCCCTACAGCCAACATGGGCCCGTGTGCATGTCCCTCCAGGCCTCCGAGGCTTAGTGACCCGCCAGCACCAGTGCAGGACTGTCTGGTGAAGGTCTGGTTTCCCCCATTCTTTTTTTAGCCTGAGAAAGGGTGTGCAAGAAATGAAGGTGCCGTGGGATGGCACAGGGTGTCTGTTCATGCCCAGCTGGCTCTCCAGGGACTTTCAGTACACAATGGATGGCTGATTTTTGCATTAGGGCCAAACCGCGTTACCCCGTGGTGGGAATTGTGCTGTTAGTGCACAGGTTAAACACACGCCGGCCACAGATCCTGGAGCTCCTGCTGAAACTGCTTTTGAAGTACCTAAAGGTTAGGTTTGTCTTCACGGGCAGTCCCTGCCATCGTATCACCTTCTCCTCCTCGTGGCCTCCAGTTATTCTGGGATGGTTTTCTGGGGCTGTTGCACACCGAGTCTACCAGCTGCCCAGGAGATGGCAGTCCTGCATTGGGACAACGTGTGCACGCTGCCCCCAGACAGCACCAGAGGTTTCCTGAAGAGCTGTTTGAGGCTTGAAAGGAAACCCAAGTGGTACTTAGGCTGTGTGTTTGGCTCTGTTAGGAAGGAGAGGACTGTCCTTGCAGTGACTGATGGCCCATCCTATTCTGTGAGATACCACAACTGGAGTGGTGTGCCATTAGCAATGAGGGCATTCTGTGCTCAGCAGGCAGGTGTTCCTGGGTATGTATTAATGGTGTGAACCTCAGCAATGGGACAGTGCTGCTGTCAAGGAGGTATCACCACAGATAACCTGAAGATGGGAAGTCTTTGTGGCTTCAGCTCCTCCAAATTTGAAGGCTTTAATCACAGCCAGGTGATTCCTTACGTGGATCAAGCACACTGTAAAGAGCTACCACTTCCCAGCTGGAGCCATGGGCAGTGCCTTTAGCATTCAAGCGGACAGTGTGTGATGGGGACCTTCCTTCCTTGCCCGCACTGCCAACCCCTGCCCCTACCAGGAGCCCCATCTGTCCCCCTGCTCCCCACTTACAGCCTTCAGTTGCTGTTGTGCTTCCCCTCAGTCCCCAACCTCCCCCACCTTCACCAACATTCCCAAGTCACCCTTGTCCTACCCAGGGCTCTCCATCCTCTTTCCAGCCCAGTTTAGGGCTGCTTCTTCTCTCCATCTCCCACTCACTCTTGCACTCATTCGCCTTTCTTGCCCTTTGGTGAGAGGCAACATTGTAAGTGGGACAGTTTTCTCCCCAAAGGAGGAACAGCAGACCTGAGCAAGGGGCACAGTTGCTAGGGTGCTAAGGAGCCATCCTCAATGCACAGCCCTTCACAGAGGCTGCTGGAGATAACCAGCAACAACTTGGGATCTAATTCTGTGTTACTGCAACCTTGTCTTTGCAATTATAGATCAGGAGGCACATAAAATGACTTTTCCATTTGGGATGATGGCCAATGATCTGTTTGCTAAGCAAAACATTGAACCCATTGAGGAAATCCAACATTGAACCCATCTAGTTTCTGTCTCAACGATGGACAGACAACAAACATGTCAGTCGATGCTACCTCCATGGGCACAAGCCAATGTGCCTCATCTCCCAGGTGCGTGGCCCGGGCTGCAGCTTCAAAATCCTTCTTCCCTTTGTTGTTCTCCTAGAAGGACAGTCATCAGTGTTAGTGATGTGGTGCTGCACAGAGACCTCAGCACACGAATACACTGCAAATAGAGCTTCTAGATCTGGAGACAGCTGGGCCCAGAGAGAGTCAACCAAAAAGAGCATCTTCTCAAATGAGAAGATCCTTGGCATGAGAAACCAGCTAAGGAAAGACCTGACCTTCAAAGCAAGAAAACAAACTTCTCAGGATTATTTTTAGTGTAGAAACAGAACTTTGTACTGGAAAGTGCTGTCACAATGCTATGCTCAGCACTCCACAAAATGACAGTCACAGTCATGTTGCAGAGCCATAAACTCGTTTGGGAAATGAAGCTGCTTCATCCCTTTTCTCTTCAAAATCACATAAGCATTCTAAAAATCCCCCTATTGAAATTCTGTTCTTTAGTAGATGCTTTGTAGTCTTTATTCTTGAAACTTTGCAAATGTTTATGGTTATATAATACTATACTGAGGTTATCAGTTATTTCTTGGCTATTTTTCTACTGAAGGATGGAAAACTTTATTGATCTTCAAACTTTTTCAACTCTGAGAGCTTCTTTTCAAATGTTTCTTTGTGAATGTAGAAGACTGGTGCCTTTACATCACAGCTGCCAGATAGCACCTCAGTATGTACAGATGCACACCCAAAAACATCCTCAGACTGGATGCAATAGAAAACCTTTTCAGCACAAAACATTCATATTAGTTGGGGAATTAATTTGTTATCTTGTGATTCCTTTGCAAACTTAGGACAAGGAGGAAGCCTGCTCTCCTGATCAGCCACTTCTTCCTTTGATGCCTGTCTCAGGCTGAAAGCTATTTAAGAAGCACTGGCAGGCTGTTTTGAAGTTGGAAGATGTACATGTAAGAAATAGAAGTGATTGGACTGATTTGAAACAGCCTTCAATTCTTGTTAATCCCTGGTGGAACTAAGGGGATTTGTCTGAAAAAATGAGTTCAATACAAGGAGATAAAGCTGCCTCTCTGAGGATGTTCTCAGATTTTCCCTCTTCAGAGACAAAAGCAGAAAATTTACAAGTCTGGTACATGTGTGTTTGGAGAGGGAGTTTGAGGAGCTGGTGAGGAGCAAAGAGCCGGTGAGCAGTGGGAGAGGTGACACATGGGTCTTGCCAGACTGGCTGTGCTGCTGGTCCAGCTCATGGCCAGGCAGTGCAGAGCAGGGGCTTGTGCCCCGGCTAGTCTAGCCTGAAGGCACCTGGGGAGGTCACGGAATCACGGAATTGTCGGAGTTGGAAGGGACCTCTAGAGATCATGTAGTTCAACTCCCCTGCTAAAGCAGAGTTGCCCAGAGCACATCACTCAGGACAGCATCCAGGTGGGTCTTGAAGATCTCCAGAGAAGGGGACTCCACGACCTCCCTGGGCAGCCTGTTCCAGGGCTCTGGCACCCTCACCCAAAAGAAGTTTTTCCTTGTATTTGAATGGAACTACCCATGTTCCAGCTTCTGCCCATTGCCCCTCTTCCTACTGCTGGAAATCACTGAATAGAGTCTGGCTCCAGCATCCTTCAACCCACCCTTTAGATACTTGTAAAAGTAGGTGAGCCTTCTCTTCTCTAGGCTAAAGAGCCCCAGCTCTTTGAGCCTTTCCTCGTAAGGGAGGTGCTTCAATCCTTTAATCATCTTAGTTGCCCTACGTTGGACTTTCTCCAGTAGTTCCCAGACTCTCTTGAACTGGGGAGCCCGGAACTGGACGCAGTATTCCAGTTGTGGCCTCACCAGTGCAGAGCAGAGGGGGAGAATGACCTCCCTCGACCTACTGGCCACACTCTTCCCAGGATTCCATCGACCCTCTTGGCGACAGTGGCACATTGCTGGCTCATGGATAGTTTGCTATCCACCAGGACTCCCAGATCCTTCTCCTCAGTAGTGCTTCCCAGAAGATCCATCCCTAACCTGTATTGGTGCCTGGGGTTCCTTCTCCCCAGGTGCAGGACCCTACATTTATCCTTGTTGAACCTCATTAGGTTGTTCTCTGCCCAGCTCTCCAGCCTGTCCAGGTCACACTGGATGGTGGCCCAGCCTTCTGGAGTGTTGCCCAGCCCTCCCAGTTTGGTATCATCAGAGAACTTGCTAAGTGTACACCCTGTCCCCTCCTCCAGCTCATTGATGAATATGTTGAACAGGACTGGGCTGAGTATTGACCCCTGGGGACACCACTGGTTACAGGCCTCCAACTTGACCCTGCTGCATTAATGACAACCCTCTCAGTTCTGTCACACAGCCAGGACTCAATCCACCTCACTGCTCCCTCATCTAGCCCATACTTCCTTAATTTTCTAATGAGGATGTTACGGGAGACAGTGTCAAACGCCTTGCTGAAGTCAAGGTAGATGATATCTGCGGCTCTCCCCCCATCCAGGCATCCAGTTATAAATGATGATGCGCCAGTGACATTCCTGGCAGCTTCTAAACACACCCTTTGACTCAGAGTCAGTTGACCTGCTGGTTTGCAAAGGTCTTCTTTGGGTCACTTACTCCCTCCCTTGATGGACCTTTAATTGCACGGGATCCCTGGCACAGCATCCTGCTGATCTATTGGCTGTTTTGGGGATCTGCGCTTTTCCCACTTCCTCTTGTGTTCCTACACCTTGAGCAATGCTCCTCCTCAGCCAGTTCCCATGACTATTCAGACCTCCCAGTTTCCCTGTCCTGCTCTTCCAGGCTGGTGGCAGCACCATGGCCCTGCGGCAGCAAGGCTGGTGCACACTCTGCTGCCACCACTTTCCTGGTTCCGAGGACCCTGGCCCAGCTTGGACCTGTGAGCACCTCCCAGCTGGAGCCACTGATGCTTGCACCAAAACCACGGGCTGCCACAGACAGCCCTGCTGGGCCATCAGTCTTGGTCTTGTGAATGGATGTTGCACCTTGCTGAGATGGGGGTTTCCTGGAATGAAATGCAAGCACAGGATTAAGGGGGAGCACAAACGGCTTTGCAAGAAAGTCCTGCAGTTGCTCTCAGAGCTTATTTCTGCACAGGGCTTTGCTTAACTGTGCGCTGATGTAAAATGGGGCATTTGTCTCTGGTTTATGCCTCAGCCATGCATAGTTGGAGGACATTTGGGTCCTTGTGGGGCCACTTGGCCTGTTATCCCCTGAGACACAAGCAGCTGAGGTTGCTGTGGGTTTCTTTCAGAAGGACATTTCAGCCCTTCCCTGTGACTCTCTTTCCTCCTCTTTTCTCCTGCCCTGTGACTCTCCGCAAGTAAGGCTTTTTGTTTTGGGGAGGATTCATGGACTAGCAGAAGTCAACCCTGCTCCAGGTGCTCCAAAGTCAGGATGAGTCTGAGTTATTATCCGAAATGAGACTTTGCCCATATGGGTCATGACTTGCTTCTCCCCTGCACTCCAGGTAGCTGTCAGGAATCATAATCAGGGCTTGCCCTGTACCCCAGTGCCCACTGGATGACACAGTGCCAGGCTCAGTGCCAGCTCCCTGGGCGTCAGGCAGGCAGGACCCACCATAAATGAAGCAGGACGCAGCCCCTGGGTGGGTGGCCAACTGAGGCTGCCACTGTGCTGTCCCCACTGATGCTCCCCGGAGGGTGACATGGGCTCCCGCGGTCCTTTGCGTTTGGAGCAGCAGGCAGCTGGTGGCCTCATGGCTTTCAGATGAAAAAGAGAGAGCTGATTAATCCTGGAGTCAGAAGAGCCACAAAGAGGGGACTTCAGGGAGGATTTAGTTAGCAGTGGCCCAGATACATCAAACCGTGTCCTGCATAAAGCGCTATCCCATTAGTGCTCCTCTCTGGGCGACACGGCTCACAGTACTTATCCTGTTAGATGACTGACACTGCTTTGATATATTCCGAGGAGACTGTGCTAAACTTTCTGTCACAGTTTTCCTTGACTCATTTCAGTCATTCATCTCCCATGGAGGTGACCGCCTGCCTGGTGGTGCGATGACATCCATGTCCCTGCCAGGCAGGCAGGTTTCTGGTGGGGTGGGCTCACATGATGGGCTCACACGATGAGCTCACAGGGGTCCAACTGCGGGAAAACCCCAGCACCACCACATGCCACGTTTCACACAGGGCTGCCAGGGGATGTCCCCAAACATCACCAGCATCGCTGACCCTCTCCCAGGGTGGCAGCGAGTGCTACCAGCTCTTGGACCCTAGCACCTGCGATGGGTGCAGATCCCATGGAGACATCTACAGATGTTCTTTCTCTTTGCTGCTCATGACAAGGCAACCTCCAGATGTGCCAGTGACATCCCTCCTTTTCAAGTTCCAACTGGGCATTAATCCAGCTGGACTCTAGTTTCTTTCCAACATCAGCGAGCTGTTGAACTGGACCAAAAGGCTCTGGCTGTACTTGGTACCTGCAAGCCTGGAGCATGTTCTTGGTTTGGCAGTCTTGCTAAAACAGGAGGGACCGCCAGCAGCTTTTCCTCTGAACAGGCATGTCCCAGGGGCAGCACCATCCCTGGTACCACAGTGCCAGTCCTCAAGGACAGTTTTGACGGCGACATCAGTAGATGGCCATCCCGGGCACAAATATACCTACTTAAGTATTTTCAGTTGCCGTTTCACTGTTGGAGCCAATAATGCCACCCCCGGTACTAGATTTCGGTAGCTCCTGAGCCAAGGGCTCGGGGCTGGCACCGCGGCACAGGCAGCCACACCACAGAGGTGTGTGACGGGCAAGCTGTGCTCAACAGCTCAACCCCAGCCCTCCCAAATTCCTGGCCAGGAAATATCTGCTGAGCATCACCAAGGGGAAACCCAGCCTTGGGGTCAGCCACAGCTGTGGGGCACCCTGCAGGTGCTGGGGCCTCTTTTGTACCCATGAGGAGAAGCTGTGGCCTCCTCAGTGCCCAAAGGTGGCCTTTGCACCTGACCACAGCACCTTTCCTTTGGCACCCAAGGGTCTCTTTGAGAAGAGGCCCTCTCCCCTCTCTTTGCTGTAGCCAAATTATTAGGACAGGGTAAAAAGAAAAGTCACTTTACTGCCTAACACCTGGGAAGGTATTTCATGAGACAAGTAGTAGCCTTGACCTCAAAATATTTCCTATCTGTGGGCAGAGGGGAGAGGATGCTGTAATGGAGTGTTGTAGCACTGTAAAGCAAAAGATGTTCTGCTGAACTGATAAAACCTGGCATCCACGTCGCTGTAGGGCTGCACATGCTGTGAGTGCATATGAAAATTCACTGGCTTGAAAGTAAAAGTGTGTTAGAAGTGCCTCTCTGGAGGCTGGCCCCAGGATGATATGAAGACATCTGTATCATCTTATTTCTTCCATGCTTAGCTTTGGAATATAAAGGATTTGTCTGGTGAGCTGGATTTTACTAATAACACTGGCAAAGTCAAAAGTCCTTGTATTTTGTCCCCATGAAACCATCTCCCCGTGGTGACCTTGTGTGCACCGTTCCAAGGATGCCGCTCACGGACCGGGCCAGGAGGCAGCTCGGCCCCGTGCAGGAGGAGAACGGCCGATGTGCAGGTACTGGGGACACCGCAGAGATACCAAAGCTCAGCACAACTGTTATGAATAAGGGTGGAAAAGGGGTGCAATTTAAGAATTTGGCTAACATTTTTAATTTTAATTCCAATAAATTTTCCCCTGAACACTTCTTGTCGCATTCAGTCCAGTGCCAATGCCACCTTTCAAAAGCCGTGTTTAAACCCATCCCTGTTAAAGATTGTCCACGTTACCCATGTCTGCACACTGTGAACTCCTTGAGCCTGTTTTCTCAGAGGACTTGCAGTACTTGCAGTGCACAAAGTGGTGATGAGATCAGCAATGACCTGCCCTACCTGCAAAGTGGCTCCTAACAATCCCAGTGCTTTCCCAGGCTGAAATTTCACAGAGGCAGAGTCCCCATGGCAGACCAGGGACTCTCCCTCCCCATCAGGGAAGATCAAGTGTTTAATCATTGCAGTGGTTTAAATGAATGGGGTGGAGGTACAACTGTACAAGCACTTAGTTTCATTCTTGGCTTGCTAATCAGTTCATCTGTGGCAATGAAGTCCAGGTTTTGAAAGATGGAAAGTAAAGAGCGGCATCCCCTGTGTCCCTGAACCTGCAGCGGCTCTTTGCAGAGGTTTCAGCTCACCAGCGGCTGGAGGCAGCAGATGGCATCGTTGCACAACACGTCTACTCTCGCCAGCAGCCATGAAGCCCTCCAGAGGATTATGTTTCCTGGTCCATGTTTGCCAGCGCCATGGTTTAACCCCAGCTGGCAGCCAGAACCATGCAACCGCTCGCTCACTTCCCCGGTTTGGATGGGGAGAGAATTAAAAAAGTGAGAAAAAAACTCATGGGTTGAGATAAATACAGTTGAATAAGCAAAGCAAAAGCCGCATACACAAGCAAAGCAAACAAGGAATTCATTCACCGCTTCCCATGGGCAGGCAGGTGCTCAGCCATCCCCAGGACAGCAGGGCTCACCATGTGTAACGGTGACTTGGGCAGACAAACGCCACCTCTCCAAACGTCCCCCCTTTCCTTCTTCTTCCCCAGCTCTATATACTGAGAGTGACGTCCCATGGTATGGAATGTCCCTTTGGTCAGCTGGGGTCAGCTGTCCCGTCCCGTCCCAACTCCTCATGCCCCCAGCCCATCGCTGGCAGGGTGGGGTGAGGAGCAGGAAAGGCCTTGAGAGCTCAGCAACAACTAACACCACCAGTGTGCTATCAACACTGTTTCTCATCCCAAATCCAAAACATAGCACTATTCCTGCTGCTAGTAAAAAAGTTAACCCTATCGCAGCTGGCACCAAGACAGCTGGCCATTAAATCCCACCTTTTTAAGCAATTTCTTTCTTGATGAAAAGTTTACACGCTGATCCAGTGCATATCTGTTTTCCTTTTCACTCCTCTGCCTGTCACTGGTTGCATCATATCTTGAGAGCATTTAGGAGGATATTGAGACATTGCAGGTGGGTGACATCATTATATTGTACCTTATATGCTCACAGGGGGACAGAAGACATACTCTGAAGGGGAGAGAGCAGCTGTCTCTGTGCTGGGTTCCCAGGGGAACAAGATGTGACTCCTCCCTGCAGTGGGAGCCACTGGGGTCAGCTCTCTGGCCTGTTGGGAAGTCTGGTTTCTGGCAGCTGGTTCTCAAGGAGTCCCGCCAGTCTTCATAGAATCATAGAATCATAGAATCTTTTAGGTTGGAAAAGACCTGTGGGATCATCGAGTCCAACCATCAACCCTACTCTACAAAGTTCTCCCCTACACCATATCCCCCAACACCACATCTAA
>JAOXNO010000007.1:166943-193634 GCA_028565335.1 Limnodromus scolopaceus | reverse complement strand
GTGTTATTCTGTACGGCTGAACGTGAAGGGGGGCATGACGTGGGGCAGCCTGTGCAATGGGAACTGCAAGGCTTCTGTCATCCTCATCAAACCAGCCTCCTACTGCTAGTCGCATTTTTGTTTCCTTTCTGTCCAACCTGAGGCTAATTCTGGCTCTGCAAAGAGATGGAAAAAAGCAAAACATGTCAATGGCCAAACCTAGTGTCCTAGGGGGTCTTTGCTGAGGTGGTCATATCCTAGCTATCAAAGAAAATAAGGCATCTTCCACTTCTTCTCCCTCCTGTAGATTCCCTCTACTTCTCAACTGTGCCTTTATCTTTTTGTTCAGAGTCAGATCATTTTATTTATGTTAATAACGGGAGCAGTCTCTTGCAAAATCTAGAGTTTCCAGATCTGTAGTTTGCTTTAGATAAAACGTGAAACAGCCAAACATCAGTGGATCTATATGGCTGTGTAAGTTAATTTACATCCTTAACTTCTGGCAAACTATCCAATTTTCACTTGCTGAGGATCTTGCTCAAGATATTAAAGTGCACAGTCAAATTCCCACTCTGTACTTTCTACATTTCAGGCTTCATAGTTGTTAAATGTTCAAATAAACTGTATTCAAAAAACCACCTCAATTGTAAAAGTCTTTTTCGTATCTTTGCTCACAGAGGTTGATGTGTTGGAAGGTTTCCACCGCTGAAGCTTAGCTTTTCTGTAGAACAGACATTGGAGACTGCAGGGAAAAAGCAATGCATAAATAAAATTTAAAATACTGCATGCAGACTTCTTACTTTGCACACAGTAGTTTTGTGCAAGCTTGGGAAATGTCAAAATGTTTTCACTTTTCTTGGCAACCGTGAATTTTAGGTTTTGTTGTCTATGCAACTCGCATCCCTAAGTGTTGTGGAAAGTCCATCTCCTGAGCCGCAGCCATGATGACTTCCAAGAGATGACAGTATGGAGGGAAGGCACCACGCTGCTTTTAATATTTCGAAACCGAGAAGAGATTTCAAAGTGCCGTAAAATTTCCATGTGGAAAGATCTCCTGTCTCCTGCAGTCCATCCTTCTGGCATTTGCAGGATTGCTACCCACAGGTGTGGGCTGTTGCTGCTGTACCAGCCAGTGTCGTGGTTTGCAGGCAGGAACTGCCATTGCTTACTGCAGGGTGACTTCCACGGTCACCACCTGCAAAGAGGGGAAGCAGGATGAGCCCATCAGTGCCCTAATGTTCCCCTGGCAGGAGGATGTGACCTGGAAGCCCTCAAGCCTGAGGTGAGCAAGGGAAGCAGCCTGCCCTCAAAAATGTCTGCATGACCTCTCAGTCCTGTCCCTGGTCTTTCTCACAGCACACCCAAAACACTGCCTGGGTTTTCCAAGAGCTGAAGCACACAAAAGGATACAGGCTTAGCACAATTCATGTATGACTAACATATGTTGGGAAAGGTGATATATGTGAGGTATTTTATGTATTTAGGGATTTTAAGACTGTGCATGAGAGGTCTCATGTGTGAAGGAGGGACTCGGATCTGAGCAAAGTGAGGGAGCATGGGAAGGGCTCAGAAGAGCTCTGGCACGAGGTGTCAGCAGATAAGAGAACAGACAACATTTGCCTTGAGTTATGTCAGGACTCAACATTACAGCTCAGAAAATGCAGAAGTCTTCAAGCAGGATCTATTATCTCTGTCAGGGTCAAGTCTATGGACACGCTGATTCTGTCATTGACCATCAACCCACCACTGCAAAACAACATTTCTCACAAAAATCATGGTTTTATATTTTTCTTGAAAGGTTCGACATGCTTCCTTCTTTGAGGGAAGCAGCACATCAGCTCAAACCATCCATTTCAGCTTCCAGCCACTATGGTATTAATGTACTAAAAATGCCTACAAAGTCATGTGAATTTTAGAGTGCCTTTGGCTCAGTGAGATCAGAGCTACCTTCCTTATAAATGGAGAAAGATGGGCTAGCAAATAAAAATTGGTGAGAACAAATATTTTATTATCTTGTTATGCTTGCGTGGGATTTTTTTACACTATGGTTTTACTGAGTCTGTGTGTCTTGCCTTTTACAGTGTTATTTCTCTCCCTGCCTCCTACCACCTCCTGTTCAGGCTCCCTTTGCAGTGAGTCATGAGGTGCGTGACAGGCAAGAGGAGACAGCTGCCAGCTCAGAACGAAAACTACACTTGGTATAGGAGATTATAACTTAAATAAAATGTTCTCAGCTGTCAAACCTGGGAATTTCTCGTTGCATTTAGAAATCTTTTTTTGGCTAACTCTCTTGCCTTAAGATGGACTTGCAGACGTGACTAAAGCAACCCTCTGCTAATGCCCCACCCCAGGAGCTGATGGGTGCGTACCCACCACACACCCTTGGTACGGTGGAGAGCAGCAAAGAGGCAGCAGCACCCACCCGTGCAGTGTTCCCATCAGCACCTTCCCCTCCCACAACGGAAAGGAGGATACCACTGGGCATCCAGTCCTGGTGGGCAGTCTCCTTAGCTAGATGCAGAAAAGTCTCTTTTGTTCCATATCCTCCTGTTATCCCTAGACAGTGTGACTTCCTTTTCCTACAGACACAAGGGCTGCTGTTCCCCCTAAGGTCTCTTCTGCTCTCTCTGGAGAGGCTCACACATCTTGTCCTGTAGGAACAGAGACGTGGTGTGGAAATCCAGCCCCCTCCAGTAGGGTCCTCTTTCTGGGCAAGCAAGCTAGCACGAACCACCATCATGAATTGCACTTAAAATGCAAATGCACTGTGAAAAGCAGTGATTTGAGAAATGTAGAGTCTCATTGCTTACGTTTCTCCTGGTCCCCAGAGGGTGCTCTTGCCCCAGGGTTTGCCAGGCAGCTTCCAGCGTGAAGGAAGTGTTGCAGGCAAGGAGAGCCCAGAAATGCTGCCCAAGGAATCCAGCTGCAGGCTGCAGCTTTCTCTTCCATGTTCGTTGCTCTGTCCTCCTGCTGCAAGGAGTGCTGAGAGCCCACCAGCACAGGCTGTACCCCTGGGAGAGCACGAGTAAGGCCAGCTGAGGAAGAAAGCACCAAGAATCTCATTGCATGGATATACAGCAGAAAACTTCTTTCCAGGCAGAGGGAATACAACCCATACAGGCAGAGGAAGCGGAGAAGCAGCACACTGTAGGCATGGTATGGAAGAACCACCACAATTGGGGCTGTCACAGCTGCGACAAGTGGCAGTCCTGTCCAGCTGGCGTCACTTGCAGAGGAGACAGAAGCAGGGCCAGGTCCCCATGGTGAGTCATGTATCTTCACATTTTAAGAGCAAAAGCTACCAGTGACTCTGACAAAGCGGTTCTCCTTTGCCTGCTAGTTCTCATTAAGGCCACATTTCACTTTCACTGCTCGTAATCAGGAGCTCTGTGCTTCTGGTATCTGAACCCTATAGCCATGTGTTTCCCAAGGAGCCCCTGGCGCCCTTTCCAGTGATGTGCAAAGATCATGTGAGGTGACCTTCTCAAGTATCTTGTACTTAGCCACACAAAGGAGAGCTTGCGTTGGCACCTGGATCCTTCAGTGACTTTGGAGTGTGTTGTAGGAGTGTGCCTTAAATCTGACCCCCATAACACAGCACTGAGCCAACAGGCTGCAGCTGTTGTGGCAAAACTGCACCATTACTCCTGCTTCCACCTCCTCCAATCCCTATTAATTGAGTTCTGGGATGATAACGGCTTCTGGAATAGTTATTGACAATTTTTTGGTTACAGAAAACCCTAAGGAACCGGCAACAACAAGCACATTGTGTCTGGTTCTGAGCCGTTTGGGCTGTGCATGGTTTCTTCTGCTGCAATTTGGAGATCCAGCCTTCCCAAATGAATGCTTTCACAGCAAGACAGCAGATGACCATACCATTGTGGCACTGGAACTTGCCATCACTTAGCGATCCTCAGCCTTTGAGGTGGGGTTGCACCTCAGCAACACCTCTGTCGGAATTTCCCTCCTGCCACCACCTGTGGCCTCATGCAGCAGCACTGAGGAGGGCTTGGGTGGGTGTTCCTGGAAATTAGAAGATGGTCATGCCAGCTCCTGGTGAAGAGCCTCTGCTCCAGAGGGAAATGAGTACAGTGACCCCGTGACAAAAGATCTCCATTATTCAACTGCCTTGATCAAGAAGAGCCAGATCCTAGGCTATCTTCTATGTTACTAGTTGTGTGTGCTACTACTATATTGGCTGGGGAGAGAGGGGAGCGGGTTGCTGGCAGGGAGAGGCAGCGCTACAGACGCCAAAGCAGGAGATGGAGGAGTGCCTTGCTGCTTGTTCCAGGCATCCACCTCTCTCTGGTGAGGCAGCAAAGGGTGGGAGAAACTCTGAAGCACCACAGTCTCCACAGCATTGTTATTTGTTCATATCCTGGGACAGAGGGCAGGTTGCATATCTTCTACAGGGAAAAAGGGAATGACAGAAAAATATAATTTGCATTTTTGCACATCTTTTATGCGTCTGAAGCCAAAGAAGGAAAATACAAAATTTTCTCTGCAGGTTCTTGCATGGGCCTGTGGAAAAGATCTCCATGGTCTGGGTGGTTATGACAAGCTGGAGATACCCCTCACTCCGACTGTTTGGAAGGTCTCATCCTGTGCTCACCAACTCTGGTCCATGCAACAGGAGGCTGAGGGTGAGCTTGTACCTGTGTCCTGAGTTCCCCTGGCTCTGCTTTTCTTTGTATGCGTAAAGTATGTGGACCATGAATTCTAATAGTTCTGGTCCTCCATCAGTTTATCTAACTCCTTGTTGAGTCCATTTAGATGTCTGGATTCACAACATCCTGAGATGAACTTGCCAGCTGTTCCTTTGCCTGGTGCCCCTGGCTCTTATGTTGTGAAAAATGATGAATAACCATTCTCCAACCACTCTATTCCTGCTGCATCAGTGTCTACAACCCTAGTGCTTTCCACCACATTCAGCTCTTCTCTAACATGGGCAGTGCTCATCTATTCAGCCTTTTCTTGCAGGGGTACCATTCCCACCTCTGATCACCAGGTTCCTCATCTCTGTGACATTTTCCAGTTCTTCTACATCTTTTCTGAGGCAGGCACCAAAACTGCACACAGCTTGAGCACCCTCTGCTTTACACAGTGGCAAGTTACATCTTCTGCTGGTAGTGCATTTCTTTCTTTGCCATTTCTGAAGTCTTTTTACTTTTTAATTGCTTCTGAACTTTCAGCTGATGTTTCCAGAGGATTCCCTACAATTACCCTCAGATCTGACTCTTGAATGGTAACAGCTAATTTAGAGTCCACCACCACGTACAGTTAGGGATGTACCTCACTTTATCAACAGTGAATTTTATTTGCCATTTTATCACCTACTCATTCTGCAGCCTGAGAGCCTTCTGCAGCTTCCTCCAGCCACCTTTAGATATTACGACTGCTCTGAACTATTTTCTCCATCTGAAAATGTTGTCACCATGTTATTTTATCAGTCAATTTTTTCCATCACTTATGAATATGCTGAAAAATCCAGCCCCAGTAGAGACAGTTGCAGCATCCAATAGGCAATCTCTCTGCATTGTGGAAATTTGCCAGTTAGTCTTATCTTTGCTTCCCAGCTTTGCAAGTTATTGATCTGTTATAGCTCAGTGTCTTTGAAAACTCTGTGATAGGTCTTCTTAAAAGCTTTTTTGGATTACATTATATTGATCAGATCACTGTTGTCCACGTACACCACCTTTCCCACCAATAACTGAGACAGATTTCTGAGCTATGACTTTCCTCTAAAAAGCTATATTGACTCTCCCTCAAGTTGTTGAATTTATCCATGAGTTCCCACAAATTCCATGTTTATTACAATTTCTACAACTTTGCTAGGTGCAGAAATGAGACCTCTCACTCTGGAGATCCTAAGATGAGTGACTGAGCCTTTCAAAAATGGACGCTACCTGTGCCACTTCTGTTCCCTTGGTAGGCAAGTAACAGGTCACAGCCCACTGTCAGCAGGTCTGAAATGTCCTGATGGAGTTTGGCGAGGGCTCCTGGGCGATGGTCTCTGGTCCTGGAGGTCTGGAGCTATTAATCTGATGGATGAGGCCTGCAACTTTTTTGCACTGACTTCTCATACCTAATTCCTGCCACCAACCCCACGAGGGCTCTGTGGTGGAAACCCTCTGCACCGCTGCTCCTGTGGCACAGCAGCCCCACACTGGGCTCGTGTGGTGCTCCTTCCTCTGCCCCCAGCATCCCTGGTACATCTTCTGCAGGGCCTACAGGTGCTCTGGCAGACTTTCCATTTCTGATAGCTGCGAACAAGGTTTTAATGATAGTTTTTATCTTTCTCAAGTTGCTTGGTAAAATTATTTTTGGACTGCCTTTTGTGATTTTACAATCCACTTGCTGAAATACGTAATGCTTTCTTTTTTTCTTTTTCTTTGAAGGTGATTTCTACCTTCTGAATGGTATCCAATAGTCTCCTCTCCTCTGTTTGGTGTCCCTTCTGGCTCTTTTGACCCCCTCAGTATTTGGCTGTGGTTAAGTTGATTATATTTATTGCAAACCTTTACTACAGTGTCTGTAAATGTCATCCCTACGTTTTCCTCTTTTGCTTGCTACTTTTAACCTCCTCTTAACAAGCTCTCAGTGGATGTTTCCCTCTGTTTCTACCCATACAGTTCTCTGGTCTCCCTGAAATGACACATTCAGGCCACCAACTGTGCTGCTTGACTGATAATAAAGCTTTTGCAATATATTTCTCCTCTCTACCTTATTTGGTAGCAATGCTAGCCATTTTCAGTTCTAGTCTTTTACTTAGGATTTTGAATTTTTAGGACTTCAAAGGATCCCCATCTTGAGGGACTAAGCTGGGACCTGCGTGCCCCTGTGTCTCTGCTGAATACCCTTCAGGTTTGAATCCAACCCATCCCTGTCCATCGCTGTTGTGACTGCACACGCCAGCATCCTGGGTCTGTCTGC
Source organism: Limnodromus scolopaceus (assembly GCA_028565335.1). Classification (NCBI taxonomy): domain Eukaryota; kingdom Metazoa; phylum Chordata; class Aves; order Charadriiformes; family Scolopacidae; genus Limnodromus; species Limnodromus scolopaceus. The sequence goes on along the minus strand of JAOXNO010000007.1, from coordinate 186,722 downwards.
ATCAAACGGAGATCTCTGCGCTTGTGCGGGTCCCATCAACTCCCAGTTTCTTCAGCTATTAATAAATCTGACCTTTCTATCCTAACACCATTCTCCTCCCAGACACAGAAGCTGTTCCTCCCTGCCTCTGTGTGTGGTGTTGGGATCATTTTAGAGAATTGCTCTGGGGATTATGATCTTTAACCTCCTATGTGACAGTGCATGTTTTGGGACACCTTTGGGACATTCATCTTGCACTGCACTCAGGACCACAACTCCCACAACTCTGAGACTGTGTTGCACCCGTACGGCTGTACTTCGCATCACACATTTTGGGATCCAAATAGCCAGTTACAAAATCCCTCATCACTGTAGCTGCCCATTGCTGTGTGAGACCCCTGCACTGTCCCACTGTCTGCTTGGGAAGGTTCCTCTGAGGGATCTGCCACCCCCTTCTCCAGGCTGGGTACCCTTCACCTGTGAGATTTCCCTCCTCCACAGCACAAGAGCTGCCGGACCAGCGGTGAGGGAGTTAGGATGTCCCTAGAAGGCTCACTGATGTATTTCTCTGCTTCCCTCAGACACAAGTTGTCCCAGAGGACTGAAGTCTGCCTGCAGCCGCTGAAGAGATGGCAAATGAACCTGGGCAAAAACCTGGAAAGTCCCTTTTGCGCACCATGGCCCTGCACAGAAGAGCTCTCCTGTGTATCTCTGATAGCTTTGTTTCTCTTGTGGCTTGCCTAATTCTTCATTTCCCAGGACACCCACATGTCCATTATTGCTTTAAAACATCTGCAGACAGTAGTTTTAAAATTTCTTCTCTCTTCGGCATCTTGACAGGCAGCTTGGGACAGGCTGACATGTAATGAGTCACAGAGGGGGAAAAGGGAGCTATGGAGCAACACAAATCTGGCTGAAGAATGATGTGGTTCCTAAGTGAGGTTTGCAGCAATCAGTGTGAAAACTATCCAAAACAGCTATTTCTGCTTATTCTTCTTCCTGCTTTGAAAAGTACCCCGGAAGGCTGCTCCCTCCTCCAGAGCACCAGCAGGACCTACCAGTGTGATGCAGAGTGTGCTCTGCTCCACCTGCAAACTGGACTAGTGTTCAGGTGGCTGCGGCCATCAATGTTAGCTTTATGCCACCATTCATCCTATGTTTTCATCAGACGTGCCTAAAAGCTGCTCCTGGGTGCTCTCCAGGCGTGTGTGGAGCTGGGGAAGAAGTTGCCAGAAATTAAGAGGGAAACAAAGTTATTTAAGCCTGAAATTATGTCCACTTTGTCCCCCTGCGACTCTGGCCAGAGAGGAGATGCTTGGGACACAGGTCTGGATGGCACATGTTAAGCCCTGCAAGAGCTTTCGGTATCTATCAAAGGTGAGCTGGCACAAAGGAGGGGACAGGGCTGTGTAAAAGAACACGGAATATTAGTTGTTCAGTTTAAATAAAATGAATTGCTTAGTGTTAGGCTGCATTGGTATACTACTTACACAGAACTCACCCAGCATTAGTAGCTAAAGTTGCTGAAGCCTTAGGCTGCAAGCTACAAACCTTGACCTAGAAAAGTTGAATTTATTCTGAACCCCTCCTTACTTACGCAAAGGAGGGCCCTGAGACCGGTGCAAACCAGGAGATAAGGAAGCTGCAACCCTCAGTAAGGGCTGCATCCCGACGGGATGAGAACGGTTAGTGGACACCTGGAGACAGAGGAAGAAACCAATGAAGAATAGGAAAACCCCAGACCAGAAATTGTCATTGAGCCAAGGGGGACCTGCAAGGTGCCTGAAGGGCAGGTGCATAAATTTCAAGGGTACCGTTGCCCAGGAATTTCTCTGTTCGCGGTCCGTCTTTGGACACACCCAGCCTGAGCTGTAGCGCTATGAATAAAAATGACTTTATAGAAGAATCTATATTATTATTATTGATTCATTGGAAACCTAGGCTGGAACCCTGTTATGGTGGCTGGCACATCAAGCCCTGTCTGCCTGCACCTCTTGGCACACCTCGGAGGTGAAGGCCATCCATATTGAGGACTGGATGACCACAAGGGGTGCAAACCCCATTGCACTCAAGCTCATCGCTGCATCCCCTCTCCTGCTGGGTCACACCTCAGAGCAGGCTTTTGCCTGGGCCGTTTCTCAGCTCGGCGCACAGCTTGGTGGCTCGGTGCACTTTGTGCTGAGCTGGGTGCTTGTTGCTATAATTTCACCTGTTTATATCCCTTAATCTGTATTTGTTCCCTTGGGAGTGCAGGGAGACACATTAGGGCAGAGGCACTAGGTAAATACTGCCCGCTCCTCTCCCCACCGACGAGCCCGGGTAAACAGAGCCGACTGCCGGCCCGTGGCCAGGGCCAGGAGGGGACAGGCGGCCCGCGGCCACTCCTCCCCCGGGTTGCGGGGAAATAAAAGCCAGGGCCGTTGCGTGTTGCAAGAGCAGGACGGTGGCAGGGAGGTGAAGCTCTGGTGGCCGGTGGCTGGGTGCTGTGGCCTGTCTGACGGCGCGCCATGGGCGGGATCAGCCACCACCACTATAAGTAGCAGCAGTGGAGCCGCAGCGCCAATGCGAGAGCTGAACCCCAAAGCGTGGAGGCCACGGCGAGGTGCGGGGTGGGGCGAGCAGCAACGAGGAGGAGGCGTGGTGTGGGTGTCCTGTGCTGGAGAGCCCCGCCACATGTGCTCAGTGCCAGCACAGCGCCCGTAGGACGCCAGCACAGCCAGGAGGTGGACGACAGCGCTGGGGCGGGCTGATAAGGAGACCCCAGCAGGCGCTGGGCAATGGCAGAAGCTCAGGTGGGGCTGCCAGGACCCTTCACGGAGCCCCCAGTTGGGCCGTGCCACGTCTCCGACTCCGACTCCGACTCTGAGGACACGGCCGTGGGCAGCGCAGGACCCAGTGCCGGAGCGCAGAACCCCTCGCAGGTCATCCACAGTGGCCACTTCATGGTGTCGTCCCCGCACAGCGACTTGCTGCCCCGCCGGCGCCACCACCACACTGAGCCCGAACCAGCAGATCCCCGGAGCATTGACCCGACCCTCACCCGGCTCTTTGAGTGCATGAGCCTGGAGTACAGGTGAGTCCCAGATCCCTCTTGCTGGGGTACGTCTCACAGACCCTCCAGCTCCTTTAAGGCATGAGGCTGTCTGAGCCCTACTGCCCCTCCAGGAACCTGCTGCTTAATTGCCAACTGACGCTGTCTTCATCTTCTTGTCTGTTGGGTTATGATGCACAATCTGCTCAAAAACCACCATCCTGGGAGGTTTCAGGGAAAAAGAGCTGGTGCTGGGTTGTTGGCCATGGAGCCAGATGAGAAGTTGCTCCTCTCTTCATATGTAGCTTAACCCTCCTCCACGTTCCCATGAGATCTGGAGTGACTGCATCTGGCGTTAGCACCCTCACAGCCATGTCCTGCACACTCTGTAGAGCAGCAATAACCCTGTGGGCAGCCAATGCTCAGTCTTTGGCAATCCAGCCCAGGGCAGGAGTCCTGCCTTCCTGTCCTTGACTCAGCCTACATAGCTGAGGCCAGGCCATGCAGCAACAGTTTGGGCTGGACGGCTTCACTGGGCTTTGTCCAGGGCCTCCTGAAAGCTTCCCCACTTCTCTCCTGCAAAATCAAGTGGGTGACTGCACTATTCCCCCAAACACACCTATCACCCAAGCCCAGGATGCTAGGGCCCTGTTCATCCCACAGCTCCCCAATGACAACAGGAGAGCCTGCATCATGTCTCTTAGCACCTTGGTTCACACTCTTGGAGGCAACTCCCCTTTTTTGCCAAGGCTTTGAGTCCTCTCAAAAGCATTAGGGTAACTTGCTTTTCTGGCATCAGTGCAAAACTGCTTGCATAGCTTTCCCAAAATGTCCAGGTGAAAACCTGGAATGATGGTGTCCTACTGATGTCACATGAAAACAAAACCTCAGCAAAACAGCCTTGAAGATTTGTCCATTGCCTCATTCCATGCAGGGTCTCATTCAGTTGCTGACCTCTCACGTATTTGAAGTCCTTGAGTGCTGAACATGGTGGAATACGTGGTCGCTGCCAGAGTCATCTTGGTGATGTCAGACTCTGGGACAGCACTCCAAGGGTACTGGTTGCCACATAGCTGTGTACATGTGGCCCATTGCCACATCCTAGATTGTATGGCTTGCTCACAGCTGGCACAGCTCTCCTCTGAGGTGCTGGTGAAGCTAGTGTTCTGCAGGAGCACGATGAGCTTCAGCATGGGGTGACTCAGCTGAGAGCCATGCTTCCTCATCAGGCAAGTCACCCCTAAGTGCCACGCACAAGGGACATTGACTCTCTTTTTCTCTCCCAGACCCAAAGTAGCCTTACTCTGAGACTTGCAGCTTGGGGCTGGAGAAGCAGACACTGCTCCATTCCAGGGTGCTCAAGATCTTGACTCCTGAGATGCACCACAGCTTCCATGTGCCTCTGAGCTCTGGTTCTCCCCAGGCAGAGAGGAAAGGGGCAGGGTGCAAGTGGTTTAGCAGGTGGAATGGACCCCAGCAGCTGTATGCCACCCAGGACTGGCCATTATGCTGCAGACGGGGCTCCATCACTCCAGTTCTCTTTACCCCCTGGACTCTTTCAGGCCCTTGTTTCCCTCCTGCACTGAGCATGACAATGGCCCCAAGCCCAGCACCATGGCAAACTGTAACTGCTGTTGGACAGTAACCCTCACTGAGGGGGATACACCTCAGCTACAAAGCATTAGTGCCACCACTGATGGCCACTCTGGAGTCCAGAGCACTGGAGACATCTCCTGGCTGGCTTGATACAAGACTAGGTCTTGCTTAGCACTTATGGGAGCAGTTCTTGGTCTGCCGTGGAGCCAGGGTAGCTGCAGGCCAGCAAAATGTTGACACTGAATGTTCTCCAAACATCATGCTTGGTTCTTCTCTCTTGGAGTTCCTTCCATGTTTAGATGTTCTCCCCCTCCAGCTGTCAGCTGTCATGCTCTGAAGCTTGCCAGCACCCTAAAAGCAGGATGACAAGCATTGATCAGAGAACAGGTTCAAGGGAATCTGGACCCGCGATGCAGCGCTGGATATGTCTCTCCACAGGCGGATTGGACTCTGGCTTTAGCGATGACCACTCTGCTTTTCTCCCTGTGGAAATCCACAGCAGCTTTGCTAATACATTTTTGACAGACTTGTAAACAGTGGTTGGAGGAAGGTGTCAGAGGGGGAAAATTGAGTTTAAAGATATTTGTCTCACCTCTACTTTTAGTTTTATCTGATTTGGTACTTCTCTGCATCATCTTCCATTTCACAGCTTCCCTCCCAGCCAAGTTCCTCAGAAGGGGTGTTGGTGCAGCACAGCCTCAGCTGAAGTGGCCAGCCAAATGTTCTCCAGTCTTCAGGAGGGCATCCACAGTTATGTTGTAGACTAACTCCCTAACAAAGCAGAAAGCACAGAAATGTATTAGCTGGGAGGCACCTCTGGAGTTCGTAGTCCAACCCCTGTGCAGGGCAGAGCTAACTCCAAAGCCAGATCCAGCTGCTCAGAGGCATCACTCTGATGGATGCAGACTGTGGATATTGAGCCCATCACCTGTCCACCCTGTCCCAGTTCTGCACCACCCTCACAGGGAAGAGTGCAGTCCATGACTCTAATTGGAGTTTCCCTTGTTCCATCTTGTGTCTGTTGCCTCTTGTCTGTTCTTGGTGCATGTCAGAGAAGTGTCTGGCTCCATCTCTTCTGTAGCCTCCTTTGGGTAGTTGAAGGCAGTAAGTAGATCCTCTCTCCATCTTTTGTTCTTCAGCCTGAACAAACCCATCACTCACCATCTTAACATCCTCTTCCAGGATCACTCAGTTTGTGAACCTCCCTTGTTTATCAGGGGGACCAATATGGACACAATATCCAGACTGAGTAGAGGGGAACTACCGCTTTTCCTCACCTGTTGGCTGAGCTGTGATTGTTGCAGCCACCCAACCCTTGCTGTCCAGGCTCCCACCATGTGAAAGGCACTACACCGAACTTTCTCTAAACAGTATAATTTTTCAGTGGCTGTAACTCAGTAGTCCTTTGGGTAGCTGTAATTCCTCCTCTCTCCAGAATTCCTCCACAGAACTTCACAGGCTGTTACGGCAGCCCTGTCTCATCAGACTGGTAAATGACGTGAAGCGTTAACTCTGCCCCTCCTCTGATTTAAAACAAGGCAGGTTTTGATTACACCCTTGCATGCTAATTCCCTACTACTTCATCCTCCAGCCAGGCTGATAGCAGGCTCTGAGGCTTTCCTAGAAGTGGAATTGATGCTATAGCTTTGCCATATGCTCTAATTGATTGTCTAATTCTCAGTGCCTTAAACACTCATGCAGAAGGGCAGAAAGCACCCGGACAGAGGGGCTGACCCTGTCCAGGCAGTGTGCTGAGGAGCTGGGCTGGTGTGTAAGCCTGTTCCCATGCTGATGCACAGCGGGGTCGTACCTGCAGAGAGCACCAAAATAACAGGTTGTGGAGATGTATCTAGCCTGGCTTACAGCTGCCCAGCTTCCCAGACTGGGAAGAGGATTTAAACAACTTTTAATTTGCAAGAGGATTTAAACATCTTCCCTTCTCACCTGGGACACTTGATGCTCGCTTTGCACAGTGGCGAACAGCTGCCCGAGAGGCAGAACTGTAAGGGCAGGGGCACTCCTATATGCTTGTAAATACACAGAACAGGTCCCTATCTTATCCCCAGTACAGTCTATTAACACCTTTGTTACAACAGCATTACCCCGCGTGACCCCACGCTGGCTGCAGCGCCGGCTGGGGCAGAGATCACTCCGGAGGCCCCGGCAGCCTTTTCATCAGCGCAAGGTGGTAGAGAAAAAAGCTCAGTCAGATTACAGAGATTTGGAGTTGGTTTTGAACACAGAGAGATTTTGCTTGGGGGCACTTTTCAGGAAAATTGTGGTATGATTTTTAACTTTCTTTCTCAGACTCTGGATTTTAAAATGGAAACAATCAAGAAAAAAAATGACTTTAGTAGCAAAATTTGTAAGAAATCAAATGTGAGCTTTTAGTGCTTCCAGGAAAGGCTGTTCCCTCTCAGCCAGCCCTGAGCCGAGTTGTGTCCTGGCAGCGCAGGGGGCAAGGAGGGTTCTGACGTCCCACGGGGGATCCTGTTCCCACTGCCCTTGGGAAGGCTGAGCAGGTTTGGACCTGCCAGAGGACCCTCCACTCAGCTGTTCCCGTCTTGCTGCCGCTCATTCTCTTTGTGAAGCCCTGCATCTTGCCAGATCATTCCTTGCTCCCTCCTCCTGCTATCAATGGAGAGCAAAATACTCAATTTGCCATGAAAGCAGGGGCCACAACACCTTAATCTAAATGAATCATGGCACAAACAAGGTGCTACTGGACAAAACGGAGTCATTGCTGACCCACGTGAGGTTTAGTCCCTCCCTGGAGCCCTGGTGCCACCTCACCCCATCCCACAGAGACCCCTTAGCTGATGGAATGTGTCCCCATTCCTCTGGCAGCTTGGGACAGCGGGGCCTGTTTGGGGCACCTTTCTCATGGCTCAGTGCGGGGTTTGCATCCATCTCCCTGGGGAGATAATTTCAGGGAAGGGTGGGGCCATATCCAAGGCAGACCAGGGAGCAAAGATCAGCCTGATAAGCCCCAAAACTGAAAGAATCGTTAATGGGGAAAAAAGGCGGTTGGTGGCAGAGCCCAAAGGCATCTCCCCTCTGCCTCCAGGTCCCACAGCAGCTCTGTGGTCACAGACCCAGCAGCCTCACGTGGGTCCAAGGTACCCATCCGTGGCCACGAGCCTGCGGTCCATGGGCTCCAGCTGCTCTTTTAAGCTGGCTGTCGAGGCAGGCAGCACCAGTGGGGAGCGTGGCTGTGTAGCCTTGACCGGCAGGATCTGGCCACATGCCCAGGAAACCTGTCCCTTCCATTGGCTCCTCTGCTTTGCACTACCACGGTGTTTGCCTTGTACTGCTGGGGAAAGTTCAAAATCCTGGTGATAGCGGAGTGGCCAGTGCACAGCCGAGTCCTTAACTCTCTGCAGGCTGGAGCTGCGGGGACACCGGTCCTTCCCCAGCCCCTAGGGCTGTGGGTCAGGCTGGGTCTCCCTCGGGAGACAGCCCCTGCCCACCCCTGGGGGTGGGAGCACCCGCTCCCAGAAATGTCCCTGTGTCAGGCTCTGGAGCTGGATGGGCCCCACAGCGAGATGGGGCACAGTCAGTGCTCTCCTGTCCCCTCGTCCCAGCAGAGCCGTGCAGGACACAGGGCTCTCGCTGCCTGCACTGCTTCCTGCTCGGGTCCTGCCTCTAATGGCGAGGACAGCACCCCATCTGCAACAAGCCGCCTCCCCGCTGGGCTGCAGGGAGCTCCGAGCCCCCAGTCGAGCTCCGAGCCGCACCAGCACAGCCGCTGAGGGAGGGAGCCCCACTTGCCGTACTGTGCCGTGCCATGCCATGCCGTGCCACGTTGTGCTGTGCCGCAGGAGGCAGGTTTCAAGTCAGTAGAACCAGCCAGAGGCTTTGTTTGAGGGTGTGCGAACTTTTCACAAGCTTGAATGAACAAGTGTGCGGCTTCTCAAAGCGTTAGCTGGGCACTGCTCTCATCCCCAGCACCTCCCCAGGGACATGACCCTATGGCACCTTGGGGTGCGCCCAAGGAGGTGCTGGCAGCAGGGGCACACAGCAGCCCTACACCCAGCTCAACCTCTACTTTTCCTCCTCCCTGCACGTGCCAAGGACCCAAAACAGCCCCAAGATATTTAAGAGACAGACTCTTGGCTGGGGAGGGACACGACTTTCCCAGGGAGGGACGCCATGCAGCCTCCAGCCTGCTCTCGAAGGGCCCCCCCCATGCAGTCGGCATGGCCCAAGTCTGTGCCCTGGTGGGCAGGAGTGCCAGGGCAGCCTCTGGGATCTCAAGAAGGGGTGAAAAGGACCCCAAATTGGGGCAGAGGGACCTCAGTCTTCCCCGAAGAGCTCCTGGGGCAGCAGGGCTCTCAAGACCTCCCCAGTGGGTGCATGTGAAGGGCTCATGTCCCTCAGCTGGAAGAAAACAAGACGATTAGTGAAATGAGGCTGCCTGCGCTGCACAGGTGGCAGAACAAACACGGCTGCCTCTGGGAGCCAGGAAACGGGATGGAGGGAGCTCAGCGCGGGCTGGGACCAGGGTGAGGAGCGTAGGTTTGCTTGCTGCCCTGTCTTCCCAGACCCATGCAGATGGCTGCCCCTGCCCCCCCACCCCGGCCCCGCTGCTGCCCCTGCCCCCAGTGGAAGGCAGCTTTTCAAAGCCTTGTCTAGCATTAAAAGGACAGTCAGAAATAGCTGCCCAAACGCTGCGATGAGGAAAGAGCCACAGCAACGCATGGCCCCAGGTGTCTTGCCTGGGTGGGAGACTTCCCCTCCTGTCCCTCGGATGCAGCTGGCCTGGTTGAGAGCGGCAGGGTCCCACCTCGGACCAGGGTTTGAGCCCCAATGAATCAATTCCCCCATGTAATGAGCTTTAATCCCAGGGACTTGAGAAACCTCGTGTGCGTCTATGAAGTTCCTGGTTTGGGTCTGTGCTGCTCTCAGGGTGAGCAGGAGCTCGGGGTGCTCCCATGGGTGCTCCCATAGGTGCCTGGCAATCAGCTTGCAGCAGAGCCACATGGCTGCGCCTGCTCCAGACTTGCCACCAGGCTGGTGGTCTGGAGCATCTCTCAAGGCTGCCCCCTCCGGAGATCCCGAACTGGGAGGACTCTGGAATGGTGGCCCTCAGCCTCTCCTTTGCTTGGTGTTTTAGTGGGAAGCTGGTATCTCCAAAGTGGAAGAATTTCAAGGGGCTGCGGCTGCTTTGTCGGGATAAAATTCGTCTCAACAATGCTATCTGGAGAGCGTGGTACATCCAGTGTGAGTATGGGGCCAGACCTTGCTGCGTCTGCCGAGTGCCGGGTGATGCTGGGAGGATCAGAGCTGGCACTGGGGCAGTGATGCCCAGGGATGGAGCCATGGGTCAAGACAGCTGTGTTTTCCCCTGTGCAGATGTGGAGCGGAGGAAGAACCCTGTGTGTGGCTTCATCACCCCGCTGGAGGGGTCAGAGGCTGATGAGCACCGAAAACCAGAGGTAGGGCATGGTCCCTCACAGCTCTCTGGGCCAGGAGGTCTGGGTGGTGCAGGTGGGAGCTGGGGACCCGCAGGGGGCAAAGCTCATTGTATTTCATAGATTTGATGGGAAAGATGTTTCTGACATGGCACAAGGAAACCAGCCCTGGCTGCGGGGTGCTGGGACTTGGGTGCTCAGCCATGACCCTCTGTCCTGCCCCCCCAGGCTGTCGTACTGGAGGGCAACTACTGGAAACGCCGCATCGAGGTGGTGATGAGGGAGTACCACAAGTGGAGGATCTATTACAAGAAGCGGGTGAGTGGCTGTGCCCGTGCTGCTCCCTGTCCCATGGCAGTGCCAGCAGTCGGAGGGGACATCAGCATGCCCAACATGGAATCATAGCTGACCGGGAATGGGATGTGACAGGCTATTGGCACTCTGGGAGGGGGATGCTGGCTGCCCCCATGGTGCCAGTGGGGGGGAGTTTGGTGGGGACCCCTCCCCAGCTGCCTGTGGTGCTGCGGTGTGCTCTGGCAACCCAACCTGCCTGGTGTACGACCCCAGGCTGGGTTTGGCAGCGCACCGACAGCACACATGTTGGGGTGGGTCAAGCAGACCCACAGCTCACCCACAGCGCTCCAGCTGAGCTGGGATTTGCTGGCATGCCGCTGGCAGCCACATCTCACCCCGGCAGCACGTGCTGCCAGGCAGGCTGGGTGGCTCTGTGTCACTCCAGGTGCCCGCTCTGGGGCATGCTGGCACCAAAACCCTGGCCGCCTGCCACGTGGGGTGGAGCACAGTCCAGCCTCCTCCCCAGCCACTCGCTCAGGACCGATAAAGGCCGCGGTGCCACAGGCGGGCAGGGTGCTGGCAGCCTCTCACCGCCACACACCTCTAGTCCCATCACTGCGGTGGCTGGTCAGCCCAGACCCTCTAGAGTAAAGGCAGATGTGAACCGCAGATGTGGCCACACTGAGACCCCGAGGGACCCCCCTCCTGAGCACTCCCCTTCTCTGCCCTGCCTCCCCTGCCTCCCCTGGCTCTGCCCCGTGCTGTGCACACCCTGGCTGGGGAGTGACACAGGCTGTCTTCTCCTTCCAGCTCCGAAAGTCCACCCGGGAGGGAGAGCTCTCCAGCCCAAAGCAGGTGAGTCTGCTGGGGAAATGTGGGGAAGGGGAAAAAGAGGGGCACGACGCAGACCCCTGCAGTGGGCATCTTGGGAAAAGGGTGAGTGAAAGCCCCAGGGCATGACGAGCCCAGTGGGATGGGATGACAAGCACTTGAGATGCCAGATTCATCCTTCTAGAAGCGCCAATGTGCAAGTTGTGAAGCTTGTGAGCGATAAACACTGCAGGGAGCATGGGAACTGCCACGGAGAGCAGGTGGGAGCCAGGCTTACCTACAAGAGTCCTACCACATGGCTCCTTTGCTCCATCTCACGCAGGATGAGGATATCTGGAGGCCAACAGAGAAATGGTGCAACCAGCTCTTCTGCAATGTTGTGCCCATGCTGCTTGGGGATGAGGAAGAGGAGCCAGGGGGCAGGCAGCACTTCGACTTGGACACTTTCCTCTCAGACATCTCTGACACCCTCTTCACCATGACACAGACGCCCAACACCCATGAGGCACTCCCCAAGGATGGTAGGAGCCCCAAACTGCTCTTGCTGGAGGTGGAGGAGGAGTCCAGGTGGACAGCACGCCCTGTAGCACCTTGCTGCCTCTTGGCTTAGCCCCTGAGAGCTACTGCCTGTACTCTTTGGGCAGACAGGATCCCCTGGCATCCATCCTGCTCCATTTGGGTAGAGTGGGAGCATCCTCTCTTCTGGAGGCTCCCTATGGACCGACCTGAGCTGGCCCAGGCGGGGTGGGCTGAGCTGCTGCGGAAGCACTAGCCCCATGAAGCACTAGCCCCACTAGCCAGGGCTGTCAGCCCTGGGTAAGCAACAGGCAGGTCCTGCCTTCCATGGCCAGTCTTTGCTGTCCCTGCCTGCCCAGGTCCCTGGAGCTCCTGCAGCAGGTCTTGTGCCAAGGATCACACTTTCCCGGGGGGTTCCTGGGAGCTGGATGAAGTCCCAGAGATGCTGGTGGACAGAGTGGTGGGGACAGGGTGGCCCTGGGTGTCTGTAGGGCGGGTTCCCACCTCCTTTCCCATGCATGGCTGTGGGGTAGGGTGCAGCAATGCGGGATGACTCTGGGGTGACATAGAAGGTCGGCAGCCAGGCAGGTGTGAGGGCAGTGTTTTGAAGAGCCCTGACGAAGGATCTCGGGGGTGCAGTGTCTGAGCCCCAATGTTGCAGCTCTGCCCTCTTCCAGCATATATTGGGAATGCCGACATGATACAGCCGGACTTGGCACCCCTGCAGCCCAGCCTGGATGATATGGAGATCTCAGGTAAGAGCCAACCCAGATACGGTACCATATCCCACACAGCTCAGCACACTGTGCACCCCATGGCAGCCAAAAACGGACTGGCCAGGGATCAGCAGGAGCTGCTGGGTCAGCCAGAAGGCACCAGACATCCACTGGCATGGAAAAAGCAGCATGCATGGGTGCTGTGGCAGGTGGTGGGGCAGGAGCCTGACATGCCTGCCTGCACCCAGGGCAGAGCCATGGCAGGTCAGGAAGGGTCTGGCCAGGAGCTGTGGGAGGGGATTTCTACAAACACAGGGTCTTTCCAGGAGTGCCAAGCCACCTCGTTTTTGCTGCAGACAGAGGAAGAACAGTTGTCCTGCACAAGAAAGTGGAAACCTCTGGAGAGCAGGTTCTGTGCTGCTGTGTCTCCCTCCTCACCCTGCTCCCCAGCCAGCCCCAGACTGAGCAGCCCAGGGGACTGGCTCAGAGCTGGGACCCCATCCTGCACTCTGCTATGTCCTCTGGGGACAGGTCACTGTCCCTGCCAGGTTGGCCCAGAGATAAACCTGGCACTGGTGTCCAGCTGCAGCAAGGGGGGACACCGGGAAGCAGACAATGGCAGCCTCCTCCCATGGGGCTGCCACCAGCGCTGCCATGCAGGCTCTGAGCCATTAGTGACTGTGGAGTCAGTTGGGACGTGTCCTGCTCCCAGCCATGCTGTGCAGTGTCCTCGTATGCCCGGGCAAGGCACCGCTGGCATGTGCTGTGCTGGGGACCAGCTCTGCCCCCAAACATGCCAGAGCTGGAGGCCTGGGCACACTTTGCAGGGTGGGAGCCAGTGTGGGCTGGTGGTTGAAGCCCTCCCAGACAGCTGGTGGCCTCGGGCAGCACCAGCATCTCTAGACCCCTCTGTGCATCTGTGAGCACCCTGTGAGCTCCACAGCTGGTCTCCACTTCCTTCAGCGGAAGGAAACAAGGGTGCTTGCGCCATTCAGCTGCAGGGTGATGCAAGACCAGATGCTGACAAGTAGCAGGCTGGGCACTCTGGTGGACCAGGGCAGGCGGTGGGATGTCCCAGGGGTGGATGTGGGGGGAAGGCTGTTGCCCGCTCTCCTCAGCTCATTCCCCCCACAGGTCCCATTAGGGTGAGCTCTACTAGAAAGAGGGTCTGTCCCCACTGCTGGCCTTAGGTGCCCCATGTGGGCATCAGTCACTGGGAGGTGGGACAGTTCCAAATGGGTCAAATTGACACTTGACAAGTGTCCCTTCCCCTGAGAGGTCCTGCACGATGCTGGAATGCTGCACCAACCTCTTTCAAGCAAAACCTCACCACTACGATATCACAACAGCAGCCCCAGCACCTCTTTTTGTGGGCCCAGCTGCTGTTTGTGCCACCAGTGCAGCACAGCCTTGTGCTCAGCAGGAGATGGCAAGGGGCATAGCAGTGCCCACCTGAACCAGTATATTTCAATGAACAGCCAAGTTGTCTTTCCTGGGGAAAAGGTCTGCCTTTTGTTCCAGGGTCCTGCCTGGGAATGAGATGGGTCTTACTGTAAGCCACTACATGGCAGGAAAGCGTCCCTTCCTGCTCTGCCCATGCCCAGCGGCTCTGCATGGGGGGACTGCTGGGGCTGGGGAGGATCCCAAGCCCAGTTAGGATCAGGGAAGGCATCTCAGGTGTGGCTGATTGTCTGCCCAGGCGCAGGCTGCTGAGCCTTGTAGAGAGCCTTGTGTGCACCGTGGCAGGGCAGCACCCTATGGGGTGCTCAGAGACTTGTGGGTGGGAGTTTTGTCCCAGCCATGGCATTTCCCAGGACACAGAGCAGCTTGCCCTGATGACAAGAGGTTACGATGCTGCGACTGCCAAGTGCTGTGTGCAAGCCATGTGCACACTGGTGGGACGCGGGCATGCGGGGCAGAGGTATAGGTGTAGGGGCAGAGGGATGCACACACCATGTGACGGGCAGCGCTGAGGCTGTGTGCCCACAGCGCCATGGGAGGAGCGGGGAGAGGAGATGGGGAATGAACGCTGGGTGCGGATGCCAGGGCCACTTTTCTAGCAGGGCATGCGATGGCTTTTAGTGGCTCAGGAGCAGGGATCCCCCTGGCAGCCTCACGCAGAGAACCACAGGCTGGGCACCATGATGGCTGGCTCACAGGGCTGTCACCATGTCTGGTGGCTGTGGCAGAGCTCAATGCCTGTCAGTCAGTGTATGCAAACCAATCCCCAAATGAGGAAGCACCTCGTGTCCGCAGCGGGTGCCAGAGCGTGGTGTGGGGCAGATGGAGAAGTCCTGATGGCAGAAGCGAGGCAGCAGCCTAGCCCTGTGCCCTGCTGGCACCGTGCTCCAGGTAGGACCTGCACTTAGCACTGGGGAGCTGGGGGCTGGGCTGGCATTCCTGTGGGCCCGCATCACCCCGCAGCACTGCAGGGCTCCGCCAGAGCCCAGGGCCAGTGCTGGAGGGTCCTTGGTTTGGGACTGGGATTTGTAGCCCCAACCCCTTTGGAGAGCAGCCCCAGGTTTGAACGGGGTGCCAAAGGCATGGTGTGACAACCTCATGGGCCCTTCTCCCTTGAGAAGCAGCATGCCCTGGCCACACTGCGTGGCCTGGAAGCAAGTCAGGGTGATTTGACAATGGAAAGGAGCATGGGTAAGAGCTGAGGGGTTGGGAAGGAGCAGGAGAAAGGAAGGACAGGGTGACCAGGAGCTGCCCACTGCTGTGCCGGGTGGCATCCGCCATTCATCTCTGCAGCACAGCGAGAGACACAAGAGGAATTGAATCTGCAGAGCGGGACACCAGAAATAACTATAAATAGCCACAGAATTTTGGTGCTGGTGGCAGGGGACAGCCTGGCATGGGCATGTCGTGGGGCTGGGGGCAGCGTGGAGCTGGGTGCTGCGCCCTGGAGAGGCTGAGACCCTGCCTGGCAGCACCACGGCCCATGTCGAGTGCCGGGCCATGGAGGGGCAGCGGTGGATCTCTCATGCTCCCAGGCATTCCCCATGTCCCTGGCAGGGGGAAGGGGCAGTCTGAGAGCTGAGTGGGGCAGCTCAGTGGTGGCACTGCCCTGTCCCGCACTGGTGTTACCATCAGCTGGCAGCACACGGTGCTCAGCCCCATGACATCCCTCTCTGCTGGCTTGTTTGCTCCTCAGGTGTAGATTCAAGAGGGTCTCAGACATTTGCAGGTCTCAGCCAGGGCATCCCAGGGGCTGGAGCCTGTGCCAGAGCCTGGAGGGAGAGCAGAATGCTTGCAGCCCTGCTGGTGCCCGTGGCATGGCTGTGCACACCCAGCAGGGACAGCCACAATGTGTGCTCGGCTGGGCTCTGCTGGCAGCAGCACAGGGCCTAGAGGCAGCGATGGTCATACCAGTTGAGGGCTTAGGAGTATGGCTTGGTGCTCCCCAGGGGAGATATGAGTGTCTGTGTCCCAGGACAGCTGCTTGGGCACACAGCCTGTACCTGGGGCTGTTGGGCAGCTGCCTGCAAACCCAGCCAGCACTCCTGCTCTATCCTACAGGAAAGCAAGCAGCAGCTCCATCCCTATCCAACAATCATCCTCTACAGAGAAAACCCTCCTGGTGGTGATGCCCGAGCCAGGGCTGGCACAGGCAGTGGTAGTGCCAGCACTGAGCTGAGGTGTGCGTGGGGCTGATGTGCCCAGGGAGCTTGTTTCACCAGGGAGGTGGCTGCCTGACGTGTCAGACCAGCCCTTCATGCTGCGGTGTCTGGGCCCGCGGAAGGAGCAGGGTTGTGGGAAGGGGAGAGGAAGGGAGAGGGAGTCACGGCAAGGTCATGGGGCTTGTCTTCGGGAAGGCCATGGGATGTGGTTAGCCACAGGCTGCACGCACAGCAGTGCTGGGGCAGGGAGACAAGACTTGTCACAACCCCAGGGGACTGTCCCTTGTGGCTCAGGCACATTGTGACACTCCTCCGAGCCCCATCTGTCGCTGGTGTCGCGGTCCCTGCCCCAGCCCAGAGCCTGTTCAAGAGAAGCAGGATGGCCACACACCCCGCTGGGAGCAGCCCTGGCGCTGTAGCACGTGGTGCCCAGCTGAGTGTCAGGGATGGGGATGGGGTGCCCATCCTTGGGTGGCACCCTGTGTGGGTTTTCCTGTCCCCATGCATGTGGCAAGGCTGGTCCCAGGCACATGGACTGCCTCTTCCCCCGACACTCCAGTGTTTCACAACCCAGGCACCAGATCCATCAGTGGAGCTGGGAGCTACCCTGGCCCCACAAGGTGAAGGCGAGAGTGGCAAGTCTCCGGCAGTACCGGTGACGGGGTACATCTCCCCCAAGCATGCCCCAGGGCCTGTCACCCTTCTCCAGGAAGATCCCTTTACATCTGTCATCTCTGTCTCTACTTGGCCCTGCAGATATTTTCACCAGCCACCGGCCACCGCTATCACAGACACAGCTGGGCTACCAGGAGCCACCCTGCTTCATGCCCATGGCTGAGCCCCTGTTTGACGGCGGGGGGTCCCTGATGGGTGTGCGGGGGCTGCCTGCCAGCCCCGAGGCTCCGCTCCCACCCAGCAGCCTCCTCCAGGTGAGCGGGACCCCAGCCCACGGCCTGCAGCTGCCGGTGCCCCAGCGACCCTGCCTGACCCTCCCGTGTCTCCCGCAGCCTGGTGGTGCCTCCCAGCTCGGCCTCCACGGCGCCTTCCTGGCCCCCGAGCTCCTCCCGACCCCTCTGGCCCCCGACCCCCCTGCCACAGCCCCCAGCGGCCTCAGCCCCCAACTCCGACACAAGTCCCTGCTGCAGTATGGCCTCCCCGGCAAGTCCCTCAGCCTGGAGCCGCCGGGACTCCCCTACACGCCCTCCATCCCGTCCCCCAGGGTGCCGCTGCCAGGTCCGGGCTCCCCGTTCTCCCCTGCCTCCGCTCCCAAGTTCCCCTGTGCCAGCTCGCCTAGCCCCTCATTCCTTCCCCACCCTGCCTCCCCCCTCCCAATGCCCTGCTCAGCGCCCCCCGCCCCGGCTCTGGGCTACCCCGACAGCATGGTGCCCCTGGGGTATCCCGGCCAGGCCGTCCCCCAGCTCCTGCCCCCCGCCCTGCTGGGCGACCCCAGGTTTGCCCCCCCCAAGGGGCCGCCCCAGGGCGGGGGCGGGCGGCCCAAGGCGAAGCCCGGCGGGACCAAGGCGAAGACGCTGCCAGGACCCCCCGCACCACCCCGGCTGGACGTGCCCGACCCCTGCCTGAGCCAGCTGCTGACCACAGGTGAGGGCGCCAGGGGGCACAGGGAGGCACAGGGGCAAGCCAGCCGCAGGGGTGAGTCTATGGGGGGATCAGAGCTGGGGCCTGCTTTCTCCCCAGGGTTGGGACACTGGGGATGCTGGACAGAGCCAAATCCAGAGGTGAAGCCATTCCCAGAGGGAGTCCCCCTGGCTCCAGCAGCCCTTGGAGGGGCCCAGGCAGCCCCAGGGCTTGGCACTGCTGGAAGGTCCCCATGTCCCCAGTCTGGTCACCACGGCTCTCTATGGATGGGCTGAGGGGTCACCAGTGTCCCCTGGGGACACTGCCCGTGCATGCGATGGGACAGAAGTTGTTGTGTCCAGCCCTGTGCTGTGCCGGGGAGGGGTTGGGGGTCCGTGCCTGCACCATGGCTCCCAGGGATGTCCCCACTGGGGAGAGCAAAGGCTCCTCTGCCCAGGGGCTGCATCACCCTTCTCCAGGGCAGACAGGCAGGGAAAGGGCTGCAGCAACGCCAGTGCTGGCTCTGGCTGTGCCCTGGGGCCAGAAAGGCCACCCGAGCCCTGACACCCTCACGCAGCAGCACCCTTCTGTTCCCTACCCTCTTGCAGACAAGCAGAAGCCGGCTCTGGATGCCCCAGGCCCAATAGGTGCAGGACTCATGCCCGCGTCCCCGGTGTCCCCGGTAAGCACTCGCCTACCCCCCAGGTCAGGAGTTGCCCCCCCCAGCTCAGTAAGTGCCCTCTCCTGCTTGCGGGGGCAGGGGTATAGGTGGGACAGGTGGGGAGATGGAGTTCTGGGGGGTCACCAATTGCAGTATGGGGCTGAACAGGCACGGGGTGAAGGGGTGGCCAGAGTGCCAGGAGTCACCTGAGTGTTCTCTCCCAAAGAAGAAACTGGGCAGGGGTGGGGGAATGCCCTGCTGGCAGGGCCCCTTTCCTGGTGATGCTGCCTGGGGGTGGTGCAGCTGGGGCTGACCCTGCAGATGGTGGGATGCCCCGTGGGGACAGGGCTGCGCATTCTCCTCCCCGGTCCCCTCACGGGTGTTCGGCCATCAGTGCCCACACACCGACCGACCAAAGGGGAAGGTCTTGTCCCTGTGCATTTGCGGGACGCTGGCCGCCCAACCTCCCACTTCCCTCTGCCTTCTCCCAGCAGCAGAGCGCTGTCCCCGATGTCCCTGCTGCCTTCCTCTCCAGAATGGACCAGCTGAGCCCAGGGCTGGCTCCTGGCTCCAGCCCTTCCCACACAGTGCCGGTGCTAGTGCCGGTGCCACAGGCAGGCATCCAGCCAGGCCCACTGCTGGTCCCCAAGGCGGAGCGGCTGTCCCCCACGTCAGCTTGCGGTGAGTCTGGGGCACCCCAGAGCTCCACAGGACACTGCGTTCCCTGCGGGGATCTTGGTCCACACTTTGAGCAAAAGCTTCATTTCAGCTTCAACTTTGGCTATTTACATTTACTCAGCTGAGCACAGATGATTTCTTTCCATGGGGGAGAACACAGCCCCTTCACCTGCCTCCTTCTCCAGGAGCAAAAGCAGAAACGGGAAAAAACAAAAAGGAGCAAAATGTTGGACTGTGGTTTTGAGAACCCAGAGCTTGGTTTTTGAGTGAAAAGCACCCTGTTTTCACCCACAGAAACCAGAGCGGTGGCTGGAAACAAGGCTCTGGTGTCGTTCCCAGTTTCAGTCTGGAGCCCTTGGGACTCTTTCCTGGTGATTCCCACCCTAAGAATCGCTGGGAATTTAAAATGTCACATCCCAAATGTTCCCATTTTTGAGCAGTTGTAAAATGAGTGGGATTTTGGATAAGACACAGTGATAAGATGTGGTTGGATGCTGGATCAGAGCATCCCCATCAGTGGAGCGGGTTGGCTGCCCGTGGGTGGGAGCGTTGCAGGCTGCTCCTCTCTCCCAGAGAGAGGTCCCAGAGCGGGACCCTGGTATCAGCCCATCCCGAGGGGCTGCCGCTGCTGCCCCTCTGCCCAGAGTAGCACCTTTCCTTTTCCAGGCAGCGACTGGCCCAAGCCCGGCCATGCTTCCCCGAGACCTGCTGTGGGGCTGGGCGCTGGCATCTCCCTGCACCACCCTGTGTCCCATCGGGGCAGGCCTGAGTGCAGCAAGGTACAGCCAGAGCAAGCACTGCCTTTGCTATGGGGGCACCATCTCCATATGCACCCCCCTTTCCTGCTGCCCCCCCCCCCCCCCTT
>JAOXNO010000007.1:132093-146749 GCA_028565335.1 Limnodromus scolopaceus | reverse complement strand
TCTCAGCCTGTCCTCCCAGCAGAGGGGCTCCAGCCCTCCCAGCATCTCCGGGGCCTCCTCTGGCCCCGCTCCAACAGGTCCATGTCCTTCTGATGTTGGTGGCCCCAGAACTGGAGGGATCATTAGGTGACAGAATAATTGTCTAAATGCAATAAATTGTTATGGATTTTTTTAAAACATGACAGGAGGTTTTAAATTAATCATTTTAGTTACTCTGTAGTGCTAGGTTTTAAACGTTCATATGGAAAGATTTTGATGGATAAAACACACTATTTTCTTCTCCCAAGACCTTTCACATCTGGCTGATCAATTTAAGAATGAGCTCGGTTTGTCAAATGGTCCTCCTCTTATCAGGCCAGTTCATTCAGAAGTTGGTGTCCAGCGCACGTCTGAGCTCCAAGAGTCCCTCTACCCAGGTAAAATGTTTATTCTGAATTTTATTTTTTTTTTTAATTTTATTGTATTTGACAGAACTTCTGGGAAGATGATGTGATACAAAGACAAGATTTTAGGCGCACAACTGTTAGGATATTTAAAAAATGCAGCTGCTCCATGAATGTTGGTTTTCCTGATTTTTCAGGTGTTTAGATTTCTTCTCCCCTTTTTGCCACTAAGTATAATCCCCAATGCACACAATTGCTGAGAATGTACCCAGTGTCCTGGGGGTCTGAGCACTGTCTGCCCCCTGTTACACCCAGAAATCTTCCTATGGACAAAGAAGAGAGAGAGAATAATTAATTTCTAGCATAATTGAAATCTAAGTAGTCCAATCAAGGAATTATTACTAGTCAAGATGTAATTATATCCTGTAATTATGTCTTTCAAGATGTAATTATTTCTTTATCTCCAGATAAAGAAAGAAAAAGACAATAAATTAAGACCACTGTGAAAAAAAGTAATAATAATGGTTACCCACACGTTTCCCTGTTCCTGGCTCAGCCTTCTGCTGCCATTCAGGGTCCTGCTGCCGATGGCTCCGGTCTTCCCAGGGTTGTAAGCGCAGGTCATCAGCATCCCCGGTGCTGTCCTCAGGAGTACAGAGCTGATGCTGATGGGTTCTTTTTCCTACCCCAGGATCCGCTTGGGGTCATTTGCTGTAGATTTGCTAACGCACTTTTACACCTTGCACTTTCTTACTGGTCTGCGAGTTCACTGCTCTGTTGGAGTTTAGGAAACACGGCGCTTTTCACATAAGTTAGATAATTGTTCTCTGTTACCCTTAAACCCAGGTTTGTCCAGCTCTGGGGCTGCCTTTCTTTATCTGACCACCTGAGAGATGTTTCTGCCTTGGGATGTCCTGTGCTCTGGCTCTCACCACGGCACGCCTGAATTCAGCCCTGCATCCTGTATCCCACATCTCAAGACCTCTGCTGTCCTACCAGACCTGCACTCTGCAACATCGTGTTAGAGGCAGAAAAATAGCACCCTGTGCAGAAGACCTGCTTGTTGCTACTGTGTAAATTGATGGTTATTATCCACCTGGTTAGTATAAAAAAAATGCTATTACAGGGACATCAAGTGAAAACAAAGCTCCAGACAGGTCAATAAAAACTCAAGGCAACCAGACAAGCCTCCAACCTGAGGCCTGGCAAACTCGGTACACCCCCCATGACTTGGTATCAGCGATGCCATGGTGCTCCTTGGCAGGGCCAAGCACTGAGCGTTTGGGTGGGGGATGTCTCATCACCTTAGACACTTGTCTCAGCCAGTGAGTGAATCCTGGCACCCTGCTCACTGCCACAGGGCAACTTCAGGCTGCGACACACACGGGAAAGTAAAGGTCGGCGCTGACCCTGCAGGGGCAGAGAACCTTGTCTTGGTTCTGTTTTCTGGTGAAGACTCGGACTATTTCAGACACACCTCAGCTGTAAGAGCAGCGATGGTTGCTGAGCAACAGATACTCCCACATACCAAGCCCCAAGAGAGGGGGGAAGAGCAGCAGCCAAAGTCCTGCGGTGTCCCTGCAGAGTGGGGCTGGGGCTTTGGGGCCAGCTCTGGGACACGTGGGAGAGACATGGAATTCCAGGTCCTTGCACAGTCTCAGGACCGCTCCAATCAGTAGCAAACAGATACTTTCTCATTAAGCATAGTCCAAGGATTACTCTTTTTTTCCAAATTCTGACCAATGCATGTCTGTATTAGTTGCTAATTTTTCTAGTTATTTTTGTAATTTTGCTATCTTTTTGCCCCTGTTTTGCTCTCAGTGGGTTGATGCACTGATAGGTTCATCGTGTTTTGGTACAGGACATGCAGTTGCTGTTTCTTGATGAGAATGTGTTTTTTAACTGGGAAGCAGTGACACCGTCAGCGTAACTGTGTGCTTGTATTGGAGATTTGTCTGTGTGTTATCAATGTGCCTAGCTGTAATTTTAACCTGTAAATTTAAGAGACAATTTGTGTTGATATTTTTTAAAATTAGTTGTTATTTTGGAGGAGCACCACATTTAGTGTTGGGATGAGAGTTATCTTCATGTATTTCCCTATGTTTAATAGGAATGTGAATCTATACATGAAGAGACCCATCATGCTCCCGGGTGCCTTTTCCCTTGCTATATGCGTTGTGTTTTACAGGTCAGGAGCGTAGGAGATGCTGTAAGTACTCTGCTCCATCTGGTTCAACCCCAGGTCTCACTGTGGCAGCAATGCATCTGTCAGAGGAATACCTAAATAACGAGAAGACAGGTAGAAAGGATGCAGATCCCTCCAATGAGACTTTTTCTTATTCCATGCCTGAAGCATGGAGTTTACATCTCTTTTATTCATATAAAAAATCCTTACAGATTATCCTGGGAATGCTGAATTTTTTACTCACACTAGATCATTTACTTTGATGACCTCATGGTATAATACGTTCCTCCAGCAGCTGGTGTGATGAGTAAATTATTTGCTGTATTTTTTTTTTTTTCTAATTTTTTTATTTCTTTTTTTCTAGTGGGTTCTAATGAAATCAAATGGAAGCCAGAAACCATCTGCACCAACCTGTTCTCAGAGTATCCTGGATTACAGGATTTAATGAAAAAACATCCGTGCACTTAACAAGGGGATACTCATATTTTCAAGGAGCTGGGCTGTTAGACATTGGGTTGCCAAAAAACCCGGACGTTGCGTGTGATGCTCTCTTAGTAGCTGAAAACGCATAGCCAGTATTGTATGCTGTAGTCAAGGTCACCTCTTCTGTGAGTCTGAAAACTGGAGAGAAACCGCTTATGCATTAAATCAGAAACTAGTCAATGTTGGGGGGTATGACTCAAAAGTGTGTGTGATTCCCAAATACCGCACCTGAACGGTACAAAGAACCAGCTGGAAGTGGCAGAGTATGACGTTCCCCAGCAAGAAAACCAAGAAAACCCGTGTGGTTCTACCAGCTTGTACCCAGAGAATTGCACCCTCACCTCCAGGGACACCCCCACGTTCCTAGGTGCACTTGTGATCCTTGTGCTGAGCTTTAGGTCCCACTTAAGGGACCTCCTCGGCTGTGAGATTTTCAACCTTCTCGCTCTCAAACAGTATGAGCTGCTGTCCAAGACCCTGCACAAAGTCAAGAAGCAGTTTGTCCTTGGTCTTCCTGGATTGGGGAACACAATCGTGCCTTTGAAGATCATTAGAGAATATACGCAACATTTTTCACTGGTCTGCAGAAGAGACACTCTACATTTGTGAAAATCAACCCTTGAAGTTTGTGGAGTAAACAACAATGTATTATTCCCCCTTTTTCTTTCATTCTGTCCTCTGTACACAGAGCACAAGCCTTGCTGATTTTATATCTATTTGCTGAATACATAACCACACCAACACACAATAATCATCTCGAGAAAAGTGTTAATACTGACAGTATTTTTGAGCTGAGCTCTGGCCCAGACCCGGCGTTCCCTGGCTACTGTGAAAATCCCACGTTCAGTCATTGCTGGATTGCGTTAGACCATCGAAAGACGATGGCCTTTTAACAGTCTGTCACAGCCGGTGCTGACACCAAAACCACCCACCTGCCTTTCTCCATCGCTGCGTTGGATGGAAGCTGGCAGTGTCCCACTGGCCAACTGGCCCAGCAGAGGCGCTGCCAGCTTCTGCTCAGCCTGGGGGAAAAAGGGAGCCCATCCTTCCCAGGCTGCCTTCCCTGGGCCAGAGGGTCACCCCTGGGGAGCCTCGCCACGCAGTCCCTGGGTAGGAAGGGTGGGCTTGAGCGTCCTCCTGGGGTAAAGCCACAGCCAGTTGGTGGGGGCAGTGCAGGCTGTGCCAATCCACTGGAATAGATGTTTCCATCAGGAAAATGATAATAGCACGCTGCAGCTGAGATAGGAAGTTTGGCATTTTTAGAGAGTAAGCAGCAAGAGTCCTCCAAGTAAGAACCCACTGAGACAGTCAATACAGAATTGTCTGGTCACAGCTTCTTTTTATTTATCACATGGGTCTTTCTGTGTTTCGGTTTGGGTTTTTTTCAGAAGTCAGATTTGCCAGCCTGTGATGCATATTGCCTTCAGAAGCGGGTCATTCCCCAAAGTGAAACACATTGTGGTTGATGAAGCTCAGAATTTTTGTCATGGTGGATTGTGGTTCGAATGGGTCTGGAACCTAGTCAAGAAGGAAAGTGGCATTTGCTGGGTCTTCATGGATTTCTTCCAGTCCACTCACCTATATGGTTGTGGGCTTAACTTTTCAAAACTATATCCTTAGGAATGGTTGACTGAGGTGGTCAGGAATGCCAAGCAAATACACAATGTCATGTCTGATCTAACGGAGAAAATCCTCCAAGTACCTGAAAACATACTAATGCCCTACGACATGACAGAAAACTTGTTTAGACAGGCTGAATGTGCCCGTTCTTTGCCAGGCGACTGCACAGAAAAAATAAATAAAATGGAAACATCTCAAATGGTAGAGTATGTGACCACACAGTGCACCAGCTACATCCAGCAAGGCTGGCCCATTGAACATACTGCAACCCTGCACAGGACACAGTGTGTGGCCCAGGCGTGCCGTCAGACATTGGAACCTGACCTAAGAAGGGACCTGATGAAATACAGGGGGAGGCTGGTCTTCAGGTCAGCAGAAAATGTTTTAGGAAATGTCATGGTTCTTGACAGCATCCGACACTCCTCAGGCCTAGAAAGGAGGATCGCATTTTACATCCACCCTGTCCCTGCAGAAAAGAAGCTATCATCTCTCCAGTTACTGCTCTGTGCAGCATCTGGAGTCTGCACCAAACTCCATTTGCTGTTTCACAAAGATGACAAGTTCTTTAAGAGGCAAGTCTTTAGCCAATAGTTTACCCTCGCATAGACCTAGGGACATGTGTCACTCATGATCTGTTCAGTGAGGTAGGACAGCTGTACATTTTTTTTAATGCCTTTTCTGTAGTCTATGCAAAAAAAAAAAAATACTGCAGGTTTATATATATATTTCATCATGTAGGATGAAATAATAGCCTGTAGGATGTCATAAAATTGACTTTAATTGAAGGACATTGCCACCTGGAGAGAACAAATGGCTTGGAAATGGCAGTTGCAGAAGGAAGTCAACAATTACAAACTACTTGAATAAATGATAGAACAGTTTGAAGACTTGTGCTTTCAACTCGTCTCTCGTTAAGCTGATTACATGTTCTGTGTGGTTTCAGCACCAGCAGAGTGGAGCCCCAGCTTGCTGCTGGGAGTGGTGGTGACCGTCCACCTCCTGGGGATGGGGCTCTGGTTCCCCCTCACATTGAATCCTCTCAAATGCAGGTTTCTGCCCATGAGGGCAGTTCTGTCCCCAGCAAAACAGTCCCAAACCTCTCAGAGTAGGGAGTTGGGAACCTGAGTGCGGCTTTTTTGCCTAATTAAGTTTTTGGCTGAGGTAAGCTCCACCTCGTCAGGCAGCTGCCCAAGCGCTGGTGCTGGCAGGAGGGACAGCAGGAGCGTGGTCCCTGGAGAAGGAGGCAGCACAGGATGACAGAACGGCTGCCCAGAGGAGCTGTGGCTGCCCCATCCCTGGAGGGGTTCAAGGCCAGGCTGGAGGGGGCTTGGAGCAACCTGGGCTGGTGGGAGGTGTCCCTGCCCAGGGCGGGGGGTGGCACCGGGGGGTCTTTGAGGTCCCTTCCCACCCAAACCCTTCTGTCATTCTCTGACTCCGTGCCGCGGGACCCGCTACGCTGCCGCCCCGGTGGCCGGTCGCGCTCTGCCCCGAGGCCGGGCCGGGCCCCGCCGTGCTCCTGGGGGGGATGGGGCCCGGCCGCCGCCCTTGCGGGGGTCGGGGGTGGGAAAGGGGACGCGGCCGCCGTGCGCCCTCCGGCCTCCAGGAGGCGCTGTGGCCCGCCCGCCTGTCTCCATGGTGAGGCGGCGTCGCGGCCATGGCGGAGCCGCTGCGGAGCGCGGACGCGGGCGGTGCGGTCTACCGCTCCCGCGACCCCCTGCGCAACCTGCGGCTCCGGTGAGGGCAGCCCCCCGCCCCGCCCCGGCCCCCGGTTTCCGGCCCGCCCTTACCGTTCCTCCCCTCTCGCCTCCCCCGCAGGGTCCGCATCCAGCGGGTGGCCTCGGCTGGGCCCCTCCTGCCGCAGGCCCCGCCGCCGCTCGCCGGCCCCGAGGTCCCGGGTCTGGCCGACCGCGCCGCCGGCGGTACGTGAGGTCCGGGGGATGGCGGGCGGGGGCAGCGCCGCCGGAGGTGACCGGGCCCTCTCCCGCAGGCGCTCGGCGGCCCCCGCAGGAGGAGGAGGAGGAGGCCGAGGTGGGGTGGCAGGAGAAGCTCTTCAGCCAGGTGGGTGTGCGGGGCGGGCCGGAGCGCGGCCTGGGGGAGCTCGTTCTCCTTACGCCGCCCGACGGGCCCCCCCGGCCCTGCCTCCCCGCGGGGTCTCCGGTTTCGGGGTGAGCTGCTCCCCCCGGGCCCCTCCTGGTGGGCATCGGTGGGTGCTGTCGGCTGCAGCACCCATGAGTGGTGTTGGAGCCACCCTGGAGCTTGGGCTGTTTGCTGGGATTCCCAGAGCACCTTGTCTCTCTCTGTGGTGGCTTTGGAAATCTCAGCAGAAAAGTGTTTGTGGCTCCAGCAGCAGTGGCGAAAGGCAGCTTTTGTGCTTTACCTGTGGTGCTCTCAGTTTGAGGTAGATCTGTACCAAAATGAGTCAGCCTGCCAGACTCCCCTGGACCGGCAGTACCATGAGGAGATCCTGAAACTGGAAAAGTCCGGAGGTCGGAAGAACTATCGCATCTTCACCTACACTGATCATGACCGATTCACCAACCTAGAGGAGGTACCAGCTCTTAGTTCCGCATAATCTATACAGAAGTGTCTGTCAAAACCTCCAGTCCTACTGTACAGGAAGTGTTTGTCAGTTCTTGGCCATGCAGAAGCAAGCCGGGTATCCTGTATGCAGGAGAACATACTGCTTTTGCAAAGCAACTTCACCTGGTGCCCCAGACCTGGCACGAGATCTCCCTGTTTCAGAATTATGGTCAGGGCCAGCTTGGGGGGACTTGGCTTTGTAGCATTGCTCTGTAGGTAACTTGCTAGGTGGAGTTTAGCTGTGCTTTGCCACAAGAGCAGCAAATGAAATCTACAGTCTTTAAGCAGTTTGTCCTTGCATGTGTGTGTGTATGTACCTGTTCTCTCCTCCAAGAGCGGTGCTGTGTTTGGGAAAGATGTCCTGTTATAATTAAGCTGTTTCCCATCTGTTTCTCTCTTCCAGCACTGCCAGAAGGTAACTGACTCAGATCATGAGGTGCCGTCATATCTGGCAGAGAGAATGGCCAATGTGAGGCGAAGAAGACAAGACCGTAGGCCAATGTGAGTGCAAACTGCAGCTTGGAGTTTGCTAATGCAGGTGTCCTGGTGCTGGTGCCCCAACTGCGGAGCAGCCTAGTCTGTGGAAGTTGGTGGCTTGAGCCGCGTCATGCTTGGAACCCATCAGTTTGACTCCTCATCATGGGGGCTTCGGTTCTGCCTGTGCCAGGCTGCTGGGTTGAGCTGGCACTTGTGCTGTTCTATTGTTGACAGAGAAGCAAGTTCTCTAAAGTCAAAAATCATCACCTGGGAACCCTCAGAAGAATTTATAAAGAACAATCATGTGATTAACACTCCTGTCCAGACCATGTACATCATGGGAGACTTGGGACCTTATGGAAAGTAAGTAAAATCCTGAAATGATCTTAAGGAAATGCATCTTCCCTCCTTACTCAAATCTCCTATTTCTTTCATTAGTTAAGGGGAGAGAATTCCAAGAGCTTAGTAACTCAGGCTTCTATTTCTTTCTGCCTCTTTCTCCAGCTGGGAGGTAACTGAGAATATCCTTCCAAAGGCTTCTTAAACTACTGTAGGAATATGTAGGAATAATGTATGGGTGTGTTTGTTCCCCTCTGTATCCCTGTGTGCCTTTACCAGCTCTGCTGTTCCAGAGCAAGAGAGTGTCCGTGTTCTCTATTTAGACTGTGTTTCTTGTTGTCTTCCATTAGGCTTGGTCACAGGGAGTACGAACATGTTCTTTGCACAATCAAGGTGGATGGCAATGGGGTGATCACAGTGAAGCCTGACTTCAGTGGCACCAAAGGAGCCTACCGGTGAGTGGAACATAGCTGGTACCTCTTGTGAGACTGATACAGAAGGCTGAAATGGCTGTTTCCTGGTCACCCTTCAGGCAGTGGATCAGCACTTAAATTGAGGGATAGTTTTTGGTTTTATTCCAGAGATTTTTAAGACAAGATTATTGCATACTTGTGCTTGGTGTCACTGTGTGTGTGATGTGTGGGGTTTGGTGCCAGTCCCTAGGGATACAGGTTATGCATATGCTGGACACAAGAGAGTCTCCCTTTTTGAGTTGCCGATGCTGGCAGGAACTTGGGAACAAGTTAGTGCCCTGGTGGAGAGGGGACAGCTGTGTCAGCACGGCACAGTTGATGCTGATGCTGCCTGTGCCTGTTCTCTGCCTAATGGGGGAGTTTTTCTCATGTGTTTCGGGGCTCTGCAGGATCGAGCTGGATGGAGAGAAGCGAGAGGTGTGGAAATACACCATTGAGAATGTGTCTGTCCAAGTGCAGCCTGAGGAGGAGGAGCGTGAGCAGTGTGTGTTCAGAGACGTAAGGACCAGCCTCCACTGACCATATTGACTAGTTCTCCTGATTTGACAGAGAGAGCTCAGACCCTCATGGAGATGTAATTGTTAGTGCTGTAGACACCTAAAGTTGACAAAATGAATGTTGCTGGCAGTGAGTGTCATCATGACCAGCAATTTGAGTACTCCCTGACTGCTTCATTCATTCCTCTAGGTAGAGGCCTCATCTGTTACTAGTTGTGTTGGCCTCTGACTGCAGGGATCTATGTAGTGAGAACTGATGCAAGAAACCACCTAAATTTGTGCCTTTCTAGTATCACCTGCCAATGGTTTTCCTGCCCTTTTAAGCAGCGGGCAAACCGTTTCCTTGGTCTTCCTTTTGCTGCCTTTATACTTTTTGAACGATTTCTTATTACCCATAATGTCTCAGGGTATTTGGAAGCCCTTTTTTTGTCTTAATCTTTCTGAATTGCCTTTTGGGCTGTGGCAGTTTATAAAGGTACTTAATGTTTTAGTTTTTCTTCTGTTTGTTTCCTTTATTGTTTTTGCGGTCAATAAGGAAATCATGATTTCACTACACTGATCTCCAATCTGTTGATTTAATTGGAATAGTTTATGCCTGTGCTTTTAACATGTCATTTAAGATCTGATTCTTCAGAGCTTCTCTTTTCTTTAGATTGGCCTTTAGAGGGAGGTCATCTCTGAAGCTGAAGTTCCAGCAGTTATGCATCTTTGTTCTATTAGACTCTTACATTCTCTATTTCTGCCCTAACAATTAGAAACCCCTTGTGTTCTGAGCCTGTCAACAATTTAAATTGGTTTTAAGTTATATCCATTGCAATTTTTGCAATAAGTAAAAACATACATAATCAAAAAGACGCTTTTTCTAATCCGCTGTTCTGTGTTTTCAGCTGTATGGCCGGCACAAGGAGTATCTCAGTGGTCTCGTAGGCTCAGAATTTGAAATGGTGAGTACCAGCAGCATTCGACAGGGAGCTGGAGCACTGCTGCCTTTGGAGACTGTTGGCCTGGTTAGCGTGGCTGCGGCTTCTACCACAGTCTCCGAAGACTGTTTCATTCTGGGGGTGTGTTGGCAGCTCTTACCTTGTGGCTTCCAACAGAAAATTAGTTCAAAAGGGGCAGGTTGGAATGGACGTGAGGCCTGCAGAGATCCATCCTGCATCTGTTGGACCAGCAGCAGAGCATGCTGAACACTGCAGTCTCTAGGAGACCGCATGCATTGTCTGAAGGCATTTTACTTAATACTTTAAGAATAAAGGAGGGTTTATATCTTTTGGAATAGTGGTTGCTGTTAACTCCTTGAATGTCAAACACATCTGTGTGCCACTTTCTTCAAGTAAACAGCTCCTTCCACCTCCAAACTCATGCACAGTTTCCCTTCTCACCGAATTACCCAGACTGCAATCTTATTTGCTCAAATCTTGTTTGCCAAAGTGTCAAAGTTGTACTTCCTTGTACCTTGATGGAATGTCTCAGCTCATCTGATGCTTCTCCCCACTCCCCCCACCTTGGGCAGGTGCATGAACACTACAGGAGAAACAGGACTATGATTTCTGCAAGTGACTTTTCACTACATTTATATCCACCTTGAAGTCTGTAAGAGACTGATTTACAGAATAGTAAACTCCTGCAGTAGAGGAATTTGGTCTCTCTAGAGAGCCTCTCTCCAGAGGGACTGTTCACTGGAAGTGATAAGGGAAGTCGTGATTCTCACCTGACCAGCAGAGTGAATCATTTATGTGCAAACATCTGTGAAGTGCCTGGGTGACACCCTGTTGGGATGGGATTGTGTGAGGTTCCAGCAGTGGTCATTGACCTCTTTTATCTTGTTTATCTGCTCGTTCCTACAGACTCTTCCTGGTACACTACGGCTTTTTGTGAATGGAGAAATAGGTGAGTCCTTATAAACAGTAACTATATGGGCAAATCTATGGGATGGCTGGGGCTATGATGTGTCCAAGGATTCTTGTATCACTGGCCAGTCCAGGGCAGATGATTCTCTCCCTAGAATCCTTTATTTCCTCCTTCTCCGCCCTGTTTTTGCAGACTAAGCCCTTGAGTGGCATTTACAGATTGGAGGTTGCAAATACTGCAGCTCTTCTAGGAAGACATACAGATCTGAAAAAATGGAGAGCAGATTGGGAAGTTAATAGAGATTATAGCAAAGAAAGCAATTAAGTGTGCGATCTCCCTAATCTGGTTAGTGATATGGGGACAGGACTAGTCTAGAGAAGGAAATCTTCTCTGAGGGTCATATTCAGTTATTTTGAAGGCTGTGGCTTTTCCCAGGTTTCAGCAGTAACTGATTGTCCCTGAGGTTATTGGTGTTGGCTCTCCCAAAAATCTACAGTGAGTACTGGAGGAGTTTGTGTAGAAGCAAGCAGCTGAAGTTCATTCTCTCTTCTCAGTTTCAGCACAAGGCTATGAGTATGACAACCTTTATGTTCATTTCTTCCTGGAGCTGCCTAGCAGTAAGTATTCACGTTTCCAGCCATATCACAGCAGTTTAAGGAATGAAGCATGCTTTGGCTGGTCCATCAGATCAGCTCTGCTGAAGGTCAGTAAATGTTAATGTCTGGGCTGGGATCTAGTCAGAGGTCTTCAGAGTTAAAATTGCAGAACTCAATTGTTTGAACTAAACTCATGTCTGGGAGAAAGCAGCATATTCCCCTCTCGTCTATTCCAAATCAGGCTAGGACGTAGAGGTCCATTGGCTTCTCAACCAATGGTGATGGTGTCCAGCAATCTACCCAAAGTTCATTCCTTGTACTGCGGAGAATAGCCTTCCTGTCCTCTCCATCTCAGCAGTGACCTTGTCTGATTTCAGCGCTCACCATCACGTTCACATGTTTTGTGGTCACACTACCATATTAAATTTTGACTGATACATAGGGTTCCCAGCTCTAACACGCGCATCCTGCTCCATGTTTAATACCCCAGAAGTTATGGCTCTGGCCCCCTCTCTGGTTATCCCCTGATGCTTGTCTAAAGAGGTACAACTTTTGCTACTCGGTACATTTAGATAAGGTTCTACTTTTCTCTTAAGATGGAGTTGGTGCTTTTCATCGATAGTTCAGGGCGTTCTGGGGAGCAGCTGTTGCCTGGAACAAGACCAAGATGGGGTGGGACACACCTAGGGAAATATGTGTGGGTGATGTTATCTGTTATCCCAGTCATCTGGGGCTGACATTCTCCTTTGAGCTGCTCTGGTTTGTGAGTCCTCTCTCGCCCAAAGCATTCACCACTGTGCTCACATTCTCCTGTTCTCCCAGAGTGGTCGAGCCCCACGTTCCAGCAGCTCTCAGGAGTGACACAGACGTGTGCCACCAAGAAGGTGGGCTGGGTAAGGATGCTTTCAGACCTGCAGAACAGTTTAAACAGGTGTTCTCTGAAGTGGAACACAGGTAACAAGCTACAGATACATTCAGCAAAGGTCCTGACTTGAGAGCTCCTTTCAAGGGCAGAGCATGTTTGGGATTCTCCTCATTCTACTTATACTTGCCGTTTTTCAGGGTGCCACCGTGTCCAAGTAAAACTGCTTCAGAGCAGTTTCTGGAACCTCACTTTTTAATTCCTTCTGCATGATTGCTTGCCTTTGGAGCTTTGATTTTTCTGTTCTCAAATGCTCAGAGTTAATGAAGCATTGTGTGGCTTGCCTGAGGCAGGAATGCACAAAGTCCTCTAGATTGATTTCTCAAAATGAACCCCTCCTCCTATCTGGGAAGTTGGTTCCATTGCTGTCTTCAGCTCCTCTCTTAAAAATTTTTCATTTTATCAAATTTTTAATGTATTTCATGTGAGTTAGTTTGCATCTTACAAAAATAATTATCATACAGCATTTCAGTAATACCTCAGTTTGAGGTATTTTGCTTGGCTCCTGTGAAGATTGTGGCAGTGCAGTAGTTATGCAACTGGCTGAATTGTCATTTGAGATGTGTTACTTTTTCCCCTTTTTCATTATTTTTAATAGCCTGTTCCATCAACATGGAACTTGGGAGTGTATGCAGGTGTCAGGTGTTTGTTAGTGTGATGTGATTGATCTCGTTTGGGCATCATTACCTCTTTGTCACCATTAGTTCTTTTCTGCCTGCTCTCTGTGCCCCCTGCAATGCTAGCGATGAATTCTCTTGTCCAGGAATCTGATCTCTGTCTTGTTCCTGTTCTAGGATAAGGTGGCATACTTCTGCTACCCCTTCACTTTGGAGATGTTTTTCACCCAAGGAGATGAATCAGAAGGTGTGTTTCCTTGTTGCTCTGAAATGAGAAACTCTGAAATCTTTGGATCACGCTGTAGGCGTCATGCCGTCTGGCATGTTGCTGGCCCCTCACCAAGATGAAATGACAGATTTAAACAAAAGGGAATGTTGCCTGTTTGGCAACTGTTTACCCTATCACCACACAACCTCTGGACACATACTATATTTGCCCTGCCCAGCAGTGCATTAGCATTCGTGTGGATTCATTGATGTTGCCTTGCTTCCAGGCTGTATTCGGCTTTATCCAGTTGTAAAACCACTTGGGTGGCAGCTCGTCTGTCTCGGAACGCCTGGCGTGCCACCCTGTGTCGCCGTGGCCAGTGTACTGTATGGAGCCCCAAGGCTCTGCAGCAGAAGAAACAGGCAGCTTTTTTGTACACAACTAAAACTTTGTGCTGAGTCTTATATCTGTAGACGCATCCAGTGACCTGAACAAGCATTGCATAGTTTATGTCACTTAGAAACTTCCAGCTCTATTTTAAGCGAGTATTCTCTGCTGCCTGTTCCTCCTGCTTCACTACGCTTCTGCTGCTTCCTCACCAACCCCCTTGCTCTTTGGATTGCAATTGCTAGGGGCAGCTTTGTGGCATGCCTTGCCACATGAATCCAATGTTCACATTGGATTTGAGTATTCAACCAACACTAACGAATTTTCAGCCTAAAATAAATGCAATGAGTTTGTTTCACTGTGGAAAAAAGAAAAGCTTGGAGACCTGTAGGAGAATCCAAGTTAATTATCCCCTAGTAATGATGTGAAAGGTCAGAAGGAAAGAGGTTCCCTTGTTTGGCATCACATCGTTCACAAAAGATTGCCTTGTCTGCTTAAAGATAATTGAGGAACCAGTATGGACTTGCTCTCAAAACAAAGAATTTTCCCAAATGTTTAATATCTTATCAATAATTCTGTTTTCATCCTCAAATCTGAGGGTTCAGCTTTTACAGAGGAAAACAGTCACATATACATTTAGGTTAGTCATTGTAGGAGAAATACAGGAAGGACTTCCTATGAGTGGAGTTGGGCATTTAGCATTTTTTTTTCCCTATGCGACAGTCTCCCTCACAAAGCTGTGATCTGCTCCCCTTCCTTGCAGACAGTCTCCCTCAATGGCCTGTTCTCTACTTTGAGGTCCTGTCCCTGGATTTCTGGCAGAGGTATCGCGTTGAAGGATATGGTTCTTTGGTGCTGCCAGCATCTCCAGGTAAAATGTCCTTGGGGTGTGATGTTAATTGTCTGGGAGAATGAGTTGAGTGGTTCTCTTGGGAATGGATTCAGCTGGTCCTGGGCTTTGCATACTCACAGAATCTTCATGGTTGGAAAGGACCTCTGAGATCACCGAGTCCAACCACACACACACAAAAGACCCCC
>JAOXNO010000007.1:44762-57968 GCA_028565335.1 Limnodromus scolopaceus | reverse complement strand
GGGGACGCCGGAGCTGGAGGCAGTGCTCCAGGGGGTGTGAGGAGAGCGGAGCAGAGGGGGAGCATCCCCTCCGTTGTCCTGCTGGCCACAATGCTGGGGATGGAGCCCAGGAGACACTTGGCTTTCTGGGCTGTGAGTGCACATTGCCGGCATTTGTCACCCACCACTGTCCCCCAGGCCTTATCCACAGGGGGCTGTGAATCTGTCTGTCCATCCCTCCCTCCCTCCCTATTCCCTCCCTCACTCCCTCAGTCTGCACTAGTACTGGGGGTTGCTCCAACCCAGGTGCAGGACATTGCAAAGAAAGAGATGTATAGTGAAGTGTGGAGGTGTCTTTGTTGGAGGAGCTCCCCAGGCAGGGTGGCAACATGCACCCTGCCTTTGCGTTGGTGGCCCGACATGAGTGAGTGGGCAGGGTGCCCCGTGGTGCTCCCTGGGACACTGACACACTTGTTGGGGTTCAATATTTTGGGCACCTCCTTGGTTTGAGTCCCTGTTCTGGCACTGCTGGAAGCAGGGAGCACTGTCCTCTGGGCTGTCCCTGCTCTTTGCCATGTCTCCTCCGTTCCCCCACTCAGAGGTGCCCTGAACTCATCCTGAAGGATTGCTTTCGATACCACTGAGAGTCTGTTGGCCCAGGGTCTGTGTGTCACAGGGGAGTACCTACCAGAGCCCTTCCCTGCCTGCCCTTCTGCTGGTGTTGTGGTCGTCAGGCTTCATAAAGTTGCTTCATTAGCTGCTCCTGCCTGTCCCCATTCGCTCCTGATCGTGCCAGTGGGATGCCTCCTGCCCTTTTTGCAGGTGTGACCTGCTCCCACTCCCTGCTCCCACTGGGCAGCCCCAGCAAAAGCCTGCCCAGTGCCACCCTCTCTGTTTAGCACTGTAATTTCATGGGTCCTACCTGGCTGTTGGCTTGAAGAAAACCCTGCAAATATTGATGGAGGATCGGTGTAACCCATAGAGGGCTTAATATCTCTCTGCTCTGTAGCAGTGTAGAGTATGTCCATGGGGAGGGGAAGACAACCATGTACGATGGGTGAATTCCTTCCTCCCAAGGGAGCTGAGGGGCTGAAGATACCACCCTGGAGCCAAGGATGAGGGCTGTGTCGCAGCGGGAAGGATGGAGCCTGGTTTCTGTTATGCAGCTGCAGGGCTAAAACTCAGGCAGCCCAGCTGAGCCCAGTGTGCTCGTGAACTTGAACTGGCCCGAGATGGGGTTCACCGAGAGCATCCCTGCTCTTAGCTTGCTGCTCTCCATCCCTCCTCCATCACAGCACGCCAACTGCATTCTTATGGCTGCCAGTCCTTTGGCACCACTCTCTACCCTGCAGAAATGGACAGCTTGACCAGGAGGGACAGACAGGCTTTCCTGGGTGAGCTGGGCCAAGCTGGCAGCTTGATCCCTTTAAAAAACAGGGGTCATAGGGCTGGCACAGAGCCAGGCTGCCGGATGGCAGCCCCTCAAATTGCCCAGTGTGCTCTTGGGACTGAAGCTTTCCTCTGCTCCACTCTTGGGAGATGCCATGTAGCCAGCAGAGTCCTGCGGTAGGGCTGTGGCACCCATGGCTGGGACAGGGGGCTCATGGCTGACCCATGCTGTGTCATTTGCAGCTGGCAGGACCACCACCAGCGAGGAGCTGGAGGACATGCTGGAGAGCGGCAACCCAGCCATCTTCTCTTCCGGGGTAAGTACCAGCACAGGCTAAAGCTGAGCCAGCCCCCTCATCTCAGGGGACTGGTGGATGTGCTGCTATAGTGGCCCCAGTACAGGTGGGACCTGGGCGCTCAGAGCTGGTCTGAGGATGCTGTCTGAGGAGATGCTGCGTCCTGACTGGAGGATGGGCTGGGGGTTTGCTGCAAACTGCCTGGTTGGGGTGGCTGGTGGCTCTGGGGCTCCTGCTCTTCCTTCTCTTGGTGCCCCTAATCCTGGCATCTGAGGGGCTGAGCATGGTGCTCAGTGAGTGGCCCTGTCTTCTTGCAGATCATTATGGATTCAAACATCACCAAGCAGGCACTGAATGAGATTGAGACGCGGCACAGTGAGATCATCAAACTGGAGAACAGCATCCGAGAGCTGCATGACATGTTCATGGACATGGCCATGCTGGTGGAGAGCCAGGTGGGGAGACACTGTGGCCCAGTGACCAACTCACTTGGGGTGGGAGATTGAAGTGCGATGGGGCTACCAGTGGTCCCCTGCCTGGGGAAAAACTGCATCTGGGACCAACGCAGCTCCCACTGGGGTTGAGCGGGGCTTCCCAGGGCCAAAGCCACCTGCCCTGTGCCCCAGAGCTGGAGGCTGCTGCGTGCCCGGGGCAGGAGGTTCAGTGATGGGCTCTGGTGGGCAGCGGGTGGCTGCCACACAGGCGGAGGTTTCTCCACCTCCCCCAGAGCATCGGGCGCCAGGTGAGCTTGGGGTGCTGCCAGCATCAGTGGTCCTGTCAGGCCACCCCTGGCTGTGCCACCAGCCTGTAGCACTTGGCCCTTCAGCCAGGCGTGTGCTCTGGCATCTCTGCTCACCCCCCTTCTTGCCTGCCATGCTGCCACGGCCTGAGGAGACATCAGTGGCAGGTAAAGCTCCGCCAAGCCCCCGCCGGTGCTGCATGCTCTGCTCTGCATGGCTGCGCCCTGCATGTCTGCAGCTCTCGCATGGCATTAGGGCCTGCCTGTGGCAGGCAGGCGAGGGTGGTTGTGGCACAGTGGTGTTCATGCCCCATCCTGGCTGCCTTGGGGGACAGATTGGGGGATTTGCCATTCCCTGCCCTGCTTTAAGGGCTACAGCGCTGCTCTGTGGGGTGGGAGGCTCCAAGCTGCTGGCACTAGGAGCAGAGGGGTGCAGGGCTGGCAGCTGCTAGCCCTGACCCAGGCACAGGACAAGTGAGAATGAAAAGCAGCAGATTTAGGCAAGGCAGGGAGCAGCAAGGCACCTGGTGGCGTGGGTGGGTCAGTGCTTGGGGTAACACCAGAGTACTCCCGGGCTTGCAAGGCTCATCCTCCCCATTCTTTCCACCATTAGGCTGAGAAATGAACATTGCAGAGCTACTGGCTATGCCCCCGGGGCTCCACAGCCCCACTTCCCTCCATGCCATGCAGGAGGACACTGGGCTTCAAGCTGTCCATCCTTTCAGTTGCATGAATGACATATGCTGTCTCCAGCTGCTGCAGGACCTGGCTGCCTCCCTGTGCAGCCAAAGGTGGTGGGCACACTGGGGGAGCTTGCCCAAGTCCATGTCCCCACATCTGCAGAAGCCCACATCCCCAGCCCACCCTGCAACCTGAGGAGCAGAGCAGGGCAGGAGTCCCTGCAGAGCCCTGTGGTCTTGCCTCGCCAGCCTCTCTCCGGGGACCCCAGCTCTCAGCAGGGCACTTGTGCAGATCGGAGTCGTTGTCCCTGCATGTGTGTGGTTTCGTGAGCATCCCACGTGGCTGCTGGTGTGGTCCTTGCTCCCCTGCAATGCCTCCGATTTCAGCAGCATGCAGTGTGGTGTCAATGTAGAGCCTGTTGTGGTTTTAATGTCACCTGAAATACCAGACAGGGCAGCTACGAGGCCAGGACCTCACTGGGGAACCCCCATGACCTCACCCTTGCTTGTCTCCCTGCTGGATGTGCACAGAGGTCTCAGCCCTCTGGGACGAAGCCCGTGGCTTGGAGCCCCTGCCTCAAGGTACCCTGGGGCACCCACGGCCTACAAGCAGCTGATGGTTCCTCTCTCTCCTGTGCAGGGCTGCTGGGCAGGGTGACACCCACACGGTGCCAGGGAGCAGCAGAGCAGGAACATGCTCATGTCTGCGCGCACATGGGCGCGTGGGCTCTGTCCCCACTCTGCAGGGCGAGATGATCGACCGCATCGAGTATAACGTGGAGCACTCGGTGGACTATGTGGAGCGTGCTGTGTCTGACACCAAAAAAGCGGTGAAGTACCAGAGCAAAGCCAGACGGGTGAGTCATGGCACTGGCTGGGGCCTGTCTTCCCCTGCCTACACTACTGACACCTCTGTCCCTGCCTGGCACCCCTGCCTGCCCCACTGCCTGTGCAGAGGAGTGGGCAGCATGGCGCAGCCTCCTGAGTGCCTTCACCCCACATCACTGGGTGCAGCACAGGTCCCACTGGTGGCACTTAGCTGAGGCAGAGCTTCCCAGCATAGGCTGCATAAGCACCAACGATGGGCCGTGGGGCAAGGGTGCTGCTTGGGGGGAGGAGGAGGGATAGGGTGGATCCCATGTGAGAGCCATGTCCCTTGCCAAAAAAAATGTCAAGAAAAGGCACAGTCCAGCTCTGATCCTGAGCACAGTGCCAGCTGCCTGTCCCGATCCCCACACCTGGTCCCGTATCAGCTCAGCAGCTTGGGGGCCACCAGCTCAGCTCTGCCAGCCCAGGGCTGAAGGGGGAGCTAGGATGCCCATCCCTGCCCCAGGGCTGCTGGAGTCCATCTAGCCCCCACAGTGCTGCTCAGAGCCCACCATGGGCAAACAGGGACAGGGCAGGTCACAGCCCCCATCTCGTGGGGCCAGCCTGCCCCAACACTCACAGTCCCTTCCCCCTTTTCTCCCTGCCGGTGTTGGAACACCTGAGCAGAAGAAGATCATGATCATAATCTGCTGCGTGATCCTGGGTATCGTCATCGCCTCCACCTTCGGCGGCATTTTCGGCTAGACTCACCCCACAGGACTGTTTGTGTGCGAGGGACGAAGCCGCGCGTGCTGTGGGGCCGCAGCCACGCCGGAGCGAACCACGTAGCCCCGGAGCCTCCCAGCAGCATTTCCGTTTCTAATGCATGGTTGTTTGTGATGCTGTGTGTGCGGTGCGTCTGTGTGGAGGGAGCGCCGGCCCCGGGGCGCAGGCAGGGTGCAGGGGATGGTGATGGGCGTGAGGGGGACCCTGGCAGGGAACCCAAGCTCTCATCACTGCTCCAGCCTGGGTGGCTGGCTGGGACCAGGTGGGGACAGAGGTGTCCTTAGGTGGTGCTGCTCCTCCTGTGCTGGGCAGTCTATGTTAGTGACAGCTGAGGATGAGGAGGGACTGACGAAGGGTGTTAGGGTTCCTCGGGAGCACAGTCAGCCTTCCCCAGCTTCCCCGTCGCCTCCAGCCAGAGCTCTCATGTCTGTCAGCCGCATCTGTGCTTGCAAACACCTTTCCTTGGGCTGCTTCTCTCACGGGTCCCTTCCCCAGGGGTGCATTCTGCCAGGCCCTGCCTCCCCCTGTCCCTGCCTGTCCCACGGCCATGCCATCTCCCGATGGCAGGGCTGCCCCTCCCTAGGCAAGCCCTCACCCCAGTGCGGGTGCCAGGGACTGGACGTGCCACTGCTGGAGGTGGGTGCCTGATGGAGCAGTGTGGGATGAGGAGCTGCTGCTAGGGGCCATCACAGTTGCTTGGGACCAGGGACAGGCCACATGGGGACCTGTGCTGCACTCTGGTGCTGGCCTGGCAGGGCAGGAGGGTACAGGTACAGCATGTTCCACTGGCCACCAGACCTGCACGAAAGCCTCATTGTTCTCTTCTCAGGCCTGGCACATGGTGGTCTCCTGCTGGCACACGGTAGTCTCCTGCTGCCCCCAGGCCTGGGCTCTGGCTGTCGGGGTCTGGGGCTGATGCCCGCAACCCCCAGCAGCACTTGCCCGGGAGCAGGGCTGCGTCCAGCCACACTTCTCCACATTGGCACCCATAGCTGGGGGTTGGAGGCAGTTGGGCTTTCTCCTGTTGTGATCCCAGGAGCAGCCCTTGTTGCATCCACCCCCCTGCAAGCTAGGAGCAGCAGCCTTCCTCCTCCTCCATCCTCCCAGCTCCTGAGCAGGGCAGTGCCTGACTGCCCCTTCCATCTCTTCACCACCTCTTGGCACCTGCCTGCCCCTGCTACCTCCTCCTGTCTGCCTGCTCATCCAGTGAGGCACCCACACTCATTGGGGTGCTGTGGGAGCACATGGGTGCCCTGTGTCTTCTGCCACACCCACCACATGGACACAGCCCCACTGGGGTGGCCTGGGCCTGCCAGCAGCATGGAGGGGCTCTGTGTGCTCACTGTCCTCTCCTCAGGCTGAGGGCAAGCCTCTGCCCTCACATTCCTCTGGAGACTCCAAGGCTCCAGCTGGGCCATGCACATGCCAAAGCCACCACAGAGGATCCCAGAGCAGGGTAGGCACCTGGGGCTAAGGTTACAGCCACACACTGGGGCAGGGCCCAGATGCTGGGTAGCAGAAAAGGACCCCTGATGGCAGCGAGGACTCCAGTTGCAGGCAGCGTGTCACCTCCCTGCTCCGAGTGGGTCAGGGCAGGGCTGCTCCACCCTGGCTGGGAGCCGTAGCACAGGCAGTGGCCCCGTGTGTGGTGCCCGTGGGTGCAGGGTGAAAGGCTGTAGCCAAGACACAGCACCGCCTTCCCCAGGTGCAACCCTGCCCAGCAGCAACCCAGGCACGGCTCTTTCCCTGCCACTGTTACCCGAGGCCCCACAATACAAGCCCTGGTTGCGTTCAGATGGCACTGGGAAGTGTGTCCAGCCCAGTCCCCTGCCCTGCCCAGCCCAAACCCCAGTGGGTGCAGCCATGATCCAAGACCCCTTCTCTCACAAGTCCCACAACTGAAGTGAGCTCCAGCACTGCAGCCTGTGTGTGCAAAAGGGCTTGGGGCACCGGGACCCTCACAAGCAGGGCTGGCTCTGGAACCCCTCTCCAGGGCAGAAGGGCAGCATGGGCAGGGTCCTTGCTCTGTGAGGATGTCCTGCCTACAGGAAAGGGAGCTGGCGGTGATGCATGAGTGCCTGCTGCTCCTGTGCCTGCACAGCTCCCTGCCACCGCAGTCTGCGCTCTGCTCTGCTGAGCCAGCCACAGCACTGCACCCCCTCCTCTGGGAAGCAATAATGCTGCTGGCAGGGCTGCTCCTGGGCAGGCAGGCAAAAAAGCTCTCAGGCTCTCACCCTGCAGCAATGCCCATAAGATGACTTTTTTTCTTCCAAGCAGCAGCTTTTATGGCACAAGCTCACATGACATCAGGGCTGTGGCCCATCCCTGTGAAGGCACAAGGCCAAGAACAGCACTGGAGGTATTGTGCACTTGCTCCTTCCTTGTTGTTACCACCACTGCCAGCAGCCCCTCAGCAGTAGGCGCCGGATGGGGCCACAGTGGACAATTCTGCCACTGGTACTTTGCTGGGATCCTGCAGGCAGTGGTGCTGCCAGGCTCCAGTCCCAGGAAGGCAGAGAAGCAGGCTGCCATTGCTGCCCCACAGACAGGCTCACACTGTCCTCGCTGTGAGGGGAGGGTGTTTTGGTGCAATAATTACCCCTGCGCTACGGGAAGCCCCATTCAGTTCCTTTTTACCTATCATCATTGCATGTACAGACCAGATCGCCAACAGTGTGGTTGCGCTTTGGGGAGACATTTCAATTTTTCTTTCCAGCCCCCCTCAGATTGCTTGTCCTTTGGGTTACACCACCTCTGTTCCAAGTGCCACCTGCCCTCCCAGTGCCGGGAGCGTGTCGATGCAGTATTCCACGAGCAGTGTGGGGGACGCACAGCTTGCACTTGAACTGGGGATTGTTTATTTTGTAATAAATGTACTTGAAGGCTTTCTGAGCCCCCCGTGGAGTTGTACTGTTGCTGTACTGTGAGCTAAGTGTCCTTGTTTTCTATGTGGATTTTGACCCTGGCTTGCTCTGTCTCACTGGGCTGGATGACACTGTATGTTGCCTCTTTTCTCCTTCACCTTTTCCCTCCCTGCTAGCCTCCCAAAGCTTTGGGTGCAAAACAGCTTCCCATTTTGTGGAATTTTTATGTAGAATAAACATTTGTAACTGTAAAGCTCTGGTTGGCACTTCTCTGTTTCAGGGGAAGGGAGGAAGTGATGGGGAGCAAGGGCTGGGCTGTGGGAACCCCAGCATGCTGGGAGCACTAAAGGATACAGGGTGGGCCTGATGCGAAGCGCCAACGGGAGCAATTGCCACAGGAATTGCCACTTTTGTCAGGAGGAAAATTTGCCCTCATGGGACACACACCTTTATACTGCCCGACCCCCTACCTGCAGGCAGAGCACAACCTGGCAGGGAACTTGTACTGAGAGCAGGACACCAGAGATCAGCAGCACTCGTTAACTGTTTAGTGAGGAGGCGGAATATAATGTTCTGGCTCACCTGGAGCTCCAGATGGCTCACTGCACTCTCAGGAAGATAAGCAATGGCACTGCAGACACCAAGTGGCCAAAGCATTCTCTACCACTCTACCTTCTCCAGGAAGACCAGGCTGAAAGCTTTGCAGTTGGCTGTCTGAGCCAGTTTACACCTTCAAGAGCCACAATGACCCGTCCCAGCAAGTCCCAGGCCTAGCATGCCCATCTGTGCCATCCACGGGAGGCTCACCGGAGGGACCAACACACCATCAATCCATGCCAGCAGTGTCCAGAGCAATTCAGAAGCGAGGGCGGCGCTTTCGACCTGTGTATTTTGTGTCTGCTCGCACTTCCCTGTGCAGAAAAGCAGAAAGCAACTAAGCACAATCCACAGGTCATTCTGGTAGGGGAAGGGAAGCGGGTTTGTGGCAGGAGTCTGAACAGGTGACAGCAGGCCAGACCAGCACAGTCAGGCTCAGCTGAGGCAAGACTCAGCTGAACTTACTTGCCCTGTCGTCGCCTACGCTCCTTCTTCTCAAGAATCCAGTCCCGGCTTTTCTTCACAGACTTGCCCTTGGCATTTCTGAACCGTGTCCTACAGAGAAAATGGACAGCAGCTGGAGAGGAACTGAGGTGTGGGGGTAGTTTTCTGCCCTGGAGGACTGCCACCCAGAACTGGGCATGCCTTCTGCCTCACAAAACCAGCGAGTACCCCTCCCACCACTCCTGGGAAGAAAGAGGCTCAGCCAACATTGGGGCAGGTGGCCAAACAGTCCAACTGCAGATGCACTGGAGGAGGAGGCTGCTTCCAGCCCCGGCTCTGAGCCAAGGTATACTTACCCTACACAGGCTGCAGCAGGCCAGTACTCCCCTGTGCCACATCTGACACATCAGCACCATGCTGGGCTCTGGGATCTCAGAGTAACAAGGGTTCAAGCAAAACCACCTTCCCCTTGTCTGCTCTACTCCGAACAAAGCAGACAAAGGCCTCTGGCTTCCCAACAAGTTGCCAGTTCTACTATTGCCCTCCAAGACTAGGTAATCCCTGGACTAAGTGAGCAGAGAACAGCAGTGTAAGAGGCAGGAAAACATGGCAGCCACAAGCTCCTGGCAGCCACGACGACTTCCCTCTGTTTTTTGTTCTCTGTCTCTCCCAATGGCTGCAAGAGGAGCTCCTCCCTGCACCACTACCATGGGAGGAGACCTGGCCAGCACATCACAGCTAAGCAGAGCTAAGCAAAGAATCTGACAGCAGAAGAAAGGGAACGCCAGGCTTCAGGCACAGCAGCCTGTCTCCCCCACTAAAAAAAAGCCATGCTTGGTATCATCAGCACTGTAAGCATTCTCCTTCCCATCACCACTGACCTACACAACAGCGCTGAGCTGGAGAGCCAAGTGCCAGACAGAAAGTACACCTCAAACCAAATGCTCAGCTGCAGCTCTAGGATAAGCATCAACAACAGCCCATGACGCCATAGCAAAGCCCTCCAAACTAACCCATTCTGTTCCTTGTGTCTGGGGCCCTTTGATAAGATAAATCAGTGCCCATGGGTGCTGCCAAGGGTCTTCCCAGTTCCTTCAGCCACTTCTCACATGGCAGTGTTGTGGTCCTCACAGTCAGAAAAATCCAGCCCTTATACCCCCCACATTCCTTGCTTGAGGAGAACTTGCCGCTTCATCCCCTACACGATACCTTTCATCGGTGAACTTTGCCTGGTGTATCTCCTCTCCATTAGCACACTCAGTACCAAGGCCCTGAAAAGCAAATTGGGAAGTTTAGCTCTGCTCTGGAGCAGACAGAGCTAACAGTCATGCCATCTAAATGAAGGGGAACCCAGGGCTCTGCAAGGGGAAGGACTGCAGCAGGGACAAACTGGTCTTCCAGATTGTGGCAAAGAAACCAGATCTTGGGGAGAGCAGAGGTTGGTATGACTGACAGCAAATTTATAAACGAAGTCACATCTGCATGTGCATAGCTGCTTGGCTCCCACTCTCACCCCCAGCTCTTCCCCATGACCTAGCAGCCAGGAAGGAAACTGCTGCCTTGTGGATCTCCTCACCTTCGGTAAAGTGCCAGATGCCCCAACAAAGAGACAAAGGAAAAACCTGAAAGAACAAGAAAAAGGAGCATGAAGCTGGGATTCAGCATGTGATTCCCAAGCAAGATCAAGATTGTTCATAATGGAGTCAGATCGAAGCTGTAATCTCTGTCCAGGAGTGTATCACAGAAGAGAGAATAGCTTGGAAAAAACCTAAATAAATCACTGCTAAACCCAGGCTTCGCCCCAAACACATACATACACAGGACTCACTTCTTGGCTTTGGCACTGTTGGGGTAATCTACCACCATTCCCCCGGTAAAGCCAGCTCTCATAGCTTGGGCCGTGATGAG
Source organism: Limnodromus scolopaceus (assembly GCA_028565335.1). Taxonomy (NCBI): domain Eukaryota; kingdom Metazoa; phylum Chordata; class Aves; order Charadriiformes; family Scolopacidae; genus Limnodromus; species Limnodromus scolopaceus. The sequence continues at coordinate 47,479 of JAOXNO010000007.1, read as the reverse complement.
CTCCAGCTGGAAAAAGAAGCATGTGCAAAAGTTATTTAGTGGTCATCCACCAGCAATGCCCAAGAGGCTTTTGGGCTCAACCACAGCTAACTGCACATGCCAAAGATGACCCATTTCTGCTCCTGTAAAACTCTGCACCAAGCTCTCAGTTCTGCAGTAACATCCAGACACCAGTTGGCTGCCTTTACTTGGTTGTCCCTGCTCCTTAGGCTAGCCTGGGTTAATTGGTGCAGCAGACTCTCCAGGAGAGGGATACTGGGCTGTATTTGCCAGCTCTGGGGAGTTACAGTACAGTGCTGATGACTAGAGGCCAGTCTTCAAACCCAGTCACATCGGAAAATCCAGGACAGCAAATTCAGATCATGTCCTTCCAATCTCTTTGATTTTATAGCTCAGCCCATGACAATCTGTGAAGCAACAGAAATTGCATAGGGCATTCTCCTTGTAGGCTTATTTTTTTTGGCTATTGAAGAGCTTTACAGATGGCAGGAAGGACAGAGACACAGACACAGACCCAGTGTGGAGAAACACGACGCATTCAGAGCACCAAACGGCCTGTTTCTCTTCCCCACTGACTGATGTCCTGTACCTGTTCTGAGTTCTCAGGGTACAGCTGCAGGACGGCTCGGGATCCTCGGGCCTACAAGAAATAAAGTCGCTCACAAACCTGCCTCAGTGCAAGCAACCCTTTTAGTGACCCAATTCTTAGCCCAGACACTAGTGCCTGCCTCCCCAAAGCCTCCTGGAGAACTCTCCTGGGAGAGCTGCTCAGACTGCAGAGCCAGCTCCTCCACAGCACAGAAAGGCATGGGGGTAACAGCAGGGATCAGAGAAACATGAGACACCATGCAGGCAGGCAAGGAGATAGGAAATGGGTGCTCCTGCCAGTCCTCCATTTCAGAGCAGCGTTTACTTAAAATACTTGACTTAAAATATGGACCCACGAGGATGTGTAAGTACGCAGAAGCCTGACTGGGGAGAACGTGACACTTACCAAAGCAGTATAAAGAGTTGAGAAGAATCGATAAAGGCGTTTTGGAGGGCTGTGTGATTTCTTATCAGCATTACAAAGCCACTGCACTGCAGAAATACTGAGAAAGAAAACAAGACCCCCCAGGACACTGAGCCATCAACTGTTTCACAGAGCCTGCCACCTCCCTTTAGCTTACTTGCAGCACTAAGCATGTGCTAGGCTTCAGGGAAACTATTTCATTTCCTCTGTGTATCCTTGCCTTCTGCTCTGCAGTTACACAAACCCCTCTGGAGACTCACTATGCCAAAAACCAACAAGGTGCAGTAGCTATTCAAGCACAAAAGAATCACCAAGCATCCCCTTTAGGCCAGGTGCTCAAATAATTCAAGTACTTGGCTGTGGCCTTTGCACGGCCGTGCACTTTTTTGCCAATGAGCAATCCCAAACAGAGCACTTGGATGAGCAATGGACAGACCCTACTCCTTCCTAGCACCTTTCTGAAGTATTCTCTAAGCAGAAACATGTTTCTGTCATCTTCACCTAGCACTTTATCCCAAAAACAACCAGCAAACCTTTCATGCAGGGACTGATCTTGCAGCTGAGCAATGGTACAGACATTCTTGTTTTCCTCCTTGGAGCAAGTTTTAACTGTCCTGATAATATCACCAATTTTATTTTATTTACTTCAATAAACATCCTATCTCACCAGCACAAAAGACAAGCACTACTTGGGAAACTGCCATTGGAAGCTGCTTCTACCATCCAGAATCTCAGCAGCTTTTCCCAGAGAGGTGAAGTCAAGTTGCATGGAGCAGAGACTGACTGATAAGGACAGTTGCACTCATCATACGTGGACCATGTGTACTGTATAAACAATGCAGTTATGTGAAGCATCAAGAGAGCTCACTTGTATACACAAACGCACCTGATACAGCCGTCAAACATGCCAGGCCTGAAGGGAATGCCATGACCCACATCTGCAAGAAGAAGGTCTCCTTCCACCTCCCTCTCCACAGCCACATCTGCATAGAACACAGCACAGCTCAGCCAACAAGCTCACACCTCTGGGGGCCACCTCTGTGGTGAGGCGAGGGTGGCAGGGAGGAGGGCTTGCTCACCTAGCATGGCAGAGCTGATGTCCATGCCAATCCAGTAGTGACCCTCATCGGAGATGTAATCCCCACTCAGCCCAGAGCCACAGCTGAAAGGAGGAAGGTGAGAAAGTGCAAACATCACGGGCCTGGTCTAAGTGTGATTCCAGCCCACCCCAACACTACAAGCAGCCTGTCCCTCCTTTTCCTCTTGCAACAGAGAGATGCCAGTGCCACGGGGCATGGATGTCCCTCGCCCCTGGCTGCCTGTCTGGCCCAGCACTGCAGCCGGCTGAAGCCCCAGATGCACCGTGTGCTATGACACAGGGCAGGGCCCTCACTCACCCCACGTCCAGGAGGAGGCATGGCTGGTCCTCGGGCAGTCCCAGCAGCTCCACAGCCCGCTCCGACATCTGCGACTGGATCTCCACCACCCGGGAGCTGCAAGCCACGGCCAGGGAATGAGCAACCCTTTGGCAGCGCGACGCCCCCTGCCACCGCCTCACGGGAGGATTTCACACCCCCCCGTCTGACGTCGGGATCCCCGCCATGGTGGGGTTACCCATCCCCCCCCCCCCCGCGACGGGACCCGCCGCCACTGCCACACAGCAGGATCGTCCCCGCCAAGGCAGAACTCCCCCCACACACCAGGT
>JAOXNO010000007.1:4762-18447 GCA_028565335.1 Limnodromus scolopaceus | reverse complement strand
CTGCCCATAGCAGGGGGGTTGGAACTCGATGATCTTTAAGGTCCCTTCCAACCCTAATGATTCTATGATTCTATGATATTCAGGTCTGTGCCCATTTCCTCTTGTCCTGTCCCTGGGCACCACTGAAAAAAGACTGGACCTGTCCTCTTGACACCTTCCCTTTAAGTATTTAGAAGTACTAATCAGATCCTCCCTCAGTCTTCTCTTCTCTAGACTAAAAAGACCCATGTCCTTCAGCCTTTCCTTGTAAGGGAGATGCTCCAGGCCCCTCATCATCTTTGTAGCCCTGATGCTCAGTTCCTTGCATGCCAGGATCTCCACGTCCTTTTTTGCAGCCCTACCTTGCAGTTGGGTAGCCCCAGGATTGACTCCTGGAGTACCTCACTGGTCACTGATGTCCAACTGGACTTTGTGCCACTGATCAGCAATCTCTGGTCCTGTTGATTTCAGCTAGTTTTCAGTCCATCTCCCTGTTCACTTATCTAACCCATATTTTTCCAGCTTGTCTGTTAGGATGGTTTGGAAGACAGTGTCAAAAGCTTATTAAAATCGAAGTAAACAATATCCACTATTGTGCTAGTCCCTCATTTTAGAAGGCTATCAGGTTACTTAAATATGATTTCCCCTTTGTAAATCCGTGCTGACTACTTCAGATCACCTTCTTGTCTTTCATGTGCCTGGAAATGGTTTCCAGGACTAGCTGTTTCATCAGCCCTGTCACCCTCTTTTGCCAGTTGCGTATGCTCCTGTCATCAGCATTCAGGATGGGAAAAGCTCCATCCACTTCCCGTGCTTCACACAACCACACGCCTGAGGACAACCTGGGACTGAAAGCAGCGTGCCTTCCACCACCCCCCCCCCCCGCCTTGCCCAGTCCAGTTAGCAGCAGAAGAAAAAGGCTGGGATCACGAAAACACAGTGTGTTCCTAATGAGGAATGTTATTATTCCTCTGATGGGAAACGTGAGCTGCAGCCTTCAGGGTGAGCACATGGTGGCTCTCTTGTGTTACCAGATGACTGCAAGAGAAGGTCTTTGCTGGGGCCAAGACCAGCCTCTGCGGGGTTGGGGAGCACAGGCTGTGGCTTCAGCCCAGGAAGTGCAGCTCAGGCTCCTCAATCATAACCTGCACTGCCAGCTTTTAGGCAAACAATCAGAGGAGAATAACTTGGCATTTGTAGCGGCCACAACATATAAAAGTACGTATCTTTAATATACCAGTATCCAGAGAAAGCTTTCCTACAGGTGGCAATCTCAACTGCCCTCAGTGCTAGCTGTTGAAATGCAGGGTTAGGAGAGTCAGAACTATATTTTGGACTTCTTACACGCTGCCCAGTACATAGTTTTTCTGTATGCAAGCCCAAGACCCCCATGTCTCTATCTCCAGTGTAATCCAGATTTTTAGAACTTTGCGGTACTCTTTTTAGATTGTTCTCGTTTGCACATGCCACCCCCAGCGCAAGAAAAGAAATTGCAGAAATTTTGGTCTTCAGGGATGGATCCGTGTGTCAAGCTCCCCTAGGGTGAATCCAGACATCTGGAATCCCATGGAGGATGCTGTTGTCCAGGTCTGTGGGATGTCTGGGCATCATTGAGGTCTGGGAGCCTCCGTTGTTGCCAGATGGCCCTGGGAGGCAGAAGGAGAAATGAAGAAAGAAGAGAGGGGAGGAGACCCTATATCCCCATCCGGGGCAGGGTGGGAAGGGGGCGGGGAGAGGAGCGATCATGGGGCATCTGAGGGTCCTGCGAGCAACTAATGGGTCTAAGGGCAAACGTATGGGACTATGGGGGCAACAGGGTCAACTGGCTGCAATTGGGGCCCCCAAACAGACAGTAGGGGTTCTGAGGAAAATGGGGGAAAGTGGTAGGGTCTCACAGGCAATTAGGGAATCTGAGGGAAGCAAGGCAGCCTGGAGTGGTCCTGGGTGCAAGGGAGGGGTCCCAGAATGGCCAGAGGACAATGGGAATCCCAGGGGAAAATAGGAGTCCCTGTGAGTTTAGGAGTCTTGGCAGTCTGTGGCCCACCCTTGGACACCCAAGTTCCCTCACATCTGTAGGGAATCCCAAGGGACTGAGGGTACAGGGTGGTTGGGAGTCCCATGCTGGTCTGTGGGGAGCCCCAGATGCATGGGGATTTTTGGGGGTAAGGTTCATCATGTCAGGAGGACTCACATCAGCAGCAGCACAAGCACCACGGAGCCAAGTGCCAGCCCCAGCCCCAGTGATGCCATGTGGTGTAGGGGAGTCGTGCCATGGGGCCAGAGCAGCACAGCTCTGAACCGAGCCTGGAGTCCCTGATCTGCCTTCATGCTTCCCTCTGATACTGTAGGGATCCAGGCACCTTGGGTCACGGGGCACTGCCCCCAGGGACCCAGGTGTCTTGGGGTCCCTGCTGCACCCCAGGTGCCCCACTGTCCCCAGTGGTGCCAGGCATCAGGACCTGCTCCAAACAACCTGTCCACCACAGACCCTGCTCACACCCCCATGCACACCCCCCCCATTATGGAACCAGGTGTCTGAGGTCCTGCTCCACGTCACACTGCTCACTGCCCCCAGGGCACTCAGGTGTCTGGGCTCACCGTTGAGGTAGAAGTACTTGCGGACCAAGGGATCAGAAGGAACCCCCAGGCAACAGACGATAGTTCCTGGAGTGGGGTCATGGACAGTCAGACTGAGAGGTCCCTCCACACTCCCCTGCAGCTCCTCAAACAGCGCCAGATCCTGTGTGCGCAGCTGGGGCATAGAAGAAAACATCAGCGCAGCATGGTCCACCAGGAACACAAAACAGCATACATGTGCGTGCAAAGGCACCCATGTCCTGCACATGCTCATCATGTCCCCTTGATGCTTCTTGTACCCTTTGCTCACGCATTGGATGTCCCACAGGTGCTCCTCGTGCCCTGTGTGTCTCCACACAGAAATGCACAAGCAGAGTATACGCAGAAGTCACTTCCTTCACACACATGTGCACACAAGGGCACATGAATCTGCACACATATGTGACCTGCCTTCTGCTTGTGTGCACCCTTCATATGGCTGAGCACTTGCTTGCATCCTGTGCGTGCTTACACACATAGTATGTACAGCACACACATCTACTCTATGCAATACCCATCTCTATTGATAGTCCTCACCCCAAGGGCACAACTGTGTGCATGCAGAACTTGCTACCCATGCCCAGTCCTCTCATGTCTACGTACACCCTTACACGGGCCTGTGCAACTCACATCCTTGGCAAACATCCAGGTAATGGACAGGTCGGGGGGGGTGGCAAAGGGCACATCGCAGTGCATTGTGATGGCTTCATCCGCGTAGGCCCACATGTCCTGCACTGGGAGCATTAACAGACATGTCAGTTCACATCATTGCACCCCTGCGCGACTCCATGTGCTCACCGTGGGGATGGGTAGGCGTGCACCTTGGCACACTCTTGTGGGCTAATGGTGGGCCCAGCAGGCATGCCCACACGTGAGAAATGATGGTTGCTCCCGAAGCCCTGGAGGCACCCAGCTCTGGGGTAGGGCCTAGCCCAGCCTGGATGCCTGGGTCTACCATGGCTCCGTACCTGGGCAGTCCAGGGGAAACTGGCAGTCCACAAGGCGGCAGGTAGCACACTGGAAGACGCGGGCGGCTGGCTGGTACCCTGAGAGGGAGACACTTGGTGGTCCCAGGAGGATGGGAGGTGTACTAGGGGACACGGTGTAGCACTTACCACAGGGCGGGATGCATGCTGGAGCTGGTGGAGAGGAAGCAGCATTAGACTGGGGATCCACATTGGGGATTGGATCCATCATAGGGGATCCACATCCCTTGTGATGAACTGTCAGGGCTTAGCGCTTGTCTAGCCCAGATGGGGTCACTGGGGGTGTCTCCAAGATGGTGGTGCCCAGGGTGGGGGTCCCTGGGATGTAGATGTCCAGGATGGGGGTTTCTGTGACAGTGCCTTGAGTAGGGACCCCAGGGGTACCCCAGGAGTCCCAGGTGGGTGTCCCTACTGGCCCCATACCTTCCTCTAGCTGGCTCAGCTTCACCCAGATTCTGTTCATGGCTTCCTGCAGAGACACCTCAAAGGACCCTGGGTTATGCCAGATGTACAGGTGAGACATTGTGCCCCATAAGCCCTCCTCATCCCCTATAGATCCCCTGTACAACTCACTTCCACCCTATATATCCATTGTGGAGTCCCATATATCCCCAAATACTCCCTCAAAATCCGCCAGAAGCTGTATACCTTGAAGCCCACATACCCTCAGGTTTCTCGAAATATCCCTTTATAGGCCTCCATACATTCTATATTTCACCACACCTCCCATTCAAAGCCTCCACATCCCATCCCCCATGACCCGTGTCCTGGCCCTACCCCCTCACATGTCCCACATCCCCTGCTCACTCATGTCCTTCTGCTTCTCCAGAAAATGCAAGGCATCCATGATGATCTCCTGAAGTGCCTCACGCTGCTCCGACCCTAGGACCAGTACAGGGGCACTGGACCAGTACAGAATTGGGGTTGGAGGTTCAGGGACAGGAGGGTCCGGTAAGGGCTGGGGGTTTCTGAGGGTTCCTGGAGTCCTGATCAGCGTTTAGGGATACTGAGAAGGGTCAGGTGTCACTGGGGATTCCCGAGGGCCCAGGCAGGGCTAGAGGGTACCAGGGAGTCCCCAGTGTGTCATTGGTCAGGGTTGGGTGATTCTCAGGGTCCCAAGCAAGGTTGGGATTCCTAGAGGCCCCTTGGGTCCAGGTCAGGACTTGGAAGACCTTGGCATGGTTCAGAGTCCCTAGGATGCTTGTCTGGGGTGTGTCCCTGAGGTCCTTGTTTAGGAAAGGGGGCCCCTTTCTGCCCAGAATCCTGGCCGGTGTCAGTGTGAGGGCCTTACTTGAGGGTAGGGATCCCCATTGGGATGGACGTCCCTGGTACGATGGAGGTGCCAGTTAGGACCCTACCCCTTGGGCAGGATCCCTGTTGGGTTGGGTGTCCCTGGGGTCTCATGACGCACCCACAATGACAGAGGTAAGTGGCACAGCAGCCTGGACAAGGGCCTCAAGGCAGTGTTGATGTCGGGGGTCATTGAAGGGGGCCCCTGTAATGTCACGGCAGAGTTGTGCCCGCTGAATGGGGGGCCCAAAGCAGAGCAGGCAAGGGTGCACCCCAGGGAGCCAGGATGCCAGGGCCACCCACTGCCACAAGCCAGGTCCCCCTGCCTGGATGCCTTGGTTTCCAGGGAGCCAGGGGACCAGCAACAGCATCAGAGGCAGCCAGCACCACCCCATGGCCCCAAAGCACAGCACCCAGACACCTGGGTCCCCCAGGGAACAGCAGAGTTCCTAGGTGGAGCCCAGATGCCTGGGTCCCCCAGGGAACAGGGGGGTTCCTAGGTGGAGCCCAGGCAACCTGGGTCCCCAGGGGACAGTAGGGTTCCTAGGCAGGTCCCAGATGCCTGGGTCCACTCTTGAGAGGAGTGATACCCAGAAACATGGGTCCCCTCAGGTGTGTGTGTTAGAGAAGGGGCTCCCAGTCCCTCATTTTGGTCTCCCAAAATCCTCTAACTTCAGTCCCTGCCAGTCACATTATCTGGTGTCCCCAAATCCCCTCTATTTAGATGCTTAATTCCTCACCTTCACCCCCTATAATCCTGTCTTGTCAGCACCCCCAGTCCAGTCTCTTGCAGTTCCCAAATCCCCTTCTCTGAAACCGTGCAAGGCTTCTCCTATTCATTCCTTCATACCCCATCTTATGAACATCTCCACACTTGCCTGCCAAGGGGAGCAGGAGCAGGTCTCAGTGCACAGGGGGTGTTTCCTGAGGCAGAGAAATGCCAGGGCAGCAAAGACACTCGCCGGGTGGGCACTGACTAGGCCAGTGCTTTGCCAGAGCAACGACGACTACCCCCACACCTATATAAAGCAGCCTGGGGAGCGCAGCCAGAGAGCAGGCAAACATGGGTTATCAGGGCATGGTCACCCTGCCAGCTCAAGAGGTGAGGTCAATCGGTGTTTGTCACCCTCTCAGAAAGAGCTCAGTTGTGGTCTCCACCTGGTGGAAAGTCCTCTGTAATCACCAGAATGGATGTGGCAACCCAGAACTTCCACGAAAACGTTCAGCTGTCCAGATCTTGGGCTGCAGAGAGTGCTAGAGCCTTTCACTGGTGACAGATGGCAGCCGTGACAGCAGCTGTGTGAGGGGCATGATCTGCTCAGCCTGGTGGCAGAGTTATGGGAAGAGGTAGAAAGGTGAAGGAGCATCATGATAAAGAGATAGACTGGTAGAACCGTGCTCTGTCCTCCCTGAGACAGGAACAGGAACAGCCACCAGAATAAAACCAAGATCAAGGGGATCCTGTATCCTCCCCTTTGCCAGGCTAAAGGCAGTAGCTTAAAGGAAAGGAATGAATGGAGGCAAATCCATGCTTGGTGCAGCAGGTGAACCCCCTCCTTGCCCACCCTGCCCTTCCAGGTGCCTCTGTACAACAGTTATGAGGCTTTGGATATGGAAGGCAGTCAATGGATGATGGTCCAATCACACCAGAGGTGTTGCAAAGTCAGAAAGGTCCACCCCCCTGTCACAACCACCTCCATGAGGAAGACAGGAACAAAAGATAGGTTTTAACTGTAGGTGAGTTCCCTCTGCAGGGAATAGAGGTTTCAATAAGTTGGACAGACCCTCCTCTGGGAAGTGAAGTCTGCTGCCTCCCTGGGGCTCAGGTTAAGCATATCACCAGGAAACTTTCTGGCCTGGTATAGCCATGGACTATTACCCATTACTCCTCTTCCATGTGGGTGGCGATGAAGCTGCAATGTCCAAGGACATCCAAAAGAGCCTTCAGGGCCTTGGGACAGCTGTTAGTTTTTCCTCTCTCCTTCCAAATGTGGGTAGCAACACTGGAAGAAACAAACAGATCCAGTCTATTATTATGTGGCTCTGGGACTGATGTCACTGCCACAATTTTGAGTTTTTCCATAATAGGATGGCCTACATGGCACCAGGCCTGCTGGTGCCAAATAGAATTCACCTTTCTCAAAGGTCTTTGCTCACAAGCTAGCAAGGCTCATTGACAGAGCTTTAAACTAGGCTTTAAGGGGTAGGGGGATTATACCAGGCTTGCCTGTGATAAACTGTGGGATGACATGTCAAGGTTCAAGGGACAGGGTGTCAGCAAGGGCACTCAGCCTATTGCTCTGAGACATGCTGGGTGTAGCATATTTGAGGACCCACGGAGAGGAGCCAGGGGCTCCTGAGGTAATAGAAGCCAACACAGAACCACCATTGAAATAACTCAAAGGAATTAAGGGGTGTTCCCATAAGAAGGTGACATGGCCAACAGCCCAGTTGAAGTGCCTCTACACCAATGCATGCAGCATGGGCAACAAACAGGAGGAGCTGGAAGCCACCATACTACTAGAATAGCTACAACCTAGTTGCCGTTACTGAAACTTGGTGAGACAAATCCCCATACTCATATTTTAACCATTTTCCCCTATAGCACAAAAGGTTATAACCATTTAGCTTGCTTGATTTCGGTGCATGTTTCACAATCGTGGATAACGTGTGCAATAGCATCCATGGTTAAATCCACCCCTCACTCATGAGGCCATTTATATGCTGCATCCCTTCCTTGATGACCTGAAGTGTCATGGGCCCACCAAGCTAAAAATAATTCACCTTTATATTCCCAGACCAAGCCTGTTTGGATAATTTTAGCAGCCTTACTCACTTGCTGATTGTTTCAATATTCCTCAGTGGCCCGACTCACAGGTACATGGGCAACTACCTCACACACCTTCATAACTAGTTTCCCTCACCGGACAACAATATCTTGCCATAATTCAGCAGCCCAGATGGGTTTGCCTCTGCCCTGCTAGCTGCTCTGTTTCCACTGCTTTAACCACTCCCACACAGCATTTGCCACCATCCATTAATCAGTATAGCAATAGAGTATTGGCCACTTTTCTTATTCAGCAATATCTAAGGCTGGCTGGCTGGCTTTCACCTCTGCAAATTGACTCAATTCACCTTGTCCTTCAGCAGCTTCTGCAACTCGTTGCATAGGACTCCACAAAGCAGCTTTCCATCTTTGGTGCTTTCCTACAATATGACAAGACCCATCAGCGAAGAGAGCACACTGTTTCTCATTATCTGAGAGTTCATTATGCGATGGGACTTCCCCAGCATATGTCACCACCTCCTCTGGTGGCATTCCAAAGTCTTTGCCTTTGGGCCAGTTTGTGATCACTTCTATGATTCCTGGACGATTTTGGTCTCCTATTTGAGCTCGCTGTGTGGTTAAGGCAACCCACTAATTCCAAGTAGGATCGGTGCAATAATGAGTAGAAGAACATCCAGCCCAGCACTGGTAATAGGGGTGCCAGGAGGAGCTGTGCTTCAGTACCAACTACTTCCAAAACAGCTCTAGCTCCTTCACATGCTGCCAATATTTCTTTCTCAGTTGGGGTACAGTTGGCCTCAGAGCCTTTGTATCCTTGACTCTAGAATCCTAGGGGTTGACTTCAGGTCTCCCCTGGTGCTTTCTGCCTGAGGCTCCAGGTAGGGCTATTGTCCTGGCTGTGGTGTAGAGCACATTTTTAATGTCCTGTCCTGTTCGGAATAGTCCAAGCGCTACTGCATGCACAATTTCTTGTTTAATTTGCTAAACAGCTTGTTGTTGCTCAGGGCCCCACATAAAATAATTTTTCTTTTAAGTCACTTCATAGAGAGTTTTCACGATCTGACCACAACCTGCAACACGCATTCTCCAGAAACCCAAAACACCTAAGAAGGTTTGTTTCCTTTTTGTTAGTAGGTGGGGACATGGATGTTATTTTGTTAATCACATCCATTGGGATCTGGTGTTGCCCATCTTGCCACTTAATTCCCAAAACTAGATCTTCTGTGCGGGTCTCTTGCTCCTACCTCTTTTTACAGCAAAACCTGCTTTGAAAATAATTTTGATTGTTTTCTTACCTTTCTGGAAAACTTCTTCTGCTGTATTACCTCACACATTGATGTCATCAATGTATTGCAGGTGTTCTGGAGCTCCAGCCTTCTCCAGTGCAGTCTGGATCAGTTCATGGCAAATAGTAGGGCTGTGTTTCCACCCCTGGGGCAGTCAATTCCAGGCACACTGGATGCCTCTCCAGGTGAAAGCAAACTGTGGCCTTCACTCTGCTGCTAAAAGAATAGGGAAAAAGGCATTAGCAACGTCAACTGTAGTGCAGCAGTTGACTGCCTTTGACTCCAGTTCATCCTGCAGTTCTAGCACGTCTGGCAGAGCAGCACTGAGTTGGAGTGTGACTTCATTCAGGCCACGATAGTCTACTCTCAGTCTCCATTCCCCATTAGGCTTTAGCACTGGCCATGTGGGACTATTAAAGGGTGAGCGAGTCTTACTGCTCACCCCTTGGCTTTCCAGCTGACGAATCAACTTCTAATCAGAATAGAGCAAAGCATCTCAGTGCGATATTGTCACCTATGCACAGTTGTAGTAGCAATGGGCAGAATTTGTTCCTCAACCCTTAGCAGGGTTTAGTACATCTCCAAGGAAACCAAAGAGACTACTGAACCAAAATGCTAACAGAATGCCCGTAACACCACACTAACCTGTTTCTAGTATTCCTACATTTCTTGCAACACTCTTCACTTCTGTCTTCCATTAATGTCTTACTCACCAATTTTTCTTTAAGCTTACTACCTAATTGGAGATGATTATCTATGTAGCCTGCGCCCTTGGGCTTTAGGAAAGTTTTTAAAAAATTATTTTATCTAAAACTGCTATTAAGCATGTTAGAAGATGACAGATGACATAGTTCCATGGTCTCCCATTTCAATTGCATGCTCTCCTATTGTAGCCTTGGTGGGTTCAGCCACATATATGCAAAGCATGAAAACATACCTGGAATGGTTTAAAATTGGTTAGAAACCAGAGATGAGGGGTTTCTCTGTTCAGTTACTCACCATGATTCTACCTACCCCCAAAAAGCCAACAACTTTCCCAAAATGATTTCAGTATCTCAAAAAAAAAATACATTCCATTCACAAAATGCAAAGTCTTACCAGATTAGCATAGTAACACACTGATAATGTTTGTAGAGGGAGAATCCAAACATGTACCTCTGAAGATCACTTATCGATGGGGAACTCAGGGCAAAGTGCCTAAGGAACTTGTAAGAATTCTCATGAGACGTTTTAGGAAGTTACTAAAAACAGAACTTAAACTCCTTATTGTGAGGCATAATCCTAAATACATAGTTTGAAGAAACAGAGGATTAGTTCCGATTGTGAGCATGCCAGAATCTTCAGAAAGAAAGCACTAGAAGAATACTGAAACTCAATTATTCAAGTTTTAGTGACAAGTGACTACACGTACATTGCGCCAATACATGCAAACACATACATTAGTGGGTGGATTTTGTGGATCTTGAAGAGTGTAGTTTTGGTTTTTTTGCAGAGTATGATGTATGTACATGCAGTTACAATGTGTGGTTCAGTGATCGACAAAAAAGAAATTTAACAACATTTCACAGCAAAATAAAAAAACCCTATACTTGTCCACAATCAATGAAAATTCTGATTCTTGGCAGGAGGCTGAAAGGCATATTTAAAAGCAGTAGAAGCAAAGCTATCTAAAATTTTAAGCAAAGCAGGTCTGTGACTTGTGTTTTGGAGAGATACAAATGTAAAATAAGGAGAAATTAAAAGATAAAAAGGTGAACTTCATTTTCAGGCAATTACAACATGCAGATAAAAAAAAAGATTATTTTGGAATTGTCTCTAATTAGCCCTTTGAGACTAAAAAAATAAGCCAAAATCTGAGATTCTAAACCAATGTATTTAATTTACTCAGAACTTTAATATCCTTTATGTCTAGATGACAAGTAAAATACGACCCTACACATTCATACTAATCAGTCCAACATACTCACTCAGACAGAAAAGGGTTCTCCAAGTCTTCCAATGACAATACAAACTAGATACAGTTTTGCACATCCAGAAAAACCAATGTATTTCCAATTTGTTTTCTAATTAGCTCAGTAAAAATATGACTATACCATCAGAAACTAGCCTGATGTTGGCTTGAAAACTGTAAAACTGGAACTTCTTCACTTTTTTTCATACTGAGCTCTTGTTTTAAGTCAGGACAGCAGTGCAAAACATCAAGACTATGTTTGGAACTCTCTGGTTAGTTTGAACTGAAAACTGAAATAATAGTACTTTAATGGCAGCACATCAGAAACAATCCATAAATACCTGACAGCACCAAGGTACTCTTAACTCAATGTAATAACCCTAATATATTAGCACGTTCTTAAACACGTTATTGTGAGCAACTTCTGCTTCCACAGAACTGTCACAACAGTATTGAGCTAGATGCCTGCCAAAATAAGGTACGGAGCTGAACTGCTGGCGACGCTCCTATGTAAAACCTGAAAAATTAACAAATCCATACAAGTAACTGTACATAGCAATATGATTAAAATGTCAGAGTACTGCTAACATTGTATACAAACAGCTCCTTAGGTTCTACCATTCTTACCCAGTTTACTGTTTTTCTCTGTTTGCCTTTTTTTTTTTTTAAGCCAAAGATAAGTCAAAAACAGTGCAGAACTAAACTTCCATTTCTCCCTAGTTCATTTCTCCATTTGCAGCCTGGCTTAAAGTTGCAGCTGGCACTTGTCCTGAACTGGGCATTCCTAAATTGGCCTTTATCATCCTGTGACTGTATCAGAATACTTCAATCTCCTTCCTTCATTTAAAGAGGGAAAAAAAATGTGATCCAGGGCACTATTTCCCTTCCATGTGCAGATTCAAAGTACAAAAGCCAGCTGGCAGTAACTCAACAGACTGCATCTATTTCTTCTGTGCAAAACAAGGTCAAGGACAGCTATATCATCGCTGACAAACCATCATCTCCAGGGGCAGAAGCCCCAACCTTGCTAAGGCATAAGGGAGGCCTGAAATCCACTTTCCCCATTGTCTGAAGTCCTTTTGCTGCAGTTTATGTCAACTACTACTTCCCAATCCCAGCACAGATTCTTCTTCTAGCTCTCTTTGCAGCAGCCTTTCATATATTTGAAGAGTGTGACCATGGGAGCAAACTACAGAAATAGGCATGAAGCTCTTTCAAGGTAATTTTGAGTCAACACAGGGACATAAATTGCAAACAATTAACATATTTTTGTCATTACAAGGTCAACTGAGTGACAACTGAGTCACAAGTACAAAGTCATTTGCCAAGACTAATTTATAGCAGAATCCAGCTGAGCAGAATTGTCAGGGCCCACGAGCCAAGTACAACTGTTCAAATCGGCGCAATGAATCAGAACCGAGTTTGGGCACAGGGACTCCACCTGCTTTTCCCTGAACTTCCCATCTTCAGGAGTGAGACTGATGCAGCTGTAGGTATGTTCAGTCGGGCAGTGTTGCCCCCCTGGGGCTGAGGAGCACCGGGCTGGGCCCGCCTCTGCCCTGGCCGGGCCGCCACCGCCCCTCAGGCCGCCCCTCAGGCCGCCCCTCAGGCCGCCCCTCAGGACGAAGCGCCATCAAGCAGGCAGCCGGAAAGGCCGGAAGCGCCACTGCCTGGCATGACCATGCAGGAGGTGGGCAAGCAGCGAGGTGCTGAGGGGAGGTGGGGCGCGGGGGCGGGTGGGTTGAGTGGCTCTGCCGGGGGGCGGCTTCGCTGGCGGCGAGTGGCAGGCTGTGTGGCTTGCTTGAGAAGGCTGCCTCAGCTGGAGGCGTTTTAAAGGTTTGAAACGTGGCTCCTCGCTGCCCTGGCCTGCCCAGTGCACGCCGAGCCAGGCCGGGCAGGGCTGGAGGCACGAATTTCTCAAGGAAATGGTGCCTGCAGTTTCCCACCTGCTTTCCAGGAACGTTTTTCACTTGTATCTCGCCATTTGGAACTTTTCTTCGTCAAGACTGGCCTGTTCATGGCTACCAGTGCTTTTTTTACTTTTTAATAACCCTTAAAAATGGGAATATATTTGCCAGTGGTAATGATAGCATTATCCATCATTGACCTACTGAAACTGTGGTTGTGCAACCACTTAGTCCTTTAAGAGTATTCACAAGTAAAAGGGATTGCTGGAGCAGGCCCTATTCAGCGACCTGTTTAGAATTTTTAAAATTTGCACAAAGCCATGTGTTGAGCCGAATCCTGAGATTATCCCTTGTTTATCTGAAGAGCCTGTTGAACAGCCTGACAATTCAAGGAGCAAACAGAGCCAAGTTACCTGAAAATGCTTGTTGGCACACAAATCTGAGCACTGAGGAGGTGAGGAAAACAGCCAAGCAGTAACGCACCGTCCAATCTCTTTCAAATTGCCTGCACAGCTTCTCTCCATCCAGCCTGAGTTTAATCTGTGAACAGCACTGCTAGACGGGATCCTGTCATTTTCTGGCAACAAAGGCTGCTAGCACTTCTTTGTTGCCTGCATGCCTTGCTTTTTCTAAGAAAGCACAGCAGAGCATTGCTCTACTTGTGCTGAACCAAACAGAAGTCCTCACTGGGGCCCAGTGCCTCATTATGCAAAGCAGTCTACAAAGTGCAGAGCGAAGCCCATACTTCCTTCCCCGAGAGAAACAGAACCAACCAAAACCACCTAAAGCTTTTCCAAGTTCTACTCTAGCTGACCACAGAGGGTAATTAAATGCAAACATCTACTTAACTGGGGCGGGGGGGGGGGGGGGGGGGGCCGGGGT
>JAOXNO010000006.1:18861587-18875205 GCA_028565335.1 Limnodromus scolopaceus | reverse complement strand
AACTTGCACAAACCTAGTATCATAGAACACTACGATTTTTTGAGGGTGATGATCATCTGTATTGCATAATATTATATCAGTTAAGTGCTCTATGGCAGGAATTAATGCAGAGTCCAAAACTTGGAAGAGTTTCTGACTTTGTGTCTTTCATATAACACTACAGAGGTAAACCAATAAATGTTGCTTGGGAAATAATTGTCATTATGCAATATTTTACTTTTACTTTCAATTCATGCACAATCATCGTATTAATCTTTCTTGAAGCCAGCATGTATTGCTTGTTTATCCAACACGATACTAACAGAGAACTATTTTGATTTGGTAAATCAAGAGGCCCTTGCTTATACTTATTGCTAAAACAACCAAGGTCAGCTAACTTTGTTATTTGCCCTGCTGGAGGGTAGGAAGCAGAAAAGCATCAGGGGGTCACATCAAGGGGTCACATCTGTGGGGAGGAGTGGACAGGACAGGTGACCCAAACCTGACCAACAGGGTATTCCATCCCATCTGCATCATGCTCAGTATAAAAGCTGAGGGATCAAAGGGTCAGCCCTCTTTCTTCAACGGCTGATGTCGGAGGAGGACCCTGTCTGTTCGTCTGCCTTTGATCCCGATCCAAGCATTCCTGACTCCAGATTGGGAATCCAGCTTCTGTCCATCACCGAGTCCAGTCTGGGACTTTTCCCTGTGCCTGCTGGTGATGTGATCATCATCCTAGGAGCTTGATATAGTTTTGTATATACTGTATACTTTTTTCCCCTTTTTTAATTATAATGTATTGTTTAATTATTTATTAATATTTTCATTAAAGTAGTTTAGTTTTTTCTAAACTCATAAATCTCTTTTATCTCTTCCTCTCCTCTCTTTTCCTTAGAAGGGGGAAGGAGGGGCCATCTATCATTCTGATGGGTCAATCCAGTCTAAACCATGAGAGATTTTTTTGGTGCCGGACGTGGGGCTCGACTGTACAGAGCTCTGTACGACTAGAGCTCTGGTAGATTGTCTGAATAGTTTGAATTCCAGCTTGCTCAGAGATTAAAACAGACAGCTCATATCATGTTTTTAGGCAGAATATTGTGTCATATCTTTATGGGGATTTCTTCCAGGTTACTTGATTCGGCCCTGTACAATTTGCCTTATGTGTTGTATAATTTACTTGCTCTTTGTGTCTGCATGCGGTGGTTCAAATCTGGTATTCTGGTATTATGTTTGATTCTGATCCATACTGTGATTGAATGGCTGGTTTCTTTACCTAGATTCCTCAGACATTTTGTACTGAATTCTGTTGCTAATTATGATTCAAAGTTTACCTTGGAATGTTTACTTCACCCTTTACTGCTCAGGGGAAATTGTCACCACGAGACAGAGGATGCAGCCCCTTTGGATAGCGTAAATGACAGCTGCATTCTTAAAATCATTATTTTAGTGTTGAAATTACGGAATTGGCTGCAGGGATTGTTTCTCTTTAAATCTATGTGCAGAAATGCGACATGCGCTGACCCTGAACCTACTCTGACTCCATCGCACCGGTACAAGTTGCTCCGGTGACCGGAAGGAAAAGGAGGAGGTCAGCTCAACCGTCTGTCCCTTATGACAAAGATCAAGTAAAGCCAGACAACAGGAAAGACTTCTGATGGAGATGTAGAAGAGGGTCCTTCTAAAGCTGATAAGAGAGAGGCTCCTGTGCCAGTAAACAAAGAGGACGTACAGACCCCTTCATGCCCCTACAGACCCCTACAGACCTTTACAAAAACCTATGAAACCCTACAGACCCCTACAGACAGCTATGAATCCCTATGGACCCATACAAATCCCTATGGACCCCTAAGGACCTCTGTGGACCCTTACGAACCCCTACAAACACTTACAAACCCCTACAGACCCCCTATGAATGCCTGCAGACCCCTACGGACCTCTACAGCCCCCTACAGAGCCCTACGAATCCCTACACACCCCTTCAGACCCCTACAAACCGCTATGAACCCCTACGAAACACTACGAACCCTAAGAACCCCTACAGACCGCTATGGATCCCTAATAAGCCCTACAGAACCCTACGGACCCCTGTCAACCCCTACAAACCCTACAGACCCCTGCGAACCCCTATGGACCTCTACGGAACCCTAAAAACCCCTAGGATTTCCTACGAACCCCTACGGACCCTTACAGACTCCTACAGAGCTGTACGAACCCCTGCAAACCCCTACGGAACTCTAAAAACCTAGGATTTCCTGCGAATCCCTACAGAACCTTACGGATGCTGACAGGCTCCTACAGACCCCTACAGAGCTGTACGAACCCCTGTGAACCCCTACGGACTGCTACAGAACCCTAAAAACCCCTAGGATTTCCTGCGAACCCCTACGGAACCCTAGGGACACTTACAGATTGCTACGGACCTTTACAGACCCCTACGGACTGCTATGGAACCCTAAAAACCCCTAGGATTTCCTGCGAACCCCTATGGACACTTACAGACTGTTACGGACCTTTACAGACCGCTACAGACCCCTACGGAGCCCTACAAACCCCTACGAACCCCTATGACCCCTTACAGACCCCTACAAACCCCTACAGAGCCCTAAGGACCCGTATGAACGACTACAGACCCCTACAAACCCCTACAGACACCTACGAACCCCTACAGATGCCTGCCGACCCCTACAGACCCAAACGAAGCCCTACGAACCATTACCGACCTATACAGACACCTATGAAACCCTACAGATCCCTACAAACCCCTACGGACACCTGCGGACCCCTACAAAACCCAACAGAGCCCAACAGACACCTAAAAAACCCTACAGACCCCTGCGGAACCCTACGGAACCCCTACAGACCTGTACAGACCCCTGTGGACCCCGATGGAACCCTATGAACCCCTACGGACCCCAGCAGACCCAATGGAAGCCTACGGACCCCTACAAAACCCTATGGACTTCTACGACACCCTACGGACCCCTATGGATGTTTACGGATGCCTACAGGTGCCTACAAACCCCTACAGACCCCTATGGGCCCTACGAACCCCTACAAACCCTGATTAAACATCACCACTGTAGATGGTATAAATGTTAACCAGTTTGTATGATTCATTGCTTAATAAATATCCTAAGCAGTGTGCAGAGAAGAGCTGGACTCGAAGAGGGCGTGCGGGGTCTGAAAAGCGCCTTTTCCCCCCACAGACCACCTCAGACGTTGAGTTCAGGTGGGTGCGTGCCGGCGTCCCGAACTTCAGGGTCCGATGTGACCAGACCCTCCACCTCCGGGGAACCTCCCCGAACCCCACCCAGCCCCCAAACCACATCACTTAGTGACCCTTTCTGAGCGCCAAAACCCGGCTGCTGAGCCTCTTCTCAAGTCCCCAGAATGCTGGACTCAACCCCTGCTCCTGAGCCCAAAGCCACACGACTCCTTTCTTTCTGAAGCCCCTAAAGCAGCCACACGAGCCTGTTTGCCAGCCCCAGGAGAGCAAGCACCTCACCAAATACCTTACACACACACTCCGCCCTCCGCCGTCTCCTCCTGGAGCCCCCTCAGGGCCCCCACTGTTGCCAACCACGTTCTCTGCCCCATGTCCGCCTTCCCTGACACTGTCCCCCTGCCCGGTGCTTTCCACCCAGGCCAGGCTGAGCCGTGCCGCAGCCATTTTGTGCTGGCCGCCATTTTCCCCCGGCCCCCTCTGCTTCTGAAGTGCCTCGGCCCGCCCATGCCGCACACCCATTTGTCGCAGTCCCGGCACCTGCCTCTGTCCTTAGGAAGCCCTGCTCCATTGGCCCGCTGTGCCGTCAATCACCACTGCGTCCCACCCCAGTGAGGCCATCTGACCAATCAGAGCGCAGCAAGTGATCTGACCAATTGGACCATGGGGTCACCATGTGAGGTCAGGGGTCACCAGCTGGGGTCAGAGGTCACTATGGGGGGTGGGTGGGTCAGGGGTCACTGCAAGGTCAGAGGTCACCGTGCGGGGCCTACTATTTGGACTTATGTATTAGACTTAATCTATTTAGACATATATCAACATGTACAAGATAGAACATCTAATTAGACTAGCAAGCTGTTTAGACAGCTGTTCTGACACTTCAATATCTCTTTATAAATAAATCTTTTTAAAATCTTTTCATAGTCTAAGCTTCTTTATATAATACGGAATCCTTAGAGATACCGGTTGTTATTTTGAACTTTTATATACATAAAGGAATATTGTTTTTCAATACATATAAAAATGAAATATTGTTCTCTATTCCAATGCCTCACCCCCCCATCTACAGCTTTTAACATTTTTTAACCACCACTGCCCGCCCCCCCTGAATTTTCAGACATTTGCAGGCTATGACCCGCCTCTTCTGGGAGGAACCCCACATAACCCCCACTCACTTGCTCCTCCGCCGCACAGTCGCTCCCCCAGTGACATCGGGCTGGCCCAAATGACTTCATCACACACACACACACACCATTTTTTAATTCACCCCAAAAAATGCACCAAATGACCAGACCCAGGGCTTGCCCCTTTCCCTCAGGTGGCTCCACCACCAGCTGCAAACCCAGGCTGGGGCATCTATCACGCAGAACGAGATGTGTAAAACGAGGCATCTGCAAAACAACAATCCCCAACTGTAGTTCAGCATCATCAAACAAAACAGCACAGAAGAGAGTAGAGGAATTCCCCCCGACTGAGGGACAGGACAGGAGCTGAGCTACAGGAGGATTCTGGAGAAAAAGCTCTGCTCAAAAGACAGCACAGCCTGCCAAAGCTGGAGCCATCCCGACGCTTCAAGTCTGTATTAAGGCTGACTGATGCCACTTGGAACACCTTTTTAGCCTAACAGCATAACAAACCTTCTGCCCGATGCGGGGGAAGCGCCTCCTCCCTTCCCCTTGCACTGGAAAGGTCTGTGTACATTTAGACACGACCAATAGAAATACCCACGCTATAAAAGCGTTTGACTTTTTCTTTGGCACTAATTTAACTGGCACAGCTCTGAACCGACTCCATTGTGCTCTCCATCTCTAAAACGCACAGTTATCATTTGACCGGGGGCTTTTTTCTGTCCTAGCCAGGGACATCTGGCCGGTGGCACTGCCTCAGACAGATGCTACCGGACTGCCGGGGAAATGCACCACTGAAAACCAGGCAGAAATCTCTGCATGGATTCCAGAGTCAAAGTCTGCTGCAGTCACTGTTTGTGGCGCCTATGAGACCAAGAGACACAAAAATGCCATCGACTGTGAAAGAAATCACCAGCCCCATGTGCCTTCTGTCCACTACCCGGCTCACCTCAAACACTCACCCATTTCAAAAGACAGCCCACACAGCGCCTGCAAAATGCGAGAGAAACACTTCACCGAGCTGCAACGTAATACCGAGCCACAAGGCACATCTTCCTTCTAATACCACACAACTTAAAAACCCCTCCTACAATTGCCAACCTCGTCCCCTCCTTCCAATCCCTCCCCAGCCCCAGTCCCTCCACTTAGCTTTCACAGGGCCGGGGGTCTGCGTCCGTCTTCAACACAAAACCGCCGACCCGCATCAGCTAGCCAGGACATTCCTGTAGTTGCCGGGGTCCTCTTCATCATCTGCAATAAAAAAAAACACAATACACAAAACAGTGTCAGCAGCCAGCATCACAACTGCCAGTTGTGGCATAAGAAGAAATCACAGACTCGTAGGTCATGCAGTAAGCGAATCCGAATCGACATCGACCTCCTTTATTGCTACACAGAGAAACTTATATACGCTAAGACACAAACCCACTACCCTCATAATGTCCAATCATGGACTTACAAAAATATTTTTTACCTTCTACTGAGCTTATCACAGTAACAGGTACTGTGCTACCGAGACAAGTTTCGGTTCCCAGACTGCGTTCTGGTTTTTGTCACCATAGGCTTCAGGATCAGAAACTTGTGTTTCTCATTCCTCCCCTGCTCTCAAGGTCGCTACTGGCACACACTGTTGCTCCAGATGCACATAAAGCTTAACTGTGTGAGTGACCTTTAACTGAACCCATAGCCAGCGCCAACGTCTTCCACAAAACCCCCTCCTAAAAAGCACCGTGCAGATTCCAAAATAGGATGCTGCGGCAGTGATTGCTTTTACCACCTAAGATGCCAAGAGAAATAAAATTACTGTTGTGCTGGAGAACACAGACCCGGGCAAATCAACGTGCTAACCCTTATTGCTGTTCCACCTACCCCTGACTCTACACCCCCGGGCAGGGGAGCTCCACACCAAACACACCCCTGCGCAGCCCAACACCACGCAACACGATAGACAATGCGATTCAATTATCAGACAACAGTCTGAACAAGAATAATCGCCTCCAGACCAGAAAAGCCCTCAGGCAAGAAGACCTGCAGGGCCACACCACTGACCTCAGAAGGCTCTACAGCGATGCCATAAGAGAATCAAACGTAATGGCCCACTACAAGAAGTTCCCATCAAAACAGAGAGGATGTACGTGCAAGAAGCCTGGCTTCAAGACCTGGGAATGTAAGGATGCAGGGAAGAAATCCCAGTCCCTGAAAATGAATGCCTAGAAAACAGAGCTGATCACGCAGCCGGGCACAATGCCGCAGAGAGAGGACCGTCCAGAAACATCTAAGATGCAAGTCCAATCCTCACTTTAAGATTCTTATGCAAGAAAAGAAGCGCCCATTGGGCACAATGCTGATGAGCGCAGGTGTTCAAGACCCTACGGGTGGTGCCCAAAAAGCCTGCCGTGCCCCTTGAGCACAAAGAGCAACAAGGACATCAAGCCCTGAGGAAAGTCTAAGACACAGGAGACAGACCACACAAACTACACAACAGACACCGTCCGGAACTGCCCTGCCCGGCACACGATGGCTTCATACTCATCACTCCCTTTACCTGCTCAAAAGGGAGTGCTCCAGGACAGCCCCCTGCCCTGCTCTGACGTTAAAACCCCTCCCTGCAACTCCCAACCTTGTCCCGTCCCTCACCCGAAAAATTGCCAGCGCCACACCCTCAACTTAGCTTTCAGAGGGCCGGGGGTCTGAAGCCATCCTCCACAAGAAAAGCCACAGCCAGCCAACTGGATCTATCCTGCAGTTGCTAGGCTCCTCCTCATCACGTGGAAAAAAAATGAATAACCCATTCTACACACAGCAGTGCTGTCAGTGAGCATCACATGGGTCAACACAGACATTTCCTGCACCGTTCCCCTCCTCAGATGCACCGTGTCATTCTGCTCACCTGCTCTGCACAGATTCTAGAGTTGGCCTTATCAGCAGTCACTGTGGTGCCTAAGAAACCAAGAGACACAAAAATGCCATTGAATGTGCAAGAAATCACCAGTACCTTGTGCCTCCTCTCCACTACCCTGAGCTCACCTCAACTGCTCATCCCGTTCCAAAGGCAGCCCGCACAACACCTGCAAAACCAGAAACGCTTCACTGAGCTGCCACCTGATACTTTGCTATGAGACACCAACCCTGCCCACAACAGCCTCACCAGCTCAAACTGCTCATCAGCGTGCGGCGTCACCCCTCCAAGCCTGGGTGCGGCACCTGCAAAAACCCAAGCAAAACAGCACACACTGAGATACTGCCCAAAACTGCAGCCTGTGCGCACCAATTCCCATCTCCTGCCCCTTTACCTTGACAGCTTAAGGGCATATCCTCCATGAGTTTGGGTTGCCAGCCTCAGGCTTGCACACCACCAAACAACATGGGTTGCTTAAACCTCCACCAGCAAAATAACACCTGAAAAAGAAATGATACTTCAGCCCAGCAATCACCGCTCGCCTTGCCTGAGTCAGCCCTGGTGCTCATATCCCACATCTTCCATCAATTCAAAGCTGCAAATAGAAAACTCAAAAGCCATAAGGCAGTCACAGAACCACCAAGCACATCTTCTAATACCACACATGGACCCACCTACTTACAGTGCTCCGCTCGGCTCTGCTACATCACCCTGCACAGCTTGTCCCTCTGCATCTGAAACAACAACATCTAACAAGCCACATGGATGCTAAGCAATAGCTTCATAATTCCAAAGGTTTTGTTCCCATTTACAAGTATCATCTAGAGCCCAGCTGCGGCCTGCCGCTCAAAAAACTTCCAAGAATTGGAGCCTCGCAGAAAGCCTTAAGATCTTTGAGATGCAATCTGCTTCACTACCACTGAACAGCCCCTCCCACAGAGCTCTGCTCTTCCCCATAAAACAATAATGAAAAAATATGCCCACAGAGCCTGCTGACGGCTACTCTGTCTGAGATGACTATACCACCTTTGTCTGAACAGTCTGGGCAGATCCACGTATTAACTACAGACTCTTACCACTATTCCACCGACCCCAGACTCTACGGCCCCAGGCAGGGCGGCTCCAAGCCAAACACACACAAGCACAGACCAACACTACACACAACACACCTCAAAGGTGAGAGAAAACTCTCAGCAAGAAGAGTGACACCTGGTTGAAAGACGCCATCAGGCAAGATGACCCATGGGACCATGATGATGACATGAGAACATTCTAGGGAAACCGCAGGCAGTGTGTACGATGTAATGGCCCAGGACAAGAAGTGACTCTCAGAACTGAGATGATGTATGCGCAGGAAGCCGGGCTTCAAGACCTAAAAACATAAGGATGCAGGGAAGAAGTTCCACTCCCTAGAAACAGACGGCTACAAAGCAGAGCTGCTAAGGCAGACAGGAACAGTGCCGCAAATGAGGACCATCCAGAAGCTTCTGTGACTCAAGACCGATCCATGCTTTAAGCTTGTAACGCTGCTTTTCTTAAAGCAGCACCCCACTGGGGCTATGCCGATGAGAACAGGCATTTAAGACTCTAGGATGGTGCCCGAGGTGCATGCGATGTGCGAGGTGGGACCTGAGGAAGCTCTAAGACACAGAAGACAGATCACATAAACACCAAAACAACAGACACAGGCTACAACCATCCTGCCTGGGACACACTAGCATCATGCTGAAAAGTAACCCGCTCCCTTTACATACCGAAACAGGACTGCTCCAGGACAGCCCTCTGCAACACCCTGATTTTAAAACCCCTCCCTGCAATTCCCAACCCTGTCCCCTCCTCCCAGTCCCTCCCCAGCCCCGGTCCCTCAACTTAGTTTTCAGAGGGCTGGAGGACTGAAATCCCCCGTCGAGAAAAAGACAACACATCAGCTCTCTGGGACATTCCTGCAGTTACCAGATTCCTCTTCATCATCCACAATTAATGCTAATCCACTTCCAAAGGCAGCTCACAGAGCACCTGCAAAGCCAGAGGGTAAACACTGAACCAAGTTGACATATCATACTTTACTATTGGACAACAACACAGCGCACAACCGCCTCACCTTCTCTGCCTGCTTATTGGTATGCAGCTTCGCCCCTCCAAGCCTGTGTGTAGCACCTGAAAAATTCAAAGCAAAAGACACATGCTGAGGTACTGCCCAAAATCTCAGCCTGCCTGAAGCAATTCCCATATCCCATGCCTTCACCTTGGCTGTTCACCCACCTGGCGCCCATGATTTTGGGCTGTTGCTTTGACTCTTGTGCACCACCTGTATAATGGAACCAAAGGACGCTTAGAGCTTCACCCACAATACAGCACCTGAAAAAGAATCAATACTTCAGCCCACTAGTCATTGCCTGAGTCACTCCGGTGCCAATATCCTGCTATACACATCACTTTACATCTTCAAAAATAAATAAAAAAAAAAAACAAAAAAACCCACAAACCAACCGCCACCAAACCCTAATATAGTCACATAGCCACTGGATGCATCTTTTATCCAACACCATGCACTGACCCACTGTCTTACAGTGCCCTGCTCGCCTCATCCATTGCTCTTTGGCGAGCGTTTGTCCCTCTGTACCTGGAAAAAACCCAATGGTAAACCAGTCAGCCAGGTGCTAATTAGCACCTGAACAACTGAAGGGGTCTTGTTTCATTCAGGAATACTGTCTAGACACCAACTGCAGTCTGCCATTAAAAAAATGAAAACAAACATTAAACCCCACACATACAAGCCTTAGCACTTTCAATCTGCTTCACTAGCACCAAACAGCCCTGCCTGGAAAGCTCTGATCATCTCCATTAAACGCTACGGAAATGACTGGCCCTGCCCATGCCTACTTGATCTACAATTATGATACAGCTTTTGCCTAGACAATCTAGGCAAATCAACGTGTTAACCATACAATCTTATGGCTGTTCCACCTACCCCTGACTCTGCAAGCCCAGGCAGGGCAGCTACACGCCAAGCATATCCACGTGCAGCTTAACACCACACAATGCTATAGACAATGTGACTCAAAGATCAAGTCAACACTCTCCGCAAGAAGAATGGCTTCCGGACCAGAGACACCCTTGTGCAAGAAGACCTGCAGGGCTGCAGTGCTGACGTGAAGGCTCTACGGCAATGCCATAAACATGTCAAATGTAATGGCCCACTACAAGAAGTTCCTGTCAAAACAGAGAGGATGTACACGCAAGAAGCCTGGCTTCAAGACCTGGGAACAGAAGGATGCAGGGAAGAAATCCCAGTCTGTGAAAAAAAGAAGGCTAGAGAACAGAGCTGCTCATGCAGCCAGGAACGACAATGCAAAAAGCAGACCATCCAAAAACATCCCAGATGCAAGCCTGATCTGTGCTTTAAGATTCTTATGCAAGAAAAGAAGTGCCTTTTGGATGCTATGCCAATGAGTACAGGCATTCGAGACCCTAGGGGTGGTGCCTGCCATGTCCCATAAGTGCAAAGAGCAACAAGGACATCAAGACCTGAGGAAAGTCTAAGACACAGAAGACAGACCACACAAAATACACAACAGACACATGCCAGAACTGCCCTGCCCGGCACACGTGGCCTACCCAGAGGTGACTGCTCCTGGACAGCCTCCTGCCTTACCCTGACTTTAAAACCCATCCCCTGCTACTCCTGATCTTGTCCTCTCCTCCCAGCCCCTCCCCCGCCCTGTTCCCTCGAACATAGCTTTCCAAAGGCTGGCTGAGAGAAACCATGACAAACACGTAACTGATACATTCCTGCAGTGACCAGGTTCCTCTGCGTCTGGAAAAAAAATAAAATAAAAAATAAAAAAAAAAAGGAAGAAACCACAGCTCTAGCAGTGAGCATCATGACACTAGATGCCAACCTCTTCCACAACACCCTCCTCCTCCTCAGAAGCACCATAACATTCTGCTCAACTGCTCCACACTGATCCCAGAGTCAGAGGCTGCAGCGACTATTATTTATGGCACCCAAGATACCAAGAAACACAATTTTACCATTGCACTTGTGCAAAATCAGCAGTCCTGTGCTTCTCCTTGGTGCTACCCAGCTCACCTCAAATGCAAGAGGCTAGAACACACCAGACTTCATTAACACCCTGCGTGAGCCAATGCAGGCAGGACACAGGAACAACCACAAAACCATGGATTAAGGCCAAATAACAAATTTAATCTCAATATCTCATGGATCAGGGAACCTCTGAAGCAGCAGCTGTGCAGAGGCAGGCAAGCAGGGGCCGCAGGCACTGCGGAGCAAGAGTCCTTTTGAGCAAGAGAGTCCTTGTTAGCAAGGCAGTGAGAGAGAGAGCACGCTCCCACTTGCTGTTTGGGTCTGTATTTCAAGGATTCTGGCAGGCAGAATTTTCTGCTGTGCTTTGATCTCTTCAACAGAAGGGCAAGAATCTCAGACATGTTTGATAAGGCGCCCCTGAGTCCATCCCAGGCCTAAGTTATCTAATTGCAGATGTTCTACTTGTTGAGCACACAAAACTAAGCAACAATTAGTGTGATATATGTTTTCCAGCACCCCACATGCAAGTCACTTGAGCGTATTTACAGTCCTCCTCACTAATCTTTCATTACTTTCCCACACACCCAAATGCAAAACCAGTATGAGTAAGACTAATAAACCTGCCTCCCTTAACTACCCATCCCCCAGTCACAAAGCTTTAGAAACGCCTTCTCTTCTCCCGAGCTGTCAGGGAAGAAACCCCACTTCTTCCAGACAGCTCCCAACCTGTTTTTGCAACCCTGAACCCCTTGCAGCAGCTGCTCCTCAGAAGCTGGTCTTCCAAGCCATGTCTTCATTCTGTGTGCACCTCCCATTTTCTGTCTTCCCATGGACTCTGGGCTCTGCTAGACCCACAAAATAAGTGAAGCCCTGACAAAAATCTATGAGGGGCCTGCCACAAACTGCAAAAGCTCTAGGGACACTGTGGTACTCTGTGGACAACAGGGAAAGGTGATGAACTGTACCATACCCTGAAAGACATTATGTCCTACATCCTTGCCGCTTTCTTGAAAAATGCTTAAACTCCATATACAGATGCACACAAGATGCTCTACCCTAAACCCTGCTAGATAATCTCACCATCAGTCCTAGTAAGAGAAATGGTATCAGTAACTTACACAGTATACAGCAAATCTAGTGAAAAAAACCACAATTCATTGTTCAATAAAGTCAAGAATTCCATGAGAATGCAACGCACCTAGAATAAGGAAAACCATACTACTAAGTCATTTTGCCATCCTTAAATATTCATTACAGAATAACTAACCAAAAAAACCCAAAACCAAACCAAAAGAACAGAGTTTAAAAGAGCAGAGTTTAAAAGCAAGCAAGCAGAGGAGTTTGCAAGCAAACAAAGCCGGCATACAAACAATCATTCTCCTACATATGCTGTTGAACCTTACCTGGTGCTGAAGGTGCTTCTTGAGATTTCTTACCTTTGCATCTCTAAATGCCCAAACAACTGAGCAAGCCCTAAAGCTGCAGTCAACTGAAGACTCAGCACTCAATTGCTCCTGGAAAAGCCCCAGTGCAGAAGTAGCTTACTGAGCAGAGGTCATGGTCAGACCCCAGACCCCACCCACCACCCTTCCCACAATTCCCTGAGAAAAGGGCAGGGCAAAGCCTCAGAAGCCATACAGACAGCCACGGAAGTAGGAGCTGTGTTTCTGTCTTGCAATAAGTTTACAGCAGGCTAAGAACCATACCTGTTGGTTTTTTTTTTTCCATTTGGGAGTTCTGTCTCATCTTCATGGATTATCATGCCACTTGTTGCTGTGCAGAAAATATTTTTATAGTGGCTGTTTTCTTTTTGTAACCTGAATTTTGGTCCTTAATTGTTGACCGTTTTCTGTACTGTTAGAATGTTAGAATCACGTCTTCTTGAAAAGAACCACAAGCATTTGCAATGTCCTGGAGGACCATAGAGCCATAGAGATTGACATCGGAGGACTGATGGCCATTTCTAGTGTCCTGGAGGACCGAACAGCCATAGAGATGAACTTCCGGAGGACTGTCGGGAGCTTCCGGTGACCTGGAGGACCAAAAGGCCATAGAGATGAACATCCGGAGGACTGACGGGCACTTCCGGTAACCTGGAGGACCAGAAGGCCATAGAGATGGACTTCCGGAAGACTGACGGGCGCTTCCGGTAACCTGGAGGACCAGAAGACCATAGAGATGGACTTCCGGAAGACTGACGGGCGCTTCCGGTAACCTGGAGGACCAGAAGACCATAGAGATGGACTTCCGGAAGACTGAAGGGCGCTTCCGGTAACCTGGAGGACCAGAAGGCCATAGAGATGAACATCCGGAAGACTGACGGGCACTTCCGGTAACCTGGA
>JAOXNO010000006.1:18795579-18839076 GCA_028565335.1 Limnodromus scolopaceus | reverse complement strand
GGAGGGCCAGGAGGCGTGGCCTGACCAGGGAGGGCCAGGAGGCGTGGCCTGACCAGGGAGGGCCAGGAGGCGTGGCCTGACCAGGGAGGGCCAGGAGGCGTGGCCGAGGCGGGCTTTAGGTGGGGCCAGGGAAGGCAGGAGGCGGGCCCAAGGGAGCGGGAGACGGGCCCGACGGGGCGGCAGATGTCGCCCCAGCTGCGGTACCGGCTTTTGGCGGAAAAGTCTTGAGCTGGGACCACCAATATATCCAGTGCACAGCCCTACTGCGCTCGCTGCTGCGTCCTGGCGAGCAAAGCCGACGCTGCACCTGGGGAGTTGCGCATGCGCAGTACAGCGCGCGTCAGAGCTCTCGCTGCTGCCACCCGGCGAGCAGAAGCCGATACTGGAGCTCAGGCATGTTTTCCCCAAATTAGGGCATTTTCTATATTATTCCATTTTGGGTTTTTTTCAGCGCTTTTCCACAACATAAAAATTGCCGGCTTTTGATTTTGGCCATAAGAACGGAGGTTTCTTTGCTTTCAGGCAGCACAAATCGATGCAGATTGAGCTTTCCCAGGAGCCCCAAATTTGGAGGGTTTTGGCCCTCCCCCGCCGCCGGGGATGGCGCCCAGCAACCTCTCCAGCGAACGGGTGGGTGTCGGGGCCGAGGGAGGGTGGGGAGTCCAGGCGGAGGAGACGCCCACTTTAAGTGAGCATCAGGTTTATTCCAGGCCCGGCTTGCCACCTTTACGACGGGGCTTGGAGGGTCCCCGGGACTATAGGGGACCAGCACACTTCCCTCTGCAGGGACGGGGACAGCCCGCTGCTCCCCCTCGGCATAGCCACTGGCAGCCCACCGGCAGCCAGGGTCCCATGGGATGAGGCTGGGAGGACAGTGCCATGAGCCGCCCTCTCCCTCCCACCTCCTTTCCCAGACCAGGAGCTGCACCCACCTTGGGCTCTCTACTGCCCGCCCAGGGTGGGCCAGTCCTGCTACGGCGGGTCATGCCCCTAAGGCTCACGGATAGCTTTTCATGTTGCAGGCATAGCAGCCCTCTGCTGCCACCCCTGTCTCCTCTGGCCCATTCACTCCAGTTCCCTGGGGGTGCTTAATGGCTCAGAGCTTCCCACATATCTCAGCTGTGGCAGCGTAGGGCTCAGACGCCACCATTCACTGCAGGCAGCCGTGTCTGAATACAGGTGATCTCTGCAGGAGGAGGTGCTGTGCTTGGCAGAGGTGAGGGTGAAGTCATGCAGGGAATGGTTTGGGGGTGCAGGCAGGTGCTGAAGCTACTGGCACAGTGTCTTGGCTGTGAGTAACGCTGGCCCAGGCTCGACTGGGGGGCTTACCAGCAAGGTCACATCATGCCAGGCAATGGCAGTACAGCCCAGCATCACCCAGCCTGTCCCCACTCCCTCCAGTGGGGGCGGCTGAGGCCTGCAGCTGAACCTGGACAACCACCAGCATCATCGCCCACATGCAGTCTTTAAGGTGCCTACATTTAATTTCTCTCTGCAAACCACCACACACAGCTAAGCTGCCCTTCATGGCTCAACCCATGGCGCTCTGCAGTTCGACCAGCCAAAACACACAGAGGGAGGATGCTCCAACACCCTCATGTAGCTCACCAATGGCAGCTCGTTGCATGGCATAAGGTCATGACTGAGCATACCATCATTGCGTAGTCCCTCCATGTCACTGCTGCATCATCATCTCACCCAGATTTCACCTCAGCATTATATTCTTCCTCCATTAATCACCATACTCTAGCAATTCCCTTATTTTTAATCTTTATAAGCAGAGTTTCCATTCTTCAACAAAATACTTAATGGAAAACACAGGGAGTCAGTTCCGAGAGTGAGCAGCAAGCCTGCAGAAGGGTGAAATTAAGAAAGACACGATGTTTTTATTTCATTGTCCCTCCCCAGCAAGGAGCAGTGGTGGGGAGGGCTCACCTCACCTTCTGGGCGCGATGCTACACAAAGATGAGAGCTGGTGGGGGGCAGACACAAACCTCCTGCAGCCCCTCCTGCACCCACAAGCCCTGGCACCCTGCCACGGAAGCAGCTACCCAAAACGTCCTGAAAGGGAAAGCCAGTGAGAGCTGTGCCATGCCATGAATAATTCAAGATAATTTTTTAAAATTATATATGGTTATATATATATGTATAATAATATATATTGGCAGTTGAATTAGATGATCATTGAAGGTCTCTTCTAACTGAAATACATCTTATATATTAGTTATATATTATTGATTTATAGCCCATATACCATAGTATTGTAAGAAAAATCAATAATAATATCATATATTATGGCACACTATAATACTATACTATTGTGGCATAGTATTAGGTTTTTTATATAAGTATATTATATTTATAATTATGAATTATAAATTAAGAAGCATTAAGAAGATGCTCCTCCTTGGGAGGGCGAGGTGTTCCTTTGTAGCTGCCCCATCTCCCCCCTCCCGAATTGCCCTACCTGGCTCCTTGCAGCCCGTGTCCGGTGCAATGTGGACGGCGGTGGGATGTGTTTCCCCGGCACTTGACACACACCCGCTTGTCCCGGTGCAGCTGGCGGCTCCAGGCCTGCCCGCGGCAGGGCGGCCTTACCTGCGTCAGGCGGAAATAGCCACAGTAGCTAGGGAGGAGGGAGGAAAAAGGGGGAAAGTTGGGGGGGGAAAAGGGGAAAACAGTGGTTGGAGAGTAGGTCAGAGGTGTGGTGTTTTCTCGATGGATTGGGGGAGGTGTAAAGGGGTGATGGGTTTGAGGGTACAAAGGGAACATGATTTCAGGGAGGGGGAGGTAGGAGGGTAATGGCTTTGTATGGGTTACAAAGGGGCCATGGTTTGCAGGGGTGAAAGGATAATGGCTCTTGGACAGGTGGGCGTGTGCATAGGAGTCATGGCTTTGCATGGGGGTGCAATGGGGCTATGGGTCTGGGGCAGGGGGCAAAGGGGCAACAGCTTTTGCAGGGTGCAAAGGGATCATGGTTTAGGGGCAGTGGGAAGAGTAATGGCTACGGAGAGCACGCACAGCTCTGACAGGGAGATGCAAAAGGGCCATGGATTTGTATGCGGAGGGGGTGGGTGGGGATGGGGTGTGCAAAGAGGAAATAAGGCTGGGATGGAGGAGAAGGGTATTGGCTCTAGGGGGGTGCAAAACGGCCATGGTTTGCGGAGAGGAGAAGGGTAACGGCTGGGGGGTGCAAAGAGGCCTTGGCTCTCGCGGTTGCAAAGGGGCCATGGCTGCAGGGGAGCGTTTGCAGAGAGGTCACAGCTTCAGGAAGTGGGGGGTACAGAGGGCCCCAGCCCCACACCTACCCAGAGGGCTCCTGCGGCAGTAGCTGTCCGGCTCCCCGCCAAGGATCCCTGAAGTCTCGGCTGAAGGAGTCAGGTAATATCTTGGCCACTTCTGGCAGAAGAGCAGCCAGGGTAGGGGACATGGATGGTTAAAGACAGCTC
Organism: Limnodromus scolopaceus; assembly: GCA_028565335.1. NCBI lineage: Eukaryota > Metazoa > Chordata > Aves > Charadriiformes > Scolopacidae > Limnodromus > Limnodromus scolopaceus. Next base: position 18,835,627 of record JAOXNO010000006.1, on the reverse strand, counting down.
AGGAGAGGCAGCGGGGACAGTCATGCTCGAGGGAGTTGGCAATCCCCGTGGGACCTGCATTACCTTTGGCTGCCCCGCAGGTTGGGTGCTCCCCTAGGCAGCCACGGCGCTGCTTGAGGTCAGGACAGGGCTCCCCTCCATGCCGGGGCGGGACGGTGACCTGGCGGCTGCGGGCCTCGCTGCCAACCCCACACAGGGAGCTGCACCCACTCCACGGCCCCCAGGGCCCCACCACACAGCCCACCGCTGCTGGCAGGCCAGGGAAGCAGAGAGGGAAGAGAGAGCTTCAGTGGCATGAAAGATGGAAGGAGGAGAGCAGAGGAGGGGCAGCACAGGAGAGGGGGAAAAAGAAGGGTCAGGGTGACCCTGTCAGTCCCTTTCCCCTGCCCCACCAGCGCAGTGGTATTGTGCACCGCTTCCGCAGGCCTTTGTCCCCACGCCACTGCCACAGCTCTGCATCGCGCTGAGCTGGGACCCCACTAATCTCCCCAGAGATTAGGGAAGGCTGACTGTTGCAATTGTCATGGGGGCCGCGGCCAGCACCACCCCGGGTTTGGGTCCCCAGGGTGGGCCGGCTCTGCACCCCCCTAAGACTACACTCCCTGTTTTGTCACCCACAGAGCAGCCCCTGGTTCCAGTGTCCCCAAGGCAACACAGTGCCCGCAGCAGTGGCGGAGGTGAGACTGAGGCTTGTCTCACTCAGGTCCCACACTGATGATTTAGGCTTACAACGACAGGGCTACTATCAGCTGCAGACCAGAGGTCACCCCTGCGGGCTCTCTTATTGCACCAGGAGCAGCCAGATGGTCAGCATGGAAAAAATCAGGATATTGCTCCAAATCCAGCCCAGTCGGCATCCCCAGTTGCATCCTGTTACTGCTTAAAGTACAGGGCTAACAGATAATAGCAAACACCTGCCACCAAAAGCAGCAGCCCAGGCTGGCAACCCCAGTCCCAGGGCTCCCCCCCAGTACGGGGTCCATCCCATCCCAGCACTCACCGGCACGGTGGCACGCAGCATGGTAGTCCTCGCAACAGTCGCCCGTCCTCTCGCAGTACGAGTCGCAGTAGCAGCGAGCCCGAAGGGTGCCTGGCACCCAGCAGGCATTGTTCCTGCCCGGGCAGCACTGATGCGAGCAACTGCCCAAAGCACCTGCCAGGTAGCTGGTGGCCAGCAGGCAGCCCCCGCAGAGCAGCAGGCCCCACATGGTACCGGGTGCTGACAAGCCCCCGCGAGGGACAGCTTTCCCCCTGCGCCGGCAAACACCGGGCGAGGAGCGAGGGCTGCAGCAGCAGTGGCGCTAGAAGCCCTGGCTGCACCGCCCCTGGGCTGGGCAGTGGGACAAAGCCCGTTCCCTTCTGCTCCACTGCCCCTCACTATCCCAGCTCTTCCCTCTGTAGCCAGGGTAAGGAGTTAATAAAATTAACCGGGATAGTTAATAAAATCCTATGCGCGGGATAACGCAACCACAAAGCTGCGCGGGAGCATCTGCGAACGGGCACTGCTGGGCTGATGCTGACGCTCTCCCGCCAGTGCCAGCTTAGCCTCGGGGGACAATGGGATTTGGGTGTAATAGGGGACCCCATCCCCGATCCCGATCCACACCGCAGGAGTCGCTCGCTGCCCACTCAGCACTGCCTGGACGCCAATGCAGCTGCTAAAGCCAGACTGATTTTATTCAAACTGTGAATGTAAAACAGAATAATAATAAAAAAAAAGAATTCAACCCTCAATGGCTTCAGAGCAGAAAGCCACAGGTAAACCATGCCCGGGCTTTCTTTCTCCTCCTTCACCCTGCCATGTTAAGGCTGCGTTCGTCACTGGTGACAGGAGGGAGGAGGGATGGGGCAAGACCCGTGTCCCACAACCCCCCAGGTTCCTTCAAGGGAAGTTTGGCACAAATCCAGCAGGGCCGAGCACGGTGTGACGCAGGGCAGGGTTCCAGCCCCACGGCAACGGGTGTTAGTGGGTCAGCATGAAGCTCTAAAAGCTATAGGATTACCTACGGGGCTGCAGCATGGCAGCAGGAGGGCAGATGGGGGGAATGTGGCAGAAGAAGGGGTTCACACCCCTGGCTGAGGGGCCAAGTCTGTGGCACAGGGCTGTGTCTCCTCACCCCGGCTCACACACGCGTCTCAACTGCAAATGGCAAGTGATGGGGCACCCGGCTCACCCCAATCTCGGCCCCGCAGTGACAAGAACAAAAGGCCTGGCTGCATGTGCCATTTTGGGAAGCAGCTTCTCAGCAGCCTGGAGCTGAGTGGGACCCCGAGGCTGGGATGCTGCACCTCAAGTGGTATCAGTGCCATCAGGGAGGAGGGAGAAAGGAGCCTAGGGCCAAGAAAGCGAGTTGCTGCCCTTCCATCCCAGGGGGTGCAAGGCTGATGGCCCCCCCCAGAGCTGCTGCACGACCTGGTGCACCGCTCCCAGCCAGCGGTCAGCCCCAAAAGCCTCTGCCAGCTTCGATGCCTGGTGCACAACTTGGCCGTTGCATCCCCACGGCTTCGGAGGACTATCAGCATCCCCAGAAAGAGTTGTCCTCCCGGGGCACAAGGCCACCCTCCCAGGGGACACCTCACCCTGGATAACTGGCACTCGCAGGTGATGCAGGACCAGGGGGAAATGTCACCAGGGGATTGGGGCGGGCATAATCAGGATGCTGGAGGTCTGGATGCTGGGATACTGCAGCCTCCACACTCCTTTTGGCACACAACTAATAATTTGGCCTGCTACAGAGCCTGTTCCTAAACATGAAGGTGGCTGGGTTTGGGGGGAGGGCACGCGTGTGGGGCAGACTTGGCCCCGGGCAGCACCGGTGGGCCGCTGCGGGCTTGGTCACGGCTTTCCAGCTGCAGCCCCACGGGGCAAGGGAGGCTGGGGTGCCCTGGCCCGGCCCCCTCAGTCTGTTTTCCACACCTTGTTGAGGAACTTGACCACCTCATCGTAGATGACGAAGACAATGGCCACATCGAGGCAGACACGGCCTAGGCGAGGCACCGTGCCCTTGTAAAACCTGGGATAGAAGGAGGCCATGGGGCTGGGTGCCCTTGCAGCCCTCTCCCCCGCCAGCCCCCCTCCCTCCCCAGCCACTCCCGTACCACCCCTCGCCCACCCCCACCACAGTGCTTACGCCAGGGGCCCTTCATATTTCATGATCTGGTAGGCACAGTCCCAGGTGCTCTTGTACTTGTGAGCTTCCAGCCCCTGCGGGACAGGAAAAGCAAGGTCAAAGGCTGGAGCCGGGGGGGGCATCCAGGGGGATTCTGTGGGGGAGGCAGAGAGCTCAGGGTATGGCATGAGAAACCAATCCCCCTTCACCACTGCAGGACACCAAACCCAGAGGGAACATCCCCACCTTTCAGCACCCCAACAGCCTGGCTGCAAGAGGGCAGTGTCCACAGCCATCTCCCAAACCTCGCAAGCAGCAGGCGCCTGCACCGGGGGCTGCACAAAACAGCTCCCAAACAGCGTGCAACCCTAGCCTGCTGCAGGCACAGGCATCTCCCAGTGCCGTACCTGCATCCTGGTCTTCACCACGTCCAATGGGGTGTTGCCAAAGACACTTGCAGCTCCGGCGAGGGCTCCAAACACCCCCGTGACGAAGGGGTTGATCACCTTGTTGGGATCATCCCCTGGGAAGGAGGAGAGGTTGAGAGCAGAGAGGTGGTGTGGGGATGAAGCACAGCAAGGTCCCAGGTCCAGCTGCTCACGGTCAGGGCTGGTGCTACGCTGAGTCAGGGGCTGAAGGCATTTGGAGGGGACTGTCCAGCAGCACCAGCCCCACAGAGCCCATGCAGCACCGAGGAGCTCAGGGTGAGAGTGGAGGTGATGCCCTAGCATTGAGACTCTTCAGCCCTGCAAACTAGGTCCCCCCTACCCTGGCTTTCCATCATGAGAGCCTGATCCACGAGAAATGAAAGATGCACTGGTGGAAAGCCCAAGCCCAGCTCCAGAAGACAGGCTCAGGGAGTGGCAGCTCAGCCAGGGTGACCGAGGGGGATGGGAGCACTATACCTTTGTACCAGTTCTTGAGGGAGGTCATGACGAAGAAGCGGATGGCTTGGTTCGATCCTTGCTTGAGGACAGTTGCGGTTAAGCCCTGGTAGGTCCCCTTTAGTCCTGCAGCAAGAGAATGCATTTGAGGGGAGCACCAGCCTCACCCAGGCAAAGAGAAACCTCCCCAGGCAGCCGGTCCCAGCCTGCACCCATCCCCCACCTCCCACTCTGTCCCCTCAGTGCGGTGTACTGGAGGGAGAGAGGACAGGAGATCACTTCCCCTGGACTCACCCTGTTCCCGAACGATCTCCCGGACGCCATGGAAGAAGCCACGGTATTTGGGCTTGGGGGAGCACTGGTCATGGATAAACTTCACCTGCAGGGAGACGACACACTCATCCCAGCTGAGGCAAGGGGATGATGCACCCCTGAAAGGCTGCCAGATGGCTCTCACCTTGCTCTGGGGACAGTCCCAAGAGCAGAGCTGACCCACGTGGCCAGGCAATGCCAGATGAGAACACAGGGGATGGCTACAACCCACAGCCAGCAGTGCATTTTGCAGAGGAAAACCTGGCAAATTGCCTCTGCAAGCAACAGCATAGATTTTACAGCACTAAAACAGGGGATGGGATGGCTCCTGTGTAGGGGGGCTCCCCCCCTCCCACCAGAGCAAGGAACGGGCCACAGCCACTGGGCCCGACCTCTCCATGGGGCTTTCCAGCATCAGCTTTTCCCTTACAAAACCAGCCTGAGCAAACCCATGTGGTCCCAAGGTCCCCGAAAGCTGGGCATCCCTTGCTGCTGCCCCATCCAGGGGAGGGGTGCCAGGGCTGGGGGATGCTGGCAGCTGCCTCCCACCTTTATGGTCTCCATGGGGCAGACCACCACCACAGCCTCAGCCACACCGGCGCCCAGCCCGCAGATGAGGCCGCGCGTGCTGTCCAGCCGCCCCTGCTCATCTCTCATCTGGTTGCTGAGGAACTCGAACATCCCGAACCTGCGGAGGAGCCACCATGCCAATCCCCAGGCACCCAGCTTGGGGGCTGCAGCCAGTCCTGGGTCTGTCCCCAGCAGCAGCCAGGCACCCTGCGAGAGCACCCTGCCAGTCGAGGAAAGCACCCAGCTTTGGCAAAATGCCACTGGGGACATCGAGGCGAAACCCACCCCCTCATTCGCTGCCCCCTGGGGTCCCCTCCACTTACCCCGTGCCACAGGGACACCTACCTGACAGCAGCCTTAGGGATGGAGCCGTATACCAGCGAGCTGAGCCCCCGGTACAGCCCCCGGATGCCATGGTCACGGACGGTCTGCTTCACGCAGTCCCCTGTGGCAAAGCACAGCAGCATCACCATCACCAGCCACGCCAAGGGCCACCATGCCACGCCACCGCCCGCCCCGCCAAATCCCACTGCCTGCCCCAGACCCAGCCAGGCTTATGCAGCGTCTGGATCCAACCGTCAGGTTGGGGCAGGGCACCGGGTGTGCACTTACCGATGCCCTTGTAGCGGGGAGGGTTTGCCTTCTCGTCCAGCTGTAGCTGCGTCTTCACATACTCAGTGGGGAATGTGATGCAGATCTCTATTCCTCCGGCCAGGCCACCTGGGTGGGAGAGGAGGGGATGCCAGGACTGAGAGTAGTGCCGTGCACATCCAGCGCTGTGTGGCAGCTGCCAGCTCCATGATGACTGAGCCTGAGACTTCTGGCAGACAGGTCTGGGCTGGGATGCGGTGTCCCTGTCCTCACCAAAGCCCTGGGGACTTCACATGGCAGCAGGACCCCATACCAACCTGGCACCCTGTACAGGCATTACTGTCTGGCCATGGGAAGAGCCGGTGAGACGACCAGCCAAAGGAGTGGGAAAACACCGCACCTATGGCTGCTGTTTCAGCATTGTTTCCCCCTCAAAGGCACCTCTGGAGGTTGCCCTCCAGAGCCCTGCACATGATCTGCCAGCACACGCATTTGTAAACCCGACAGAGCACAACAGAGCTGCGTGAGGCCCAGCACCGCTCCCCCAGCACCAGAGGGAGCCCATTTGCAGACCTGGCCATGCCAGCGCATAAGTGCAATTATCATCAAGCCTGTTCAGCCACCCTGGGCTCGCGCAGCGGCAGCTGCTGGGCGCTGATTACACCGGCTGAAGCCTTTCCCACTACAGCCCAGGGACACACCGGCAGCAAGCAACAGCAGCTCTGAGTGGTTCGGCTCCCCATGGCATGCTGGAAACACCTGCAGCTGGTCCCGTCACGAGCTGTGCCTGGGCAGCAGAGCCAACCCCAGCTGGGCTGGAGGTCCCAGGAGCTGGGCTCGCCCCTGGCAAGCTGACAGCCACACAGCTCTCGACTCCCTGCATCAAAGTGCAGCAGGAACTCTTTCTGCTGGGGCAAGGAGGAAGTGCAGGGCTGAGCCAGGCTCCCCCAGGCCTCACAGGGCCAAACTCTCCTGCAGCCTAGGCCAGGGTAAAAGTCAGCACTGGGTCAAAGCCCCTAACTGGTGGCCTCCCCAGGCCGGGGTGCTGGGGAGCCCTGAGAGAGCCCTGGGAGAGCTGCTGAGGGCTTTGAAACCTGTTGACTCGGACTTTAACCAGCAGCTTCAGCTCTTGCAACACCACAGAGTCAGCAGGAACAGCCAGCAGCAAGCGCTCGGGAGGTGAAAGAGCAAGCAGGGCAGCCCGGATGCCGAGCCAAGGTTCTCGGCTATTAGCTGGATGCAGTGGAGCCAGAGGAGAGAGGACGTCCTTCAGGGAAGGTTGCTCTGCCCAGCCACGGAGAAGGTGCCTCCGGAGGGGGGATCCTGCTCCCGGCGCCAGGAATGGCTCCTCGCCTGCAGCGAGCCTCCAAGTGCCCTGATGACAGCAATCCCAACCCTGCAGGCCCCGGGGGGGAGGGAGCGGAGGAAAAAATACCTTTGTCAGCCACTTGGCATGGTTTTGCCAGAAAAAGTTTAGCTCTCCTTTGCAGAGGGGTCAGCAGTTATTCAAGGACGCAGCCACAGCCCTTGGGCACTGCTGGGGAGAGCTGGCGTGAAGAAGAGGGTTTCTGAGGACAGTGGGAAGGTGCTGCCCCCGCGATGCTCACACAGCGTGTGATGGCATCAGCACATCCAGGTTCAGCTAATGACCTCAAACCCCGTTAGCAAGTAGCTTCTGGGGACACTGCCAGCTACCCCCCAACCAGCACGCCCCTGGGACCCCAGCTCTGGCACCCTGGACAGGGTGGGTGCCGAGGGCAGGGCAGCCATGACAGGGAAGACGAGCAGAGCCCCAGGGGCTGACACAAACTAAGGCCGCACAGCTGCAGCTGGCACTCCCTGCAAACCCTTACCCAGAGGCAAGCGAGCACCCACTGCCCTGTTTGGGAGCCACAGAGGGGCAGAAGGCTGCACTGGCCCTCTGCCACTCCTGCAAGTGACTGTGCCTGCCAAAGCATCCTGCTCCTGCAGACAGAGCAGCAGGACTCTGTGCAGCTCTGATGAGAAGTGATCACCCGGAGAGCCATTTCAGCCTCTCCATTTTAAGGGTAATTTCACATGCAGACACACCAAGCACCTGATTTCCACACAAAAAGCTCCTTTTAACTTCCTATTCAGCGAGATCCTTTCAGGCCAGAGAACATTATTCCTAAGGGCCTGGAAGCAAAGCAGCAGAGCTCTCCCGGGATCTCATTGCCTGAAGATTGCCCCTCCTGCTGGCTGCACGGCTCAGGGCAGCGGGAAGGCACAAACAGGCTTCCAGCTCCTCTCCAGAGGAGAGGCAATCCTGCCTGCCTCATGGATGCTATGCTTACAATTCTTGTCTTGATGCCCTTCCTCATTAGTCAAGATAGCTTTCAGAGCTGGGGAAATAAAAAACAAAAGATATAAAGAATCAAACACCAGCAGAGTGCTACAAATCAGGGAGGCAGAAATACCCACCACCAGCTCATGACAGTCCTCTGCAGTCCAGGTGCTGGCTGCCCCGTCAGAAGCACAGATCTCTCTCCCTGCCACGAAGGGATTGAGCCCCTCTTGGCAGCCACGCATGCTGCTCTTGAGCCACGCCATTAACATAACCCAGCTAAGGGCAGCGGTGGAGATACCCTACCGTGCCTGCAGCGGTGAAACGGGTTTAACAGGCTCCTCCCCACCTCCTCCCCACCGCCATGGGCCATCTTGTGAAACAGGATTGGGGCAGAGCCTGGCTCCAGGAGCAGGCAGGTGCCTCGCTGGGGACACTGCTCTTCCAGAGAGCTTGCTTTCAGCAAGGCTAACACCGGCGGTCCTCACCTGAGCACCTCCTTCGGCCACGCATGGCCTTTCACCACCCGTCCATAGCCCCATCCTTGTGGAAAAACCACCACAGGGGCTGCTCTGCAGGGAAAGATCTTATATGGCACCGAGATCAGGGAGGGCTGCTTACCCAAATCAGAATGCCAGAAGATTACCCCGTTTTGGTTAGAAGGGTAAAGACACATTCTGCAACAGGTCAGCTTGTCTCAGAGGGCATCCATACCCTGCACTGGGGCTAGGGCTCTTGGACGGTGTCCTATCTGATAGGGGCAAGGCCAGAGGGGGCACGGGGGTTCAGCATGTCCCTTGGTAAATACACACGTGGCCGCTTTTGTCACAGGAGCATGCTGCGGCCAGGCCGGTGAAAGTCTGATCCCCCCACCAGGGATACACAGAACAACAAACATGAAACGCGCCTCCCTGTACCCCATGCCATCGGGTGGGTAAACAGCCCTGAGCAAACAGTGCTGCAGATAAAGCTGTGGATGGGATGGAGTAATTTGTCCCTAACCTTACTGGAATTGTCCTGTTTCAACAGGCCATCCTTTCACAACCTACTCATTCATCGCCTCTTTGCATTTACCTCTCAGTGGGCCAATATTGCAATAAATCATTATTATATTTTAAACTTCTTGGCTGTAGGTATGATGGCAGAAGCCATTTCCTTTTGCTCACAGTCACAGCCTGCAATGCTGAGATCACCTTTGGGGACTGCCAAGTCCCACACCCCAGCTCAACTCACCTTCACCCCACTGCCCTGCGCACCCCGAGGCCCCGGCTCTGCTGCCGAACTGGCTCCCGGCCAACCCATCACCCTGCTTCAGATACCTACTTTAAGCGTGCAAAAATCTTTTAAAAACAGGCAACAGGGAGCTGATGTCAGGGCCCTGGGCTGCTAGACACTTCCCCCAGCACAGCCCCATCGTTGGATGAGGGAGCCACTGCTGGGACCAAGGCTTCCCTGAGGACAGGCTCTGGGCCCCAGCCACCAGCCCAGGGCAACGACTGCTGTACCAGGCACTGGAGCACAGGGAGAGAGAAGAGGTGGCAAGAAATCAACCCCTGCTGTCAGGAGGTGACCCGAGACCTCAGGGCACTGCATAGGCAGGAGCACGGAGGCTGCATTGGCATGCACCACACAAGGCCATCAGAGATGAGAGACGCTGCAACATCCCTGAGCTGTCAGCTCGCAGTGCTCATCGCCTCTGGGAAGACGGATGGCTCCTTTCGATCGTTCACATCAATCCAAAGAAAATGACTGCCTGCAGAATGTCAAGCAGAGCATCACACATGCAAATATCTAAAAAACTCATATTTCAAAGCCCAGGGTTAACCCCAGCTCACACAGAATTCACTCAGACTGAAGAAACCGGGCACCTCGATGTGGTTTCCCAGTCCTGGGGCTGACAGCTCCCTCCCACCAAAACCCTTGGGGACGCTGTAGGTTTCTGCAGAAGCCGCAGTCCATGAGGGCTCACAGGCAGGCAAGGATGCACTCATTGCCAGCATCTCCTGCCCACTCTCCAAACAGATGACAGGCAGGAGAGGCAACCTCGGGGGAAGCCACAGCCAGGTGTGATGCATCAAGAGCCAGCAGCCCTGATGAGACCAGTTCCCTCCACACTCACCAATCCTTCCCCACAGCCGTGTTCAGCCCGCCACCCGGCAGCCCCCCAGCCCAGCATCAAGGCAGGGAACATCCTCTACTCTGCTGTGAGCACCAGTCATCCATATAAAAACCAGGAAGTGTGCTGGACCACAGTCATTCCCAGCAGCACAACCTCTCTCCCAGGAGGGCAATGGCCCTGGAAGCCCAGGTAGACTTGAGACTTTTGGGAAAGGAGTCCTACTCTGCAACAAGCAAGTCTCAGCTTTCACACCCAGTCTCTGACTCCTCTCCTCTGTAGGTACAGCATTTCCTAAGAAAGATCATATCAAGAGATTTACAAAGAAGAAGAAACTGAAGCTCCAATTACTGCTTTGCTTCTAATGTGATCCTGGACTCTCTGCTAAATGTGTGCTTCGTGCCCTACCCTGCAGGCTCTTCTCTTTCTCCCTGCAGAGTCCCTGCTGCCCACGCTTCTCCCGGGATATTGGTGTCTGCCACTGCTATTTCCCAGCGGTACTCAAAGTTTATAGCAAACATCAGAGCAACAGCCATGACCGTTGCAAGGTCTTTCCACATTAAGCACCATGTAGGACAGCATCCAGGCACGCTGCCTCCCTGACCAGGCAGGATCAGGTGTAGGCAGGAACGCCAACTGTGCACCAGCCCTCGGGTGAGCCGACCTATCACGTGAAGAGCAAGGCAGCTAGGAGCTTCTCCGTGGGAGGGAGCAAACCCCAGACTTCAAAGTTGGCTAAAAACAGAGTAAGACTGTACTTAACTCTGGGCAGGGCAGGCAAAGACTTTCATCAAATGGCTGCTGCTAACCAGGAGCAAAGTTCTCAGGAGGAAGGCAAGGGATTGCCTGCGAAAGGGTGAGGACCATTCGCAGTGGGCTCTAAGTAGTCCCGGCAGGCTGGCCGGAGCTGATCTAACGGCCCTGCAGTACCAAACATCCCAGCAAGGAGCCCCCCAGGGAAACACAGGGGTGACCACCAGCACTCCTGCCTAACCACACGCTGCCTTTATCTCAAGCTCCCCGCTTGCCCACTGCGGTGTGGCGCCATGCTGGGAGCTGCACAGTGGACCGGCAGCAACCATCCTCGCAGGAGGCTGGCAGGAAGGACAAGAGCCTGCTGGGCTAAAGGGATTGTTTGGAAACCGTGGCACAGAAAAGGAAAACGGGCTGTAGGGGAGCTGGAGACACGGCTGGACTCCCAGGTCTGCCTACTAACAGGTTATTACCCAGCAGAAGAGACACGAGCTGGTCCTCAAACCAGCTCATGAGTTCAGATGAAAATTATGCTAGCTTTACAACAGGTAACTGATCCAGGAGATGAATTAGAAAGACCCAGATAATATCAATTTCAGCATAAAGCCTGCATGTTTACCAGTGTTTTAACGAAGTTGAAGCTAAGCCATGTTATACCAAACCTCAGCATCCTACAGCCATGTCCCTTCTGACCCGGTGCCAGGTTCCCCAAACCAATTTTGTACCATCAGTTCAGGGCCTAGTGGACTCTTTCCCTGGCAAAGGTGGTACAGGGGTCGGGCAGTGGCAGGAATCCGCACCCACTCAGCTCTGCCCTCTGGAAGCCCAGTCTGCCGTGGAGCACCCCCAATCACTGCCAGGACTAAGTGATGCCCACCCAACCGGCCAGGACAGCCAAGCTGCCTTCGTGTGCTTCGGCCACACACAGCCACAGCACTGGCAGCAGCACAGGCTGTGCGGTCACAGCAAGGTGAAGTGCTGCCTTGGCACACGACCACTGCTTGGACAAAAGAGAGCCCATTAGCAAATTAATTTTTAACTTTGCGTTTGTCTGTTGCGACAACTGAAGAAGAAGAGCTCTTAGCAGCCAGAGCTTCACTTGTGCCTCTTCAGAAGAGCCAGTCCCAGCATGCTCAGGTCTGGGTAGCACGAGGGAGCTGTGCCTTCCTGGCAGAGGATCTCAATTACACACAGGGCCTGGGAGGAGATGTGCATCCAGGATGGGATGACGGCTGCTTATTTAAGTCCACCAAAACAAGGCTGACGAAGCACAGCGCGGTAGAAGATCCATCTTGAATACCTCCACCTCTCCAGAACGTTGAGCTTGGGAGCACGTGCCCTTGCTGTGCAGACAGAAGTCAGATGAGAAATCCTGAGAGCATCACCAAACCTCTTAAAGTCAGCAGAGACAGCCACAAATGGCACTTCAGCCCCTCAGCAAGGGGCTGGAGGGCTGAGCAGATCAGGATGCAGGGAGTTAACAGCAGCTTTCTCCTACTTTTGTGGTTCTCTAATGCAATTAGATGCCGCAGAGACTTGGCTGGGCTTCTGCCCATTATCCAATTACTCTGATTTGCTGCGTGCGAGGAGAAGACTACCATCTCAATTGGGTCTGTCTTCCACCTCTGCAGCCTCACATGGACCCAGAAGGGCTCCTCCGAGGGGGAGCACGTGCAGCTTTGTGCTGTGTTGCCCAATGTGACGCCTGGCAGAGGCCACAAGCCCCGTGTCCTTTCCTTTACACCAGAACAGCTTCCATACACCCACGGCAACTCTCTGGCAAAGGAGAATGGGGAAGCGTGCGGCTGCCTCTTTCAGCAATATGGCAATAAGCTATCCACAGCTGATGATCCATGATTACAGCCCTAAACAAAGGCTATGAAAGTCCCCTGGGACACTGGCCCAGGCAGCGAGAATCTGATGCACCACACTAGGCAGTGAGTTGGGAAGACTGGATGCGAAGCAAGCTGCCTGTCTTCCCCATCCTAAACACTTGTATTCATTTCTCATGGCGCTGCCATCTCCAGCAATTCTCTGGAGCTGCGCAAGGGGAGGCCGACCGCCACAGCAGGGGCGGTGGCACAGCTGGAGCGGCAAGGGCTTGACTCCCTGCACCCTGGCAGGGCGGGCACAGCTTTGTTTCTCCCGATCCCTGCTACAGGAGGCTGAAGCTCTACCCTTAGAGGGGAGCAGAGACTTGGACAGACAAACAAAGGCGCAATCGTAGGAGGAAGAATTGGCTGGAAAGCACAAAAGCTCTAAACATGCCAATCAAGTGGAGACCACGGTGGCTCATTTCAAAGGGAAGACACTAATCTCCACTCTAGAAATAGTCCTGCGAGTGGCAGGAGAAACCAGGGAGCTAATGAACGGCTACAAAGGAGTTTAACAAGCCTTTGACAGTCTTGGACTCCATTCAGCTCAAAGTTCAAACCAATTAGAAGCAGAAGGGAGGGCATTAACTCTGCAGTTACTGCTGTGCTTAGAGCCTGTTTAGATCCCATTGAAATGGCCAGAATTGGATGAGAAAACATGCCCCGATCCACGGGGTCCGACGCCGAGACACAAAGGAGTGGCCAAGAAGCTGTAAGAGGAGCTATAAAGCAGTATGCAAGACACGGCTGGAGCATTAAAAACCTAAGCGCTGCCGCTTCAGCTTTCTCCCTTAACGTCTTCGGGGGGTGCATGAGGAGGTCCCCTGCTGCTGCCTCTTCCAGCTCCCTCCTGCTAACGTGAAAATCTAGCTACAAAAAGCTAAACCTAGCTAACCTTGCTAAACAACGCTACTGCCGAAAGCCCTCCGTTTACCCTGCGTTACTGTAGCAAGTACCCCGACACCTCCCCAGCGAGGCCACCGGTTGCAGGAGCAGCCTCACAGGGCGCTGCCACGCCCGCCGGGAGCGGCGGGAGCCCGGGGAGCCGACGCCCAAGCTCGGGACACGTCTGCTGGACTGCTCTGGCTGCCGCCAAGGGGAAACCCCGCTCCACCGAGGGGCTGCAGCGGGAGAGCGGCGTCTCATGGGCCGGCTCCGGGGGCTGCCGCGGCGGGGCGGGCGGTCCCAGCGGGTCGGCAGAGACAGAACTCCCGCAGGGAGCGCGCTGCCTCCGGGGCGGCTCGCGGCAGCCCCCGCCCAGCGCGGATGCCCGCGGCGGCCCCGCCCGGGGGGCGCTTACCTGCCAGAATAGCCTTGCCGGGGTGGGTGAGCTTGGCCTTGCCGGCGGGGGCGGCAGCGGCCAGACGGCGGGGCGCGGCTGGGGCGTGCATGGCCGCGTATCCTGCGCTGCCCGGCGGCGGCTGCCGGGGCCCTATTTCAGGGCGGCGCCCGCGAAGGGGCGGCCCCAGTGGCGTCACATCCTCAGGCGGAGGGGCGGGGCGGGGCCGGTGAGGATGAGCCGGCGGCGGCAGCAGCGAGAACCGGAGGGGACTTCGCCGCTGCGGGAATGGCGATTTCTTACCCCGCTTCCGGGAATCCCTGGAGAAATCCCTCCGCGCGGGTTCCAGGCGGAGGCGGGAGGCGTAGGGACTCGCCTGGCGCTGCCCAGCGCCCCCGGAACAGCCTCAGGCAGCGCCCCCGGGCGCCCTCGGCCAGCACTGGCTGCAAAAAGCACTCTAAAGCCCCCCCGGTCAGAGCGCCCACTGCTCTCGGCCGCAGGTGGACTTGGCCTCCAGGTGCCCAAGCGCCCTTCAAACGGGTGAGTTTTTTTCTGTTCTCGTGGCCTCTGCTTGAAGCATTAACGCTTCAGTCGGTGAGGAGACAAGGAAAGGCCCCGGGCAGTGACCACATGTAAACACCTCACGCTGTAACCAAAGCATGCTCACTGCCTGTGACTGCAGACACTTTGGGCTTGTTTCAGATAATGTTTAGTTTTTTAGGGGATGCTCCTAATGCTCCTAAATAACAGCTACTCAGTGCTCAGGTTAGCAGTAGTGGAATGGCAAAAATAAGATAAATCCTTTCAAGGATGACAAACAAATGGAAATGCATTTGGATTTCTGATTAATGTCTGCAGCTCTTCGCTACCTTTCCATCAAGTTACCATATCACATTCAATTCTGCTTGTAGACACGTATACCCACTGATGCGAGGCCATGATCAACTTCACAGCAAAGCCTAGCTCTCACAGATTTCTGAATCAAGTCAGAAAGGCATCATCCTGCCCAAGAAAATACTATGCCACATGCTTAATTCTCATCGGCCTCAGTGGGATCCACAACAGTGCTTACTTTGCGGAACAGGGAAAGGATTATTCATACTTAGTCGCATGCAGATTGCAAGCCATCTCAACTTGACCTCCAAGAAGCTGCTAACAACACCTGTCAGCAGAAAGCCTGAAGGAGAAGAGCGTCTAAGGAAGATAAGCAACCCCTGAAATACCAGAGGCTGCAAAAGGTGCATATTAAATCCTGTAAGTTACTTACATGAAAGTAAAGACTTGACCGGACTTGTATGGTCAAGAGCATCTCCTAGGAAATGGGTGGTCAAAGCATACAAGAGCAGCTATTGTTACGGAAGGGTATAAAGTTCTCCATCTTACGGTTCTCAGTTCAGGAATTTTCATGGAAATAACTTTCTGACAATCTGAACCCATTTCCCTTGCTGCAGCTGGCTCATTTCTGCTACCATAGAAAGATAAAAGAATTGTGAAATACATAGTCAGGTGCTATTGCAGCCTGTACACCTCACGGCATCCCTCCAGGCCCTAATAAACCAAATTAAAAAGAACTACTGTAGATGAAAGCAACTCCCATGATTTTTTTTAAATGCAAGCACTGATTGCCGACAGAGCTTTCTGATCCTAGAAAGCACATAAACAATGACCACACTTGATCAGTTCCAACTTATCCCTCCCTTGCCCCTACCCAAAATGAGGTGGGGTTTTGCGTTGGTTTTTTTGTTTGTTTTTTTGGGGGAGGTTTTTTTGTTTTTTTAATTGGCACAGCTTGGTGCACACCATAGTTTCAGAGACCACAAGTGGTCAATATAGGGCAGGTAACTTCCTACTGTGTGCCCTTGAATCGGAGAATCTGAACCGTTACAACTCATCAACTACTACAAACCTTCCCATGCATTGATCTACATCACTTGGGGTCTTACGGTAAAATAAGAAAACTCATTTCCTCTCAGGTTCCCTGACAGAACAAAAGATCCCCTCATATGTAACAGATCCTGCGCATAATGGGCTTCAAGGAGAAGTGATCATATTGAAGGTTTGAGTCAACATTTCCTCATTTCAAGCGTGCACAGCAGGAGCTACTGTAACTATAAGAAAGAGGATGCTATTCCAAAACAACCTGCATGATTCCCACTTGAGCACACATGCAAAAAGAGCTCCTGTTGGTACTCAAGATTATTCACTGAGATTACCGAGACTCAGCCCCGCAAGAGACCAGCAGAAGTCCCTGTTATATTAACATGTGAATGTTAATGACTCATCTCTGAAGACGAGTGAAATCCGAGTACTGCACACAGCATGGACAGATTATTCTGCTGCCAGAGCATGGTCATGCTTCGCTTACGGCATGATATATTACTAAAATAAACTATCCAGGTGAGAAACCCTGTTAGCAGTTTACCCTAGATGAGACAATTTCCCCACCCTCTAACTGAAAACAAAAATGTATCTTCTAAAAGGAAAGCAATGCAAAGACTTACTAACCATCCCTTCCCGCTCAAATCCACTCCTAGCTTCCCCACTGGATAACCAGCATTTTGGGAATTTGTGCTCTGCTTAATATCGCAGACCTCATTGCTGTGGAAAAGAACATACCGGATGACTTTGTAATTCCTTCCTTTCGTAACTACTAGAAGGAAAAAGAGAAACACAGATTTTTAGATGAAGATACCTTAAGGTCTTGACTAAAACCACAGCAGACAGAAAAAAAAAAAATTCTCCTCGAGTCATTGAACCATGCAGGAGAACACATGACTGAATAAACTCAGATTTTGCCTCAGAAGTTTTATATTCTGACATATAAAAGCAAGACGAGACTTACCCTTCACTGACTGTATTACAAATTCATACCATCATAATGCTTAAGAACCGGCAACTTTATAGTCTGTTTTAGCTTGGAAGAAAACAGATTAATTTTGCTACCTTCCTGAAAGATCTCAAAGGCTCCAGACTTCAAGATCTAGACTGAAACACATACCTATGCTAACAACTCTGCAGCATTTTATTAGTTAAACATGAGCCGGGATCTGTCATTACCTTTGGAAACATGCCCACAGAAAACACATAGTATTGAAAAACAAGAAAGCTATGCCAGCAACAAACTCTGTGAAGGCTGAATGCTTGTGAAGTAAGAGATGTAGCAGAATAGAAGGACTCCAGAGCCATTAAGATGGACTGGTGCACCTGCAGGTTGCTATAGCAAGTGTTCATTCCCTTGAAAAACCACAACCTAATTACACACTGGTGTCACAAAGCACTCTGCTGTCATTAAGCATTTTCCAGCCGTATGTTCCTGTTAGGTCCCAGTTTCTCACAGTTCCATAACATTTCATCGCAAATTCAAGATGCCCCAATTTTACTTTGTGGGAACAAATGAGACTGAAACCGTCCTGGGGTACTCTGTAAAGCCAAAAAAGAAATAGGCAGCTTGGAAACAAGTGACAAGCCAAGCCATTCGCAGAAGAATGGGAAGGAACCAGAAAGACAGAAAAAAGTTCTACAGATGGGAAATGCACCCTGTCACGAGGTAGTACACGCTTTCTAAACTGCTTGCTATGGGAACCGGGTACATTCAGTGCGACCGGTTCCAAGATTTGCAAGATTTCTAGCCTCAATATTTTTCAGTGCAATCCAGATCCACTGTCATCGTGGTTTAATCCCACTAAGAGTTTCTCAGTGGCCAAGTTCTACCCTGACAATGAAAACATCACACATTGAAGGACGAACATTAACTATACAGCAGTTGAACAGTAAGCTGTGCCCGACTACATCATATGTTCCCAAGTACAAAAGTTATCCACGCTCATCTGAGTGGGCGTGAGACAACAAAGGATGTGTTTGTCAGTTTTAGAGTTCAAAGAACAGAAGAAATCCTTTATGTTTCTGAGTAACTGTTGCTGGTTTTGCTATGTAAAACAGTTGTTCCTTGTTTCACACGGCCTTATTAAAGGATCCCTGTCATCCCGTAAGTGCCAGTTCTCAGCTTTGCAGTTGCTAAAAAAAGAAGCTATGAAATAAAAATTAAGTTTTGGACCTTACATTTACTACTATCTTTCCGGTATCATTCCCGTAATTTGTACTAACTTGAATGGCTCCATCTGCTCATAAGTTGTTTTTTTTAAGGAGCAAAATGACTTAGGAGCATTTTCTTCTGCTATACTACCATTTAATTATAGCGTCCTAAAAAGGGGGGTAGGGAAATAGAAATCTTGTAAAATACCAAAAATTACAATAGCCAGTAAGAAACAGATCTTACCCCAGCGATGCATTCCTCCTGAGTTTAATTCCTCCTGACTTTATGGGGCTGGCTCATACGGCTGAACAGAGCAGACAGCAGTAACCTCCATCAGAACTCTGCTTTTAGCAGCAGTTTTGTTAGGCTTTCTTCCTCCCCTCTCCTTTCACTTGGTGTTTGTACCAAAAGAAATCAGTAACCTTTAAAGATGTGAGGGAGAAAAGAATAGTGTGAGGAGCTCAAGTACTAGCATAGAGTGAGCAGCTGAACGCAGGTCAGAATTTTATGCCAAGAGGAGCACATGTCCTTGCAGTCATTTGTGGAGAGATCAGTTTCCACCTAGCTCACAAGACAAGAAAGCAGATGCACAGCAATGCTTGCAGATCGCTTGTCGTCTCTGATGCCAGATCTGCAGATGCCCGAAGTTTGCCAGACTGGGGAAAATCACCCTAAGGTCTGACAAGTAGCAAGAGCTATTACAGAAGGAAATCCACACCGTATCTCACAGGAAAAACATGAGTCAGTAAAAGCCTGTATGCAGGTTCAAGCAATTTACTATTTCACGGTATCGTAAGCCCAGAAGGTAGTCTCCAGATGCTGCACTCTGCAGCCTGTTCTGCACGAACAGATCATTCTACACGACGGCACTAGACTCACCTCGCTGAAATGGTGGGAATTAGCGAGAAGCTTAGTTTCAAAGGTTTTCTGCAAAACAATCTTATCCAAGTTTTCAAAAACTTGGATGGGCAGTATGACTCCATAAACTGGATTAAGCCATCCACTTAAACCACTAAAAGAAGGGTTATTTCCTGCTGAGAACGACTTAACTGTTAAAGAAACAGTGAAGTACTCTGGTATGCAAAAGTTTGTTCCACATTTTAGGTGCAGCTGCACTGTAATGGCAGGGAGTATGCCTTTCCAGATGCATTTTAGAATGCAAGATCACAGAATTTACAAAAGCCATTATTCTTAGCAAGAGCTTAATACATCTGGAGAGCAACTAAAGCGAGACTGTTCATCAGAGCTGGCAGCTTTGCTTTCTTTGAGAACTCAGTCATTCCTGTAATTAGATTTCTAGACTGCAGCTATTAAGGATCCCCAGGCTAGCTCAATTCTCTACAGGTCATGAGCTGTTTTAGTATTTAATCTAGCAGTCTACTGTATTCCACCATCAGCTTGTAATCGTTGATATGAAGCCACTGTAAATTTTCAAGTTGAGAGGAAGGAAACTCCTAGTCATCCTAATCCTAGAGCTGGTCTTCAGTTCCAGCTGCCTCACCCAAGTTCTTTGTGACTCACAAGGAACTAGTTACAAAATATAAGTACTATTTGTCTGGAAAATAGCGTGTTACCCGGCTAATTCCTGGTAGGAATAACTCTGGGCACAGTGCAGATTTGCTTGAACTCATTAGCTGCTCAGTATTTCAAGCTGAGCAGCTGAGCGCTGATCAGTACAACACTGAGGTTAGCATATTACAGCAACGGTGGGAGCACTCTAGCCTGTATCAAGAAGGTAGATGCCACATCTCTTTGCCATTGCTATCACAGCGCAGAGACGAAGGGAGACAATATCATAGTTCGAATTGTGCCATAGTCTGCTGTCACTGATTTCACAACCCTGGAAGCCTCTACTGGTTGGCATTTAAAGATGTTTTGCCCTGTTCAAGTAGAATTCAGTATGAAAAAAGTGCAGCTTACCACTACTGCTGCTATATTAATGTATTTTAGTGGAGAAGACGCTACCTGCAGCTTGTCCCTCAGCACAGGGAAGCTGAAGCTTTTCCAGTCCTGTGAATGAAGTCACGTGAGCATGTGATGCTTCTTGCAGTGTGACCTCCACACATGGCAGTGTGCTGATGTGTCCAGTGAAGAGACTGCAATTCTCTTTTCGGTTAGGTGTTTTGGCACAAGTCTCCCTTTTTCCTGCCCCAGCATCCTTAGTTGTCACATTAAGAAACCTGATGCTATTAATAGCAGTGTGTAACTGGTAATCCGTCCCCACTCCCAAGATATTAAAACTAGAACCACACAGTGGATACTGCAGTTTTACATTTATAGCTGGACTTTTATAATATTCAAGATTATCACAAGGTTCATAACCATAAATTATACATTGTTATCTAAGTACATAAAACGTTAATGATACATGTATTTGAAGAGTGGCACAAAGTAATAATACATCCCTGTTGGCAAAGAAAGAGGCGAGTGATGGACACGCCGTTGATAGTACTGCAGCACTCTGTTAATTGAGGTGGTGCTGACTCTGCCCGCCATACAGGGTCAGAGCATGGTGTGGCAGGAAGCCGATGCCAGAATCGGCTAAAGGTGCAAATAAAAAGTCAGGATTATGGCTCTCCCTACTGCCTCGATATTTTAGCAGTATGTCCCCCTCCCCAACCCCGACACTGTGCTCTTTCATCTCTAGTACTTTGGCAGCCCATGCACACTCCTATGTTCACTTGCCACATATAGCTGCAATTTCCTTTAGTACCATTTAACATCAACAAGTAACATGTTCTCTTTTTAAACAAAAAGGATCTGGGAAATGTTTGCTCTCTGGCATGAGAAGATTTATTTTCTTCAAGTCTCACATCTAATCCAGAAAATATAGAACAGACTCCAACAGCATTGAACCCCAACGGCATTATTGTTCAGAAAAGGAGACCTTCCCAGTATTCCTCTAAACATTCGGAGCACAAATATTAGAAAGCCCATTTTCTTTTGCACAGAAGACTGCAAATAAAATGGGGTAGTCAGATGCACACAAGCTTTCAACAATTCATTATTAACGAGATGCTTCACTGAATTGTTAACAACCCTGCTACTTCAGTAGCTTCAGCTAAAGCTTTAACAACTTGATGCCAGGCAATTTCCCAGCTGACTTCAATAGGCTTTGCAAAAGAAAGAAAAATCTGCTCTCTTCCCCCTGGCCTCAAGCAGTTATTGCTATATGAGTTAGTGAAATAGTGCCTTAACTTCAGACAAGAGTCTCACAATGTCATAAACAAAAGCTGCCTTTCAGAGGTTGAAATGTAACCGGACAATAATCAATAAATAACGGTAGCAGGCATCCCATTGAAGTCTCCTCACTGAGCCGGGCAGCAAGTGTGTTCAGCCAACAGAAGGTCATCTGTGCCCTTAGGACCATTGTACACTTCTTGGAGAAGTTAAAAAGGGACAGGAAGGAAGAGAACAGAGACAGTGAAGGTCTGTCAGAGAGCTAGTTACATATTGAAACCATAAACAGGTGGTTGGGTGAATCCTGGGGCTGTGTATCCGTATGGGAAGTTTGCCTGGGGAGGTACTGCACTGGGGCCTGCTGTTAACATCAACTGCTGGCCTAGAAAAGCATAAGAAAAACAAGAAGGTTAGTTTGAGAACCCAAGCTTCCCTAATGCTAGCTGTACTACGGGATGGGATTATAAGGCTTTACCTAAGAAAACCAAAAAACCAGTCACTGTGCAAGCGTACGCTAACAAGTCATGCTATTACTTAACATGCACCACCGAGCGGTGGTGGGCATCGAGGGCATCTGCTCCTGCCACCAGAAAACTACAAAAACAAGGCAGAACTCAGTGGGAAGCTGAGTATCAACTGATCTCAAGGGCGTGATAAATCTGGCTTGTTTTGAAGAGATCATAATGAAAGCCAAACAAACTGATACTATTTAACCCATGCATGCTCAGAACTGAGGAGTAAAGCAATTCAAGCAAATAGTTAGGTCTGTTAGGTCTCACAGTCTGCAGAGTGCTGCAAAAGGCCCAAACGTACCCTGTCACATTTGTCTTCGTCATTAGGAGCACACATGCCTCATGCATATGTTAAATTCTGGTTAACATCTACATCGGACAGTAAACCGGTCACATCCTTCCCTTACCAGCCACTTCTAGGTGCTTGTTGGCAGAATGCCTCTTCAGAAGGGCTTCTAGAATAGCAGCACACTTGAGGACAGCCATGGTTTTTTGGCTGCACATGTCTTAAAAAGGGTGAGCTAGAAAGCCAGTCTGCCTTTCTACTTGGAAGAGCAAAAGGCAGACACATTCCTTTCAGATAGGAATAACAGGAGGAATTTGCATGCTCTGTAAGTTATTTCTGGGGTTGTGCACACCTTGGTATTCCCTGTCCTGCTACCGTATTGAAAGACTATTCCTAGGCTAGAGTTCTGAGCCACGTAAGAGGAGCGATACTTTAGCTGAAGAGTCAAAGTACTGTAAGAGTCAGAAGTCACTTCAACAACTTATGCAGTTCATCTAGCAGAGATAACCATTTTACTATCTAGTTGAGACCAGTTTACTTCAACTGGAGGTAGTCATTTAAGTAACCTCCACAAAAAGTGACCAGAGTGACAACAGGTAATCAATTAAAACCAAGTCTTTCACCTACCAAATACTATTGGAGTGGGTTCAGTTACTTGTTCCTCTTCTTTTCTTAGGCTTTCAGAAGCATCAAGTTTATCCACCTACATTGAAGCGAACAGAGATGTATGAAGGCCTTGTCTAGGAATTGCACCATCGTGTGAGGCTTTTCATGCCTGGTACCTAAGCTATCAAGTGCTCATTTTATCAGTCCACATTGGAGACTGCAAAAGTCTGCATGTTCCCAGCAAGCTATGTTGTAAATCTGCCCTCCCAATTGTTTCAGGTTTATTGCAATAAACAATAGCTGTCAAATGCAGCTGAGATCGCCATTACCTTCACGTGAAACCCTTTATGGGGCCCTAGTCTAGTAACTCTTATGATCCAGAAAACAAGCCCACCAGATTGCAGGTCCAAGCGTCATCTCAAATGCACCTCACCTACACTTATCTATTAACCTTCAATCCCTCTCCCTTTTAACAAGAGGGCCCAGTTATTTGCAAATATTCCAGACCCGTGAAGTTTGGTCTTATCTAGGACCACAGCCTAACCTTGGCCGCAGAATAGTGGTTTAACTGTATTAGTATTCCCACAGACCCCTTTTAGAGGAAACTCTAGAACCATCAGGAAAAGTGGTCTAACAGGATGAGCTTTATACCGATCTGTGTCCTGCCAAAATAAGCTAAACACATTTGTGAAAGTACTACAGTAGTGCAGGAGCCCTAAGCACAACCTTGAATTGGGGGAAGCGGGAATAATCTGAGAAGGCAACAGCATCTTCCCTTCTCTCAGGTTTAACAGGTTATGTCTTCTGTAAGAGAATCATTGAGCCTGAAAGGCATAAAAATCACACAGCTTCAAATCCAGCTACAGGTAGTACTAACATCCCGGGCAAACCTACATTTAGTCCAATGCTGTATTTCAGCTGCTACTCATCCTCCTTTCCCACTGCGAGATTCCTATCTGGTCTGAGAAGTGCTACAAGAGGGGTCTCTATTATACTTTGGAGATCTTATCTAGGTGTAGTGTTTAACAATTTTGTGGACTTTTTGAGGTTTGCAACTCAAATTAATAACTTGAGTGGCAGTAGGTCTTTAACTGGTTCATTTACAGCTGTCAGCCTAACACCTCTTCGGGATAACACCAAGGATGTGTGTTACAAATGCTATCCATGTTACTGTGGATCAAAGCAAATGACAGCTATCAGTTTCAAAATGGTTTTATTGCTCTACTTATCACCTGGGATTCGCACTCTCTCTTGGATTAGACTTTCCTCTTTACTGCCCCTAAAGCATTACAGAGTTTGGAATAAAAGCGCGGTTACTCCCTCTGTTGGAGAAACAGCAAGCATGCTGACAGCAAACATCCTGGGAAAGGGAAAAGAGCAGCTCTCCAGGAAAGCCTAAACGTCTGTGTTATTTGCTGCCTAGAAGTGAAATTGTTCAAAAGGTGAGCATCAAATGAGCATCACCATACTTTGTGTGCCCGTCCCCTTCCGGGACACAGGCTATTCTGTGCTTTAACAGCTTTTCATCCGTAAAAGAAAGATAAGTTCTGGAAGATGCAACACCCCGCCGATAAACTAGTACATTCTTTTGAACTGTTGAAGTTAGTCACATGACAATTTTAGACATACCACATTCATAAAGCCCATTCTCTAATTCTGTGTTTTGCAGTTAATTCAACAGGCTAAATTAGTTCCACTGTAAACCACTTTCGCCATGCAGATTTTCCTTCTGGCAAGTTATCCCGTATTTAGTACACGTGATTACTCGTAAATCCAACCAGCAGTTTAAACTCCATGATTTTAGACCTAAACCTCACATGGAGGAGTTCATCAGGTGAACTTGTGTGGCAAGTTCCTCCTCGGTGGGATACGAGGAGGCGGCAGCATTTAAGATCTGTGCAAGCACTTTCAAAATACTAACAGGCAAGAAGCTTACAGAAGCGTTATGCTACTATTCGAACTCACCATGCCTGAAAGATTGCACACTTCAGTAACTTACAGCATAACACGCAATTTGCACTTAGGACACATCTTATTATGTGGCAACTGCTGTGGTTTACTTATGAACAACATCCTCTCTGCCACAAGATATCGGTAATACAGCGAACAGGAGCCCAAACACTCAAGTCCTCCTGAATCACTTGCTTCTCTTTCCTACAAAGAGGAGCTGAGTCTGGTTGGATTTTCAAGTTGCTTGTGAATAGTTATCCTTTTAGCATTAGAAAGTGAACAGGAAATGAGTTAGAGCTAAATTACAGTGCTCTTCTGGTGGAAGCTACAGCTAGATTCCTGTAAAAGAAACCTAGGATATTGAGGGACACAAATGAACACGAAGAGTTTGAAATCGGGAGTGTCACCTTATAGAACAGCCCATCAACCTGCAAGAAAATTCAGAGGGGAATACTTAACATGACTTGATTAGAAACAATCTGAAGCAGTCACTTTTAGATTACTTATTTTAACAAAGTTCTTTACTTCCCACGCAACCCTAGAGCCTTCTAAGTAAGGATCTTAGCTGAGTATCTTAGAGCTGTTTGAGACAAGCATTTCAGGGTGACACGCGATCGGAATGCCTCTCTCTTCTCTCAATCGAGGACTAGCTGTTGGTATCAGCATTGTACAGCCAGACTATGTATCTGAAGTTCTGTTTTTCATTGTAAAAAATCATCTTTGGCAGTTTGCTCCTATGGCTGATGCAGAACTAGCGTGTACTATTAGTTACTCAAAAGCTATATTCTCTGTAACAAGAAAACAGAAAATACTTTCATATTTACACAAAGTAAAGAGCGATACAGGTTGTCCCCACCAAGTTTTTCAGCTTCGTCGACTATGAAGCTTCTCTGAAAAGCGCACAGTTGCTTGTCCACTGTTAAAAGCAAAAAGTTTAACTAGAACTCTTTCAAGTCCCAAGGCATTTATTTATAACCTTTTCTAGTTAGCCTGAGGTGACTAAACCCACAGAACTTCATAGAAGACTTCATCTGCGAGGAACAACAATACTCCAAATACATGCAGAGAGCTCTGGTTTGCATAACGCTAATCATCCAGCGGACAAAAAGCCTTAACTTTTTAGTCTACGCAATACTCACTTTGGTAAGGTATTCTCTCATCACTTGGATAAAATAAGGCATTGCGAAGTCCATGATATTATGCCTCCAGGCCAACTCAAGCACTACATCTGGGTGCAGCAAGTCGTAACATGTGAAGAGGCAGGCTGCAAAGCACTCCTGCTTGCCTTCTTCCAAGAACCACTGAAGTAGCTTCTCAGCTAGGTCCGCATCTTTGGATTCTGCGGCATACTGCATAGCATCCTACAGAAAAGAACAACAGTTAAATTTGACCCTTGCCTGTCAGCATCTTGCTCTATATATTATGTACATCTATCACTAGCTAGAAGAACCAGGTCTTTGGCATTCCATAATGCATACTTTCAACACCAGGCATGTTCTGTAGAAGCCAAGCTACAGTACATAAACTCAGTTAAGTCCTCTTGCTTTGAGGCAACCCAGATACTAACATTATCCAACAGGCTTTCCTTAAGCACTTGAAGAGACCTAATGAGATTTTGCTTAATTTTGCAGCAAAGATGATAAATAATCTTTCTGGTATCCCACCTACCTCACCATCAGATATTAAGGATTACCCAGAGTAGAAGAGATTATTGCATCGACCGCTTGCTACGTGGCAAGACAGAAAACTATTTGCTAGGTCTCCTACAGAGTAGGCAGAAACTAGCCCATGTGAACTCACTACAGGCTTGAAGTGATCTTGTAATCCTGTTTCATCTGTACCCTTACAAAGGAGGAAGTCTTCAGTTCTATGGAAGATGTTCCATACTGATACATAAAACTGTACAGATGCCATTGATTGATATACACAGATCTCCAAGTACAGGATAACAGTCTCAAAATAGAGTGATGATATACAGTTGAAATTGCAAACGCTTACGCTCTGAGAGTCCTTCCTTGAACTTCAACTAATGGGCTGAGATTAATTAGAACTCCATATTTGAAAATAACAAAACACATTCGGTATCCAGGAGATCTATGCTTCAGACTTCTTTTTGACAGCCAGGGAGAAAGGCTGCATTAACTCACCTTATATAGACGGTCTTTCTTGCATAGCTCCACACTCTGTTTCCAGCGGTTGTTACCCTTATACAAATATGCTGCAATACGCCTAAATTCAATTAGTTCATGCTTTTCCAGACGCTGAGCCAACGTTATGTTATCAAAGTTGTCATAGGCATCGATGGAAGCTCTCAAACCCTATTTGAGAGAGAATTGTTACAAGTGCTTCCAGATGGTAGTAGGTGAGAACTACAGTAGAGAAGCATCTAAGCATGGTGCATAAGTGTTCAGGTTCTGCCAGCTGAACATTGATGCTAGGGTTACAGCTTGTTTAGCCTGTGTATTGCATGAATCTCTTGAAAAGATGACTTTTAACAAAGGAAGGTGCTAACTCGATCACACTGACCTCACTTAACAGAACGGGAAACCTTAGAAGACAAAGGTTATCTTATAGCAGCCAATGGGGCCAGGAGCAAACCTGTTTACTGAAGCGTTGCCCAGTAGAGTACACATCCGATATTGACCTTTGTGAAGTCTGTTCTGAGAAAAACAACTGTGGCATCTGCTTTGTCTGCTAATTATCACGGTGTCTCAAGACTCCTGCCTGCAAAGGACCTGATTCCAGCCCCACTGCTGTTGCATTGCAGAAGTTATCTTCTACTGAAGGGAATTAGTCAGTGTCAGTTGGGGAACAACCAAACTATGGCCTCTTTTTGTTGGAGAAAGAACAGCATCCCTCAGGCCTAGCAACCTATTTTGTGGGGCCCACCTGGTAATCTTCCTCCTCTGTTAAAAGGTCATTTAGAGCTTCGTTAACTCCTTTGTTGTTGTGGTTCTGGACCGAACGCAGATAAGGCTTTACTAGAAGTAGCTGGTTAACCTGGAATTAAGATGATTGCAATACAAGATTAGGTATACCAATTCTGATACTTCATACTCCTGAAACAGGTTCTCAGTTGTTATCACAAGAGTTTATGCTTACTGTCAGGTCCCTTCACATAAAGCATCTTGTATTGCCAGAAGTAAAATAAAACACCTCCTAGGCCAGTTATGCTATCTTTTCCAGTGTTTCCCATATCAAGCCAGGATTGGGCTGCTTCTCTGTCCTTTATACCGGAGGCAAAGCCACCTGAAAGACGTCAACCCTTTTTTCCAGCCAGAGACTGGAGTGTCTTAACTTGAGCAAGAGGATTTCGTATTCATCTACCATCTCCCAAACTCACCTTTGAGAAAAAATTGACCGTCCTGGTGTGATCCAGTCGTGGAGATAATACAAGCAGGAGATCATTGATCAGCAGAGGTTTGTAGTCTAAGTAGAACTGCAAGGCTTTGTAGTACAGCTCCACATTGGCCACCTGCGTGGTTAGACACTAGTTAGTACTTCAAACACAAGTAAGCCTAAGGTGCTTAGTTCAGATCACTTAACTCAGCACAAGTTTATCTGACTTTAAACAAGACCGTAAGTTTCCTTTTAGAGGCCAGAATTGTTACACTTAGAGGCAGAATTCTTGTTCAATCTCATGACTGCTTCTTGTGCCTTCTCCTTCCAGAGACAGTGAAGTCACGAGCTACCAGGTGTAGTGCAGACCGATTCTAACTCACCCACAGTTAAGAGATCCTGGCACAGACAGCCTACTAGAGTTCACGCGACCATTTGCTGAACTCCTAAAGCCAGCAAAGGTACAGTCTTAACAGGTCTTTAAGTTGTTGCCTTGAAACCCATAGGATCAATAAGAATGCGTTCAGTCTCAAATCTTGTCTGAACTATTCATCAATACGCTATTGTCTGCTACATTCATGGGACAACCCACCACAATTCTCCCGCTGAAACATTTACAGAGACCTTTCGAGAACAGTCACAGCCTCAGACTAAGACAGCAGTCAGCTCAGAGGTATTAAGGACGTTATGGCTCTTGCTTGTGATCTATATGAGCTTAAGCAGTCTCCAAAGACATCCTGTGCTAGCTGCTGCCACTCAACAGAATGTGCTGCACAGCAGAAAACAAAAAGCTATAAGATTAGATTAATTCTTGTACTAAACCGATTGGAAGTTGTTTGGAAGTACAGCAGGAAAACTGAGTAGTAGCTTAAGCAAACTCATTTTCTAAACAGCGATTCTGTTGTGCATTTTTGCCTCTGTTCTGAAAGAAACTTTCAGCACTTCGATTGAGTTAACTAGTTACTTACCTTGGCAATTATGTCTTTAAACTGCCCTTCTTTCCAGGCATCAGTGGGATGATTCATCATAGTAATTATTGCATTGTCATACTCCTCGTACTTGTCATACAGGAATACAAGTTCTGCCCAGAGATGAGCCTGTTCTGCAGCTCTAAGCACCTGATAAAACAAGAAATCAGTCAGTTTGATTCATTGACAACTTCCCAACTTCACGTGCAGTGTAGCTACCTTACTGCATACCTTTGGAATATTAACTCTAGACCAGAAGAGCTCTAGATGTTCCCTCATTTTCTGAGGCTTGAATTTGGAGTATAAGATGGCAAGTTCAGTAAACATTCCCATATGAGCACGCTCGAGGCCCAAAGCAGCTTCCAAAAGGGCAATCAGTTCTTCAAAGTAGCCACGATCCTGGATGTTAGAAAATAAAAATTAATTGCAAATTCATGACCAACTGGCACTTCATTAAAAATGCATTTTAGCAAGCTTTAAGTTCAACATGCTTTGCTTTCCTCTCCAAGTGAGAGTGCTTAGACTTGCAAGACACGATTCCAACATGACAACAGAACTGTTGAAGTAGGGACAGTGAAAACTATCACCCTTCCCTTTACCAGAGAAAAAAATGCGTGCAGCTATTAGGAAATAGAGATGGAAGAAGAATGAATTTAAAGATTAGCCCCACCGGGTGTCATGGTTTTATCTGTGACCACTTTACCAGCAGATACAAGTATGCTGTCTAGAGTCTTCTAGGATATTAACGGTCATCTAACCTGATAGTAACTGATCAGCTCTTCAAGTTCATCAGCATGGATGACTATGTGTAAGCCACAGATCTGTGCCAAGCGGAATTCTTTTCCGTCCACGCAGGCAAAGCATACCTGTAATGAGAGTTAGCAAATAGTCAGTTAACAGGAGAATAATGCAATGCTTACTTAATCTCCTTATATTAAAGGGAAAGTTAATTATCAAAACTTTACCACATTTGAGGCTTATGTACTGTTCCAAATAGGTATTTCCATAATGCTTGCTCTAGAATTAAAATCTCTGCCATTTGTTTTACACTGTTTCGAAATGAAGCTTTATCATCTTGGGCAAGAGGACAGCTTATAAAGCTGCCAACGTACTCTGTAGCTAGAAGCAGTTAGCAGGATACTATCACAGCTAATTGTACATAGCTATGCATTACCTCTTCTTTAATTCCCACATTACTGACAGAACAATGGAGTCCAGTTATGCTCTACTGCAACAGTCAGAAGCCACAATAGAGCACAATCTGCAGATTATTAAAAAACCCACAAGTTTAAGTTACCTCCTTCCAAGTCCTTGTGCTGTTGGCTTTGCGGCCACTGTCCACTGCTGCCTGATACTCTCCAAGGTGCACCAAGGTAGATGCCAGGCGAGCAAAGTTAGATACGTTGTTATAGAGTAGTTTCGCTGCTTCATACATCCCCTCTTCATAACAGCGATCACCAACCTGGATTAGGAGTCCAAGGTCAACAGGACTGACAGCCAGAACGGGGAGTCAGCTAAACAGCAAGTCATATGTGGGAACTGTGCGTCAAGACATACCTGTTGTATATGGGCATTATTAGGGCCACTGATAAACTCCTCCAATTCTGATAGACGATTAGTTTTTGCCAAAGCAAAAATAAGTTCTGTTTCTACATAAGACTCTCTAGCCTTCTTCCTGGCCATCTGCAAGAACTTGACTAGGTCCTCCCAGTTATCTTGAGGAGAGAAGAAATGTTTAAGATCGTCCGTTTAGTCATCTTGCATTGCTCACCTTGCCCACCTACAGAACAGTTTTCACTGGTAGTCTCAAGGATCTCCCCCACCATGATACTAAGCCATTTGCATTTGAGTTAAGGAATTCTCTACTAAACACCAAGTCACCTTCACGTAAGGTCAAACTTCTTGCAATTATTCTACAATCCAGTTGGCAAGCAATTCTGCCAAACACAGCTAGACAAATACATTATACTTGGCTATATTTTAGATGATAACAGTCCAAATTATCTCCACATGAAGACCTTTCTTTGGTGTAGGAACAGAGACAAGCTTGTTGACAGGAATCTCACTAAACATTGACTCATCCATTCCATGTACGGACTGCTCTTATTTCCTCTGAAACAGGGTTCATAAGTCTCAAGAATCCCTGATGCTTGATGTAGATGCGATTCATAGCTAAACAATCTTAAGTTTGAGGATGTATTGCCTTACCGTTTCTATTAGCTGCTTGAACAACTTCCATGTAGGCAGATGGATCATCTGCCTTTATATATGAGTCAATGGCTTCTTTCACCAAGTCCTTCTGGAGCTGTGCTCTGGCTAGCTGGCTCCATACTGCTGGTTCATTACACCTCTCTGCAAATTCATACGCGCGGTCTAAGTTGCCAATGTGCTCAATCAGCACCTGTTTGAAATAGAAGTTGCAAGCTAAAAAAGGAGAGGTTTATAACATTGTCTTTTCTAACAAAACTCTTCCTTCAAGCGCATAAGCTGTTATGTGTAAACAATACGAATCTAACTGCTTTTAGAACAGCTGTTTGTCTGATGAAATAGAGGCATCAAGAACGAGACTCTTGTTGCTACTGTTTCTCCTTTACCTTACGCAAGTCAGTAATGCCGACTCAAAGATAACATGTAGTAGCATTTGCTTCTCCTGCACTTTTCCCGTCTGAGTCTCCAAGACAGTCACACTGAATCAAATGCAGCACACACACCCCGAGCATATAGCACAGCACCCCAACATTTTTTGATTATTTTGACCAGATCGGCCTTTGAAGTCAGTATTTTGACTTTGTTTTGCTATTCTTTGCACATAATCCCACTCCTTGAGAATATCGATTACTCCTTGAGAATCAATGTAACAGTACACTTCCCATTCTCTCTATTACTAGCATTCTATACCTTCATACAAGAACCATGCCTCACCTGAATCGCTGAAGTATTAACATCAAATTTTCTGAATATGGCAAAGGCTTCTTCATATAGCTCATTACTGATGGCAATATTTGCAATATCTGGGGCGTCATAATTATCCAGCCGGTTGATGTATTCCATCACACGAGTGCGGTCAGCCTTAATGGCGGTCAGGATCAGCAGATTCTGGAGATTTCTTTGGTTAACAGAAGGAAGAGGCTATAAGCAGTGCACGGTAACACCTGTTCAAGTGACATGTATTGTCATGCAAAAAAGTGCACCTGCTTGCTGTCACTAGTAACAATCTTTCACCGCCAGGTTAAGAGGCGCTGAAATTTGCCTTTTAAAAGAAATTGCTTACCAATATCAGCGTTCCCTCAACACATCACTGCGAACCGCACAGTATGACCTAGCTCTGTTCTTAAAGCACAGAGGACTTCAAAATCTGGGTTTTCACACGATTATACACATTTAAGAATGCGTATATCCTCCAACCAACAGGCCCACAAACTACTTGGGTCATTTTACGACCTAGACAAAGGCACTAAATAGGCTAAACTTGTGGACAAAGCTCTCCTCTTACCTGTGTTCACTGAATACAGAATTATCCAAGACAATTTTTTCCAATAACTCAATCAATTCATTAGGCAGGTCAGCAGTCATGAAAGCTTTCACGGTTACAGAAACCTCCTCTGGATCCTGAGTCTCTGATAAAGCTGTTTGGACAACCTGGATTCGAAGGCAGGGAAATAGTAAGTGTTTTCCCCAAATTAGATATTTGCCAACCTATTCCAGTGAATTACAAATTAAGAATTCAGAATTTTGAGAGTATTTTGTCGTAGACAGCAAAAAAGAGCTACTTCTGCACTATTAAAGTCACACCTTGGGTCTGCATAGGGAGCAAATTCGCTTGAGTTAGGTCATTCCGCAGGACAGAAAGAGTAACTTACTGGTAACTAAATTTTCTGACCGTGAAGGTCAGAGTTAATTCTTGCCACTCAAACTCTTACAAGTTTCTGTATGGTTGAGATGGGGCCTCAAGAGACCTTGTGGGAGAAGACAGCTCCTTTAATGACCCATAATGTTTCTGAGACATCCCGAGGTCTCCTCATACTGAAAGTTTAGCCTTTGTGGTGTACCTGGTCAATAAGTTGCCGTCTGAATGGGTTGTTTTCTTCCAGAACATTTGCCCAGAGCTCAGGGTCCTTCCTGCGCACCAGATAGCGAGCCTCACTCTTAAACAGCGAGTTTTCATTACAGACCTGAAGGAGAAGTTACAAATATTGGTGTTAATGTTAAGGGTTAGTACCACAAGACAGGTTTAGCTAACTATGAATCGGACAGCCTAGAAGACTGACTAGAACTAATTGCTGACCAATGCTAAATGCCACAGACAAGTTCTTACCCAGCCTCTGATCTGGAAGGCTCATGGAGAAGGTCTCCAGCAGAATTTCTATAGCTTCTCTTGGTTTTGCCCGACACACAACTACTGCGACAGTGGCTTCACAGTAACTATTTGCTTCTGTTTGAAGTGAAGACCTGCAGAACCCTGAATAACTTTAAGTTTTAAATCTAGAAAGGGAGTCACTTGCTTGGGCAGTGTTAAGTAGTGAACTGAAGAATGGTGCTGGCGTTTAAAGCTAGAAACAGGTTACGTATTTGATGCCGTTAACTTTACGGCAGCGATTTTCAGAGTAGCAAGTGGCTTGGATTCCCCCCTTAAAAAGTCAAGGGTACAGAATAAATGTGAAATCCTATTAGTACCGCTAGGTTCAACTCCCAACTAGAAGAGTAGAAGCCTGAAGGCCCTATTTCATCTTCTAGCAATAGGTCATGTTTTGTTAGTATCCAAGTTAGGTCTTGGAATCTCAAGTACGTTGCTGTAAGAAAATTAGTAGTAGCATCATTTTGCTTTACGTTGTACATCTATTAGTTGCAGGAGTTGAGCCCTCTTCCAGGAGGCAATGTCTCAAGAATAATTCTTACAGGAGGAAGACCTTTTCTCCATGACCACAAACACCTACTCACAACACCAGTTCAAGAAGAAGCTGGTACTGACAGTTTTCTATGGTTAACCAGAATGTTCAAGGTCATCCTAGCAAAGTTTCCTAGCAAAAAACAACTCAAAGCCACCTTCATATGATGAAATAAAAAAGCCAGAGGTAGCCAGCTGCGTGTTGGTTCTGGGTTTGTTTATTTTTGGGGTTAGTTTTTTTTAAACAGCCACAGAGGAGGTATTATTTCAGAAATAGCTGCTTCAGGCAGGAAAGTCACCCACTTTCAGCAGCAAGCCTACATCATATCACCATTCTAACGCTCACGGGACAGGCCTTGCCAGGGAACAGCATTTACTTGCTTTCAAACAGGGCAAAACAAGCTTGTTCTTTTGCAGCTGACGCAGCTGACATTCTCTGTATCTGCTAGTGTGGAAGTGCAGGTAGGAGGGAGACCGTTTTCTTTCTCAGCAGCCACAAGCACTACTATCTGGCATTAAGCTTTGGTGTTCAGGTTGAGGCTAGGATGTGTTTGGAGAACCCTGGGAATTTCACTTGCCCTTGAACTTCCAAGGGAGGTTCTAGAAATCAATAAGCTTAAGATAGGAGAGGAATGCTACGGGAATAAGTCTGAGCGGTTTGACTGTCAACATTTATTTTCCTCATTTCTAGTTAAGTATTGGAGCAACTCTAAGGGTCAGCCACAGCAAGGGAAAATTACAAGCCCTGTTATAGTTTCAAGGAACCTTTTCCTCCTACTGCAGAGTCATGCTAGATGACAGCCTGTCCCTTCTGCCGATCAAGTGCTCATGGCTCAAAAAAAAAAAATTAAAGGTTTAACAGCAGGCATATTCATTAGCTGGGCCAAATAAACAAATTAATTCTGAGCAGAATCAGTGAATGAAAAACATGAATGGTACCTGAAAGTTGCAGAGTTATACAATTTTAGTTCGGACATATAGCGTAAGGGTTCTTCTCATCAGCATAAAAATTATTGTCTCTTTATAGAAGAATCCTGCCTCCCTCAACTCCTAAGTGAGACTGCAAGACAGGATTCTTCAAGTGTCAGACAAACAGCCAGCTAGGCTTCCACTACAGGCAGCAAGTAGTTCTTTAACATGTTTATAAATGCAGTTTTGCTAACCTTGATGAGTTCCAGGTCACATTGCCCCCTCTCATAAGCAACGCAGGCCAGATGAGGGTCCCTCTTTTCACAATATTTGCCAACTACACGGCTGTCATAGTAAGGATTCTCACGAAGGAACCGCTCTGGATTATTATTACTGTCAATGTAGATTTTGGCCAAGGCATTATGAGTCGCAGGTTCTTCACAGCCTTCATGAATCCTTGATTCAAGCCATGGCAACAGCAACTTAAGCCTTTGAAAAAGCGAACATTTTAGGTTTATAAGTCACACTGAGATGCGCTTGACAGCAATTCATTAATACCTGGTCTTCCCTTCAAGTCTCCTGGACAGATTTAAAAGCAGACAGAGACCAGTCAGTAATTTTTAATGAGTCTTAAGTGAGTGGAGGTCAGATCTGCAGTTTAACATCAGGGAGGGTTAGAGATGCCACTAGTTTTGCAATCTTTCCTCTCAGCTCCTGTTCTATTAGCTGGCCCTTCATGCTTAAGCCATTTTTTTCATTTTTCAGGTAACTGTAAACCACTTACAAACTGCTGTGTGCCTACAACAAGACCGTCAAGACAGTTTTATCCAGATTTACTCTAAAGACCACGTCCCATAGTTGGTTGTACCGGAAGCATTCAAAAGCCACATTCGTTCATCATGTAGTGCTATCAGGCATTCCTATATGGCCCAAATAATCAACTAGCAAATCTAAGCTGCTTTTCTATAAAGAAGCATAAAACAATACTGGTATTGTATCATTAAACAGAACTACATCCAATTCAATCTGGGTGTATACCAGGGTCAGTAAAGCCCAACACCGGCATCTACAGATGCCTTTTCATTACCGATTTCTTTTTTCGACTTCAGCCACCAGCTCATCTGTTGAGAACTGGCCTCTAACCACCATGATCAAATTCTTGATGACATCTTCAGAACAGTCCACATCAAGAAGCCCTCCAACCACTGCTGGTATACGGCTAGGATTCACCTAGAATAAGCCACCATCATTGAAATTAGTTACTAGCATTACTAATAACCCATCCCCAGTCTTCCACATGGGATAGTTTCAGTTAACAATTTAAACTATGCTTTAGAGCAATGAGTTTTAAGTTACTAACACAATTCTGTATACATTCTAGGAAAAACTATAATTATAAGTTTGTAATAGACAAAGGCTATTAGACAAAGGCTCACGCTAGAAGCGTGAGCATAAGAGACATAGCAGATTCACCTTTAGTCTACTGAAAGGCTAAGTTCCTTCAAAGGAAGGAAAGGGCAAGAGCCAAAATACGGGATTCTCCTTACCTTCTGTACATAGATCTCTATATACTTCTGCAGGTTATTGCGATATAAGTAGAGCACCAGGTCATGAACAAAGTCAAACCGATCACAGACAATGATCAGAGGAAGCTGGTCTGTGAGCTTTGCCTCCTGTATTTTGTGGACAAAAAAAAAAAAAAAAACCAACCACCATTTGTTGAATAGTTTTCAGGGCAGGAAAGTCTGACCAAATTCCCTTAGCACTAAAAGTCACAATACATTCAAGTTTAAGACCGCCAAGCAGACAATTGGTTTCAAAAGCAAGTTACCCGCTATGAATGCCATGTGGCCAGCCTGTCAGTTGAGTTTTAAGTTTAGGCTCTTCATGACGTACCACATTAGGCCTACACC
Organism: Limnodromus scolopaceus; assembly: GCA_028565335.1. NCBI lineage: Eukaryota > Metazoa > Chordata > Aves > Charadriiformes > Scolopacidae > Limnodromus > Limnodromus scolopaceus. The sequence goes on along the minus strand of JAOXNO010000006.1, from coordinate 18,799,252 downwards.
TCTAGGTTCAAAATGACTATCAATTCACAAATCAATTCAGAAGACAGTTGCTGGGCCAAGAATTTAACAATGCAAAATGAAGTGACCTTAAAATCCCATTTTACCAGTCACAAAGCACGTGAAGTGTTTTAAGTACAGGTCGACTCCAGTTTTAATAAGCTTTGACTAGCCAATATCCTTGATAAAGCTTCTGCTGAATACTTCAGCACAGTCTTTCCTTCTGCCAACCTGGATTTACCTATCGTTAGCTGACAACATACTCGTTAGTTTAGTTATATCATACACCCTAGTTTTAAAGAAAGGGTGAATTTGGGCTTATTTTCCCAGAGGTAGCCTAGAAGGACCTATTATATGCACGGAATAGAATCAGACTCCTATTCCACCTACACAGTAGATTACTCGCAGCCAACGCCAGCTAAATCTTGAGTTGGTATTTCGCTCCATTAGAAGGCTGTAGTTCTGCTGCTAAGCAAAACACACAGAGAACTGCTCAATCGATTGGATACAATATTTACCTTCAGAAAGTTCTTCACCCTTTCTGGGTTATAGCAGTTACTTTCACGGCAGATTCTTTCCACTTCCTTTATCTGACCAGTCTTGCAAGCTGCCTGGATGTACTTGAAGTGAACATCTGGATCCTGGCTGAAGTTTACAATGGAACCCAAGAAATAGAACAGTCCTAGAAAGAGTCACATGTTTTTAACAACGTAATTAGAAGCATAAGTAAAGTAAGTGCAGACTGTTATGGGCTTCAGCTTGTGACTTAGTTCAACCCTGCTGAGACAGTAGCTTTCATTCAACTGCAGGAAAAATCAGAAGGGTTTTCATTCCTCTCTTTCAGGTTTTATCTTTCTCTCTCATCTTTACTACAGAGGGTTAAGAAACTATCTAGAACAAAGCTACCCGTAGAATTCACTGTGATGAGCTCACTTTGATAAATGCATCCTAAGGTAGAGCCATACGACAAGCAGCTCTCTCACAAAAGCCACAATCCTTACTATTAGCTTCCAAGCAAGCCGCTTCCTTCTAATACTGTACCTTCATAGCTTTTGAAAGATTCAAAGAGCTCCACAAGAGACTGGGTACCAAGCTGCTCATGGTATTTAGAAGCAACTTGCACACAGAGCTGTAGGTTTTGCCTAATGTTGGCTGACAGCATGGCACGCAAACACTCCACAGAGTCTTCAACTGAGAGAGAGCCAAAGAAGTTCACAAGCCACTGCAAAGAGAAAGAAATTTTACTCAGGAACTTATACAGAATTTGACTGACTTCTGAAACGTGGCAACTAGCCAGAGTTTCTACCTCAGCTACTACAGAGAAGTCTCCCACGTGCTAAGACCAGACTTTAAAAGAAACACACTCACCATCTTTACAACAACAAAAACGCAGTAAGTAAATGAAGTAAGATTTGAAATGCCACCTGGGAAACTGAGGTCATATTCAAGCCACCAAAATTACAGATTATGGTTTAATCATTAACTGGACAAATGTTCTTGGATCACAGCTACCTGTGCTACTTCGGTACCTACAAACCATCTTGCAGCAGCTGCAGGAATTTCAGCAGCTACAGAAGTGCTAAGGAATATTCGCTTTACTTAAGCTTTCACTTTCTTACTCTGTACAACAGACTTACCTCAGGATTCAAGAGGTGAGTATGAACGACAGCACGCTTAATATCATAGAGATCCGTGTAGTGTTCCAAAGCTCGCTGGAGCAAGCCTGCCTTTTCACACAACTGGGCAATATGAGCACGATCATAGTGTGTAAACATTTGGTTTCCAAGAATGGCATCTGCAACCTAGGAGGTAACAATTCATATTCAGACTGTCAGAGAATCACAGCAGCTCAGCCTGAGAGTCACTGAAAAGTCACACCAGTGACTCAACTAGCAGTCTTTGACGTTGCTAAGCTACTTCTAGATATCGGTATCAGACATCATATTCTTATGCAAGCCTACTACCGTCTCTCCTTCACTTTTTGGAGGAACTAGGTTAAGAGGTCTTACCTGGGGGGCATGAATCAAATTCATTTCCAGGAGACGAGTCTGAAGGTGACCTTCTGCAGGGCGGTTATTTTTCAGGGCATCCAACAGAAAGGACGTGCACTGCTGAATAAGACTGTTCTCCATAAACACATCCACAATCTGTTGAGATCGGTCAAGTTAGAGAATGGGATCTATATGTACACATGCACATATATCTCTATATACTAATGGCCTGGCTAGAAAGGCAACTCATCACAACACCTAGCATGCTATATTCCCTTTGTTTTCACAGGATTACTACCACGGTAACAGACAAGTTTCACACTTCATTTTATTTTTCTCTAGCATGTAAGATACACGTTACTTTGAGCTATTATGCCAGATTTCACCACCCACTCTATTTAGTTTTAACACAGCATGCAAATCCTGTCCCTTCTCTCTTGTTGGAATAGTTGCTTAAACTTTTTCTAAGTAGCTTCAATTATTTAATAATGCAAATTGGTGCCTCATTTCTCTGACCATTTAACGAGAAGCAGCCACTGGCAGCCAGCACTCCACTTAGATTTATTTTTTCATCTTCCTATGAATTCTCTGCATGGAAAGAGTTAACGTATACTCCAATAAAGCCAACAGCAGGAGAGTAACAGTCTATTGTTTAGACCAAGACTCTGACAGATTCACTATCAATGTTATCAATGTTTTGCGACGGAGACCAGCTCCAGGGCAGGTAAGACTGCGCTGGGTGAGGGGATCTGTAGCTAGAAAGGCCGACGGAAAGCTCTTTTTGGGGCTTTTTGGACTCCGGGCAAAGCCTCCTCGTGCTTGTGCTCGGGGCTGACAGCTGGTGGGCGGGCTGCTGACTAAGCCTGGGCGGAGCCAGCGCCTCCCGCAGCTCACCACACCCTCAGCCGATAAGTAGCCCCAGGGAGGGCCGATAAGTAGCCCCAGGGAGCCCCACCGAGCAGAAAGCCTCACGTGGCTGTAACTTGTACAGCAGGGTCCTGAGCCTCTGCCTTTTCACAAGGTAAGTTCCATTACTTTTAGTAGACAGACACCTAGCTCATTCACTCCAACTGACCCTTCCGTTGTCTCTTGCTTGGAGACGGCCAGCTATGGTTAGAACTAGGTCAAAGGCTCTTGCTAAGAAAGCAGTGGGCACCCAGACGGAGGCCCCACACAAACACGTGGGTGTCCAGGCCTCTGGCTGCAGGGAGTGCCGGGGTCTGGCCATTGCCATGGAGGGTAGTGGGGATGACACGTGTGTCAGATGTGAACAGGTAAACGATCTCCTGAGCCTGGTGGTTGAGCTGAAGGAGGAAGTGGAAAGGTTGAGGGCTAACAGGGAGTGCGAGAGGGAGACAGACTGGTGGGCCCACTCCCTGAGGGTAAGGGAACATGTTGAACACGTTGAGGCCTCACATACACCAGAGGACCCTCCTCCCACCTCTCACCCGGCAGTAGAAGGGGATCTCGGAGAGGAGGGGGAATGGAAACTGGTCCCTGCTAGGCGAAGCAGGCAAATCCCCTCCCTGCCCCTCCCACCTCCCCAGTTACCCCTGCAGAACTGGTATGGAATCTCGGAGGAGGAACCGGCTGTTGGAGGGGAGGATAGTACATCAAAATCAAAGGGAATCAAAAGCACTGATAAAGACTTATCCAAGGAGCTGCTGAAGCAGCCACCTCCACGT
>JAOXNO010000006.1:18773552-18795479 GCA_028565335.1 Limnodromus scolopaceus | reverse complement strand
TTTTTGTCAGTTAGGTTGACGGTTGGACAAGATGATCTTTAAGGTCCCTTCCAACCTAGAAGATTCTGTGATTCTGTTATAGTACTAAGCCAGAAAGCTTCTGCAAGAACTTGAGAGCGCATTTGCCTCCAAAGGCTTGATGGTAACCAAACTTGACTAGAATACTTTAGTCACTTTTCTAACCAAGCCAACTAGAGACACGAACTGGCCTTACCAATCCCCAAAATGGTACTACGCTATTACCTCTGTCTAGACAGAGACCAGTACTCTTGCTGTAGGCATCACCTGGTTAATGTTAGCCAGCGGCTCCTCATCCTGTACCAGCATCTGAGAGAACTGCAGGCCTTGCTCTGGATTGACTCTCATCACACTTCTCAGTAAGAAGATCCAGTCTGGCGTATAACCAACCTAGAGATTTCAGAAACAGTCATGCATGTCTGTGAAGCTTTACACATCTTTTAAGCCTTCAGATTCTTTAGCATAGGTACTGTGAACTGCTGTGAGGTTGCTATGCCCACCCCCCTTCTTCCAGGAATTCTCAGACAAAAGCATCACTTATCTGTTAACACACAAATTCAGTATTCACTTCCTTAGTAACTGAACTTGCACTGGGGCACTTCTCTTGCTTGGTAAGAAAATAAATCTTTCAAGAGTCTTAAGGCGTTATCTACCAAGCAAGGTCATAAACTCACAATTTGCCATCAGGCAAATTGTTTTGCAATATGTCTCCTGGCCCCCAAAAAAAGTATGAATTCAGGAAGAATCTTATCTTTATACTCTAGAATAACCTTGAGCTAGTCCATTAATTTGACAGGTCCATAAAATTCTGGATATTCTGAATTCAATTTTTTGCAGACTGCTCAGACCTTAGTCATACGTTATGATTTGCACCATGACAATGAAGAAAATATTGTTTCTCAATCTTACCTAATTATCAGTTTTAAGTGTCAGGAGTCAAACTTAGATCACAGAAGATAGCTGAGAATGTACACATTAAACATAAGATAGAGTCTAGCAGTGCGTGACAAACAACTTTACCTTTTTAGCATACAGCACTATTTTCTGGAATTGACCAGTTTCAGCAAAGCACTGAATCACTTTGTTTGGCACGTTAGCACGAAGATAGACACTGAGTGCAAGGGTTGGGTCAGCTGTCTTCACCAAGTCTCCCAGCTCCTCTGAACACTCCAACTGAAGGCAGAGGTGGTATTTTGTCAGGCGGAAGAATTCAGAGATGTAGTATCAACAAAAGTAATGTTCGCGCTCAGTCGTCACAAGGCAAGAGAATTAAGCTAGCGTCATGGTCGAGCCTACCTTGTCTTCCTTCAGCCACTTCTCCAGAAGCTGCTTGCGGCCCTGCTGTAGGACAGGGCGACAGAGCTCCAGAGACTCAAACTTGTTCAGCTGTCCCTGGTCAAGCAATATTCCAAAGTACTGCAGCAGCGGAGAGGCCTGCCCAGGCTGAGCTGGTACACTCTGGAACTTCCTGATTGTATCACTGGTACGTAGAATTCCCTGAAGAGGCACAAAATACAGAGAAGCAATGATTTATCAGTGAAGGCTGAACAGTATTAGTCAAAAAACAAGTGTTAAGCTATACACTGAAGCATCTACTCTTAAGCCTTTGGGGCGGAGATCATCATCAAACCAATTGCACTCTATGAAGAAGTCATTGGCCACAGCAAGTCCAGCTGGAAAAGTATAGCAAATGCTCCTTTATGGATACAGGAGAATATATTAGTCAGAACAACCACCAAACTGCAGAGAACTAAGTCTGGTACTGCAGCACTTTAGTTTTTGAATGTCAAGTACTGAAATGGAAGTGAGCTAAGCAGTCCACTAAACTAAGGCAAGTCCCCGTGACTTCTAAACTTTACTTTTGGAGTTGTTTACCTTTGGTGCAGATGCAGCTACTTTAGCAGCATCTGCGTAGCTTCCTTGAGCGAACAATGTGTTGAACTTTCTGGCAAATAATTCCTCTGCCCCAGCTAGATTACTACGTATAGCCATACGCAGTCCCAAATCAGGATTCTGGAGCACATTCGTAGCATAGTTCACTATGTTGTCTTCCTCAACGCATACAGAAAGCACCTGGAAAGGACAAAAGGCATATTGAGGAGTACTGTCCTTTGCTATACTACTATGAAGTATAGCAACTAAATTGCTGTGCAGCCCATCGGTGAAATAGTGGATTATTTAAAAAAAAAAGCTCTTCCCCAAGCAGTTCTGTACTAGGAGTGGTTAAAAACTGACTAATCAAATAGTTACTTGCTCCCTTCCATGACATTTGTTGCATCAAGTCACTCGTTAGGCGTGTTACGTTCCATCTGAGCTTTAGAAGGCTCAAAACCAGAATGCTGGATACTTTACCTGTCCTTTTTTGTTCACACCAATAATGCCCGAGGTAGGTTCGTGAGGAGCTGTGACAAAGATAGTATCAGCGCTAATACGGTTCATGTAGATGCACACTCCAGACTCCAAGTCATACATGTGAATATATCCATACTTCGTGATCAGGTAGATAACACCATGCTTAATTCCAATCTGCCAAAAGATGAGTTTTTATTAGCCAACACTAAGACTGTAACAGTTAAGACAGCTGCCTTTAGCCTAGTCACAAGACAGTGCTGCAGTGACATGCCTTAGCACTGACACTAAGAACAAATATAGCTTTAGACTTTTTCCTTACAGATTCAAAGCAATCAACGGCCTTGCTGGCCATTTGGAGCCATAGCTCCACTGAATAGAGAGGCTGAGGGGAAATGAAAATTCATCTGCAGCAAACATCATACTCCTCATCCTAATGAGCCAGGCTGAGGGAAAAAGTTTGGGCGTAATTAGCATGCTAGTCTAGATACGTCAGTACAAGTTTCTATTCAGAAATATTAATGAGATAATGCCACTCTCCCAACAAGGCCTAAACAAAGCATCAGCAGAACCTAAACCAAGCGCAACAACCAAGTACTCCAGTTTACTGGAGTCAAGTCACTTAAACTGGGGAGGCTTTCAAGCCAAAACAATCTACAGACAAAGAAGTGATTCCCCTTTGGAACAAGTCCTCAGGTGTTTTTTTTAATTAAGCCTCAAGCTGAAATACACAGCCACATGAATCCTGCTGTGTAGACAGCTTGCTTTGCATATCTTATTTTAAGGCTTCTGCCGGTTCATTTATGAAGCTGGTCTATTAGACTGGTCAGCAGTTGCATGCTCTGAGATAGTTTGCGTTTATGACACAATATCTAGCCCTGAAGACATGCTAAGTCTGTCAAGGCAACAAGATATTTCTTTCCTAAAGGACCTCCCATTAACGTCCCAAATTTCCTTTTGTGTGCTACTACGGGATTCTTCGTTCCATTTGTCTCTTATAGTGACAGTACTGTAGATGAAACGCCACTTTCATATGAAGCTACATCAAGCACCGTAACATTCTTATCTAGAAATCTGAATATTAGTAGGAAATTCAATAGCCAAAGCGACATCAGAAACATTCTACCAGAAGACACTATTGAGGATATTTGTGGGTCTGTTTTTTTCTGTTGTTATAGGGAGGGGGTTTTGGTAGGAGTTTTGTTTGGGCTTTTTTTTTTTATTATTAGTTTTTAAATACAACTTTAAGTTGACATATCTAGACAAATAATGGAACAGCCTATATACTTGTGTTTGAGTAACTGTTTTAATGTCCAGGTTACCTCCCAGAAATCTATTAAAACCCCAAAACCTCTCCCAGAACTAGGAGGAATGACGGCAATGCCTTACTAGAAAGCATTCTTTTCAACAGAGATGGCGGCTACAACATTCATTTTTGGGGGCCAATTATCAAACGTTTACCTGCATTGCCACAGGAAAGTCTGTCTGTGCCTCAGGTGGGAAAAACACATCAACAGCTTTTTTAACAAATGGCTGATTTCCAGTGGCTGGCTGACCTACTTCAATTATGTGTAGCTAGGAAGAAAAGAGTACATGTCACAAGATTGTCTGCAAGTACAGCCACATGAAAGAAGTTCCTCTCTTGAGATATGCTACTGAAGTCATCTACCACACTTGGCTGATGAACATCTACCCAATTCTGAACCAACACATCTGGGGAGCTGTGCTCCAGATATTTATTGGAGGGACAAGTTTCCCAGAACTTGATCAAGTGAAAACCAGAAAAAACTTTTAAAAAAATAATCATGCTTTCTATGAAAGCAGACTGTACTTCTATTCAAGACACTTGTTCAGGATCATTTGAGTGAGACTTCTGAATTCATCAACAATTCCTGCAGGACAAGACCAGAAAGCTGGAGACATTACCTCACCTCTTTGCAGATTGCTCAACATTTGTAGCATATTCAACTGCTACTGAATTCCGCTATCAGATCGATGGAAACAATGTACCTATGGCACTAAGCTTTATTTAGTATCTTTCTGCACTGAATTCAAATGCAAGAGGCTGCTTAATGACTTAACTGTCATGCACACAAAACACTGGGTGTAAATTTATGCTTTAACACCCTGAGCTCAGTTCTCATTGCATCCGCATTTGTTCTTATGTCTAAATTTCACCCAAGCAACTTTCTGCAGTTTTTATCCTACTGAAAGCAAGTGTTTTGATGCTGACCAAATAACGCTGTGCACGTGGTTCCCAAGCTGTTCTTCACAGAGCATACGCTACATTGTGTTATCGCTGACGTTCTATTACTACTGAGTTCTGCTACTGCAGAACAGGAACACAGTTGCAGACTTTACCTTGCCCCCTGCAGGACTCCTCACAGCAAAACAGAACAGCGTAGAATGTTTGGCATTCCCCTCTATTTTGAATTCTGCAAAAGCTGCTGCATGGCCTTCTATAGGTTGGGAGACTTTTCTATCGACTGAGTACAGCTGCATTGCACCAACCACACGATTTTGCTATGAAAAAGAAGAAAGGTCAGCTTTTAGAGACAAAATTTCAAATGTTTATTGTAAGATCTTTGGGACAGTAAACTAAAAAGCGGCAATGCCTCTCATCCCCTCCTCCAGTGCTTTAATCACATTAAAAGTCAGGCTATTCCTAGACAAAAGATATTTTTGAATTTTTGATCTATAGAAACCAAAGTTAGGAAACTATAGCAGCTATTAAGTGAAGTGGGGCCACGGCTCTCTCGACTGCTTTCGTAGTATGCTGTTTCCAGGCCACTTACCTGTGCGGAAATTCCTATCAGCAGCAGCCATTTTTGGTGTTCATCTGTTCTGTAATTGATGATTTGGCAGCCCGCAAGACTAGCATGCCTGTCAAACATCTTTTGGGGTTGGGATTCTCCCTCCATGCTCCAGTGGTAGACTGCTGTCTCTGTCACCAAGGCAACTGTATTCACAGATATCCATTTCCAGAAGATCACTTCCTCTGCCATTGTGTGGGCTTTCATTTTACTTTTCATCTCAATGTTAAAGATCTGAAGTGTTTTCCCAGCTAGTATGACAAAACCCAAGAAACATCACAGATAGATTACCACAATCAACATCCTGCAGTCTGCCTGTTTACAAGCACCCTGTTTAACCCAATATTCCAGTGACTTTACAGACAGGGTTAGCGTCCTGTCACATCTGAGCCTCCTCTTAGACTTGACTCTTATCAAATTGAATCCCCTCCCCATGCCCAACACCTCTATCATCCCCGAAGCAAGAAAGGCTACTTCTTATCGACACTTACATGGACATTCCAACAGCTGTCAAGCAGAGATATTTTAATTAACTATAAACTGTAGTTAAAAGACAGTTCAAGCTACACAGCTTGTGTAAAGTCTGGCTTAGGTAGCAGCGCTGGTACACCAAGCTATAGGTGTTTAATAGATGTCATTCAGGATAATTAATAGAAAGAGTGGTTCCAGTTTGTGCCAATTTAGTAGCTGCTGTAGGTGACCAGGACCGAGTCCAACAGCACGAGACTTGCAACAGCTCTTGATAGCCAAAGACCATAGCTTCAATTCTATTTTTCTGTTGACCAAACCGTGCACTGAACCGGGAGACAGATGGGCTCCGTACAACAGTAATACAAGAAGTCCCTACTGAAGAGCCCAGTCAGAAGTTCAAAGATTATTATAGAAAGGTTTGGAGTTTTAGTTCCAGTTAAGGTTACTGCTTCATGATTTAGGTTACTATATTCCAGGTTTAAGCTTGAATTTAGTATGCCTTCTAACTACTAGCAGCAGCTAGTAAGGGTAGACTTGAAACTAATGTTAACGGAACAAACCTATAAAGAATAAGGAACTTTATTCCTTTCGGGATGTCAAAGTGCCATTTTACTTCACTAGAGATGAGACGACTCGGCTCCAGGAATCTTGTTCCCTGTTCACAAGACACCCACTCAGACTGCTGGAGTATTGGCTTGTAATGCCATTATTTCTATCCACATTTCATAAGCGTTTTCCCTGCTAGTAACACTTCTGACTGTCAAACTGGTAGATGTTCCTTCTACTGGGAAGTTTTGATAGATGAAAGCTGCTGGCCACTGAGGATTCATTTTCAAGGGCCAGTAACCTTAAGTTAATATGCATCTTGGACTGCTCTATGACATTGTAGCATAATTTACACAATAATTTTATCGTATTAGTTTAATGCAGTGTCAAGAGACAACACAAGACTTCAGAGCTACCAAATGCAGCATTTATGCTCCCTAGATTAACTGCATAAAGAACTGCTAACCTGATCAACTAGTTTCCGCAACAGCTTGCTAGCTTTCCTGGGACCAAAAGCAACCTGTTTCTGACAACCTTGCTCTGCACGTGCAGTTACTGTATTGTACAAATACAACAATACACCCGGGCCTAACACCAGCTGTAGACTGATAGTTGGAAATAGCATATTTACTGTATTGGACAACAATTTGTCCAGCAATGGAGTCATGCTATGGAGGGATTGATTTTTGGAACTTCCACAGCGTGCCATCTTGCATGCAGAAGGGCTCTGGTTCTGGAAGGGCTCTAGTCACCATCTAAACAGAAGTACCAGTATACGTACAGAAACTGCTCTCAAAGTCAGTCTTCCTGAAAAAGAAGCCGGATGTCCTCCTTAGGTTTAAGAACATAGAAGGAACCAACCGATAAGCTACTAAAATGAGTTAAAAGCTCACGCATGTCTATTTTCTAGAGTAAATTTGACTACTGTGTTACAGTTTGAAATGGTTTTAGAAGCTTCGTCAGGCAGCTAGGTGTGGCGACATAAATGCAAACTTCAGAACTCTAAACTACAAAAAAAAAATCAGTTCTTTGGATTAAGAGAGCAGAACCTACTACAAAGTCACCACGAGGGCAACCGTGGGTTTGAGTGTCATGTCTACTTGAATGCTTTCTTAGGCCAAAATCTGAGGCAAAAAGCCAGACTCTTACGTCAGCTTTCCAGACCAAACTACCAGTCTGACCAGTCTACTTAGACTATTCTCTACAGGTGTAGTCAAGTAAGCAGACTCATCTTTTGAACACAGAATTTACATTTCAGTTCACTGCAGCATGAAGTTTCTCTATTCCACAAAGAATGGAAGCACCCCAAGTGCTACATTCTCCATTACACCACCTGGGGAGTACTCTCAGTACAGAGCAAAGCAAGAGAATAATGAACAGAAGAACAAAGCATAAATCGCAGCACACCGGAGAATGCCACATGCAATCCAGAAATGAAATTGTGCGTATTGTATTTCAGTTTACATCAAGAACCATTTCATTTCTTTTTCTGAGGGTAGGTTTGTATGTTTATTGCACAATAATCCTCAGATTATGAGCAACTCCCAATCATGGCACACCGAGTCGTAACACACAACGGTTTTGACAACTGAAGTCTCAATCAGCAGGGAAAGTCTGGAGTGACTTAAACCATGTCTTCAGTGCAGTTCACTGTAGTGCTGTTGGTTATTGTGGGTAACAACATATTGGTTAGGTAGCTCTATTCATCCTGTTTTCTACCCAACGCTTTGGTCATTAGATTATTTATAGAAGAAGAGATTGCTAAATTTGCAATTCCGGACAACACAACTTTGCATGTCAATGTGACATCATTCACCCAACCTTAGCTCTTCAGAGGACAAGCTCATTCACTCTGCATGGACAGAATGATACTCCTTCTGAGCAAGTCTTAACACTGGCAAGAATAAAGCTATATTCTTTTATTCTTTGAAGCTGATGATAATCCATTTAGTTAGTAGGTTAGTTTTAAAACCAGATTGTATAGTTGCCTTTTAAGAGACAGATAGATAGATGAAGCTCTGCTAGTGTAGAGAAGGCACTTTCCTTGCCAATGTGGTTTGTTTAAAGGGGTCCAAGATTAAGGACAGTGAACTCTTAACAGATCCGAAATTATTTTTTCATTGTTACCTTTACCCACACCCCAGGTAAGGCAGTGCTTTGCAAGATATATAAGCATCTTAGCTGAATCACAGATTCAGCTGAAGTCAAACATTAACACATTAGTTTTCCCCTAATGCCAGTAAAAGCCTGAGATCAAAGACAGAAAGTTACAGTTTTTGTACCAGTTCTGAGGACAGTTATTTCTTGGACCCCTAAGTAATTTCACCATGATCTTTCACAATAGAAAACACACTTAGCAGAAACGAATAGCACGCAGGACATGCTAGTAGAGGTCTCTCATAAAAATACTGCAACTTGGTTTTGTCTATCAACTGTACTTCCATCATATATATACACACACAAACATTAAAAGCGTACTCTTCTCCTTCACTTGGTACAGTCAATAGTCAAAGCAGCCAAATGGTTAGCAACAAGCCAATGGAGAATGTTTCCACTACTGAAGAAGGATTAAGAGGATTGAGGATTAAGATCCCTCAACCTGGCTATGAAGTGAACTGTCAAATGGCTACCTTAAAGTTCAGTACTTTTTATGAGATTAGACCATTCTGTACTAGCAAACATGAAATGTCACGACAAAGTTCACTCACCATCTGTTTAGATAAGATGCAGGAAGAAAAACACACAGTAACAGTTATTGAGATTCCATACCAGAAGTCAGTCATTAAAGAAAAGAGCCAGAGATGTATTAAAAATAATTTCTTTGAGCTCAGAGTGCTACATAAAGGCAGTATCAACACCATAGATACTGGTAAGCAGAGGTCTTCTATGTGCAAGATCTCACGATGGCCAACTTAACATTCTTGTACAATTAGACTTTCACAGATACTGGCCATCCTGATGACGTTTTGTTGGTATCTAGTAAGCTCTTCAGAGCTAAAAGAAAGGGCCAGGAAAGAGCAGAGAGTAAGAATGGCTTTACATTCCTATTCACCTTTACAAGTGTCCATTATGTTTACAACACCTACTTAAAGGGAAAGTATACCATATGTTGACCCAGTCCTCAGTGAGGATAGGAGGCTGCGGTGCCAAGCCCAAGCATCTCACACCTACTTGGAGGCAAATCATCCAAAGATTACTGAAAAATCCACTGCCAAAAATACAGCATGCAAGTTCAGGCAAGAATTCTTATCCTCGTGTACATTCTTCTTAGATAGTTTACATAGATCTTAAGAGCATACATAAGCAGTAATACAGCTAAACAGTCGCTTTCATACTTCAATAATAAAGGGTTACTCACCTTTTAGCGCAATTACTTTAGAAGCTGGATTCATGATGGCACTTTCGGCAGAAATTGGACGTCTGATGGGTGTTGTTGGATCACTCATGTCAATTATCACTACTTGTGCTTGCTCTCCCACTTTCTCCCTGATGCAGATGAATTTGTCAGATTCCATTGTTAGGGTACTGAATCCAATGTTTGCTGGGTTAATGCCCAAATTTTGGAGCTAGAAAGAAGAAAGAGAGTGCTTTATTACCTTTCCCGTGTTGACAGGAACAAGGTTAACTCAAAACTCTATGTATAAAATCTCTTCCAGAAAGAAATGCAAGACTCGCGTATTTCTCTGACAAGAGTATATATTATGGAACTATGATCTATCTTCTGATTCTCTTTGTTCCATGGGTAAATAACTACACAATTCCTAGTATTCAAGTCATAAAGACATTCCAAAATTGTGTTACTGCTGCAAATTAGAAAGAGTTTTAACTTAAGCATTTATCGTTTAACCTGGTTTTCTCTTAATGTGATAGGCTGTATACTATCAGTAGCATCACTATTCCAGATTTAGCAAGGCTGGTAAATTGGATATTAAAAACTTATTAAGTGGCAGAACTACAAGGTACAGCAGCAGCGGGTCTTACAGAAAGAACCAATTACCCTTACACAACCCACTCCTAGCAACATTACGGAATGAAGTCTACACAGCAGATTTCAAACAGCCTATTTTTACAAGTGGACTTGTTCATCTTGCTTCTTAGAATCTAATTCTTACCAGTGAAAACTACGAAAGATGCGTGATCATCATCATCATCAGTCATTCCACCTCTCCTTGCCCAAGATATCATGCCATTTGGCTCAACAACAAAAGCGGGGATTTCAATGCAGGCCCCCTCCAGCCTTACGTCCAGCTCTCAAAACATAACTTGTCCTCAATCATATGACAGTAGGTACAAAGCAATTACTCAACGAAACTTAAAGTCATTTTGTGTCACTGAATAGACTGCCCTAGAAGATAGCTATTTCTCATTTTCATCCTTTTGTGCTAACCTTGTTTCCGTTCACTTCCAATTTCAGGTGGAGGAGGTGGCAGTGAATGAGTATCACTGTTTCAACTGGTTTGCAGCAAATCAGATTTACCCATGACCACACCCCAGCTTGGTATGTATGCAAACTGCATTCTATGTAACAGTTAACTGAGATAGGCCTGAGCACCTGCTTTATGCCCCAGAGCAATGCTTTTCAAGCAGAGGAACGCTTTCAGCTTCACTGGACCTTCTTAAGGGATTAACCTATACTGCTTTTCAGTGCACTGCAAGTGAAAAATGACTGCCCTCAAGGAGACAGGAGAGAAACTACCACCAGCATCACTGAGTCATTAGACTCCTTGGATACCAGGACCTTCATACAACTACAACTTGTTGGGCAACAAGTCCCATGATGGTGTCACAAACACTGTTTTAGTGTGTTTTTATCTGGATAATCATGGCTTGTTACGGTTTCTGTAAAGCTACTCCCTAAATCAAAAATTGGGTATGTAACGAAGATACCTAGAAGCGTGGTGTCAGAACTGTGCCCAAGAATGCCTCAGGAATTGTTTGTTTTCCATTTAACTTACTAATGAAGAGCTACTCAGCTCAGTAACTGCTAATCTCAAAGTACTCAAGTTTCAGTAATGGAATACAAGCCAAAAGTACACACTTGTAAAAAGATGTTTACTCCCTCCCTCAAGCGTGTCTCAGCAAAATTGGCACCATTCAGCTAACACCTCGCTTTATAGGTAAATACTTCAATACATGGTAGTAAACTTCAGTAGGTGCCATTCATTCCAAAAGGGATTCAAAGTTTAGGCACAAGAAGATAAGAAGCTGCTTGCAACTAGAGTTTTGGAAAAAAAATCCACTGGGTATGCAGCTATTACAGGCTTCTGTGTCAATAAGGAAAGAAGTTTCCGTATCAAGACAACTCATGTACTTTTCATATCTATTGCAGAAAGTTTTAGTACCCAATAAACATGCAAGTTGTAGCTCCATCAACTTTTATGACCTTGAACAACAGAGGAATGAATGACGGGCCCTTAATTCCACTGTTCTCCGTCACATGCTCCAGACCAGACAATGTCCACTTGTTGTGACAAATGACATGGTGACATAGTAGACATTTGAGCACTTTAATGTTGAACGTGATCCGAGTCCTTCTACCAAGAGACTAATTAAATTAAGCATCACAAGACTGGTCAAGTGATTTAACTGCAGCACAGCAAAATTCCTAACTCAATTTAATTAATCCAAACTCAGATGTATTTCCAAAATACTGAAGTAGAAACACAGGTCCTTCAAGATCTCTTCAAAATTACTGCGCTTCACCTTGACCCCCCTGGCCACTCTTTCTGCACGGTAAGAATCTTGAGGCACTAGCCTAGTTGAAGCTCACCTTTAAACCCAAGGTTGTTCTCGGCAAAATCAGATCCATGTTGAAGAATAACATTTTCGCTCTCTTCACTAAGATAAGTAACATTTTGCATCAAGTTTTGGTATTAAGATTTCCCATTTTAACTGCTATAAAATCTAGCAAAGCTTTCAGAAAATGTAATGCTAAATTATGCAGGAGTACCATTGTCATCCTTATTATTAGGGAAGTCAGTCACATCTTTTAAAGGCAAAAAGGCCCTAAAGAACGGTCATGTGAATACTGCAAGCCTCAGCGAATGATGACAAAGCTTCACATTTTAGTAGTCTGAAAACACTGAAGGCTGTTCCTGCCATCGGGGGAGTGATTAAGTATCCTCATCAGATCATATGTACTCCTGTGACACAGAAGCAGCGTAAGAGGCACATTCCTTCTGACTATACATAAAAACACAAGCAGAATTGTTTTACCACCAAACAAAGGGACGTTATGCATCATCACCTCTATCCTGGGTGGGACAAACCTGCCAGGACAATCTGGACTATATTGTTCTAAAGCACCTTCTCTTCTGCATCAAGCACAGAATTAAGAAAACTTTATTACAGGGGGTAGCAAGCATTTAGCTATGTATCTTAAAAGGCCCCGGGTGAAGCTACTACAGGTCATTAATGAAGTTTGTATGTATTAACTAGAAATTAATTTTCATGAAGGAGTGAACATCAGGCTTTTCAATTGCTACTAAATTGTCATTTGTTATTATATTTCTTAGGCAAGCAGTACTCACAAACTAAGGTCGCCTTCTTCTGAAAAGAAGGATTCAACCTTACAAAGTAATTCCAGAGACATTTACTATGGGGATAGCCTTTTTCTATGATTTTACCGCACACTTTACGTCTGCGTAATCCAGTTAAACCCTACCAAGCATCCCCACTTAGCTTACCGTAAGCCTTGCTGTAGAGGAAAAGATAACATTCTGTTTTATAAGTAAACACCTAATGCCTTCCCTACCCTTTCATGCCCTGATGCCCATTATCTAAATGTATAGTGTAGAACTATAACCATCTTCACTATCAGGCTCAATGAATGAGACAAAGATTTTTGCTTCATAGATACATAGTATTACCGCAGGCTGGATTAGATACTAAACTTACTTTTAAGCATCTTACAGATACTAAGGATTTACTGACAAGGTAAAGATTAACCTGAGATATATTATCTGATTCTTAACCTGAATGAAGATACACAAGTCCTACTCTTAGGGTGAAATACAACTAGTAATCTGAGATTTAGTCTTTCCCCGTTCTACTTTACCAACATGGTACCGTTTGCTAAGAAATGGAGTTGAGTGGTTTTTACACAAGAGTTGTACTAAATATTGGGCTTTCTAATGCATTTCCCTTTCTGTGGAGTGCAGCGATCCAGATTGAGCCAGCACAGACTAATTCAGACACCGATACTAGCAGTCTTCAAACTAAGTCCGTTTCTCTAATGGGAAATACGTAAGCCTGACTTGCTGCCTGTTCAATACTGACACTCCGCAATACTTGGGACCTACCACCAATTAAATGCTGGAGTCAAAAGAACTCTGTGAATTTAAGATCCCTCCAGTAAATATCCCATTTCAGCTTTATATCACACAGCTCTAGTGGAAATGCTTTTTAGAGGTGATCAACTATTGTTTTTTAAGCCCACTAGACAAGAGTAAGGTTTGGACAGAGGCTGTAGGTATCCAAATATGAAAACAGGCCTGCTAAAAGCTCTGTAAGCACATGTCATTTCAAGCATAATACAAAACAAGAATGCAGCAATACAGTTTCTCAGAACTCTCTTATTCACATGAAGTTATAATCATACTCAACAAGGATTGTCATACCATTGTTGGACATTCCCTCTCAACTGCCCACCTGCACTTCATCTTCTGCTATAGCTCCCATCTTCACAGGTGAGGGACACCAACGAAGTATACAAGGACTGAAACATGCAAGACCACCAGCTCACAGGTTTTAGTTGCAGTTGCAATTAGGATTTCATCTTAAATAATAGTTACTACACAAAAATTTGTTCTTGTATGTCAGTGATGAGGATTAGATCATCTGTTGAATGAGTCTCCCTACCACGTGTGGGGCGCTTTTCAATTCAGTGAGTAAATATGGTCTCTTCAACACTAAATAGGTGAATCAACTCATGATATGTAGCCTTAGCTTTCTGATACAAGTCCAAAAAGTTATTTAAAGGTTGCAAATATCCTAAGTGCTTTTAAGTCCACATGTTTAGCCAAAATAAACTCGTGAAAGGTATTACACTTCAGCTCAGTCATGCCTATTACACAACAGATAATAATTCTTAACAAGACATCCTGGAGTCTTGACAGAAGTAAATCTGCATTCTTTATGTTTAAAACCAGGATACCCTGGCTTCTCAGTACTGCACCAAGACGCACAAAACTTACGTGTAAAGAGCATGTCACGCACACAAGTTTTGTCACATTAGTTGGTTGTGCTCAAGAGCCTGTATTTGTTATTCAATAGAAAGGAGAATCCTGCCTACAGATCAACGTGTCTATCCATCTAAGGGATGAAGGATGAAGCCCCCAACCTAGGAACCTGAGACTTTGTATAAGTAACAGTTGTCTCTGCAGGCAAGCAGAGATTTTTTGCTAGTGAAAACTGGGGGGGAAGGGAGAAAAAAAACTCAAAAGAGAAGCCTTTCAGAACAAACCAACAACGAAGTAAACGAAAAGAAGTTTAATTTTAGATCAAGAATACTTTGTACGCTGAATTCCAGTAGTATTGCTTCCAGTCCACGTACCAGTATATTCAGTCTTTTACAGCACTTCCATTGTAAACTACAATCCCCTTGGAAGAGTTCAATCTGGGAAATAATTTATAATTCACAGCCCTAACAGAAGCACTAGAGTTAAGAACCTGATTAAATCACAGTAGCTTAAGTAGTGTGTACCAGTACTTCACTATAGCAGGGCTGGCATAGTTTGTACTGCTGCAGCTGGTCAGTCATCAGGCAGATAAGAAATGAGTCCTTATCTTATCCCCCTCCTTTGCTATGGGACTTAGCTGTGGTATCCTCTGTAATAAGAATGAGCAAGATGCAAGTTTCTTTATGAATTTGTGAAAACTCATAGCTACAAAGTCCACATCTAAAAGAAACTATGTAACTGAATTAAATGAAACTAAACAATAGGAAGACTTGTGTTCATTCTCAGCTTAACTACTACCACATCGAGACCTGGATACCTTTCTTTTACTGCAGCTATTCTCCATCTTTCAGCTCACGTGCTTTTACAGGACTTGTATGTGCAAGCTATAACAACTTCAAATTTAGCATGCACTGTGACTGGCAGTCACTCCTCCTGCGCAGACTTGGAGCTACGGTTCAGTCAGAAGGATGAGCAACATAAAGCAAAATGAGTTTCACACAGAATGTAAACAGTCTGCTGATCTCTAGCACTCCTCCAATTTTACATGGACCAAGATCGCTGTTTCACTTCACACTATCATTTATCCACTTCCAGCTAGAGAGAGTGGGAGAGAAGAGCTCAGTATTTAGCACTGCAACTTATGTTTAGTTTCTCTGGAGTGCACTTTCCGCAGGCTTCAGCTCTTTTAGTAAAGTACAGACAACTATCTTGGGAAGACTCTGAACTTAAGTGAAACAATATTTCATCAGCAACAGTCTGAATTGGAAATTGAGTAATTATAGCACTAACAGCTATTCTAACCACTTTAAACCATATTAATTTAAATGGCTACAGGTATAAATAGTACACATTGACTTAAGGTACAGATTTAACACAGGATCGCCAAAACACAGCAGTTATAAGGAACTATAACTTTTTTGGATTTAACATCATAAAGCAAAGCAGTAGATCTGTTACGCTAATTTTAACTATAACAATTTAACTGTAACCAAGCCAATTTCTAGCGGGGTGGGGGCAGAACAAAAGAGATTAAGCTGATAAAGCTAAATATGGGTGATAGCACAGCATTATGAAGAAGAGTAAATGTCTAACCTTTTAATGAATTCTCTACCAGCCAGGCATCATGGATCATTTACACAAGACTCTAGATGTTTACAACATGTAGTATTAAGTTAGAGCTGATAAGACTGCACTGCAGATATCCAGCCAGAGCAAACTACCAGTTTTCACATTCCTTTTGATTCCCCTCCACGTTTATCCCACCATGTAGAAACAACTGCAGAAGCAGCACTGAGGAGGCTGACTGCATTCCTACCCCCAGCTACTACTAATCTCAATTTCTCTGTAGCAGAGTACCGCTTTGCAGCTACTGCACTCAAACTGGGGGGGGGAAGGGGAGAGAAGCAGGAAAGGGTGAATCCTGAAGAAGACTTCAGTCCTACGTGTCAGCAGC
Source organism: Limnodromus scolopaceus (assembly GCA_028565335.1). Classification (NCBI taxonomy): domain Eukaryota; kingdom Metazoa; phylum Chordata; class Aves; order Charadriiformes; family Scolopacidae; genus Limnodromus; species Limnodromus scolopaceus. The sequence goes on along the minus strand of JAOXNO010000006.1, from coordinate 18,779,148 downwards.
AGGGGTCCCAAGCTTCCCCTGCTCCTCTGCAGCCTCCATGCTGGGAAAAAGTCCCTCAAGCCCAGTTTCAGTCCTTTCAATGAGATCAAATTCTTTAAGAGCAAAAGCAGGTGTTAGCAAAAAAGAGAATATGATTGCAGTACAAATCCCTTGAGAAGCTGTTAGCCCCCCACCCAAACCAGAAGTACCACAATGCTAATATTGGCAGCGTTACAAGACACACAACACTAGCCATTACGGAAACAGTCATTTAATATGCAAAGCAGCACAATACACCTATGACATACGAAGTATGATATTCTCTCATCAATATTGTATAGCCCAAACACAATCAGCAGGACCAGTTATGTTTGCTAGTTTTAAATTGTAACCACATGCTTCTGAGGAGAATCGGATATCAAAACCACTTTGATCCCAAGTTTCATACTCAGACAGCCGTACTGTAGCTCTTCAGAATTCAGTGGAGGTTACTACAATCACTGCTACACTGGACATTGGTAGGGAGAGGGTGGGGGGAGTGACAGTATAATTCTTCTTCACTGTGTTAAACTCTCTTAATCCATGTCATCTCTGAGGAGACAGATGTGTTTGCTCCCTTGGACATAGATTAGGTATTTCTGGAGCTCGCTAGCCCTATTACTGTTTTTCAGGCTAAAGCTCCTTCTGGAGTGACCAAAACAGTTCTTCCAGTCAAGCAGAAAAACCACATCCCAAAGGGAGCTGGAAGCGGCAATAACCATTTCCCAAGATGAAATACATGAAGTGGCACAAAGTCCACACTGATGGATGATAGCCAGTTCATATTTTGAAGTGGATGTTTCATTTGACAGAAAGGGGCGGTACAGAGACAGAAGGATGACTTGCCAAGTCCACTTCCTGTTCTCTCATTCATTTAGCAAATTCCTTTAATTCCAGCCTCAAACTGGACATTCAGAGGCCACTGTTCTCTCACTCCATTAACAACCCTTCCTCATCACCAGTTCACAAGGAAACAGATAAACCGGTTTGTCTGTGCTGCATCCATCAGTCGTGGATCTTTTCCAACGCTGGCATTATGGTTTTTCACAGGCTACGAAGAACAGAACTATGACATTTTTAGGGATGGGTTTTTTTAATATTGTTATGTTTGGAAGGAGGGACAGAGGCTGTGCCGCTTCCAAGTCCAAATGCTTTCTTGCACCTCATCTCACCAATTTCCTCCCAGTTCGCAGCTGCACAGAAAGACGTCCCCATGCACCTCCGCGATTCGGATGCTGACGGTCGTTTAGGCAAAAGAGAGAAGCCTCGATCCCTCTCCAAGATGAAGACACCCACCTAAACCGAGGCGGGGTAGCCCTCGCGGTCCCCGGGGCGAGGAGCCCGGCCCCGGCCCGGCGCCTCCCCCTCCCTGGAGCGGGAGGTCCCTCAGGCAGCGAGTGACTCTGCACAAATCGCGGGCGCTCCGCGGCGAGGCAGCCCAGGGGGATGGATGGAGGGACGGCTGCCCGGGAGTCCGCACCGGGGGCGGGCCTGGCCCTACGCGCCTTCCCGCGGCGCCCAGCGGGACGGTGGCTCCGCACCGGAGGGAGGGGGGACCCCTGCCACAGCGGCCGCGGGAGGCGCCCCCGCGGCCCGGCCTCCCCTCTCCTCTCCTCTCCTCCCCTCCCCTCAGCGCGTCCCCAGCCCCGGCTAGGCCGCGGTCCCCCTCTCTGAGGGGTGGGGTGAGGCAGAGCAGGGAGAGCCCCGTCCCCGCGCCTCCACCGTCCCCCGCCGCTCACCTGGAAATGCTCCTGGAAGCGAATAGGCAGTATCTGGGCCATGGCTGGGGACGAGCTCCCCGGGCCAGGGGCGCGGGGCAGGGGCCGGCGGTGGCAGCAGGGCAGGCACCGCTGCACCCCACACGACGGCGGGGAGGAGGGGAGGCGAGGAGGGGAGGCGAGGAGGCGAGGGGAGGGGAGGGGGGCGGCGCAGGCGCAGAACCCTGGCTGGGATGGCGCCCCGGCGGGCTCGCCTCCCTCCTCTGCCTCAGCTCAGGGCCGCTCACTCCGGTGCCGGGATCACTCCGCACCTCGCCAGCTTGCCAGGGTCTCCTCAAATAGTCCCTTCTACGCCGCGCTTCTTCCCCCGCCTCTCGCCCGATCTCGCCCCCTGCCGCCCGCCTCTCCCCGCCGCCCTCCGCTCCCACTGAGTGGAAGGGCTGGGCAGGGGGGCCTGAGGAGCGGGGGGCTCCCGCCGCCCCAGCTGCGGGCAGCGGAGAGGGGCGGGAGGTCTTGTCGGCACCTAGGTATCCTTCCGCCGCTTCCACACGCACTCACGTGACTCGACCACCTCTCCGGCTCCCGGCGGCGGCGCGTGGGCGCCGATGTCCTTCACCATCCCCTTCCGCCGTTCCTCACGGCAGGGGCGGCGGTGCCGGGGTGATGTTCCCCTCAGGGCTGCGAGGCTCCCGCCGTGGGTGTGGAGAAGGGTAAGGGGCTCTCCGGTGCCGGCCCGCCGCCGGGCTCTGGCCCTTGGCGGGCACTGAAGCCCGGGAGCGGGCCAGCGACGTGACCCTGCCCCTGCCGTGGTGGCTGGCTGCGGCAAACGGCGTCTCTTCTCCGCCTCGCGGGGGACACCGGCTCATCCTGAGCGTAGGGGAGCAGAGGCACCCGTGGCCTTTGACAGTCGTGGTCCCCAGCTCGGTGCACAAGGGCCAGGGCAGCCGCCATGTCTCAGCAGCCCCTGGGAGCCCCAAGGGGCTCAGCCAGCACTTGGGCCTGGCGTGGCTGCCCATTGCCCTTGGCCCACCAAGAGATGGGAGCACCACGTGGGCTTTGCTGCCTACTGCCGTGCCCAAATGCGGGCGAGGAGTTTTAGGACTGTTATCAGGAAAATTTGAAAAGCCATCCTGCTGTTCTGCCCCATTGAATTTCTAAATGGAAATAGGGTTCCGTCCCTGAAGAGTTGACATCATACATTGGAAAGTTATTAAACAACAAGTGGAGGGTCCAACATGCAAGAGGTATACCAACACTTTTGTTTTCCACCCTCACTCCGAGTCAGCCCCGTTAGCATCAGACGGGGGAGGTGAAGGTAACGTTACTGCTACTATGTTTCTCCTAAATTGCTTGCTGCAGCGTTGCTAGCTCCAGCAGTTTTATGGAGGAGCATTGTGGTGCTCACATATTCCCAGAGAGCCCAGCTCTGGGAAACACGAGATTACAGGAGACTCTCTGATTTAATTTTTTATAAATAAGGTTCTCATGCTGTGGGTTGCAAATAAAAGCTGAACAAGAGACCCCTGAAGACTCAAAACCAGAAGGCAGATTAAAACAATTCCAAATATATTACAATTTAAAACCTCATTATTTTTACTTAACTTTATTCGTTTTTAATACATGGAGCTGGGAATTACCAAAACTGGGTTAGGTTTCCAAAGGAATTGTAGGCACGGCTCTGCTGGGACACCTTGGTCCCGACTGGCGCACACAGTCACAGGTTGCGGCTGTGGGGACCCTTTTGCCCTGCATGGGAGAGCTGAAGGTCTGCAGCTGGATTGAGGAAACACAGTCCCTGGACGCTCTGAATGGGTGGCAGAAGGTGCTGGGACTGGGTGCTGCCAAAGTCCTGTCCCCTAGGAAACATGGGATCTGTAGCTCTCCCGAGAGGACTCACAATTGGGGTTAGGCACCGACATCTGTTCTCTCAAAAGCAAGCAAAAGGAGGAGGTGGAGACAACTTTTCTTTCCATGGTCTCAAAAGGGGTTTGAGTAGCATCTACTCCATAGGTCTGTTAGTAGCAGTTTATTTACAGTGGGTTAGCTATATAAATTTTTAGATTAGGGCAAGTCAACTGCACTGCAGGGACAGGACCATCAGTGGGATGTCAGGACACGATCTGTAACCAGCCCATTTTGATCTAATGAACTTGTTCTGTGTTTTTCTCTGTCAACTTCCCTCCTTCACAGTCACTTTATGGATGCAAATTATTTCTATGCAGAGCTCCAATTGCTACCTTTGGCTTTTAAATTAATAGCTAACTAGCTTTGTTTTAAAAAAACGAGCCATAGACTTTCATCACTTATGAAGTGGTCACTTATCCCTTAGGTCCTTGGGGCTGACCACTACAGACTGCTGGCGATGTGATGCGTGTGGCACAGCACTGAGCCCAGAATGTGTGATCCGTGTCTGCGCCCAGCTGTGTGCTGACGGGCACCTCCTGAGTGTCAGTGTTTTGCTTAACAGATAAATGCAAACCTTACAAATGCTGTATCAGTGGTCACACACCACTGAAGATGTGGCGCAGCCAAGACAAAGCATCATGACAGCTCCAGAAGTTCTGATTTTGTCTCTCATGGAGAAAATTGACATTTCATGCATCTCGAGGCCCTCACTGACTGCCCTGTTTCTTCAGGACCCAGTTTGAAATTGTACTCCCTGTTTTTCAAACCACACCCTCACTCCTTGGACTTTTTTCCAGCTTGTCTCCTGGAAACGGTGGAGCCCTCCCCTTTCCTCTCATCTCCTCAATGCTGAGTCAAGAACGGTCTCCTCTCATCATCTCCCATCCAGAACTGACTCCCTGTACGTGTCCTGTAATCATTCTCCATTTTAGTGCAAACTTCTGTTCAAACAATGGTCTTTTCCCCTGGAATTCAATTCTCCTTTTTCCATCTGTTCTTCTTACTAAACGCGTAACTCTGGGTCATACAAAACACTCTGAGGCTCTGGATGAGTTTCTTCTGTGGTTTTTGTAAGTCATTGCACAAGGTCCTGACAGCGGACTGGTAAAATTCGTAAGTGTAATGTTTTTGAAGAAATAATTTGAAATACAAAGATTCTATTGCAGAGTTGTTTCATATGTAACTGTTTAATGTTTAAATTCCCTCTTGTTCATTCTCTGGCAGGAGAATGTCATTATACGCATGTAGCATTTAAAGGAAATCCCGTTATGGTGGATTTAACTTCTGACATGTTCTTGATAAACGTTACTTTATTAATTTAGTTTGGTCGGTGAAACCCCATCCTGTATTCTCTGTGCATGGAAAGCTCTGCTGGAGATGATAGATTCTGATGGTATTTAATGTCAAAATGAACAGAAGTGTCTAGAGGCAGTAGCAGTGCAGGCTGGAGGTCTTCAGATTCCCCACAGACCTAATGCCACAGTACATAATTTATTTGTAACTGGCAAACAATATGCCTGTCTTTTCTTCCAGAAGCATTTCCATTTAAAGAAGCCATTTCTGTTTGTCTTTGTGCTGTGCTCTCTGTGCATTCATACAGTTGTTTGCTGCTTCTCTGGACACTTGTGTTCTCCAAGGTTTGCAGCACAGATGCTGAATTACTTGCATGGCAGTATATTAGCTGAAATTGCAACTCCTCCAGCCCAGCCTTTTAAGAACACACGTCTACTGGTCAGTGACGCAAAGCCGAATAAAGGGCACGGGAATCAACGTCTATTTTCAAAATTGTGACAGATGGGTCAGGGCTGCTCGGTACATGAAACTTTTTAGAAGCTGAGTTCCTCCTGAGTGTTTTCTCTGGCAGGTCACCCTTCAAGCAGATAGAAGGTGAACCTGTGTTCTTTGAAAACAGAACTAACAGAAAGAAATGAGATAGCTAATATAAATTAGTGTGC
>JAOXNO010000006.1:18755365-18773452 GCA_028565335.1 Limnodromus scolopaceus | reverse complement strand
AGATAGAAGGTGAACCTGTGTTCTTTGAAAACAGAACTAACAGAAAGAAATGAGATAGCTAATATAAATTAGTGTGCTAATTTCACTAGTTCTGGAATGTCAGAAAACCATCTCATACCTATAAATAGACACTGCAAAATCTTAGCCTAAATGTTCTGAATGGTTAGATACCATTTAGGAGCATAACTAGTAAGCGTGCATAAATAAGACACAAGAAGAAAAGGCTGGAAAGGACCTGAAGTAGTCTTCAGTCTTCTGGTTATTCCCTCTGTCCTACAGCAAGACTGAATGACTGTTTTCTAATTGCAGATTAACAGGGTGATTTGGGAACTGCTGAATATATTGACTGCTAAGGCCTTTTAGTTTTTTCCTTTGGAATAGACCCTTGACAGGGAAAACTCAGTGTTCGTTTTCTTAACATTATTATTTTATCCAGGAAATAGAATAAAGCCAAGAAAAGCAGAAACCCCATTACATTGTAAAGTGTAGTAATAAACCATGCAGATGGTAAACAGACTTTAAATTTTCTATATGGCCTTTACAGTATATTTCCCCGTCTCTTAATCCTGGAAAGATGTACTCTCTAAAGCCGTAAACTATGAATTCGCCCCATCCCTAGAAGGAAACAAGTCATTTAGGACTATGCTTTCCCTATGTTTGCCCATTTCCTTTTCCCCACCATAGTAAGCTTTGAAACCATTGGCCAAATTCAGCCATACATGACGAGGGGGATAAGCTCAAAGATACTAAATTTCTGCAAGTTTCATGAAAATAGGCAGCCAGAGAGTGGAGACAATGGGAGTTCAGCCCATATGGCAAGTCTACAAAGCAGTCAACCCAAATCACGAGGGAAAAAAAAATAATCGTTGATCAAGGCCTGCACCTTCTTGGATTAGTTTTATTGTTCATTAAGTATCTTTTGTTCCCTGTCTTTATGTCCAAATTCCTGCTTTTGTATGAATCTGTACCTTTGTCCACATTAACTTTAAAGATACGTTCAGAAATCCCTTCCTGAAAACACCATTATTTCCTGAACTGTGTTCTCCCCTTCAAAAATAGGGTTTTACTAGATCATGTAACGCTGTTTTATGTAACACAAAGGCCCTGGGTTTAGTTTTTTTGTTTGGTTGGGGTTTTGTTCCTATCAGCTTGTAGGGTTTCAGGAAGCTGAATATAAAAGTCTCCCTAATTTTCTTACTCATCTTTGGCTTCCTCTCTCTTGAATTGTTTGTGGAACAGGTTTTAATGGAAGTTCTCTACATTTCATGGTTCTTAATGACATATATAACCTGAATGTAACAGACTGACTTTTCTGGAACTCTAGTCTTAACCAGAATTTTCAAAACATGAAGATGTTTCCCAGAGAAGTTCAACAACTAGATGTTTGCTACCTTTTAGATTTTTGAGAAAATAGCGAGGCAGTTGAGCTAGAGTAAAACATAGGTAAGCACAGACATACATGCTCAAAGTTCTCATAATGAAATGTCTAAATTAGCTTCAAAAAAATTCCTACCAATGCTAGCAGAAGTAGTATATAAGCACTCTTGCTACAATGAGTTAAAATGACACAAGATTAAGACAGATGTGCCCCTTTATGCCAGTGCTTTCAGTGTAACTGATCCTACTTGTCTGAGGGATGTTGAATAAAGGGAGAAAACCTCTTGTGCGGAGGCAGCCTTAATAAGCACCAGAGGGAATTTACAATCCTAGCTTTTTAGAGTGCAGTTAGTTTTTTGAGAAAAGATCTTTTTAGAAAGATCTTCCTAATTTAAAGAGTGTTTAGTACTTCCTACTTTTCCAAAGGCCTGAGACGTGCCCTGCAATATAAAAAAAGCGACATTGATTTTTGGCAAACTGCCGTTCCAGATATGCAGAGTATCTTTAGCAAACACAAAAATGAAAGAGGAAGCATATGAAGTGCAAGTTAAACCATTTATTTAGCATTTTGTGGTTGCATTTCTTTACAGATTTTTGGTCCTCATCATGGAAAAATGAGACTTAATAAAGTATTAATTTCAAAAAGAATGCGTGGAGGTCCAGTTATGCAGAAGCTTTTAGTTGCCTCCCTCTTTCTGCACCATGCAATACTGCATCCGGGAAGCAAAGGAATGATGTCTAGTCCCAGCGTCAGAGTTTTCCCTCTTCCATCCAAGCTCTCCATAAGTCATTTGCTCCCACTCAACCAGAGCCTTGCGTAAACATGTTTAAAATTCTGGATCGAATAAGGCTGTGTAGCCAGAGCACATCAGAAATGAGTCATCTTTGTGTGCTTCTATCCATTTCTATTTCGTGAAGACTGAAATGTAACTGTTAAGAGTAATCAGCTTTTCTTTTGTTTCTTTGGTTATCCTGGAAGAGAACTAAAGAACTGAAAGAAGCAAGTTTAGTGTTAAGAAATAACCCCTTTCATGGGCCCTCCCAAAGATCCTTAAATATCTGCATGATTCTCTTCTAGCTGAGAATGTGTCTGAGGCAGCACATGATGTCTTGCCTGTTGCAAGAACTATGTTCAGTTAATGCATATTGCCAAGTTCGTGTTTGCAAACAGGAGCTTGATTTGCTAAGTCTGGACTGTGACTGATCACATCCATTCCCGAAGCAAGCAAACAAATGGCTGCATAAATGTCTGGTAGAACACAGAAAACTGTCCTGAGCTTTTTGATTAATTATAACAAAGCAAGGATAGTAAAGTATAGGCCATAGGATTAACACACAGCCTGAATCCATCCTGATCTGTAACATAAAGTTAAACATTTTGGAATTGTCTGTCACTTTCCAGTCCACCCACTCTTGTAAAAAAATTACAATTTGCTGGTGATACCAGGGTCCTGGTAGGGTATTAGCATGGTCCCTCTGGTAAGTCAGGGCTTCCTGATTTGTTCCGCTGGTGTGTTGGCTCCTCAGCTGCTGGGTTACGAAGCAACAAGGCAGCATTTATTATACTGCTCATCTCAGATATCACTTCCTCTCTATTCATTTCCATTCATAGTTAGATACGACATGCAGTATTATTTTCAGCTATATTTGGCTTGCATGTAATCCAACTTTCCAGCTCCTCGCTGTATTATGTAAATACAGCAGCAGGAGAAGCAGCCTTGTGTCCCCTTGTGCCAGGAGGATATGCTGAACATCAACATGGATGTGTTCCTGAAGACTAAACTGTTTTCTTGAAGTCTGCTCACAGATTTCATAATCCATCTGTTTCCTGTAGAATGCAGTTATTTAAAGCTACAAAGTTCATGTCGGAGACATTGTACAGTAGCTACTGTTTATGTTGATATTTCTGATGAGGCTCAATATTGTCTAGTTTCCATTTTATCTCAACACTGCCTTTAATAGCCTCTTCCTACCAGATTTACATATTATCCCTCCCGGCTGTTCACACACAGACATCCCTTCACTTGGCAATCTTCCAGTCACTCCATACTACAGACAGAGGTACTAAAACAGCAAAGCAGTTGATGAGAGTCAAAAATATAACTACATTATGTCATAATACATGGTCTCCAGATGACTGAACAATTAACAGAGCATTCGAGACTGTCATCAAAAGTTCTCTTCCTTAAGACTGCTCATTTTAAGTACTGGTGGGCAGGTACGTAACAAGGTTGTAGAGACTTAAAAAATGTCTCTTCAAATGTTATCTAATTCCATTACTTATCACTAACCCAAGGGTAAGTCAAAATTAATGAATCTCTGAAATACTAGATGAAAATTGTTCTTACAGGAATTGACTCCATAACCCTGGCACTTGAGACAGCTGGGGAAGCAGAGACGTTCCCTGGAGATTCACACAGATCATTAGCTCAGCCAAACTGACTCAGCAATATATCCGCATGTGCCTAACTGCGGAGACACAAGGAAGCCTAATGGTTTTAATGTGACCCACAACACAAATATGAGCCTGTTTCTTAAGTAAGTACGTTCTTGAATTAAGGCTCTAGCTTCTTGCCTTCTGATGTACCCAAACCCCACTGCTCTGCCATTGCCACGAGTGGCTGGTGTGCAGTGACACATGGAAACCAGCAATGTGCTGCTGTGTCCCTTGGCGAGGAGCTGTTTTGGTTCTGCTCGATTTTGTACCTGGATGGGGCACAGTAAAGCCCTCCAGCTCCTGGCATGATGCCCCTGTAACCCCAGTACACTACATGTGAGCCTGAGGGGGAAATAAGGCCTCAATACTGCATTTCAAACACTGATTAGTAAAGCTGGCAATTGAAGAAAGGGTTTATTTAGCATATGGATATTCCAGAAAGGGAAACAGCTCCAGAAATTCAAAGCTAGAAATGCTACAGCAGTCAGGTACATCAGATTCCTAAGAACAACCTTCCTTCCCACCACCTTCAGCTGCAAGGATGACAGTCCAACCACACCACCTTTCTCAGATGCTGCACTGGACAAGCGGTTGAAATGCAATTCAACAACAAAAAAGAAACATTCAAAAGGGTCAAGAGCAAGGATTCAGGCAATAAAACAGACACCCAGTGACGGAAAATAATCCTTCTCCATTTTTCCTCCCACATGTTTGGGAATCAGTGTGCCAGGAAATTATTAAATCACACAAATTTCAATAATGAATGCATTACTTGGATGGCACATGAAATTGCTGAGGGATATGTCTAAGTAAAATAAAGAGTTCTCAAAGTCAGTAGTGATGAAAGACCAGACAGAGGAGCTAGACTAAAACTTCTACGGACTTCTGCAAACAGTACCGGCATGGGAGGATATTCCCCTGATTGATACCAGTGAACATTAAGAAGTGTGTGCATAGAAAGCAGAGGAATCTCTGCTTAATATTTTCTGCTGTAATTCAGCACCGAGGTCCCCATCACATTTTTCCTCAAGTGGGAAGACTCTGGCACCTAATTTGGGAGAAAGCTGACCCACTAAAGCACTTCTGTATCTAGAAGGCCATTTTTATGTCTTCTTGAGAACAAGGCTACTTTTGCTGTGCCACAAATGTCAGTTTGTAGCACACTAGAGTTGTTCTGTGGCTTAGCAAGGTTGGGGCATCAATAAAAGGATCCTGACAAGATCGTTTTCTCACCTGCACTTTGCTTAATGCTGCAGTTCATATTTAGTTCATTAGGTCTTGCTAAACATGTACCATCAAAAATTAACCCATCATTGAATTATTGAAACTATGTCATTTAGGAAAGAACATCCTTCTCTCCATATCACGATACAGTATGTTTTAATCACTATCTTCTATCTGGCTCAGCCAGAACTGAAGACAAACACAAGAAGAGGTGGGAGGTGGCAGGCTGGCCACGGCAGAGCTGATGCAGTACCGTCCCTGAGCACACGTGGAGAGGTGGGAAGCATCCCAAAGGCAGGATTGAGGATTAGCACCCACAAACGCTGCTAGCTCCTATCTAGACTGTATTACTGTATGCAGCTTTGGGAATAAAAATGAATTCCGGAAATGCCAACAGCCTAGAACACAACAACGTACGATGAAGAAGGTAAAATGATCCGCAGGTCTCCTCTGCAATGTTGTCAGCAGCCTGAATATTTCTAGGGAAGAAAGCTGCAGAACTTTGAAATCCTGCCTTTTTAGAGATCTTAACTTTCCACAAAAGTCAAGTTACAAGTCCTCAGACATTCGGTCCTGGTCGCCCTGCATGCATTACTGCAGCAGGAAAGCTACAGGCTGATGCTGCCTCTCCCTTGCAAAGCTTTCTCCATAAGCAGCTGGATGCAATTGGGTTTTAGCCTTTGCTTTCTTACGTGACATTTTGTAACCTTACTATTTACACCATACTGCTGGATTTCTTAGCTGCCTCTCCGACTAGACTTCAATCAAAGGAGGAAGGAACATCCTGTCATCAAGAGAACCAGTGGGCAGAGCTGCAAACACAATGGCCAATCCAGACACAACGCAATGGTGAAAACAAGGCAATAAAGTTAAGACTATCAAGATCTGGCGTTCTGAGTGCTGGTATGGAGTGACTTAGTACTGACAGTACTGTGGATCTCACTGGAAGCCATGAGCAGACTGCATCACCACCCTTCTCAGTTGCTTCAAACAAGGGAATTCCTGCAGGAATTTTTCAAAGGCACCCAAACTGCTAGCCAGTAAGCACCATCTAGCAACAAACATTAGATGCAAACAAACACTGGGGTTGCACAGAATTCTAAGAGAAATCTGGGGATCAAATCTTAGGAAAAGCAAGTCAGGTTTTAGTAGCTACATAATCTGAACTCAATTAGGAACTGGTAAAAATAACACACTTGTGAGAGCATATTGAAGAAAAGCTCTTCCTTTAATCATTTGTTTCCCAGAGGAAGGAGAGTGGGTGAATTTAAAGGAAGAGCAAGGAAGAAATTAGGAAAGACAGGAAATGACAAGGAAAATTTTGATTAGTAACTTGATTTATCACGTAGGGAGACTGGAAGTCAGGAACAAAGACCGTAGACTTTACCTATTTTACAAAATTCGTCATGTCAGTAAGAAATTTTCTTTAGTAAAACCAAAGGAAAATAATAAAACTATATAATTTTTGTCAACAGCTCTAACGTGCCTGTTCTTAAATTTAAAAACTTTTTGGGGTAGTGTCTCCACTCTCTAGGGCTGTCTGCACCTGACATACACGTTCCAAACTGCATCGTTTTCTTTCCACGCTTCAGGGTTGATACACACAGCGTGGCCTTGGTGGCACACTGCATCTTCTCGCTGCCCTGACCCCCGAAGGCTGCAAGACACATGAGCTGGGCAAAGGCTGCTGCTTCCAAGCGACAAATTCTAGCGGCTCTTCAGAGCGATCTGCAGGCAGAGCTCACTGTTGGCAAATGACTGCTATCCATTATCAGAAAGAACAGATTTACAATTAATGTGGAGGGGAAAAAAAAAGGATCTTCTAAAAAGAAGATGACAAGGAGGTCCATTGTTTTCCCCAAAATATCCACAGCTAGAAGGTTCTGCCTCACCAACAGCAAAGTCACAATCCATCTAGACTTTTTATAGCTGAGGCAGGGCTCCAAAGTCACTGTATTTAGAAAACCCTGCCTGGCATTCAGGGATCTTCTCGATTCAGCAGTCTCTTGACTCTGGGGGCACCTCCCTGTTTTCTTTCAAGTGAGCCTTACCCAGCCTTCAGTTCTGGCCCCAGTGCAGTGGTTCTTCATATTTTCCTATTTCAGGAACACATATTTATTTGGAAGCAAAGAAACCAACCATCCACCTACCAAAACAAAGTAAAAATTGTAGAACTACCTCCTAAAGCCAAACCTCCTTCAGAAGCATGGAAAAGGGAAAAAGGCAGCAGAAGCACATGGGTCTCACTCTGCCTGGTTTTACATACTCGCATGAGCAACTTTTACCTTCCCTTCCCTATTATTTCCGTGAAAAGCAGTGACTGAATTGTGTCACGGAAGTCCTCGAGAAAACACAAAAGAGCTGAAGTATCCGATCAGCCATAAACAGATTGGTGGGAAATACTTGCCCTTCTAAGACTTATAAACTGATTCGCCACACAAAGCAGAGCAAGCTCAGGATATTCCCCGCAGAGATCCAGAATCTACCGCACTGCTCCATTCTCTGCCAAATTTCACTGTGCTCTTCACACTATTTTGATTTTTCTATACGCAACAATAAAGTGCGGAGATGGAAGAGCTCTCGATTCCCATTTGTTAAAAAACTCTAGCACAAAGGCAGCAAAACAAAATTATCTGCATCTTAAAAAACCTGTCACTCTCTCTAGCACGTTGACTCTCCCTTTCCAGAGCTTTTGTAATAGCACTTCTGAATCTCTGCTTTATGGTATCAAACAAAATCATACTCTACTACCAAAAAATTTTCAGAAGCCAAGTTTCTCCCTTCATACACAGGTAAGAACCTAACGAAGGTCAGGACATTCTGAAGTTTTCTCCAGCACCAGCCTTGGCCCACACAGGAATATTACATACCTGTTGGGTTTAGGTTTTCAAGACAGTATATTTTTTCTTTGCCTTACTCCTGTTCCACTTGCTTTGTTCACGCATGCATCCCATTTATGCTATTCCAGATAACAGGAAGCACTATGGCAAGATTACTTTTCAAGACACATCTTGAATTATTTTATGATCACATGTTAGAGTTTTGCAAAAATAAATGCCTGTTTGCATTCCTCTCAGGACCAAGTAGAAATGCAATACTCTCTTTTTATTCTCAGAAAACAAAACATACCAGATGCAAACTTATTTCCATTCTGGCACAAACTGTACAGAGTAGGTCCAGCATTTAAACAGATCGTATTGTGGGAAAGATGTGTCAAGGAAATTGCAGTCAAAGAATTTTGGGAAATAACTGCAAAAACTCCCCATTAACAATAAGCACCTTTATTGACCGTCTTACCATTCAACATTCATTTCATTCAATCTCCTAAACTTCTGAACTACAGTCCAGTTTAGCATTTAAATAAGAGATAGATATTTCCACTTGACTTGTATGAAAAATGTTATACCACAGTGGCACACAATTAAAGTACCATTTAAAAAGCCATAGACACAGATAATCGCTACCTGTGATTTTGAAAATTAAGCCCCATATATTTCAAATTAAAAATTAACACATAACCTCCATATGTTATGCTTATAAAAATGCCTACAAAAATCTGTTTGTTCAGAAGGCTGAGTGGTCGGAAAGTATACTCTATTTCACGATATAACAAGTTACATCACTTCACAAAAACTATGAGGCAGCAAAATATTTCAGATAAATTTCACACATTAAAAAAAATCCCCGACACCATATAGTGTCCCAATAATTTCAGTAGGCCAAGAGAGTTCAGCACAGCAACAAATCTTTGCAGTACAGACTAAAATTCAGCTATGCATCATTTGTTACAAATATTTAATTCAATGCTCAGGAAATTTAAAAATCAATTACACCTAGGAATCTAGTAATCAGATACTGGTTATTCCCACTTTTGTTTTTTCCCTTGCTGCTTTTAGAGTATGCCTTCTCATATCTATGTTATGAAGGGTGTGCCATTTCCCAGTGTTTAAAACTTCTTCAAAATTTATTAGCAAACTTTTTGAGAAGCAAGAAAATCACCTTCTAGAAAGAGAACTTTTTTTTTATTAAACTTCTACTCAAACCAACAGGAATAAAATTAGTTAACTAGAGGTATTTTGCTGCAAGGACACCAATTTCTATGCCAACATGAGTATTTACGCAAAATCATTTAACTTATCAAAGTAGTGTTTGAGTGTAAATTACCTTTCTTCTGAAAGTCCTACACCCTACATAAGGTAAGGTTTTCATCAGTTTCAAAGAAGAAATAAAACTCTAGCTCGGGACATAGTAAGAAAAGCTACTGAAGTAAGTCTTTCATAACACATACAAAATGACATTTCCTGGAAAGGCAAAAATCATGTGTGGGTTTTTATGCCTTTAAATTTCCCCTTTCTGCAGGATGGAAAGTTATCCTAACAAGCAAAAAAATTTCACCACTCTTATAAAATCGTGTTGTGTCCTCATGTCAATTGGACTTAAGTTATCAACATAAAGCATCTGTACGAAAGCTGAGAAATGGAATTCAGTTTGTAGCAGAAATTCATTCATGCCCGTGCATGACCTTCTCCCCACCCTCCACCCCCAAGAAATACAATGTGGGAAATAATCCTTTAAAACAAGGCCATTAAAAAAACCAAACCAAAAATAATACACAGAGCGGGAAAGTTTATACAAAGACATATGTTACTGAGACAGTGAACAGCACTGTTAGAAAAGATAAGAAGTCGGACCTCCGTATAACTTTCACATGGCTGAGATACTGGTTTTCTAGTCTGCCTGAATCACGAGGTTCTCAAAGCAGAAACAGTGAATTTTTTTTTTTTTCAAATTCCCCTTCCCTGCCTGTGTTTTTAAAGGCATCACAGATATTCAGGATGCAGTAAACTTTCCATTAGGCTAATATAACTAAACAGTTGACCAAAAACTTAAGTTTGTTTTGTGAAATAGTTTAGGCTAAAAAAAATGGAATAGCTTACATCAGAAAGGCAACAGACTTCATGCTTAAACCAACAAAAATTTTTGTTTAGATTCAAGCTTCACATTTCTTATTACATATCACACGATTAGATCCTCCAGCTACATTTTCCTCCATTAGCCATAATTTAGTGGAGAAAGCCTCAGCACACATCCTAGTTACCAGAGCCTTACTTTGGAAAAAATTTAGTTGTGAAATAGTTGCACAGAGGTAAAAGAAGATTTCACACTAAAAGAAGTGTTATTAATTACTATGCAATTTTGGCATTTTGGAGAATTTATACATCCTAAGATGAAAGTGTTTCTGTTAGCCAGCATTGGGATAAGAAAAAAATACAAGCCTTTCCACCCTTTTTAGTAAAAGGAGAAAGTAAAATAAGAAACTAAACATGGTAAAATTAAAATTTCATTTTTCCTTCATTGAGGTACTTAACACTTTGAAAACTAATGATTGTATCATTTAATAAATAGATGTATCAGCCACCTTGAGACATCAAATCATATAATTCATAAATATTCTAACAGTAAGAGATAAATAGTCATGGTATATACCCAAAAAGTTAGATAATACATTGATATTAGGAGAATACATTGATATTAATAAGGCTCTTATGGTTCTAAATGAGCATAAGTGACACAAATTGAAAATTAAAAAGCAATTAAAGGTACTCAATAGCTCTTGAAGTTTCATGTCCCTGCGAAACACTTTTTTTAGGAACTGAAATCAATGACATCAGTAACAAAAGGGGAAACAAAGGCTAAGTAACATAAGGGGAAACAAAGGCTCACCTTAAATCTAATTCTACTTTGGTAGTAAACCCAGCAATATTTTTTCTCTATAATACTATGTCCAAGATGCATAGATTTTTTTAAGTGATTTATTTTTCTACATGTGAACTTTCAGGAGACACAGTTAAAGAGGAAAGGCTCAAGTTTTCTTTTACCTCCTTAAAAATTGGGTGGACTTCGTAGCAAGTAAACTCAGGGTAGCAAATCCCTTGGAAAAAAGAGGAGGGCATGAATGTGATGTTCACGAAGGATACAAGCTCGATAGCCCTAAACACCAAGGTCTTCCTTTCATTCATAAGATAATGCGGCATCAGCTCAAAAATGTAACTCTTTTTAGCCACTTGCTGTTATTTGTGACAGTGATTGTTGCACCACTGACAGGGTCCTTTGACCCTTCCAAACTGAAATAACTTAATTGTTTCCAAGACAGACAGCAAGTTCTCATTGTAACGTCTTCAGCTGGAACAGAATTATTTTATCTACAGCGATACTTACAACAGAATAAAACAAATTGGAAGGCCCAACTCGTATCCGGAAGACTCAAAAACGTTTCTGAGCTTCTCTTCATTTGCAGGAACTTTTCATACCTGCTAAGCCAACGCAGAAGTATGTGAACCATCGTTGAGTTTCTTAAAAACAGTCACATTACCTAGGAAAACACAGCATCTGCTCAATCACTAATCACATTTGAAATGTTACAATAAAGAATGATCTTTATATAATCTGTGCAATATCAGACCATTAAATGGGAGCTATTTTTCAAATAGCCACCTAGCTGAATAAGCTGAGAAAGAACAGACAATAAAAAAAACAGATGGTGACAAATTCTACACCAGAAATGCCAGAAACAGTCACTTTGAATTATTTTTACAGCTGGAATTCAGCATTTTTTAAAAATTTAAAATAGCTTTAGCTAAACAGAATTAGAGACATTTGTTCTAAACAAAGCAGCACATTCTGTTCCCCTGTCCCCTCTCCAAAGCAGAGGCAAAACACCGTTACTTTTCTCATCACAGCTCCCCGGCCAAGGACACTGAAGCTTTGTAGATTGCGAATTCCTGCACACCCATGACGCAGTTATACAATTGAGCAGAGCATCCAGAACAAAAGCACTTACCAAGCGCTGAGGGATTTCACTCAATGTGCACTTTTCCCATGTATGGTAAGAAGGAATTTAAGGTATTATGCTGCATTAAAGATTATGCAATTTTAATGACAACAAAATCAGTAACATAACAGAAAAAAGAGAAACAGATACTGTCCAAGATTATTAATTTTTTTAAAGAGATTAGTTGAGATAAGATATTCAAGAAGAACTGACGCAGGACAATAAAATTTCTAAAAATTCTTTAAAGTTGTCGGACTTTTTTATCAGTGCTTTTAATATTGATGTCCAGTGTCTCTACTTTTTTTGTTAGGCGCTCCAGCATATCATCTTGCTCGTCTATTTCTGTTTGCAGACCAAGAGCTAGGTTTTTCAGACGACTCAACCCAGAAGACATCTCATCTGTCAACGAAGAGAGGGACCATAAGGAATAAAAGCAGTATAAAGCATATCGTTTAATCAGACACTATCAGGATTCCCGCTTCTCCAAAAATATTAGAAAAATGTTAGTTACAACTACTCAAGTCCGAGTGTTCTTCTCAAACAGTGGAAACACTGATATTTTAACACTTCTACTGCATTGCTACCAGAAATAATCACTTCCTTTTTTCCATTGCAAGTTAACTAAAAATGCTTAAAACCAAATTGGATCCTTATAAAATAACATTCCCTGTAATGTAGTTTTAACTTTTTTTTTTAAACATGTTTTATAGAAAATTAGATACATCTTTTCTCACGTCACTATACACAATATGCTTACTACCTCAATTGTTTTGATCTAAACTTCATGAAGATATTGTCAATACACTGAAGATTTAAGCAGTGAATTATTTAACATAGATGGAATAATCCCATTTCCAGATTCTCTAATTTGGCTACGAGGAAACAGTTTTATTGCATGATTGATCGGTATAAATGCTTCTGAGGCTAGTAAGTTTTGCATGGCTTGGGAGTAGAACAAGTGCGCTTTTGCTAACTCTTATGCTTGACTATTTCTCTTTTATCTATTCCTTTCTGGGTCTTCTTTCTAGGTCAGCTAAACAGTGACACGTGTAAGCAAAGAGGCACTTTGCATATATGCTACAGAACAAAGGAAGAGAAAGCCGAGTGGTTTGGGGAAGTAATAAAAGAAATGCTGCAAATTCACAAATTATATATTTAGTGCCTTTTAATTCTTCTATTTTCTGCAAAACATGTTTATTTCAAAAGCTACACACAGTTGTAAATTCTTTGGATCCAAACTGATGTACAATTTAATCTGTGAGTTTAACTGTTAGGCAAGCTGAACACATCTTTCAATGTAAGGGGTAAGCTTTAGAAAAAGGGGTAGTAAGTATCCATATTGGTATAATCTGGATGTCAACGTGAAGCACTATTTCCTCATTTACATTAACTAATACCTGCTTAATAAGACTTTTCAGAATTGATAGGTAAGTCTGCTTGTCCCAGAGATACTCCACTCAACTTACAGGAAGATTCAAAGGAACATTTTCATATCCTGAGTGCGACTGTTATGGGATAACTCAGCACCATTTCCTCATTCAAGTGGCAGAGATTTGCTAGCATATTTGCATTTGGTAATGGTGTTTTTCTTGTTGTCAATATATGATCTAAGAGCATCTGTGCTTTTGGTCTGGGGTTTTTTTCCCCCAGTCTCTTTGCTCAGGGACAGTTGGAGCAACTGTAACAAGCACAAAGGTGTTACAGAAGAGTTGAAGTATTGATGCCAGTAGTATATCAGTTTCCACAGTGGATTTAGTACTGTTCCAGGCATCCTAGCCTGTTTGTTTCTAGCTGGTTTCACATGAAATGCATTTCTAACTCAGATTTGTTATTAATATTTGCAAGTAGTTGACACACAGACATCCCACAGCGTTCTACCATTCAAATAACACGTTTCAATCGAACTTTGGATTCTGCCATGTAGATAGCTTTGAAATGCAAAATACAAGCAAATGATTAATTTTTTTTTTTACTATCAAATCACATGTGAACTACATGAAAAAGTGTTTGTTGGCAATACAATACTTAGTAATTCTCTCCAGCTTAAGAGCCCAAAATCAAAAATGGTATTACATCGAACAGCTTCAATTTTCTCACTCACCTAAGTTGTTATCAATTTTCTGGTGGTAAGCTCGCAGGTGTTGGTTCTTTGGATAGGAATCCCTTTGCACTGAAGAAACTAAATCTGCTTTGCTGAAATCACTGTCTGTCAAGAGTATAAAATACAGAATATTATTTTATAAAAAAGCTAGCAAGAAGAGTAATAATTTAGAAGCGCTATTAAAAATTAGTCTGACCACAGCTGCCATGTAATCACATAACCTGTTAGCAGGAGTATCAAAAATAGTCCAACATCCCTATCTATAGGGCATACCTCAAGATGAGCAGTTAATTAAGCTACAATTATTCTCTTCTGGGCTGCCTTTTGTAGTTCAACTAAGTAGGTAAAGAAAAAAAACCAAAACAGCCACCCAACCACCAAAGCAGGTCAGTTGGTAACTTATACCAGCAGTTATTGATTCCCCAGGTCAAGCCACCAGAGAGTTATTTCTGCCCTCTATTGGACAGACTTTTAATATTATGTGGAGTGGAACGGAGATCAAGATTATGAAAAAGCATTTCCTCACTTGCCAAACTACAACTATAAAGATACTTTGCTGCTTTCTCACTCCTACTAAACTGTGTAATTTAAGGACGCTTTAAGAAGGAACAGTTACTTTGTACATAAAAGTCACCACAGAAGTTAAGGCACTGTGAGAATGGGGAACAAGAACAAACCCTGTACACTTCCTTGCATCAATCAAGTAATGACTTCAGTATGAGTGGTTATACTCCACGTTTGCAATAACAAAGAAATCTAAAAACCATGACAAATGACGATTAAAAAGAAGAACCTCTGAAAGTATAAGTCAACGTTTTTGGCAAACATAAGACAAGGATACCCGCACACTGTGTGTGTTCTTAGCTAAAGTCTCCTCTGTGCAAACGTAAGCACTGGATGCTTTTAAAGTGTTTAGTCGCTATAGCATAAATCCCTCACAGGAATGGCTAAATAAAATCTGTATCCAAGTAAAAACATTTCACGTCTTCCGTAGGGGTATAAACAGTTTTAGGGAAAACAATTCCCTAGAATTCAAAGCCATGAAGGCTGGGATACAAATCTCCAAATGTTAGGCAGGCTGAAGGGTCTCTGCCTTCACCACTGTGCGAGTTAACCCCACAGACAGACAGTCACTGTAAAACAAAGTTAACAAACCTGATTTATCCAGCTTCCTTAAATTTGGATGACTCTCCTGGTATTTTGACTCTTGTTCTTTACTAGACATCATTGCTTCTTTCAATCTAGTAATAAAGAGAATAAAAACATTCCTATGGACCAGAGGCCTCATTCTGAATCTGTTAAACAAGAAGAGGCGTCAAATTTCTAGCAGATAACGAAATTTGTTAGACCTGGTCCAAAATGTTCCTTTAAAATGAATTATTAGCATTTGTCTTCAGTGAAAGCAGAGCTGGTTGCTTTAGTGCTGAAAACAGCACACGGAAACTTTGGTATCAAAACCAAAACCATACTCTCCGTCTTGGAGGCAACCTATTCCTTTCCTCTAGTGGAGGATGGAGAGGGATAGGAAAGAAGAAATCAATTTATGCAACATTTCCAGGCTTTACATAAATTTCTCAGCTTAAGAGAGACAAGTACTGTAAGACACAGTAATTCCATAGCAATTAATTTTTATCTACAGCTTTTAATAGAAGCTAGAGAAATACACATAGTATGTAGTTGGAAGCATGTCCATAGTACAAATCATGATTTCCTGATAAAACTGAAGCAAGCGTGGTAATTCAGAAGATTCTGAAAAATTACTTGTGTGATTTTGTGCAATTGTTGGAATTAGTTTCCCACAAATACAAAGTTATTCTTACTACCTCAAATATAAATACATTATTTTTCTCAAAGTTAAAGGGAGAAGGGAGCTAGACACCATCTCAGGAGTTTACTTGACAGAATCAACAGATCTTTTGAGTTCTGATTTTCTGAGGACATTTTCAGAGATGCTGTGGGAGATAAGTGCCAAGTAAAACATTTATTTTACTTACCTACTGTTAGTATAATATTCAGAGGTTCCATTTTGCTCTGGCTTGCTCTCTGGAGGTTTGGCTTTGAAGTAGTTTATCAAGCCCCCCCAAACGCTTTTAATGCTATTTATGTGCCTTTGACTGGTCTTCAAGTCCTGGTCCATTTTATCCACCATCTGTTCTGTGCGCTTCAGGGCCTCCCCTTGGCGTACAAGCTCCTAACAGATATTGACAGAAAAAGACAAGCTAGTAAAGCAAAGATGAACTGAAACATCAAACACCTGACACTCTAAAGAGAAATAACAGAGTTCCTTCAGCTATGTCGGCATACAGATTTTTCACTTGCACCTCTTCCACCAGGGCATTTCAATCAAGAGTTGCTAGTCAGCCACAGCAATTAGCAGCTATAAAATCCTGACCACTATGCAATGCAAGGTTCCTGACACCTACAAACAGCATCCAGAAACTTTCTGTATTGGTCTTTTGATGGTCAGGTTGACTTTTGTACCTCTTCCTGTTAGAGCACGCATAGCACCAGATGGGTGATGTAGTGGAAATGCAAAAGTTTATGGCAGAGAAATGAGCAAGCAGAACTATTTCTAGTTGTAAATGACACCTTCATGGGGAAGGGATACTATTTTCACATTACTGGGATGTTCCTGATAATTTAGAAACAGAATAACCACAGGAAATAAACACAAAAAGAATTTTTTCATACGGTAAAAATAATCTTTTAGCAAGTACTAACACTGCAGAATTTAGAAATTTTGGTATATATGATTAAGTTATTTTCTAATTCAGCAGCACAAACACAATTCCAAAGTAATCCAAAGATTAATTCTGTCAGGAAAATTGCCTGCAGCTAACACTAGTGCAAAACAAAGAACTTGTGTTCATATTCTCTCTAAACTTTGGGGAATCCTAATTGTACATTCTTCCCTCCCCCCCCCCAATAAAGCAGCTGACACATACAATTCCAGTTTTACCCCGACCCCTGGGTTAAGCCTAAATTCTTGGTTCTTAATTCTTCATTTTTGTATTTCTGGACAAACAAATCCCGAGGCCGCGAGTCTGCGGAAGTGCGACTGCGACTCCCCTTCAACAGAAGCCTCTCCTCCAGCTCCGGATGCTTTCGAGGTGATTGAGCCAATCGCGCCACTAACACTCAAGGAAACATCCCATTAGCAGGTGACACAACAGACAAAAGCTTTGAGCCATGTCTCCGAGTATAAACTCTACTCTGAAACAAGGCCAGAAGAATGAAGGAAATGATTAATCGGGATGAAGCAAGCAGATGACAAACAACTAACAGGGCAGGTTCTTCATTTAATCAAAAGAACTGCTGAAAACTTTTTAGTCAGACAAAAATAGGTATAAATGCCATTAATGACTTAGTAAGAACAGTTAAATGCCGCTGAAATCACAGCCAAGTCCCACTCTCAGTATTATATAGACAGAGAGCGTCTAACTGCGATCTTTTCTTCAAAAACCAAACCGCCTCCACCCAGAAAATCAGTCCACAATAACAGAGAGGGATACGTTGTCTCTGAAACAATAAATCTAAAAATAGCTGTTTCGAGAGACTTTCGGGAGGAAGAAAGGCAAACCAGCCCCCCCGCAGACGCCTCCGGTAGAGAGGCCTCGGCAGCACCCCACCACCCGCCCCCCGCGCCGACCCACCTCAGAGGCGGCCACCCCGACCCGCTCCGACTCGTAGAGGAGCGAGAGGGAGCGGGTGGTGCTGTCGGCAGCGGCAGCGGAGCGGCGCAGCACCTCCTGCTGCAGGTACAGCTGCCGCCCGCCGCCACCGCCCGCCTCCCCACCGCCCATGGCCGCCGCCTCTTCCTCCTCTTCCTCAGCGAAGGGGTTATAGCTCCTCGGGAAGGCCGACATGGCTGGCAGAGGAAGCGGCCACAGTGAGGGCCTCAGGGAGGCAGCGCCCTCGGCCCTCGCTCCTCACGGCGGCCAGGCCTGCCCCGCCGCTCGCCGCCGAGACCCTGCCTCAGGCCTCGGCCTCCGCCACCACCCACTCTACTGCGTTCCTTCCGCCCACAGGCCACCGCCGCGTGCCGGGCGGAAGCGCCGGGCGGCGCTGAGAGACGCAGCTGCTGGGCGGGACCATTGCGGGAGCTATAAAGGGAGG
>JAOXNO010000006.1:18745092-18755265 GCA_028565335.1 Limnodromus scolopaceus | reverse complement strand
GGGGGGGGCGGGGGGGAAGGGGAGGTAGCCTAGGTGCGGCCACTTGCCGAGCGGGCGCGGGGTCCAGGCGGCACTGCAGGAAGGGGTGGAGCCGTGAAGCCGCTGCGGGCGCTGCCATCTTTGTGGCGCGATTGGCGCTCCGGGAGGCGGCAGTCTCGCGAGAGGGTAGGCCGGCCGGCGCGTGAGTGGCCCCCTGCAGTGCCGCACAAGATGGCGGCCGCGGCCGTTGCGGCGGCGGCAGCAGCTGCCGCCACAGCGGCGGCAGCGGCCACCACCCCTGCGGCGGCAGTGGCGGCAGCGGGTCCCTCGGTGGGCGTGGGGCGTGGGAGCAGTGCGGGCACCACGCGTGGCTTCTACTTCAACACGGTGCTGTCGCTGGCACGGTCTCTGGCGGTGCAGAGCCCGGCGCCGCTGGAGAAGGTGAGGGGCCGCAGGGGCGCCGGGGCCGCCGCGCCTGAGAGTCGCGTGTGCGTGGGGCGAGGAGCGTTTCGCTTCACGCGAGCGCAGGCTGCGCGGAACGGTCGGGGTCGGGGTCGTGGGCGCGGAGGTGGGGCTGGGGCCGGGGCCCTGCCTGCGGAGAGTGTCCCCGCCGCCTGGGAGCAGAGGGGGCGGGTCGCGGCCTTCTGTGAGGGGGGGTGGGGGTGGGTGGGGTGTCTGGGCCGCCTCGCTCGAGCCTGTCGTGCGTGGGAAGTGGGTTTTTTTGCTGCGGCCCCGTGGGGTTGTGCCCGCGCTGTGTTCGCCCGCCCCCGGGGAATGCTGCCCTGCTCCGCGGGCGTGGCAGTCCCGTGGCCGTGGGACGGGGGCTGTCGGGTCCGCTGGACGCCCGACCGGCCCGTCGCGGCCCGAGAGTACCGTGGTGGCCGCGGAGCAGCTTCAGGAACGCGGGCCCTCGCGGCGGCGGCGCCGCGTCCCGGGGGAGTGTGGAAACAGGGTCTTGGAGGCGTCATTGGTCTCAGCCTAATTAGGGCTGGTTGCTTTACTCCGTGCATCTGGTTAAATCCAAGCGATGCGTGATCAAGGTAAAAACTGCCGTGTTGAAGTAAACCTCTGCTGGATGCAAAACCGAAGCGAGGGGATTCGTCTGGGTGGTGGGGAGGGGAGGGTAGCGGAGGGGAGGTGGGCAGCCCGGTGTTGCCGAGGTGGCTTCTCTGGGCACGAAGAGACTGAACTTCTGAATTGCTCATGCAATAATGAAAGAAAAATAACTAAATTCTTGGAAAGCACGGCTCTGTGCTGAGGAAAATTACAGTGCATGGCTTGTTTCTGGCTATCTTTTGCAGACTCCCTTTCTTAGTTCTTGTTCTGGAAAACTACCGTTGGTCTGACAACCAACAGTGAATAATTTTTTTAAGCCTTGCTGTTGGTTTGCTAATATCCTGGTGTATGTTTTGTTTGTTTGTTTGTTTTGGGCTTGTGGGTTTTGTTTGGTTTTGTTTGTTTGTTTGACAGACTACAGTAGGAGTTAAGTGATATTAGCAGTTGTCCTGGTTTGAGTTTTTGAGTTTCAGTGGCCAGTCCAGCCCAAACCATGACAGCAGTTCATATCTAGTTAAAGTTTTTCACTCGTATTATTGTGAATGTTAACCTGACGTGGGACACATGCATCAGAATCATATTTCCTCTGCTGTATTTTATGTTGAGCAAGAGGATTATTTGTGTTGTATTCAGGTCTTGTAATTATGAGGCCTGGCAGTTTAAGGACCAGAATTAAATTCCAGTTAGCTCACTTAAATTCCAGTGAGCATCCAGTAAATTCTAATTCTCTAAGGAAATAGTTTCTTGGTTTAGAATTTTCAAGGTGGGGTGTTTACAGAGTTATCTAAATAGGAAGTAACTTGACGTGCAAACATAGGTCGTTCAAACATACGTGTTTATAAACAGTCCTTTTTAGGCAATATTTATTAACATCAAGGAGACTTATAGAAAGACAATACGCTTGTTGCGTTTTCCCTTTCTTAACAGTTTCATAGCAAAACTAAGCATTTGGGAGATTTGGTAGTTTCTTTACATGTGTGGTTGCTGTATATGGAGTGAAACAGTAGGTAAGTAGTGGGAAAATGATTGTTCTGGTAACTTAATCTGTTATGTTTGAGCAAAGGTCATACTCAGCTGGGTAATAGTTTATTATTCAGTGGTGTATATGACGAAGGCATTGGTGTAGCTGTAACCAAAGCTCCATCCATCTCGTTTTTGTTTGCAGGAATTGAGTAAATATATATGCCTGCTGCATATTTCTTGCATATCCAAAAAGCCCAATGAATTAGTGGAAGGAAGTCTCTGTACCAGGGATGCAGAAATGAGCTCAGTAAATGAGATGCTCTGAAAAGTTTCAGAAACTGTTTTGAAATGTGACCCCCTCCCTCCCCCAACCAAGCAGCTTGATTGCATGTTGAAAAAAACATTTAAATCAACCTGTGTTGTACTAAAAGTGTTTGACATCTGCTTGAGATTTTTCTGTCTTTTTCTAGTATCTGTCATGCATCACTCTTTCCTAGCCCTTCAGTGCTCTCATGAAGATTGATGACTAAAAGAGTGCAATGTTGCCATCTGCCTGTCTTCCAGGAGATGGAAAGACTACTGTCCACTTCAGACACAGGAGGTCTGAATGAGTTTTGACAGTCACAGCCTGTCATCTTGTTTCTCTGCTGTGAAAATTTTTGCAATTGTATTAGTGCTCTCTAGGCCTGTTTCTTGGTGTGCTCTAGAGCACAGACATGATGGCAAGCTCTGCTCCATGGAAGAGAAGCTGTCAGCTATTTGCATTGCTTTCCTGAAGTCTACTGGTGCATTTTTGACAGACAATTTTAACACATGTACCGTTTTTCCCTTGGATTCTTTTGACACTTCCAATCTTGTTCCACTGATCGGTTGCTCTGCTGTTTTTCAGGTACAAAAACTCCTCTGTATGTGTCCAGTGGATTTCCATGGGATTTTCCAGTTAGATGAACGTCGCAGAGATGCTGTTATTGCATTAGGAATCTTTCTAATTGAATCTGACCTTCAGGTATTTTTCCTGCTTAGGCTAACTCTGTTTAACTGAAAGGATTTTGGATTAGTTCAAATGTAGTTGTTCAGTGAATGAAAAGTTGATATTTACTATCCAAAGAAATAAAATAAAATATCAGAGATAATAGATAGATGCAGGCGGGAGAGCACAAGGAAACAAGGACTGTGATAAGACAGCAGTCATGGCACTGCCACAGCCAAACTGCTGTCCTGTTTTTTGGTCATCATAGTGTAAGGAGACAAAGGTAAGGCTATTCAGGAGGGTTTGCTCAAACCAAGTGTGTCATTGGATGTTCTTCCCCACATGCTTCTGAATGACAAGTATGTTCCAACATACTCATGAACATGAGGTTTGTAATAGCCTTTTCATGACTGGCACTAGCCAGGATAAAAAGACAAAGAGTGCATATAGGCTGCATTATACACCAACTTCCCTGATGTGCTGTCAGCCTGTTTAGGACAAGCTAGTTCGCTTCCCTTCCAGCTCTGGGCCTGGCACTCTTTTGTGCAGTGGAAAGGAAGGATGTACCGAGTCTTAGGTCCAAAGTCGTTAGACCTCGCTTTAAGTCATTTAATGTTGCTAGGGTTTGCATCAAGCATGAATTTCCTGTTTACTGTCTATTTACCGTAATATAGCTGGCATGCATATTGTTGTTGTCCTTTTTGCATTTTTTTATAGTATGAAGTTTAAATAAGGCAGCTGTATTAGTATTTCTTAGCATTTTTATGATGATTTCAAAGCCAGTGGTTAGTGTTAATTAACCAAACTCTATGAGGAAGGAAAGCGCTATTCTTTGATTTGCTGATTAGGAAGCTGAAGTGTTACACAGATGTGTGAAGTGACTTGTGCCATGGGATGGATCCCATGTACTGAATTGGGACTGGCACTGAATTTTGAGCTGCCTTACGTTATTTTGCAACCTTGCTGTAACCTAATAAATTGTTTGGCATAAATTACTGTTCTAGATATTTTTTCTCCAACTTTTACAGAGAATGAACTGTTGCCTGAAATGAAAATATTGGATTTACAGCACTGAATTTGTTTACTTTAGTTTGCCTGTGTTGAAATCAATTCTATAATATTCAAGAAGCCTATGGAGTAATTATTAGAAGCGAGTTCTGTGTGGGGTTAATATGTAGTCTTTCCATATCTCTAAAATATCTTGACATTATATGGTTCAGCTTTTCTTCTCCGTTTTAAATATTTTCCTCTTCAGCACAAAGATCATGTGGTTGCTTACCTCCTCCGACTGCTGAAGGGTCTTCCCAAAGTCCAATGGATAGAAGAAAGCAATGCACGGAAAGGCAGAGGTGATGTTTGGGGTTTTTTCCATTCGTATGGAATGCCAGCCAGGAAATGGGGATAACAGAGGTTATTCGGGACATGGCACAAGGGAATGTGATGGTTCCTGTTAGGTTCTTAGCTCCTGACTCAACAGCCTTTCATACTGATTTTCTTTAGAAGCAAAGAGGAAGTTGAATAGCTCCCAGCTTTCTTGCTGGAATGCTTTGTGACAAATTGCGCTTTCCAAATAATTCTACACTCAGTATATTTGGTTACTAAATTAGAGAAGATCGTGTAGTAGTTAGAGCAGGAGAGTGGAACCTGAGATTTGTCCCCTCTACTTATAGCTTTGATACTTAGTTGTTGCTTCATTTCTTGCTTCCTTAATATCTCTTAATATAAGAATACTTTTTTCACAAGGGGTATTATAATATTTTTTTAACTACTTGAAAGTCTGGAAGAGTTTTTAATTATTGATATTATTCTTTAAAATTCAGCATAAAATTTATGCTGAAATTACGATGTCTAGAGTGCACTTCTTAATTCTTTATGTAATACTGTATTTTTCTACAGTCTATCTCAGAACTGTATGATGTGAAAATCACTTATGTCTTCTTCCTTTGTTATTACTTGCTTTTTCTGTGTTGATGTTCTCTAATAATGCTTAAGTGGTATATTTTCTGTCTGTTACTTTGCAGGCTTGCTTCCCGTTGCAGAAAACTTCAGCTTCTGCTTGGTAACGTTGTTATCAGATGTTGCTTACAGGGACCCCTCTCTCAGAGAGCAGGTAGGGTTTATTTTAAGTTTGTGCTCATGCAATACCCAGTTCTCCAATGCTGCAGTACTGATAAATGTCTAGAGAAGAGTATGCCACAGCTGATTTCTTTCTTGCAAAGAGATTGATTGCTTTAGCATGTGTACTGTTGCGTTATTCTGCTTGTGTTGATTAATAATTGGGTACCTAGAAGATATTCGTGAGTCTGCTGTTACTTCCAGGTGTCAAAGGATGTCACTTGCTGAGCCCAGAGTTTTAGAATTCAGGTTTTGATACTGAAATTAGGGCTGCTGCAATTTTATTCTGCTAGTAAATACCAGCTAACTGCAGACTTTACAGAAGAAGCTGTGTAAGGGCCATATAATTTTTTAGTCATGTAGTGTTAAAAAAAAATCTTGTTTACAGAGGTGCTTACAGTAATGTTTGCAAGTTTCATTTCTGTTGTAGTGATCTAGTATAAGAAAATAGTATCTCTTTACCAAAAGGTATTTTTTTTATGTCTGTCTTGATTACTTTAGATTTTGGATGCAATTCTACAAGTAATGCAGTTCCTCTTGGGAATGTGCCAGACCCCGCAAATGCATGATAAAGGTACTATTAAAAAAACTCTTTATATTGTTGCTATACTTATAACTCCTGTCCTCTGAACTTCTCTTGTGTTTTCTAATTATCCGGATTACTCCTGAAAAGTGAGCAGCTTTTTCTTTTGACTTCTCTTAGCACATATTTATTCTGTTTGTTGCTGACTGGTAAATATGGAAGCAAGAGAGGTGTATTAATTTGCAATACCTTCATGGTTGTTCCTCTACTCACACGAATAAGTCTTTGCAAAGCACATTAGGCTGGAACAGTTTAGTAAAGTGGTAGCAAAACTGTGAAAAGAAGTTCTGAATGATTGGTAATATGCTATTATATGTGTTTTTCTTTTCCAGAATATTTATGCAAGTATGCAGTACCCTGCCTGATAGGAATTTCTCGAGCCTTTGGTCGCTATAGCAATTCAGAGGAGGCTCTCCTTTCTAAGCTTTTTCCAAAAATTCCCCCACATTCCCTGAGAATTCCAGAAGAGCTTGACGGAATTCGCCGACGATCCTTTAATGATTTCAGATCAATTCTTCCCAGTTCTTTACTCACGGTTTGCCAAGAAGGAACACTAAAGAGAAAGGCTAGCAGTGTGTCTAGCATCTCGCAGGTTTGTATGACTTGCTCTGTGTTGGAGTCAGTGCTTAGATGATTTTGTGGTCTTGGTGGAGTTAAGACCACTGAATATGCACGGAGTCTCTTAATACCTTACTTGACCAGATACAGAAATTTTTTTTCGGTTCTGCAACTGAGTTTCAAAATAATTTTATAGTTTCTGAGCTATAGAATAATCAATGACAGTTAAACTAACAACTGTACTATTAAGTCTTTACATGGAACAATTGGCAAATTCTGTTCCTTGTGTTATTCTTTGAAAAAACATCGTATTGTATATCTATGAATTTGGGAAGCTGGCACTTAATGGATAAAATTTTCTGAAGCACTGAGGATGCATAAGCTCTCACTGGTTTCACCAGGAGATGTCGATGTTCGTTGACTTAGGGAAGAATGGATTCAGATATAATGGTTTTGAAATGATGGATTGTTATTAGCATGGTTTCATACAG
This sequence comes from Limnodromus scolopaceus, assembly GCA_028565335.1. Lineage (NCBI taxonomy): Eukaryota > Metazoa > Chordata > Aves > Charadriiformes > Scolopacidae > Limnodromus > Limnodromus scolopaceus. The sequence continues at coordinate 18,748,550 of JAOXNO010000006.1, read as the reverse complement.
CACCGGAGTCATCATTCTGATAGCTTCCCTTTAGTCAAAAGCACTGAACTAGCCTTTTTTAACTTCCCATTTTTGGTTGGACTTGAGCTGTTAGGCATGGCAATACGTAGTTCTTGTTAGTTTTACTTGAAGCTGTGTTTCATTATAAAGTGAACCAACCATTCTCTAGAAGGTTTTTCAATGGTTTATAAATAGTTTTTAAATTATGGCTTTTGTGTGATGTTTCAGGTTAGTCCTGAACGTGGAATTCCCCCTCCTAGCTCTCCTGGAGGATCTGCAATTCATTACTTTGAAGGTAAATTATTTTGCAAAGGAACAAGGTGTGATTTGGGGATTTTGTTGCTATTTATAGAAAATTGAAAACCAGAATAATTTTGACCCTTTTCTCTATCCTCTAGAATTCTTATAGTAATTCTCTGGCACGTGCCTGCTAGGATTCTGAAAAGTTTTGAGGTATAAAGACAGCAGGAAGTTGTTATTAACACCAGTGGTTTCCAGGCTCAGTTGTTTCTGGCAGGTTTCTGAGAGAGATGTGATTTCTTTACTGCCAGGCTATGCCTGGTACTGAAGATCTTAATTCAGCTAGGCCAAAAATATTTCAGGGGATTAGGCTGAGTAACTTTGAGAAACAAGCGTTAATATTGTGCTTCACTAGGACTAGGGTCTGGAATTTTGAGACTTTTGTTGGCACATTGTATAAATATAGAAGCACTGCTCCATTTGAAGTAAAAGTGATATGGGTCATTGCATAACACCTAGTAATTTGTTTTAATTTGTTCCACATCACTTTTCTTTTTCCTTCACATTACTATTTGTAGAGGCATCTGTATTCCTCAGTCACGTCGTGGGTTGCAGGGTAATCGTAGAATCATAGAATGTTTTGGGTTGGAAGGGACCTTAAAGCCCCCCCCCAGTGCCACACCCTGCCGTGGGCAGGGACACCTCACACCAGACCAGGTTGCTCAAAGCCCCATCCAGCCTGACCTTGAACCCCTCCAGGGACGGGGCACTCACAACTTCCCTGGGTAACCTGTTCCAGGGCCTCACCACCCCCACAGTAAAGAATTTCTTTCTACTATCTAATCTAAATCTCCCCTCTTCCAGTTTAAAACCATTACCCCTTGTCCTGTCACTACAAATAATAAATTCAAATATCCTTCTTAAATTGCCAAGTAGAAGGAGACCTATTTGTCATCTGTCTGCCCTGTTAACTAACCTATACTTCTTCAATTTTATGGTCTTCATTAAAACTATAGATGGATAGTGGATAACTTTGTAAAAATTTTGGAATGATTTCAGTTGTGTCTCTAGCAGAGTTAGGATTATTCTAATCAGGATTTTATTTTCAGTACTAGTTTCCACCAGATATTTCAGATGCAGGCAGCCCTTGTATTATTTCCGATAATATAGTTTTAGTCTTATTTGCTGAAGAAGAGTAGTAATGACCTTGTTTCTATTCTAGCCAAGGTTAACGGTTTAGAAAAGTGGACTGAAAACATTTTTTTTGGTCATTGTCAATAAACAGTGTTGCTTGAAAGCATACTAGTCACAGGAACATTACTTTAGCACAGGCAGCTGAGTACCTTAAAAAGGCGGAGGTGTAATTTCTAATGTGGAAATGGTGCCAAAAGCGGTATGCTTAGCAAGTTTTTTGAATCTGAAAAACAATTTGATTTCTCTTTGCCTTCAAATTGCAGTAGTGAATTGATACCTCTTCTAAGATGAAAGCAGTGCCATGTGTTCATTTCATCTAATACAGGGGAAAACCTTGCAAGATAGTTTTGAATTAACCTGTTCTTTGCACCTCTATGCTTTTGAACAAAATAGCATTTACAAATATTTTCAGGTAAATGTACATCAGTAGTATGGAAAGACTTTTGTCAGCAGTGTCTCTGACATGAGCACAAGTCATTGAAATTAATTCTTACATTGTGGTTGTAAACTTCTAATGAACAAATGTATTTTTTAACATAGTTTCCTGTCTTGATTTACCAGTAGATTAGCTGAAATGCACCTCTTGATAGCTTGCAAGTTAAAGACTGTACCGGTGTTGGAAGTAATTCTTTAGTAGTGACTAAACATTACCATTAAACAAAGTTTACATAGCCTCACTTTCCCCAAACTTTTATTTCTGATCAGGTTCATATCTTCCTGACGGGAGTGCACTGGATCCTGATTATTACTTCTCTACAATCAGCTCCAGCTTTTCAGTTTCTCCTCTCTTCAATGGCATTAACAATAAAGAGTTTAACATCCCACTGGAAATGCTCCGTCAGCTGTTGAACATGGTATGTGATGGGTTCTTATGAAGACTGGAGAGAGACTGCATTCTATTTGTGCTAGAAATAGGTGCAGTTTAAGCTTTTAGAATTGCAAATAAACAGACAATGTTTGTGTCTCAAGCATTGTGTGATGTTATTTTTATGGCATTTAACATATTAATACTTCAGTAGTATTCCTAAAAAGCTCTCATATGAACCAGAAGAATTTTCTGTGCGTGGGCAAAATTGTATTGTCTTCCTATCTAGAGTCATCAACAGGAAACATCCTTTTTTTATTTTTTTTTTTTCTCCATAGGTAAAACAGATTGTTGGGGATTCTCTGCTAAAGGCCTTAGATGTAGTTGTAGCTGAAGTTGCAGAGGTATGTTTTAAAACTCATTTTTTAATTTCTATGACTCAAGCCATTCAGGCCATTTCTAATGACTTGAATACTTCATTTTTTGTCTTAATAATTACTACATGGAATATTAGTCTTTTACCTGTGTAAGGTATGGCTTCTCTTTGCAAAATGATACTAATTTCCTGTTTGAACTGTTCTTTCAGTGGTTTAAATCTAGCCTTGGACTGTGTGAAACAGGGGGATAAAGGGGGAATGTTTTTCTCTAACACAGAAGGAAATAGTTATTATCTTTAAAAATGAACCATTTTCTTACTTTAGCTGTATTATCCTACTGAATTACAGCATTGATTCCCCAAAACTGGTATATTGTAAACTAAGGTCTTTATTGCGTATTACAGTAACATCTTTTTCATGGAGATAAAATGTGTTGGTTATTTTCTTTTTCTGGCTTGGAAATCACAGCTGCTCTCTTAAGTGTCATTTCTACAAGTTTAATAGTGTTACAGTTTGTGGACCTTTACTTTCAGAGGTGGCATATTTGTTTCCGGAGGCCTCTGAGTCCTTGTTCTCCCCTTCCCTGGGTGCACTTCTGACAGCCTCATCTCCTCGGGGGCATAAAGCTCTATTGAAAAGAGTATGTGTTCAGTTGTGTGGGAAGATGATGTTGCTCTTCACACCAGCTTTCCTTCCAGTAGTGCCATATTTGAAATGTAGGCCTAAGTGGAGGCAGCTTCAGTTTCTCTTTTTGCTTTCTCAAGAAAATGATGTTTGAATCCTGTCCTGTCTTTTTTTTTTTTTTTTTTTTTTTTTTTTTTAAAAAACACTTTTAGAAAATA
>JAOXNO010000006.1:18687262-18735659 GCA_028565335.1 Limnodromus scolopaceus | reverse complement strand
TGGGCAACCTGGTCTAGTTGGGGGTGTCCCTGCTGACTGCGGGGGGGTCAGACTAGATGACCTTTGGAGGTCCCTTCTGGCCTGGATGATTCTATGATTCTGTGAAGTCATTGATGAAGATATTGAACAGTACTGGTCCTAATACGGATGCCGATCTCTCAGCATTATGAAGAAAGCACTGAAAAGATAAAATTTTGAGGAATTGCTTCTTCATAACTGTTCTTTCTTCTCAGACACTGTTCTTTAGCAGTCATTAATGCCCTAGCTAACATCGCTGCGAACATTCAAGGAGAACACCTTGTGGATGAACTACTGATGAACTTGCTGGAACTGTTTGTTCAGCTTGGGCTAGAAGGAAAGAGAGCTAGTGAGAGAGCAAGTGAAAAAGGACCAGCACTGAAGGTCAGATATTTACTGGTTTTTAATTGTATGCAGCTGTGCATTTATATAGATAGCACTACTAAACACACTCTTCTATATGTGTTTTAAGCAAAACCACACCTCTACACACACAGAAAAACACCACCCTTTGTTAAACCTAAGAACGTTTTACGGTCGTGGAATATGAGTGCAGTCTGTAATGCCTTTCAAACACCCAGCTAATCTGTGTATAGTATCTGACATAAAGCAGTGGTATATTCAGCTGACCCTGATTTTGTATGAGAATGAGTAAACTGGAGTGCTAGAGGCAGAGGTGCAAAGAGGAATGCTAACTACTTAACGCCTCTTACTAATTCTTAAAGTGTCTTTAGATGTGACGGAATTCTACTTCCAATTTTAGCGGTGTCAAACGAAAGCTCAGGTTGGAAGGGACCTCAGGAAATCATCTAGTCTAACCTCCAGTTTGAAGTAGCCAGTTTATGTCATCCCGATTAATCCTGAATTGCTAGCTGCATGTCAATTTATTTTTTTTTTCCCAAGATCCAAGTTGATGCAGGCCTATCTGTGTAGGCTTATAATGGAAACAGTGCAGTGAAGTGAAAATTACAGGTTTAATAAAAATCTCTGATTTGCTCTAAAATATAATCATGAACAAGCTGTTAACCTTGACTTTTGCTCTTGAGGGGTATGTTATTGTTTGAAAAGCAAAATGTAGTTGCTTTCTACTCATAAAAAAAAATGAGAGCATTAGTCTGGTTATGTTCCTCCCTAGTGTTCAAATGCTGTAACCTCTTGGCATTCATGCACTGCCGTAGGATAACTTGTAAAAACTCACAGTGTTTGATAGTGATTTGATATACAAAAATACAGTTGTGTGTTTTAATAATTAAAATAAGTTCATAATCGAAAATTAAGGTTTTCGTGGAGATGTGGTTTGGCAGCTGTTTCCTGCTTTTTAGGGCAGATAGGTAACACTTGCTTTTGAAATAGGCAAATTTTCCTAGTAGTGAGTGGAACAATGTGGTTTTTTTTCTTTTTAATCTCCTGCTCCTCTGCCTGCTATGTTTTAATAGTACCAAGTTCTTTATTTATCCTTTTATGGGATGGGTGGACTCTTGGTAAATCCCTCTGAAATGAATGTTTGCTTTTTTTAGGGATGCCAGCCCTTCTCTTAAAAGGGAACTAGGACATGTCTAGAATTTTCTTTTCCTGAAGTTTATGGTGGAAAATTTCTCTCCGTGGGTTTCATAGATTCTTTTAACCACAGATTAGCAAGCTGAAATGGTGAAAAACATATAGGAAATGTTGCTCTAAAATGACCCATCGAAATTAGTTTCCACCCTCCTCCTTTCAGGGACATTTTTCCACTTTTTCAATTTTGGAGTCACTATAGGAGACAAACTCCTCCAGTGACTTAAACTGCCTGCAAATGGAAAAAATATGTGATTGATTTAACATGGATTTGAGCTAGGAGGCAGTGTTTCTTTATTATGAAGATACTGATGGCAGTTTTACTAGAACATTTTTTATTCAGTGTAAAGTAAAAGTTATGAAAGATATTCTGAAGACTGGGTTACTTCATTTTCAAGAAGAGTTAAAGTAGGTAAAACTCTCCACATGCTGTGCTCCCAAACAAAAGCAACTTTTTTCTTTGGTAGTTGTCAGATAGTTGCCCTGTATCCTCTGCTTCTCAGCATACCTTTTCATGGACTTAAATTTGCTCATCAACCATTAGAATGCTTCTGTGGCTTATTTGTTCTGATTTAAACTAGATCTTTCAACCTTGCAAAAGTGTCGCTTGTGAGGGGAAGAAAAAAATTATTTTTTTTTCCTGTTGCTGATTGGTTACATGAATATCCCGTCAGTATGCCCAGGCATGGAAGTCGTTGCATGTTCTTCATCCTCTGTGCCATATATTATCATAAAGAGGCTGATAATCCATTTTCATAACAAAAATGCTAGTAGAAAGGTAGGTTTTCTGCAGTTCTATCTGTTGGTGCCATGTCCTGGGTTTGGCTGTCTCAGCGTGCGTCTCTACTCTGACTCTGCAGCAGTTTGTCACATGCAGTGTACTGTCTTGATGCTAGCAAAAAAAATACAATTACTTTTTCCGGTCGTTCCTACCCCTTAAAGTGGTTTGAGAGGTGTTTTTTTACTCCCTTCAAAAATATTTAAGGGTCTATCTTTTGTTTTGCTTTATCTTGGACGCTACAGGAAAGATAACCAGAATGTGTTTTAGTTGGGTTGTATCATTATCGTTTCATCTGAAGACTATTCAGTGTGCGCCCGTCCTCCCTCCATTTTTTCTTTTTTTCTTTGGAGTTGGAAGGGACCTCTAGAGATCATCTAGTCCAACTCCCCTGCAGGATTGCCTAGAGCACATTACTCAGGACTGCATCCCGGGAGGTCTTGAAAATCTCCACTTCATGCAAAGCTGTACCCCGTTAGCGTGTCTGCCTTCCCTGTGGAACCAGCGGTTTCCGTATCTGGTCTCTCTTGCAGTTGTTGGATGTCAGAATAGATGTGGTATCAATGAATTATTTTCCCCCTTTAGCTCAAGGCATAATATCTGACTTGCAAATACAGAAGACCCTGTTGCTGAAAGGGGAAAACATTCTTTCTATGAGGGACATCACAATCTATGAGGCCACCTGAAAAGCTTTGTTGAGTCTCTTGGGTGTCCTACTCCTTTGGATTTCGTGGGTGGTCTCTTGGCCAACTTCTGCACATCTGTTTGCAAGACACAGAGCTGTAATGGGCAATGTATGCTGTCATTTGCATAGACAATTGGAATGTTTGCTGCTTGAAATATGTCATCTAGCAGGTATTTTAGAAATGCTTTTGTAGATGTTTTGATAACTTCCTTTTTCTTTTCCAGGCCTCCAGTAGCGCAGGGAATCTGGGTGTGCTTATTCCTGTTATTGCTGTGGTGAGTATCGAATGGTTGGGTTGTTGCAAACAGAATAAATTTTTTCTCACATATGTAAAATGTAGGTGCTATTTCATGGTCACATGGTTTGAATAACAAGAAATGCAAAAGTAAGCATCCAAGAGAAAACCAAAAATATTGTAAAATAATATCTCTTGCCCTACGAGGGGGAAAAAATAGTTCCCCCAAGTAGGGTCACATATCTCTTAATTAATATTTTATGACTGAGAGTTAGATTGTGGCTAGTCATGAATTCAAGAGATTCACAAGCTAAATAATACTACAGGGAATATTTCTTTGAAGAGCATTTGGTGTGCAGTGTAATAAACAGCACATATGTGTGGCCTGAGGAGAAAAGTGAAAAACTAATGTTAATAGAAATAGAGTTAGAAATAAATCTTAGTTTGGCAGCACAGTGAATCCTGCTTCTTAAAAGGAAAAAACAAAAACAAAAAAACATTGAGAAAGGGGGGAGGAAGTGTCCTGTGTCTTCTGAAACTAGAATTGGCTGTCATGCTGAAAGCATGGCTGAAAGCATTTTATGAAATGTGCAAGGACACTGAGGTCCATTCCAGACTCATTTATCTTGATGTATATTTGGTTTTTGTCTTGGATGACAACTTTTTCAATTTTAACAAAGTATAACTAAGCCAGGACACTAATTCAGTCAAAAATTGGTGTGCAACCATTCTAGATCTCCAACAGAAAATTTGATATGTCCAAGCTGGGTTTCCAAGTCAGTAGGACTAGTTGCCTAACTGCCACAGCTTCTACAAAAAATACCTAAAAGATCCACAGACAAACTACAACTTACTGGAGAACAAAAAACCATCATGTCACTTTTGCCCCTCCTGAAGTTGAATTCTTCTATGGAACTTCTCCTGTACAGGTAGTGGGACAGAAGGGGAAAGTATATTACATGGTTGCAGTAGGCATGCCTGCTTGCAACTTGCTCATGCTGCGTATCTGTTAACAAGCAGAAAAAAAAAATCACTCATTTCATACTCTGCCCTCACAAAACTCTTTACTGAAGCTTTTCAAAGAGAAGAGCCTAAAATTAGCACCGGTTAAAGATCAAAGAACTGTTCGTTTCCTCTCGCTGTCTCTTCCAGCAATTTCCAACATAATCTCCTCTGGAATTCACCAGCGATCACAAGGGCCAGATCCTATAGCTTTACACGGGTGTGTTTATAAATGTCTTGAATGGCTGTTACTCAATAGGTGCTGGGTTTTTGCATGAACATCATGAGAGATACGTTCCAGTGGGTAGTATCTTTAAGCTGCCAGAAATGCCAGCACTGATTTGAGTGAAACCAAGATCGTTCCTTGCATATTGAGAAAAGATTTGTGCTTGTTAGAGACAGTGTAAAAGTTATGGAAGTACTTTACTATTTCAAATTTTTATTGATGATATATTTGTTCTGAATAGCTGGTGATAACTGCATTTTTCTTAACCAGTGCGACCTTTAAATGGAGTCAGAGAGTGCCAGAATCTGAAGCAAGAGTTAATGGTTACATTATGGTTGTTGAAGCAAATATTTGACTTTCTTGCACAATGTATGAACACCATGAGTTTTGAGTAGTACCTGATTTACTTTTCTGTTTGAACTCTTTCCCCTGAATAATTCCTTTTACTTAGGTCCCAAACCCTTTCAGATGCTCCGGCTCATTTAATCATTGATAAACTAATTAAATCCTGGGCCCAGATATTTAATCTTTTGAATATGCTTGTGTTTTTAAATACAAATGAAACAATAAAATGTGTCTATGAATGTTAATGGTTTGTTGTGAACCTTCAATACTGATAATTGTCCCAGAGATGGTGGGCTTACAAGTAAGCACAATGTGAGACAGGAACAAAGAAACACATGAGCTTCCTATTCAATATCAGCTCTTCATCATCTAATACTGATATTTCACTGGCTGTCATGCTAAAAAGTTTTGTGTATGGGGCAAATAATTGTAGTGGATGCAAAATTACAAATGGCAGCATATAAAAGCCAAATGAAATCAAGAACTTAATATTAGAAAGCACCTCTTAAAGATAATTTAGAATCCTTAAAATAGCTGTTGGTTTATAGCTTAATTTGCATATTTTTGCTAACATAAGACCAATTTATACTATGAATATATTTACATAGATACAATATTTGATATGGCAAATAATAATAAAAATACCCTCACTAGATTGTGAGGCACTTTTTTTTTTTTTTTAAAAGCCATGACGCAAAGGAAGGTATGCAAAGGTGAGTTATTTTCATTGGCTTTAACAACTTAAATGTAAGATGCAACTATTCCTTCTATGGGGTAGGTACTAATATACTACAGAGTGCAGGTAAATTTTCACTTTTTCAAACGTGAAAATATATATATGAAAATATACTGAAACAGGCATTTGTACTGTATTCATGTTGTTACCAGAATGATTCGGAAAGTTTATAGTCTTAAGTTTGACTTGAAAGGTGTTGTCTATTGAATCAAGTATCAAGAGTGTATTTGAATTATTAACAAATGTTGTGATTGCTATAAATCACACTATTTTATAGAGAGGATTAGATGATACTGAGCCTGTGAAAAGAGCGGTTTTACTAGCTGCTTTCACTCTAAAAGGTATTCTAAGCTCTTTATGTAATTTATCTGGTTGGCCTAATTCCGATACCGCTTGTACTTGTGAAGATGAGAGAACTGTATTAAAACCATACAAGTTAGGTTGAGGAAAAGTAGTGGATCCATTAACATTTCATTTCTCCAAGACATGTTTATCTCCTCTTATTTGGTACACTCGTCCATAAGGTCCATGTGTAAATCTGCTGAATGTTAAATGATGCAAGCAAGTGAAAGAATATAGACACCTACTCTCTTTCAAGTTAGTTTATCTAAAATACCCTGGACAGACTTCAGCTTCTGCAACTGGTCAGGTATTCAGGATTTCCTTATTCCTATTTATTATAAATAGCACAAATTTAGAGCTAAACTTCAAGAATCTAGATAGTCTAAATATTTTATTGATTACATTTTATACACTGAAGTAGAACACAAAGTGTACGTTACTTTGTGATTTTTTTTTTTTGATACACTTGTATTGATACATGGCAGTAACCATTTTAAATTGTAGTCAAATTATCTACTACTGGACTGCTATGAGTCCATTCATGTGAAACTACCTGTAGGTAATATATTTTCTTTTGATACCGATGGCTTTTGTATTAGCTAATACGACAATAAAATTTCCTTTATGGTGCTGGTATATTAATATGTAATTATACAGCCCATGTATAACAGTGTGTTGGAGGTCTTCTCTGCTTTTAAGACTTGGCTGGGTTGACAACTCTACCCATGAACAGAAGGCAACTGGTACGATGTTCATAGATCATAAACAAAAAGGGGCGGTCGACAATAAAGCGAATCTGAGTAGAAAGAGGCATGAACCCGACATTGGTTATTGCTCCGGCCTCTGTGCCTTCCTCGTTCACCGTTATTGTGCCTTGATGATTGAACTGTTTAAACAAACAAAAAAGGGAAAACAAACAAAAAAGAAATTGAGGATCTGGTATGTATACGCAAACGATGTGCTCATAGCCTTCCCCCCACCATGGGTTCTCCCAGGGCTCCCTGGTAACACTCTGGCTGGTAACTCCTCTGTAGCTGCAATCCTTTGGTTTTGGTTTGTGAATAAGCCTGTTCCTGACTGACCACAACACCTTTAGTGCTTTTGACATCTGCTTACTCGTGTTCCTCATTATATGAATAGATAAGGACATGCAGAGAAACCCACCTATCCCTCCTATGTCCTCAAGGAAAGATGAGAAAAAAAATATTATTTTAGCTTACTGTGAATTATTTTTTACTATGTTGCCATGTTTTCAGGTGATACAGTCTAATCAGAAAGGAAATGAGGAGAGGAGTAAATACCCTGTCAATGGTGATTTTCTCATCCGATACACCAGAGTAGTTGCCTTTTTCATTGAACAGTTCTTCTATTCCCATGGATGTCAGATAACCAATCAAATTATAACTCTTCTCCAGCTTAAATTTAGGCAGAACCACTTCTCTTGTTCTAGTGAAAATAAAAACAAAAATGAAAAATCATTGAGGAAATACATACTTGCATGACTCCTTTGCTTTACATATGTGTTGTGGTTTGGGTTTTATTCTGTCTTCAGCATGGACACAAATATACAGGACTGTGTACTGTACTTTGAGAATTTGGGCATTGTTACTTTTAAGCTCTGTTTTAAAAAATTAATTCCCCTGCCAAAACTTCTAGTTTGTCAATTTAATATTTCGCTTATGATGATTTACATTATTTATGTATATAAGATACGTAGCTTTGAGCAGTTCAGTACATGTTTGGTTATGCTTGTAATAAATGTTGAACTGTCAGATTTTCTGGAGTACTAAATTGGAGATTTATGACTTATTGGATACAATAGAAATAGGTTGGCTTCTTGAGTAGCACATCAGATCAACTCTTTGATCAAGTCTGAAGACAGATACCACCTAGTCTGTCATCTTGCGGAACAGATAATTTTGTCTGTCCTGTAATTGTGATGTCCATTGTGGATTATTGAATGTGTGCCTTTACACAACAGGTGTGTTGAAATACATAGTGCTGAAATGAACATAGGCTGCTTTCGATATGATCGAGATTATTCTGCATAACTAACTTGTTATTCTCAAATTCCTGTTTTTGCTACTTATTGTAAACTTTATCAATAAGAACTTTTTCTTTAAATGTACAACATTAAATACTTAATAGAAAGAATTTTGGAACTCCAGTAGAATATTCCGCCTCAATCATCCTTCATTTCTTGATGGCATTTAAATTTTGAGAGATCGTTGGTCCTGATTTTTGGTGCAATAAATCTATTTTTTGGGGGGTTTTTGTTTAGGTTTAATGTTTTAATCAAAATAACCTGGTCTAGTGGGAGGTGTCGCTGCCCGTGGCAGGGGTATTGGAAATAAATGATCTTTAAGGTCCCTTCCCACCCAAACCATTCTATGATTCTATGAAAATATCACATATTATCTTACGTGCTCTGCGCCCTTGCCAGTCTCACCAAGAAAATATATTAAGACTTTAACAATATGTACTTTGCAGCAGATACCTGTTAGTCATGCTTTTCTGCCATTTTTCCACCACTTGCGGGGTTATCTGCTTTTCTAGGGCTTTCATGCCCGAGAGTTTGTGCGGCAGTACAATCAGCATGCTGATGTTCCCCACAAACGGGAGCTGGATCACACCGCAGTCTAGCTCGGGGTCTGCAGCAGCTAGGAAGTTCCCTTTAGTCTGCATCATAGGAACCTTTATTGTTTGCTTCTCGTTCAGTCGGAAACTTCTCTTCGCTGTCATTTCCACTGGAAATTTATTCTCCCAAGTTCCTGTTAATGCAGTGCAGAAGACAGATAAACAAAAACCCCCCAAGATCCTTGTTTAATAAAATTTCCACAATAACAGTTTACATTAAGTTTTAATTGATATGAATTGGGAATTACTATATGAGATTGTTGATTTCAAATAAGCTTGGATAAGAATCATAGAATGGTTTAGGTTGAAAGACAAGTTTTAAAGGGACTTTGAAATTCCTGGCTTGCTTTCATTGTAACTTAACATTTGTCTGATTTGAATGTTCTGAATTACTAAAGCAGGTAAACAAAAACTGGAGATTTGAAAGGGCTTGGCGTGTATTATTTTTTTTTCTACAAGGAACGTAGATATTACAAAGTTCAAACAGATGCAAAATGTTTGACGGGGCTTGTATGCAGCGAAACAACTGACACAGCACTATTTTCTGAGATCTGATACTTGAAACCGGACTGTTTGAAGCATCGGAAACGGCAAGCTAAGTAATGGCTGTTTTTATTTTGCGTACAAGATATTGTGTTGAAGGCATTACCTTGACTCAGTCCATTCGAGTTAGTTAACTTTCTGTGTTAAGACATCCGGAAGAGTTTGGGTGTTGATTGCTTAATTCTATGACCCAGTTGCACACCTATGGCATCTGCCAGGTTTATACTCAAAGAATACAGTTCTACATATTTTGCAGCCCAGAAAACTTTGCCATCAGGGATCGAATCTTTCTATGTGAAGATTCTTTGGGTATCCCAGATATTTATTGACTGTGTAAAAGAAGGTGCTTTTTTTTTTCTTAAACAATCTTCCTATTGATCTCTTTTCAGAAACAAGGCTCTGGAAAAAAGATTTTTTTTTCTTAGTGGACAGACAAAGCTAGAATTTTATGGTGGAGATAGGGTTGCTGGTATTCCCTGTTAAAAGTCTGGATTTTAGGTAACTGTTGGCAAGCAAGTATCTGGGAAGTGTGGCTGTACCTGTGTGGAGAGACTACAAATTTAACCTTGATCAGTAACTTTTTCTTAAGCTGCAAGTGATTCTGAGATCCTTAATATGACTTTGCCAAATTGACAGTGAAGTAACAAAAAAAAGCCTTAAGTCCCACTTTAATTCTAATAGTTTCTTCATGCGTCAGGCTGATGGGGAGCAATTTGAGACGCGATCAGACTGTGGTTAATATTCTGAAGGGAATGGGCTATAAAATGGATTATGCTATTCCCAAACAAATTGTGTCGCTCCTCAGGAAAAAGTAACATCTGGCTGTTCTTCAAGGAGCAGAGTTCACAGGCGTAGGACTCAAACTAGCTAAAGACATGAAGTTGCTGTGGGTCAGCAGAGCTTCAGCAGCACTGTCGTCAGCTGAGGAATGGAGACATTTATCAGCTCTTCCTGGTAAAAGAGAGGAGCTGAGGAACCTTTTTTCTTGCATTCACTTTTGCAAATGTGTTTGTCTTGGGGTAAAAGACTGTTCTCCAGCAGGAGGCATGTGATTTTCTAGGGTCAGCTGAAACCAGTTGGCACTTTGACTTTTGTGACTTCCTGTTTTGAATCTTCCTAACAAGATGTCTTTTGGATCCATCTGTGGTTGCAGATAATGTTGTCTCTACTGATTGACTTATCTCTTGCATTTGTGACTAGAATCTCATAGAAGCCATTTTGGATCTGTCAAAATTTGTCAGTTATCAAAAGCTGCCATGATCTGCAATGGCTAAAATAACTAGCTCCTACTTGATAGGAAGCTCAAAAATGATTGTTCAGACCTCTGCAGAATGGAGGGTAGACCTCAGTTGGAGGTAGACTGGACACCTATACAACGTAAAAATTGCTTCTTACCAATGTGGATAGTTTCCAATAGTTTCTTGATGGTATTTAATATAAAAGGAGCTTGAGACTTCACGGTGTTTGGCAAGTATCTTGTTACTGAGCATCTCTGTGTACCTGAGAATACTCATAGGTTTCTTAGCTCTGAGAGCTTAACAGATCCTGTCTGCAATGATGCAGACAGTGTAAATATTGTAAATGAAAAGATGTGGACAAAAGTTAGCATGTCTAGAAGGACGGGCGGGGAAACTAGGAAACCCAGGAGCAGAACTTGCTTTTGAAAAGTTCAGTTCCACTCGAAATAGAATTACCAGGGGACTGTCACTATAAGACCAAAGAATGGGAGACAGCAATATAGAATTGGTCTTTTTGGTTTTGAGGAATAGAAATTACGGTCTTCAGCAGACAGCACCGAGGCAATTTGGACTAACAGGACTCCGTGGGGAGAAGAGAAAGCCAAAAGTCTTTTTGGTCTTGATGACTAAGATATCCAATACTAAAGCTATTTAATTTTTGGTGGTGTTTTTGTTATTTTGAGGTAGCACAACTATTTAATAACTTCAGAGTAAAACAAAAAGGTGTTTTTAATTTGACCAAATTGTGAAAAAAATAATTTATCTGTTTCACTTTGTGTAATCCTTTTCTTAGGTGTCAAGGTCAGTAAAGCCATGTATTTAATATGATATGACCACTGGAGATATACTTAGAGATACAAATAAGTCTCTTTTGGGTGGTACTTCAGAACAGGGGATTAATGGCTGCTTCAGATCTTTTAAAAGAGACAAATGGCATTATTCAAGGAAGTAATGCCTTGCAAGTGAGTGGGAAAAGGTACTCTTTAACTGTTAAGCCTGTGATAGTGATACAGTAGGAGCCCATATCAGCAGACAGTTGATGCTGAATTAACCGAAATACTCCAAATAGTAAATGTGTTTGTTTTTTAGTTTTAGAAGAACACTGTTTTTGTTCTCTTCAGTCTTCCGTATAGGCTTGTTGACAAGGATCGTGCTCTGATCATGTAAAAAAATACATACTTTAAGTTGAAATTCTTTATACTCATTCCTATGAATTCTGAAAGTTTCTGAAATGTTAAGTGTTTTAACTGAAATCACCCCGTAGAATTTCAGTGAAGTTGGTAATTGAAGCAGGACTGAATGTGAGTTGCACATGAAGTAATACCTCTCTGTCTAAGACTGCGACAAAGCTTATGCTTTAAGGCTATTCTGCATTCATGTGTTGTTTTTCAGTCTCACTTTTAGACTATAAGGTTTTGGATGTAATAAGCATTTCCTGTATTTGTTCAATACCCGCTAACTTCAGGGCATGACTGGAACATCAGTGTGCTGCAGAAACATGCAAAAAATGGGCTAGTAATAGATATTATTCTTAATGAGGCAGTGGCTAGGCCTTTTTTGAACTGTAGACTAGATTTAAGTTCAGTCTGGAATTTCTAATGAAATATGCAGTGAATTGCAAACTGAGAAAATGCTGAGCTAACACTGAAATAACAGATTCTTACCTTTAAAGTAAAGACAGTTAAGAATCATCATCAGTGTTGTAGGGTTTACATTCACAAGAGCTTCCCTTATTAATCCTTTGGTCAGCTTCAAGATGCGTTCGTTGGTTTTAGTTATGAAGTTAGGATCTGAAAAATCAGCCGGTTGGGCATCAGCAAAGTAGTATGTTTTCATATTGTTTCTGAAATCATTCAGAATAGAAAAGTCCTTCTGAATATAAAGGTCATTGACAGACCTCAGTGTATAACCAAAATTGCGCCTGAATAGCCGATGAGTGAGTTTGCGGAAGAGATTATGAACAGTCATGAGCTCATATTTGGTGCTGGCATTAATGAAATCTTGAAAGCCAAGAACAGACAACACTTCCTGATGAGTCTGACCCTTCAGACCCAGAGAAATCATAGCCATTGCAGTGGAAATGCCAACAGGAGCCATGAGAATATTATCTGAAGAGTTGGCTTTGTCTGCCACACTGCGGTAAAGGTTGAAGCCAAAGTTGGCATTGAGGATGTTGAGTCGCTGGATTCTGGTTTTGCCTTGGAATAGTTCAAGAATATTCCCTTGCTGAATTTCAGAAACCATGTATGGGCCAGCATCAATAATGTCACTGTAGTCATCTTCACCCAATATCTTGTCGAGGTCGAGATAGTCCTCCTCTTCCTCCTCTTCAGGGATCAAGTCATTAGTGATAGTGTTCTCTCTGTGGAACTCAGGTGGTAAGTTTGGCATATCGTAAGTCCCATTTTCATGTGGCTGTGCATCTTTAAGGCTTTCAAAATGCTCAGTGAAGTCCTTGACTCCACAAAACGTGGAGGTTATGATGAGAGCAAGGACAAACAAATGAAATAGGAGCTTCATTCTGGCAGGTCAAAACCTGGAAGACAACACAGTTGAGAGAGCATAGGGAACTGAATTTTAGTTATCTGTTCTGTAATTTTAGGTCCATGTTGAACTCTATCACAGCACAAGGTCTATTGTACCTTCTTGAACTGCATTTTTTTTTTTTTAGTGGAACAGAGCTTAATTAGGTGGATACATCTGTTTTACTGGTAATTGGTTTTACTTACATAATGCCTCCAGCCTGCCAAAGAACTGGTTGACCTCCTCCCATGGAAGTCGGTCGTTATTGGCGTATTTTATCAGTAACAGACTCATTACCTAAAATACATGGGACTCTTTATTTATAAACCTGTAACACTTAAAAGTGTGTGCTAACTGTGTTACTAGCATATGCTGAAAACATGACGTGAAAAAAAAGTTTGAAGATTCAAGCTTGGTAGGAGGAGGGACTAGGCGTCCACTAAGGGACCATACCAGAAGGCTGAGATGTACTGAAGAATTTGAAAAACAGACGTTCTGTAGCTACAACAAAAAAATGGGAGTTTAATGGGAGTATTTAAGGAAGAGCAAAGCTGAAATTTGTTGGAATAAAGGAGATCTAGGGATTTAGCGATGAAACTGGAGAAAGATACACATATGCACTAAATACCATCAGTGGGACTGCACTGTTAAAACAAAAATCTTACTACAGCATTGATTAAAATGTTCTTTAAATTAGCAAATAGTCCAAAGAGCTGTTCTGTAGAAATGAAATATATAGATATACATACCTGTATGTCTGTGAATAAAACCAGTGCCTGAAGTATTTTCAAACATGCTGTAGCAGGACTGAAGTAATTGAGCTAACAGTTTAATTTTTGAAACTCTCCCCCTGGACTATTTAGCATGAAATCCTAAAAGCATTTAAGGTGATTATCCCATCCAAAAAATTACTATTTTTGCAACAATGACGGCTCCACAGAAGGTGCTTTTAAAATGGTTTTTACACTGTGACTGAAGGACTTGAGTCAGTCTTTTTTTATTGTTTATTCATAAATTCATTGCCTTTTTTACCCCAGAAGTCAGGCCCTTAGGGCTGAAATACTCTGTCCAGTAACTATTGATAAATGTTTTCTTCTTTTGGCATAGAAGACTTTGCTGTCTGTAGTTCCCAACTTTACAGTTTTGTCTTCACTGAAGTTTTATTATCGTTTAAATGCACTTACGCAGGTGAAACATTCCCCCGCTCTGCGATGTATGTCTCTCTGATCAGATCAACCTAAAATAAGAGATGGAGATGAAGCTTACCTTTAAGCCACTGTGCAGAAGGGATGTGTTGAATAGCTCAAGTAAGGGGACTGGCAGGGTTTAAATCTGAACTTTGACGCTAGTTTTTTGTGAATCTCCCAAAGTAAACATTCTCTAAACCAAACACTGCTAAACTTACTTCGTCAGCCAAAATCCCTCCCTTGCCTAGTGATCTCTGCTGAATTGTGTGTTGTTTGTTGAACTACTTTTATGGCTTTGCAGGTATTTGCTTTTGAGGAAGATATTGCAAAAATTGGTCTGTATGTAAAGTTTCAAAGTCAAACATGCACATAAACTTCACTGTTTATGACAAGTAAAAGCCATGTGGCTCATGTTTTGTGGGGGATTTGTGCAGATGTGGTTGGGGCCGCTGTGTCTGTGATGGTCAGTGTTCTTTAGTCAGTGTTTTACTGCTGCAGCTCTTGGCATTACATAGGCAGCTTTCTACCAAAGTGCCATTCACCAGGTTAAACTCAGACTAATTTTACTATTTTTTTTTATAATTGCATGATATTTACAAGTATAGCCAAATTTGGCTTTATATAAGGCTTATATAAGGTTTCACTAGAATACTGTTGGCTTTCATGCCTCAAGGGAATTATTGTACAGGTAGGTAAAACTTCTTCAAGTTAGATTGGTATCTAACATTTTCATAATAAAGTTTACAGTAATAATAGTATACATCATATTGAATAAAGTTCGTGGTTTAATGGACCATTTCTTTCACTTTTTAAACACTGCCTGTGCTTCTGACACTATGTAGGATAACACACTATGAGCTTTAGTAAATTCAATTTTATACAAACGTGTATCATGTCGGCTGGGAGTATGAACTGCGGTGCTCCAGTGATAGCAGCTGTTTGTGCAGAATGTATCAGAGAATTTTAATAAATGTCTTGAAAATAATGCTCTTTTACTTGCTTGTTTAGATAGTAAATTCTCCAGAACTGATGTCATGGTGCGCGTGGCTGCAAGCAATGAAAGATCCCCAATTGGTGCCTCAATGTATTTCCCCAAAGCCAATAAACAATAGCAACCAGAAGTATGTTTAACTAATATTTATTTGGTTTTTGAGTTCCTTTGCACTGAAGCAAAGCTGCATGGCATTGTCTTCAACGCAGTTTAAAGGACCGTGTGGTCACTTCCTCTCTGCGGTTGATCGTATATTAATATTATGTATTCCCTTCAGAGGTTACTGTATCAGCATGGTATTATTCCTGTGTAAAACAAAGGAAATTCTTACTTCAGACATCTCAAATGTTAGCATTTAAGATATTCCAACAACATCTAATTTTCTTCAGTATAACAACAGCAATGCAATACTAGTTTTCATAAGTAACAAAGAATATTACCTTTGTAAATCGTAGTAAAGAAGGTATGTTAATTGATTCCTTAGAATGGAATTAGGTTACTCCCACCATTTTCTGATGTTAATTTTTATTTCTTTGATAGCTCACTAGACGCTTGCCCCCCATCAAGGAGGCCAAGCCCAGGTTGCAGAAGCTGTTCCGTGACTTCTGGTTGTATTCAGTGCTGATGGGATTTGCCGTGGAAGGATCAGGTAGTGTAAATTCTGAGACAGCAACATTGCTGCTCACATTTAAAGTCTTAATGAATGTAAGTGTATGCAAACTGTTCACAGTAGGTGGAAGAAAAATTATGGGCGTAAAGGCACTACAAAGCAAACAGCTTACATGACAGTTAGTTCTCTGCTAGGATTTCTACACATCTTTGCTCTGTCTTGCTGTGAGATTCAGCACAGTGCAATTTGTTCTTGTACTTAATAGAGCAGTTAGCCTTAGTTAAGTATGAGTTTTGATAGCTAAGTTCCTGAAATGGAAGATCAGACACATGGGGTACAATGGTAATCAGGTGGAAACTTCTTAGCCATTGAGAAACTTCACTTGGAACTTCCTAAACATGTTTATTATGTTTGGAACATACATCACTTGTGCTGAGTGTTTTGTGCTTAAGTGCATGAAAAATTGGCCCCAGGAAGGAGTACAAAGCCTGATAATGCTAGTTAACTTTGAATCTTCATGTTGTTTCCCAACCCCACTTTCCTCTTTATACTTGTGCTCCAGGTCTCTGGCCAGAAGAATGGTATGAAGGCGTATGTGAAATTGCCACCAAGTCTCCATTACTGACATTTCCTAGCAAAGAACCTCTTCGATCTGTGCTTCAGTACAATTCTGCCATGAAGAATGATACCGTAACTTCTGTAAGAATTAATTTTTTCTATTGTCTCCTCCCATAATGTCTGTCCGTGTTAAATGATATAGTAACCATGCTTTATTGAAATAGCACAATACCCTTTCAAGCTGGTTCCTTTTAGGGAAAATCATCTTTTTTACGTTACTCTTATGAAAACAGTGTACATAATTTACTTGAATTTAGTTTTATTGAGCGTTAACACAAGTGTTTAGGGCGGTAGCTGTGCTATTTTAATTAGGTGTAGAAACCAAGTCTTTGTGGAGATGGAAGCTTTTTAATAGTTTTTCATCCATTTTGTATTAGAAAGACAAAAAAAAAAAATCAAAACCAAAACCAACAAACTTTGGAAGGAAACAACACATTCCATCTTTCAAAGAAATGTTAAGTGAGCTTTTTCCCTTTTTATCCTCTGGCTTAGTACTGGTATACATCTCTCTACCTAGTATTTGCAGGATAGATTTTACCTGAGGACCGTTTGTGGTAGCACTGTAAGGTGGACTGAAGAGTTGCAGCTTATGAAATGTCTTTGGCTCCCAAATAATACAGAATCATAGAATGGTTCAGGTTGGAAGGGACCTTAAAGATCATTGAGTTCCAACTGTCAAAATCTGCAATGTGCCTAGATGTTTAGTTCTGTGACATCAAAGAGTGGCACAAAAAACCCGTGAAGCTTAAGAAGCTGGACAAAGTTGATGTTGATCAAAACTTTATGCATTTAGTGTAGGAATTGTATTTTTTCATTGGTATAACTGCATGGAGCCTAGCAGTTATTTCAGCAGGGAGCTCGACTCCAGTAATTAATTCTGTTTAATTCTGGATTTGAAGAATCATAACTTGCTGGGTCAGAGTAGGTTGGTCAGTCTGCAGACAGAGGCATCCTGGCATGCTGTCTGCAAAGGTTAAAAAGTAAAAACAGTAATAGCTGAAAGCAAATGTTCTTAGAACACACACTACTCCTACTTCAGATAACTTCATGTGTTCATCTCTAGGCTGAATTAAATGAATTGCGGAGTACCATAATAAATCTCTTGGATCCTCCTCCAGAAGTGTCAGCGTTGATCAATAAGTTGGATTTTGCCATGTCTACCTATCTTCTTTCTGTTTACCGCCTAGAGTATATGAGGTATATATATGTACTTTTTTCACTGATGAATTAAAAAAAAATAAATTAAAAGCAGTTGTGGAATAATGGGCGGGGGTGACTTTAAATTTAAACTGTATTGTTGTTCGCACATTAAGGAACAGTGTAACATCAAAGGAGCTTCCAGGATGGAGTACAGCTGGGGCTGGTATGCAAGGAATCCATTCCACATTGTTCCCTGGATAAAATAGCTTGTGAAGCAGCACAGGGGGTGGAACAGAGTGAAGACTCCATGGCCAGCCTCTGTGATATCACTGCAGAGATGGGAGCTCTCAGAATGATGAGAATCAGTATTTTGAGTCACGTTAGCTCTATTGAAGATTCTGAGACTGGGAATTCATCTCTGCAAAAATGCCTGTAGGGTAGATAAAAAGGATGGAATAATATAGTAGGACTCCAAAAATGGAATCTTCTCTGTATAAGAACAATAGAAGACAGACCAAAGGGTTCTTTAAAGGAATGTCTTGCAAGCATAGTGTATCCTTTGCACAGTCTTGTGCTCTGAAGGACAGCATGGACACTTGCCTGTTCTCTGAAATTAGCATAATGTACGAGCTGAGAAATTTTTTTTTATAGTGTACTTTTTTCCCCACTCAGTAGTTTGTATTAGGTTTTACTAATCAAACATACTGAATTCACAGACAATATTTTTTTTTTCCTATAAAAGTGTATTTATTACTGCTATTCAAACAAGTGTGTAGCTGAAAGCTGAGGTGGTGCTCTAGCAGTGAGGAAAAAAGGAAGAAACTTCTCCATCACATTTTTACTTTGACAATAGCTGACAACAGGGACAACCATTTCCAGAAACAATCTTGACTGTATTTTAGATGCAATTTTTTTAATAAGTGATATTTCAATCATATGCAAATTCAACAGAGGGAAAGGCTATAGAAGTGCCAAAGATTATACTGTGTTTGTATGTTTGTGGTGATTGTA
This sequence comes from Limnodromus scolopaceus, assembly GCA_028565335.1. NCBI lineage: Eukaryota > Metazoa > Chordata > Aves > Charadriiformes > Scolopacidae > Limnodromus > Limnodromus scolopaceus. The sequence continues at coordinate 18,717,240 of JAOXNO010000006.1, read as the reverse complement.
TAAGTGCATCATCATCAGGTTTCCCACAGCTGAGACGTGGAAGTTACTCTCTCAGTGACAAACAAGCATTTTAAGATGTGAGCCCTGTTAGTTGAATGTAGAAACAAATAGCAATATCGCACTTAGTAGAGACTAAAAATTATCATGAAATGGACAATTACTGTATGTGTGTGGTATGTACTGTGACATTGAAGTACATAGGTTTGTGTTGAAGATATTTAAAAGGAAAGGAAAAAGAAAAAAAAACCCTAAAACAAAACACCAGAACAACCCAACCCACAACCTCTTCTTTTCCTAGGGTGTTGCGTTCAACTGACCAAGATCGTTTCCAAGTCATGTTTTGCTATTTTGAGGATAAGGCAATTCAAAAAGACAAATCTGGTAAGATTACCTGTCTAGGTTATCTTGCAACTTGAGATACTAAGAAGTTATCTCCAGGCATGCAAAACTAATGCAAACAAAGAAACTATATAACAAAATATATCACGTTTACTAGATTTCTGTTGCTTTGTTCTTGTCAAGAATGCTGGTTTTGTTTTGAAACGGCTTAGTTCAGTGTTGGCTGAGTAAACAAACACTTTTTAGCTGTTAAACATGGTTTATAAAGCAGACACAATACTGATAATCAAACCTGTCATTTCTCTCTATTCCTCAGGCATGATGCAGTGTGTGATAGCTGTTGCTGATAAGGTGTTTGAAGCTTTCCTGACAATGATGGCTGATAAAGTAGGTACCATGGAAACTAAAATTTTAAATTTGTATAAATGTTCTCATTTCAGTTTATGAAAGTATACTTGTCTTTTTCCTTAAGAGCTTCATGCTTCTCTTTGGCGTGCTTTTTAGCCTAAAACTAAGGAGAATGAAGAAGAGCTGGAGAGACATGCTCAGTTCTTGCTGGTGAATTTCAACCACATTCACAAGAGGATCAGGAGAGTTGCAGACAAATACTTATCTGGTCTGGTAGACAAGTGAGTATAGATTTAATTTTCCTGTTCTCTTTTCACATTGACTGCTTAGTGATTACTTATGCAGTTGATGACAAGAGTCAAGTGAATTTCTTGGCTGGTATTTATGCTGAAACATCTCCTTGAAGAATAACATTCAATAGTATTTATAACCTGGGCTCTGAAACCCCTGCTTAAAATGCCTGCTTAGTATTCCCGTGGATGGAGCTGAGCAAAGTCCCCATGAAATAAATGCAACCTCAACTTAGCTCTACTTAACTTGCTCTTGGAGAGCTTTTGCCTGTATTGAGCTTAGGCTGTTGAGTGACTTCTGCTGAGTATCAGCTACCTACTGGAGCTCTTTGAGCAGCTCCATTTCCTGAGAAAATAATTTCTTTCCTCAGCTCTCCATAATTATTGTGTTTCTGAATCTGGTCTTGCTCTAGATTTCCTCACTTACTGTGGAGTGGAACTGTGCTGAAGACTATGCTAGATATTCTGCAGACGCTGTCACTGTCTCTTAGTGCAGTAAGTTCCTTTTTTAGTAATGCTTTTACGGGAGTAAATTGTATGTTTCCATTTTTCTTTTTATTTTGTAGAACCAAATTTTTTTACTTTGGTTTGCATTTATTTGATACTTATTTGAGTTTTTTATTTATTTTTGCTTTCATGACTAAGATTGATAAAATATCAATTTTCATTTCTGTGAAATAAGGAGTGCATTTGTACCCCTGTTTCATAGGTAGTAAAACTAGTACTAGAAAGTTGTTGTCAAACATGGTTCAGAAAGTCAAATTTAGCATCAAGAGTAAGACACAGGATTACCAGTTATGGGTTGTAACTGTTGAACTGTCTCATTTGAAATAAAAATTTGATGGGGTTTTTTTGGGGGCTTGTGTTTTTTTTATGAATTATAGTTGTCAAGTTATTTTTTTTTTCCTGTCTGTGTATGTGTACCCATATTCCTTGGATTTATTACATATTTATATTTTTGAAGATGGAAATGCTTTAGAGTTTTATTTTTCTACTAAATGTTGAGGAGAGGGATTTGGATTTTTAAAATTATACTGAAAACCAAACTACAATAAAAATGTTTTTTACAGCTGTTCAGATTGACTTTGAGAGCAAATATTTGAAAAAAGATTTGGTAAATCAGAATTTCTTTTTGGAGAGAGTCCTACCTGTAGTGTTCAAGTTAAGTGATGATGATTTTGATCTTATTGAGAATTAATAATTGTTTTTGTTTAGGACATTCACAAGGACCAACCATACTATGACATTCCTGATGCTCCATATAGAATAACTGTCCCTGACACGCATGAAGCCAGAGAGGTAGGTGGTCCTCCTTGATTTATCAAGCAACAAAATAATGACTGATTTTTTTTTTTTGTGCCAAGAGTATAAATTAGTGAGCTACTGTGAATGGCCTTTTTTTTTTTTTTAATACTACCCTAGGTGAGGTTTTTCTCATACAATGTGACACTTGATATTTATGTTTCTCTGAATCTTATTATTTTACTTGACTTGCAACATGACTGTTCTTTGCTTATAAAGGGTACATTTAATTGTTACAGAAAATTTTAAGCATATCATGTTGCTGCAACCTCTTACTCTTTCTGTTACTTATTACACCATTAAAACCAGTGACTCTTATTAGATGTCCTGTATTTTACTGATTATATTGATGCTTTCTGGTTCTAGAGTATAGTCAAGGATTTTGCTGCACGCTGTGGGATGATTCTGCAAGAAGCAATGAAATGGGCTCCCTCAGTCACAAAATCTCATCTCCAGGTAATGAGCCTGCTTCTGTGAAAGAATTTGATCTTTGCAGATCTTCAAAATGAGGATTAAATTATCTAATTTTTTATTAAATTTTTTTCAGGCTATCCGAACATCATTTTAAAATTTTCTGTTGCTCTAAGATTTCCTTTATAGCATTGGCAGAGAATAATTAGAATTTTTTATTTGACGTGGCTTTTGATGTAGTCCAAAACTTTGTATCTTGAAAAATAACAGTTTTGTAAACAGTTGATCACCCTGGATTTACTTCAGAAGTCAGAATTTTGTACAATAGAATGCTCTGCCTAGCAAAGTTTGTTTAATGCTGATGCATTAGCTGAAAATATAAGCTGGACTGATACGTATGATAAGGATGTACAATTAGGATGTCTTTGTTGTGTGGGTTTTTTTAAATGCAGAGAAACACGGCTAATAGATGATAACACTCATAGAATCACAGAATGGTTTGGGTTGGAAGGGACCTTAAAGCCCCCACAGTGCCACCCCTTGCCCTGGGCAGGGACACCTCACACCAGACCAGGTTGCTCCAAGCCCCGTCCAGCCTGGCCTTGAACCCCTCCAGGGATGGGGCAGCCACAGCTTCTCTGGGCAACCAGTTCCAGGCTCTCACCACCCTCACAGCAAAGAATTTCTTCCTGAGATCTCATCTGAATATCCCCTTTTTTGGTTTAAAACCATTACCCCTCATCCTATCATGACACTCCCTGATAAAGAGTCCCTCCCCAACTTTAATTTGGGGAAGACTTTAATTTGAATATGGGTCTAGCAAATGCTCACACGTGGCAGAGTTCAGTATAAAGCTGTCACAAGACCACAAGCAAAGACTACAAAAGGCTATTTATGATGTACTAATAAAATAAATAAAATACCTTTTGTGTAAACAAAAAGCCTTACTTTAGTCAAATGCAGATCTCTGTTAATCCTTGGTGAATAGTCAAAGAAACTATGTCGTCCAGGTTGGACTAGTACTCTGTCTGGAGGGGCCTAACAATGCTCATACAGAATTGCTGGGGAGGCTCAAGATCTTGGACACTGCAACTCTACCTGAAGTTTGTATTTCCTTCCCAAAAAAACCCCTCAAGGAATTCTACCCTTATGTAAAAGGATAAGTAATTATAGTTCCTTCTTCCATGGAGTCCAAAGCATTTCCTTATGCAAGGTTTTTTTGTGGACAGTGACTCTTTTTAAAGAAGGACTCGGCCTTCAATTATCTATCTTGATCACTTTATCCTTTTACAAAATGGAACAAGTTTCACTCTTTGCATATTTAGGAGAACACTCAGAGTTTCTTATTACAAGGAGAGCAATGCCGAAAAGGGAGTAGAGGATATCTATTTATGGTCAGGTATGTGTGTAATGAAGTTTTCTGGTATTTTGCAATGATGAGACACTTGCTTGTGAGCTGCTTTGTTTTGAAAAACATAGTAGTTTTCCAACAAACACTTTTTTTTTTATTGGGTTTATGTTTTGGTTTTTTTTTTAACAGGAGTACCTAAACAAACATCAGAACTGGGTGTCGGGTTTGTCCCAGCACACAGGACTGGCTATGGCTACAGAAAGCGTTTTACACTTCGCAGGCTACAACAGACAGAACACCACTCTGGGCGTGAGTACTGGGCACGATTCTTGTTTGCTTGTTTGTGTGGCTGTATAGCGGTGTTGTGATTTGGGCTGGGCTGGCCACTAAGATTTTATAACATTCAGTGTAGCCACACAATACAGATTTTTCTAAATCACCTTTGTCATAGCTTTGAACGTTACTCAGAAGAATAAGTTATTTCTTTCCATCTCAAATCAAGATATCTTCCAAACATGTTGTTATGTAAAATACTGAAAAATAAAATGTATCTAATGCTGTTTGAGTTTTCTGTAGATGATTTTTAATGATTTGAAAGTAGTATCTTCGTGTAAGACTGAAATGAGCCGCTTTCTAGAATAGCGGCATAGGTGAGTGTCAGGTGACACCCATTTGCTCTGGGTTTTACATAAGTTCACTCAAAACATAGATGCATTTTTTTTGCAGTTCATTTTTTCTCATTTCCAGTCGTAATTTCTGATCTGGAAAAACATCCGGTAGCATTTGTTGTATCATCAGCCAGCTTGTTTTCTAGCAGCAGCTCTGAAACTGCCTCCGTGCATAGCTGTAGCAGGATTTCCTTTTAGTTCTGTTACAGTCATCCTTCGAGACGCTAGTCCCTAAATGTAAATAGGATAAAGAACTCCTAGGACTTGGGAGTGAAGTCACATAGTTCCCTAAAGGGGCAAGGTGACAAAACTTCGTAAAATGAAGACTAGGCTGGAAGAAACTAGAAACTACAACTGAAAAGGAAATAAGAGAAACAACTTTCTCATTTTCTTAGTATGTTAAGAGTATCTGTTTTGATTAGGGACCTCCTGCATGTCAGCCAAGTGACAAAAGCTCTTTCAGAAAGCTTTCAGATTGCTAGCAGTTTGGTTTTTCCTCCTGCTTTATTCCCATGGATTGGGCATTGCTAATGCAAAGATGATAGCACACAAATTTTATATCCAAGACATGTAATAAGAATAGTTTTCAAAAGTTTATCCTTTGCTGAGGAAAGCTAGCCATTGGCAGTACTGAAACAAAGCATAGCAGGAGTGTTGAGTTTTTGATGATTTGCTGGCCTTGTATTATAGTATTAAAATGCAATATGAAAAAAATCATTTTACAGTGTAAAGAACAATTTTTTTTGTGTATGTGTTTGAGGAGAAACCTCCGACTCACAAATTCCTGAGTGCTTTGGCAAAGGGAAACGCGGATTACTAGTATACTTTTTAAAGACAGGAACAAAATCCTCTCTCTGCATTACTCTTGGTTCAGCAAGATGTTGTATGGAGAGGGCAGAACAAAAATCACACCCACTCTCTGTCTTCTTCGTTATCTGTTCATGAAAAGGGAGCAGCAGTCCCAGAGATTCCACCCTTTTTATGCTTTTTTTGGTCTTTCAAAAAGTATATACAAATATGTATATATTTTACACTGTATATGTAGAATTAAGGCATGTGTTCTTTATTTAATTTTTATCAGTCTGGGTACCGTTATACCTAGTAGTCATGACACTGTTCTCTTTGTTAGCATGAAAAAAACTAAAACATATGTGAATGTATAAATAGGAAAAAAAAAAGACAGGGGGTTGGATATGAACAGTATAAACAGGTATACGTGTCTGGTCATAGGCAACCCAGCTAACCGAAAGACCAACTTGTGTGAAGAAGGACTACTCCAACTTCATGGCTTCTCTCAACTTGCGCAACCGCTATGCAGGAGAGGTGAGTACAGGATTTGTCGTGAGTGTGAAGTGTCCATGAGCTCTGGCATGGCTTTTCAGGGAATGATGTCCCTTCCAATGCAAACTATTGTAGGTACAATGTTTTGTGCATAAGCACAAAAGTGCACACTCTAAAGTTAAATTCCTTCAAGATAAAGGGTATAATTTTAGGAGGTTATTAAACAGATTATTTTATTGTTGGTGTTGGAGAAAGTTCTTGCATTGTAGATAAAGCTAAAGACTTAGCGAAGTAGTAACAAAAGATGTCTCTGTGAAGTTCCTTAATCAGCATATGACCAATATCAAGCTAGATCAAGCTGTTGAAAAACCCATTACATTTTACAGGTTTCTGGAATGATTCAGTTCTCAAATGCTACAGGACGAACATCTGACCTGAATAAACTGATGGTCAAAGAGCTGAATGATGCTCTCGAATCAGGCCATACTGAATTCTACACCCAGGCCATGTTTAAGTTGACTGCACTGCTAATAAGCAGCAAAGGTAATGAAAAACAAATGGAGTTCTGCTTTCTGGCTGTGAATGCCAAGAGCAATAAACTACAAAAACTATCCATATACAAACCCAGTACACATCAACTTGAAGCAAAAATGTGTTTTGAGTGTTTTCAATTAGGCTTATGTTAGGGAAAAGCCTTCTTAAACTAGAAGCTATTTATTAGGAATTGATTATTACATACTGTGCACACCAATTTCATGCTGATGTGAAAAGCATTTTATTTATTCTGTCGGAGAAATCTGAGTGAATGTTTGTTTTCAGACTGTGACCCCCAGCTCCTTCATCATCTCTGTTGGGGACCCCTGCGAATGTTCAACGAACATGGCATGGAAACAGCAATTGCTTGCTGGGAGTGGCTGCTTGCTGCCAAGAATGGAATAGAAGTGCCGGTAGGAAGCGATTTAAAACTCTTTCTCTGCTCCTGCAAGGGGGGCAAGAGGGAAAATTTTGAGAGATTCACAGCTATTGTGAATCTGTGTCAAGTAAGGATGTTAAATGCATCGTTAATCACTTTAGGCTACCCGGAAGTCTCTGTTCATGTGTTTTTGGAAGTCTGAGCACTCTCACAAAGTGGACTGTGGGAAACGGATCTTTCTCAGCAGCAGGAATTATGTAGCAAAGGAAATCTGTTAGAATCTCAGCTGTACGTTTTACTTTGCTGCTGAGATGCCTGAGCTGCTCATGAATCAAGTTCTGAAGTACCACAATTTATAGAGTGGTGTTTTAAAACAAATACAAATGAATGTCTCTGCTCATCAGTCATAGCCTCAGGTAGCTGGCATTGCACCCTTGCATAAAATATAGGCTTGCAAGTGTCCTGATCCTCTAACAGGCTAGGCCAGCTGTATTTTGTGAGGTGGGGGTGAATCTAATAGAAGTAAAGCTGAGAAAGATGCTTCTGGTAATCGTTCCAGTTAGTGAGCGTTAAGTGTTTCATTTGCTGGAGACAATCATCAATCTAAATTTACTTAGGTCAGTTTTCATGCTCATTTCAGTGTTTAACTTCTTAAGCGTGAGTTTCATTTTTCTCTTAAGCTTCTGGGAAACTTCTTGTATCTTGTTGAGGAGATCAGATAAGCACCCTTGGTTGCTGGGCCTTCTTTCTACCAGAGGATGCTGCTCTCTAGAGCAGGTTCAGCTGAATCGAATTATGTGCTATCTTTGTTGTGTGCTTCATTAGGAACCAAACTGTGTCCTACAGTACCTGAGAACTTGACACACGCTTTTCTCTGCTGTACTGGTGTTGGAGGGAGTAACCTGTAGAGAGGGAGGATGGACGGCACCAGCTGATCTAACAGTTCAGCCTCCTCAACAAAGCAGAGCTCCTCTCTGCTGTTGTACTTAGTCTTCCGTTACTGGGGGAGTCTTTTCTTCCCTTTGTATTTTAGGATATGAAAGAAACATTTTATTTCAGGTGGAATGTATAGACCTGTCTCTGCCTCTCTGTTAACATTGTAGTGAATTTTCATTGACGTATTAGCTTCTAGTGTGTGCTACGGACCAAGATTGTGCTTCCCATATAAGAAGATGCTCCTGAAACAAGAAACACTGTTGTCTTCCTTTTTGCAGTTCATGCGGGAAATGGCAGGAGCCTGGCAAATGACAGTGGAGCAGAAAGTTGGCCTATTTTCTGCCGAGCAGAAAGAAGCAGATCCATTAGCGGCCTCAGAAGAGAGCCAACCAAAGCCTTGTCCGCCAGAGGTGACTCCACATTACATCTGGATAGAGGTGTGTATTTCTGCTGAACGTCTTGCATATGGCAGTGTCACAGTGATGCTGTGTTTAAGCCACTCTACACTACTTGTTCTCATGATTCAGAAAGGGAGCGGAGTCATGGTGATCATTCTTCTGCCCCAAAACCAGGAGACATGCTCTTTTTAGATGAGCATAATAATTGAGGGGAAGAAAAGTGTTTGAAACAGAAAAGACTGGGTTGTTTTGATATGAAAAAAGGTCAAAGGAGGCACAGCACGTCTTTCCCTCTTTCTCAGTTTTTGGTGCAGAGATTTGAAATAGCCAAATACTGCAGCTCTGACCAAATAGAGATCTTCTCCAGCCTGCTCCAGCGATCTCTTTCATTGAATATTGGAGGGGCAAAAGGCAGTTTGAATCGGCACGTGGCAGCAATTGGACCCCGATTTAAGTGAGTAGTGGTTTGTTTTTTTCCTTGGTGGGAAAAATAAGGTTATAGAAGGGTGGCAGGGAAAAACTAAATGTCTAACTTGTCCGTGGATTCACATGGCAAAAATTCCTTTAAAAGCCTGGAATCGTGTGGAGTCTAAGCTCTCTTTTCAAAGTAGAAGTAACTAACTCTAGCTTGAAAGTAATTTTTAGTGCTTCAGAAAACTTCTTGGGATAATTTCAAATAGTGAATTGCCCACGTCATGGATCCAGTCAGTGTATCAGTTGGGGATGATTTTGCTCCATCAATTGTTTTCACATTTTGTGACTTGAAGGCTTGAACTTTTTATGGTTCAGTAGTTACAGCTGTAGGAACAGGCTGATGATAACAAAAACAGTTTGCCAAGAGCTCTGAAACAGTCGCTTTTCAGTTAGTTGAACTGAGTTACAGCTGTAGCTGTGGTTTGTATAGTGTTGCATTAGTCACCATTTTGGGAATGCCAAAATTTTCATTCTCTCTTTTGCTTATTAGGTTACTCACTCTGGGGTTGTCTTTGCTGCATGCTGATGTGGTTCCAAATGCAACTATTCGAAATGTTTTGAGAGAAAAGATTTATTCAACTGCCTTTGATTATTTCAGGTACTTTTTTATTGGCAACTGTTCACTGAAAGTGTATGTGTGATGTCCTGAACCTTCTGTGATACTTCAAAGCAGCAGCTGTCTTCCTCTTCTAGTGATTTAACTTCCTTTCCTTTTTCACGCATTTTAACAGAAACTTTTCTTTTCCTTGTGCTTTTATGTAGTTCATAAACCATCTCAAAAAGGCTTAGATATAAGTTCCAGTTTTTATATGGAGTTTATAAAGTAGTACCTTCAGGAGTGTTTCTGTTCTTTTCTTTCCGTATTTTGGAGTTTATTCAATGCTCAAAACTGTACCTAGATTTATAAGATTTAAAGAATTGCTGTACGGAGCGTATGGCTGAAATGTAGTTTCACTCTTTTGAAAATAGACCCACACTGAATCTGATGATTTCAATGTTTGACATGGACACAACAGAAAATAATGTAATTGATAGGAATGTCTGAATGTGAGGCAGGCAGTCAGTCAGTCATAATATTAAATTTCAGATGAATTCAAGATGCTGACAGACTGCTGCTCTAATTTTCAGTTATAATAGGAAGTTTATACTCTCCAGTCAGACTAAAGCAAAGAGGATAAAACGTAGTGATGTGTAGTCTTGTCCTTGTAGATTCTGGTCAAAATAAGAAATATGACTTGATTAGATTTGTGGGAGTTTTATTTTTTTCTGATACATTCAACTTCACGTTATTTGTGTGATTTCTTTAAGTTGTCCCTCAAAGTTCCCTACACAAGGGGAAAAGAGGCTTCGTGAGGATATCAGCATATTGATCAAGTTTTGGACAGCGATGTTCTCAGACAAGAAGTATCTTACAGCCAGCCAACTCGTGCCGCCTGGTGAGTTCCTTTATGTGCCTTTTCAAAATCCTGTTGTTTCTTTGTTTGTGTTCTACATCAGATCTGTGCTCTGTTGTTAGATAATCAAGACACCAGGAGCAACCTGGATATTAACGTTGGATCTCGGCAACAGGCTACACAAGGATGGATAAATACTTATCCTTTGTCCAGTGGCATGTCAACCATATCTAAAAAATCAGGTATCTTTTTGATTGTAACTGGCTCATTGCAGCCAACTCTATAGCGTATTTTATATGCAGATATTGCTTAAAGTAAATATTTACCTTTGATGTTGGGCTGCTGTTCTTCTGGCAGGGTATTTAATTTCCAGTGCCAAACTTTAGAGAGGGAGCAAAAAAAGTCTCACTGGTAGCAGGCAGCAAAGTTTTGAAATTACCTGCATTTTTGGATAGAATGTTCAGTTGTGTAGTACAGGAGAAATAAGACTAAAGATCAAGATATATTGAAATCCTGTCAGGAAACTGCTTGCTTTGTGCAAACATGACCCTAGTGCTTTTTGGGGGCAGCAAAGTGACATTAGATTGTGGGCTGTGTTCTTGTGCAGTTGTAAACTATGGGCTCTTTCTTTTCAGTAGGCTATCATGTTCCTAAAGTGAATGCAGTACTGGCTAAATTGATATCCCTTTGGCGTGCTGTACTCCATGTGTTCAGAGAATAACTGTACAATGAGTAGCTGCAGTGCTGACTTTCTGAAGTCACTCTGATCTAAATTTACAAATGCCCTGTGGTCATTCCGTTCTTATGTGTTAATGTTGCCAGGTGTGGACAGTTTAAAAGCACCATTTAACATACCGAACAAAAGCCTCTGAAAACTTTTTTCATCTTCTTCTCAGGAATGTCTAAGAAGACTAATAGAGGTACACAGCTACACAAGTACTACATGAAGCGAAGAACATTACTGCTGTCATTGCTGGTGGGTCATCAGAAGAATAGGGAAACTGTATGAATTTCTAACACCCTGTTTTTGTTGCAGGATACACAAGTTAAAGTATGAAATTGGGAGTGGTTTTCCTTCTTCCAGAAAACACTTTTTTCTTTCTTTCACTTTCCATCAGGCTACTGAGATTGAACGCTTAATCACATGGTACAATCCACTGTCTTCCCCTGAGCTAGAGCTGGATCAGGCTGGAGAGAGCAGTGTAGCAAACTGGAGGTCTAAGTATATCAGTCTTAGTGAGAAGCAATGGAAGGATAATGTAAATCTGGCTTGGAGCATTTCTCCTCATCTTGCTGTACAACTGCCTACCAGGTGAGATATTTCAACAGAAAGAACCGCTGTAATTCCTGCTGCCTTAGAAGTTGAGCGAGTACTTACAGTGTAAGTACTGATGGCACTTGCTCTTGTTTACAGCCCCCTTGCATACTTTCACAGCCGGTTGAGACCTTTGAAATTAGAAGAACTAGATTATTTAATATACTCATTTGGCTCAGGCTCTAGCAGAGTCCATCCTCCTTTTCCTGCCACCCATTCTTCGCTAACACTTAGTGGTTTGTTCAGAAGAAATCATGCTTGGTTTTCAGTAGCATTTAACCCATTAGCAGGCATAGCATTTAAACAGTTCTAAAAGTATCTTTGGATGAAGTGTTCTAGCTATATATTGACTTACACTTTAATAAGTATTATAGGAGAATTAGCACAGTTGGCTCTGGAAGGGAAAGGAAATTCTTTCCCTCTTACAACAGTGGTAGTTTTTGCCGAGCAGAGTTCTGCACACTGGTTTCTGCAGGATCCCAGCCAGTGTATTTCAGCCAAGAATCCAAAAGTGGGCTAAAATACAAGTGGTTTATACAAAAGCATTGGATGAGGACCATTTGTTCCTGAATCCTCTTTTGACAGCATATTGGTCCCTCAGTGTGCGTTATTTCATAGTTGGGCTATTTGTTTATTAAGCATATGCTTTTCTGCCTTTTGCTGTCCTCGTCTTCACATAAATAGAAGAGGCTGTCAAACATTTCTAATAACATTATTGTATTCCTGGTTATACTTAGGTTTAAGAACACTGAAGCTATTGGAACAGAAGTGACTCGTCTGGTTCGGTTGGACCCAGGAGCTGTTAGTGATGTTCCTGAAGCAATAAAGGTACTTGCAAATATTTATACTGTTACAGGGCCCCTCTGTGCTTGTTTCATTCAGATATATTGGAAAATACAGTCTTTACTTAACACAGTGTATGATCTAGTGGAACTCGATTATAGCATTACTGTCTGATATGTATTACCCAGACATTACTGAGTGCTATAGACTCCTAATGTGTCTGACCTGCCTTTTCAGTACCTGGTTACCTGGCATACAATAGATGCCGATGCACCTGAGCTCAGCCACATTCTGTGCTGGGCACCAACAGATCCACCGACTGGCCTCTCCTATTTTTCAAGCATGTATCCACCTCATCCTCTAACAGCGCAGTATGGGGTTAAAGTCCTACGATCTTTTCCTCCGGTGAGTTCCATGGGAGCCTTAACACTCCAAGTAAAGTAATGGCCTTTGTCATTATGGCCACAGGCTTCATTATAATACCATAGAGAGGCATGTATGATAAATGGGCACATCACACTGCAGAATGTGAATAGATTGGGATGAAAAGCTAAAGTTAATTTTCCCGCAAAATACTGGCTTGTGTAATTGTAACTTTTTTGTTGTAAATCACACTAAGCTGAATTCTTCAGACTGCTCTTTTCAAATTGTTCCTTTCAAGTCTTCTCTCAGTGGTAAGGTGTTTCTTCTAAAGCAGCAGAAGGCTGGATTTTTAGCACTTGTCAGACTTGCATTGGGAGTGTAAAATACATGATTACTAATGATATTTTTGAAGGGAGTAACTGGACAGAAAAATACTTTGAGGAGGTGGCATATATATAGCTTAAAATAAAGAGACAGTTGTATTTTGTTCATCAGCTAACTGAAAGGAGCTTTTCTTTGTGCATGTGACTCATCTTCCTTTCTGACCACTTTCTTTTCCCTTTCAGGATGCCATTTTATTCTACATTCCACAGATTGTGCAGGCACTTCGGTATGACAAGGTAAGGATATGAAACAGCTGTGTATGAACAAACCAGATATTTAAAGCAGCTTTTACACTTAAAGCTGCAAATCAGACAAAATTTAGGCTCAAACCAATGCTGCTTATTATTGTCCTGTGTCTGATACATAGCTGAAAAATTACTGTCTCTAGAGATTGGCTTGCTTTGGATACAACTCTCTTATGAACAGGTGAACTTGAGAAACCAGAAGTTACATAGCTCATCTGTCAGGAAAGAGATTTTGTTCTGGGAAACCCCAGCTGAGGACTCTATTTGAATAAAGCTTTTGAAGTTCTGCATGAGACAAGCAACAATGAAATTTAATCACTATCCTTAATTATTTTGCTGTGGAGTTAGCCAGAGAAGACGTCTAGGGTTGTCTTGTGCTTCATCATGTATATGAAATTGGATCTTAGCTTCATCTTGCAGAAGCCAGAAGTAAAGCTTGACGACCAAGTTCAGAGCTCATTAATGTGAGATTATTGTTATCTGCCTACAAGGTATGTGAGTTCTGGTCAGTGCATTATTTTCAGGTGAAGATGTTCTCAGTCATTAGTGTAGCTGACTGTATTTGTTACTATTTGAGAACTTTGCATAGATGAGTATCCTCTGTAATGCAGAGTACGAACATCAGATATCTTGCCAGTTAGTATCAGTCAGACATATAAACCTTGACTACAGAAGTAGCTGCAAGTAGAGGAAAGAGAATGCAACTTTTGGAATGAGTAGGATTCCTTCCTACACTTCCTTTGTAAGTTTGTTCTTGCTTCCTAGAATTTCTGAGGAAATGTGCCAGCACGTGCAGTTCTTGCCACTAAAATGCACGGTCTGTATGATGCTGTCTAGATTTCCAATATTACAGGAGCATTTGGTGATGCCAAGCAAGACCGGTGCCTCTATTCCACTGTGCTTTGTACAGAAACTAGAAAATGCCTTAAACTCAAAAGAGAGTTGAAATCCAAATAGAACAGATAGAAAATGGCACAGAAGTGGGAAGAAGGTTGGTTAGAATAATGGAATGTGTCAGTAATAAAGTCGAAAACAGTTTAGATCAATTCACTACCTGTTAAAATACAGTGCCATTTTCAAAGGTGCAGAGCTCTTACCTTTCCTTTCATTAAATATTTTTGAGTTTGAAGAATAACTGTTAAAAGCAGTAATATTGAGTCTGCTAGAGTTGTAATGATCTTTTATACTTACTGGACTGGATGTGGTTGCAGATGGGTTACGTTAGAGAATACATCCTGTGGGCAGCTGCCAAATCCCAGCTCTTGGCTCACCAATTCATCTGGAACATGAAGACTAATATCTACCTGGATGAAGAAGGACACCAAAAAGACCGTGAGTGCTTTAAAATACAATCTTTCTTGGCTCTTTTCCTTGTCTCAGTTCAGACTAAATCTCCTTCCTGCTTCTGTTGTGGCAGGAGGAATCCTTTTAGCTAGGAACTTCTATTTGTAGAGGTAGGGCCCATTCTGTAGACGTGTTTTACCTGACAAAATGCATCAAAAGAGATGTGGCAATATTTGCATCACTACCTTTTTCTGAATACTATCTGAAGGTGTCTGTCTCCATCACCCATATCATTTAGCTTTGTGAAATAAGCTTCTGGAACAAATGCTTCCTTTTTCACATGCAGCTGACATTGGAGAACTTCTGGAGCAGCTAGTAGAGGAAATAACTGGCTCGTTATCTGGCCCAGCCAAGGAGTTCTACCAACGGGAATTTGATTTCTTTAATAAAATCACCAATGTTTCAGCCATTATCAAGTAAGTATTGTACTTCAGAAATTGCATTCTTTTGGAGCTTGCTGTTCTGTTAATTACCAGCATCCCAATTAAGAAGCTAAGTTGCTTTTAGGGGTATTAGGATAGTGTTTTCAGGAAAAAAGAGTTAATTACTTACACGATAAGAAACGGATTATTTTTTTTTTCTTAAATGTCACTTAAGAGTTGTAGTAGGATGCAAAGGCTCATTTTAATTTGACTTCAGACATAATTTATTCCTGGCCTGATCTCAGTGCTCACACTCTGAGCTTGCAGTCTGTCTGAAACAGCTGTAACTTTTTACTCTGGAGGTAGACGATTATACACTTGAACTTCAGTTTTTAATCTGATGTTATCAAATACGTTGCGGTTGCTAACAGTGGAATGAAGTTCCATAGAAAAGCAGTGGAATTGGTAAAGCAGTCAGTCCTCCTGTCCGAGTTGAAATCCCATCAATCTAGTTGTCACTTGCATCATTAATTTGGCTTTTTGGATATGCTACTATGTTCTACTCAAAAAGTAAGGAAAGATTGGTTCAGGCAGGAAAAACGGCACTTACCTATTTAGGTCTACCGGATTGACTGTCGCTTTTTTGCATATTATAACTTGTTAACATTTTGTGTGAAGCTTAAAAATAAGCAAACAAAAAAACCCACCACAAACCTAAAAAACCTCATGCATAGACAAATGGTTTACCTTCTGTTAAAACTCCATGAAATTGTCTTTTCCTCTTCACAAAGAGATTTCATTGTTCAGTGTAATACAAAGATGGTTGTTCTTTTTGCATATGTAAGTCTTCTTCCTTCAATCATAAATTGTGGTTCTGGAGAAAGATTTGGTGTCATAAACACTGGATTGTTGATCTCCTAAAACTGGAAGTCCTGCTCAGAGAGAGATTCTCACTGTTTGCTGTAAAGACTGCAGTAAGATATGTAATTTAACTTTTATAAAGCTTGCCAGTGGATGGCAGCAGCTCAGCACACAAGCTCAAAGTCTGGAAGCCTGGTTTCATCGCGTATTTTAAAACATTCTCTGGTGTATAAAAATATTTGAAAGTCATATAAAATGTATTTCCTGGAATGTACCTCCTTTAAAATAAAGTTTTGCAAATCACCAGTTATAAGGGCATCAGGCTAAAAGACACTTACATCACAAACAATTAAATATTGTGTGCCTTCTATGTGCATGTTAAGATGTTTTCACCCAGTAGGATCAGTTAAAAAGGAGGCGTTAGGATCTAAATATCTTGATATTTAGAATGAAATCAATCGACTGTTTATTAGTGTAAAGTCATAATTAAGCAGCTGATAATAATTGTGCTTTGCAAGCATTGCATTTTTCACCCTAGCCTTAAAATGAATCTGGTTTTTGTGCATCTCCAATGTAAAGACAACATAGAAGAGATGCTGTTTGCTTTGTAGATGGCATAAATGAATAAAGGTATCATCTGTGATGATTTCATTATCTTAAGCGTTATGTTGCTGCTTCAGTAATCTGCTGTATTCCTTAACACTAGAGCCATCAGTAATACCTTTCAGTTGCATGCTGCTCCTTCAGGTGAGCATGCAGTTGTGGGACTGACTGCAATAGACGGTTAACACAAGTGCATGTGCAAACTGGGTAGTTGTATGTACTAAGCGTTAACTGTGTTGACACCTGCATTCATGCTAAGTATGTGAACAAATGAGGCGTGTAATTCCATAGGCATTTTGCTGGCTTGTCTGTTTCTAGTTAGCAATGTTCTTATTCTAGAAAAAGCTCCACAAGGGAAAATTATATTGGTATAAGTATAGGGTATAATGATGCTCAAATTTCTGTATAAGGAAGAGCCTTCATATATTCCATTCACATCTCTTATGTTGTTTGGGTTTGTCAACAACCTGTATGTCAAATCAATGTTAAATCTACAAAGCAAAAACTATAACCTTCGTTAAGATAGAAAATGTTCTGGTTAGGTATTGAGCCTGTAAGTTCTCTAAAAGTGGTGCCGTTAAGAGATCTTTGTCGTTACAGGAAGAAACATTTTTAGTGAAAGTTGTGTAAGTTTGAAACAAACTTGAGGTTAGTACATACAGTAACGTATAGTATGTAGATAAATAAAATACCATTGATCTTTCCAGGCCATTCCCTAAAGGAGATGAAAGAAAAAAAGCTTGTTTGAGTGCTCTGTCTGAGGTGAAAGTGCAGCCTGGTAAGAAGTGATTTAATCATATAATATAGTGGGCTTTCTGCATTCAACATGAGCACTGTATTTTCAGCAAACAAATCTTAAAATCTCCGCAAGTGGCAGCTTTCCATTTTGGTGGTGGTGGTGGCTGTTCTTCTGTTACAGTAGGATTGTTTCTCTCTTGAAACGTTTTTACCCACCCAATAGGTGGGTAATGATAGGTAATGATGTTCAATAGGTAATGAACATCATGGGTAAAAGTAGAAATGTATGCCTGAAGAGGGAATATAAATAAGCTCTTTTTATTTGGACCACCTGTCTAAAACAGATGAGGCACTTTTAAGAAGTCATCTCAAGAATGAAGCACATCCAGTTCCTTTCATTCTCCTTTTTCTCCCATCAGGCATTCCCTTGAAACATCATTGTCCGAAGGTCCTTTCAAATCTTGAACATATGTTTTCCCAATCTGAATCTTCTCTTTAAGATGGAGTTTGGTTTTCCCGATCTCTATCTAACAGGTCTCAATTCTCCTGCCGTGTGTTGGTTCCTAAGGGTCCCCCCTAGTGCACTGGAGCATGTTGCCACTTCTTATTAGGGATTATTAGGGACATCATAAGAGAAGTTCTGTCTGTACATTTCTGCGGTACAGATTCTGCAGTATTAGTTCAAAACTGTATTGTATTAGTCTCTGCTAGTCACTCACTCACTAATGCAAAGGATACTGCATCCTTTGTGGCTCACAGACTGTAATCTCCAGTTTATCTCTAATATTTTATTTAATTCAAACTATGTACTGAAGTTATAGACACTTAACACCGGTTACTCTCTAATGTGCGTTTGTCGCAGTAGCCAGTGGATTTGTTCTCAGCGCTCTGCTCTGTTTTGCAGGTTGTTACTTGCCCAGCAATCCTGAAGCTATTGTTCTGGACATCGATTACAAATCAGGAACTCCTATGCAGAGGTACTATGCTCTCATTATATTGTCCCATTAAGTTAATTCATGATAGTCAGGTATTTTTCTAGAAATTCTTGTTTGGCTAACTCGCACTCATCATCATATTTGTTTTTATTACAATTCAGTGCAGCAAAAGCACCCTACCTGGCCAAATTTAAAGTGAAGCGATGTGGAGTTAGTGAGCTTGAAAAAGAAGGTTAGTAACTATGTCTTAATCATTGACAACATTAATTGTCACCAATTCCTTTACACTTGACTGCTTTCAGTGACCTACAGTACAGTAAAGTGATTTACATGTTGAACTTTACCTGCAGTGGTTCAGCTTAGAAATGAAACTGGATCAAAGGAATAGAGAAGAAAATTCTGAAAACTTAGATCTGTTGCGTTTGCAAAATTTTTATGTCCCAGGAAGCAAGCCACATAGTATCTTGAAGAAATTTTAACATATAAATTGATTGCCTTTCCCTGTTTTTTAGACTGTAGCAAATTTCCGGTTTTGGCATTTTTTTCTCATAATAAATTTTGTGGGATATTCTAGCTGGTTAACTTAATGCAATTCAGGCATAAATTAGGTAAATCATGAACAATATTTTGATATGTTCCAGTGGACAAAAGGAACTATCTTGTGGTATTCGTCTTGCAAGGCAGAAATATCTGTAGTGCACCTGCAGTGAAATGTTGTGGTTTTGAGTGCAGAGAAAGTTGCTAATTAAAGCCTGTGTCTGGGTTTTGCTTTGTTCTCTCCTTGCAGGTCTGCGTTGTCGTTCTGATTCCATAGATGAAAGTGCAGAAGAAGGGGTAGACAGTAAGAAAATCTGTTGGCAGGCAGCTATCTTTAAAGTGGGCGATGACTGCAGACAGGTACAAAGCTACTAGGCTTTGCAGTTATAGAAGACAGATTTGTAGGTGACAATACATAAGAAGAAAATAATTTTTGTACAGAAATATTTTTCTCTGGAATTTTTAGAATCTCCACTTTTTACGGACTGAGGGAGAAAACTGTACCACTACAGACATTCTGGTTTTGAAACAAAGGCCATTCTTTCAAGACAGTTTACCATGACGTAAAATTCTTTTTCAGAGTTTATTTTTCAATTGAACTATTGGTAACATAGCAGTAGTTTTCAAGGTTGTATCTTGTACATTGAAGTTTGATTGGTTTTGATTAAGAGGGAATGCTAGCCATTATCCGTAGAGTTATTAGTAACCCTCTTATCAAAGAGTGATGGAAAAGTTTGTTCTTCATAGGTCAGTAGTTAAATCTTCGATGTTGCTCGCTACCCGCTTAAACAGCATTTATTTTTTCTCTTTTTGATGACCCCCAGAGCCACAGTGCATGCACAAGCACACATCTGTAGACCCGCTGGGGTAATGTTCACTTCAGAGCTCCTCAGAGTATTTTTGTAATCTGACGTATGATCTGTAAACCCTGTAATGCTCGTGCAATTTTTTTTCTTCTACAACAGGACATGTTAGCTTTACAAATCATCGATCTCTTCAAGAACATATTTCAGCTGGTAGGCCTGGATCTTTTTGTGTTTCCATACAGAGTGGTGGCCACAGCTCCAGGGGTAAGTGGGCAATTAGCTGTACTGCTGTAGAAAATAGTTCCTAGTTCCTCTTATAGCACACATAAAAATTTCATACTGCAAGGAAATACTGCCCACATCACTGATGCCAAATATTTGGAGTACCAGCGACAAAAAGAGTCTTTGCTGTCCTGCTTCCTGCTTTTCTAAAGCTTTTGGCTCTGAAATCTTGCTGCCTGTGGTTATTCGTGTTTGTTGTTTGATATTTGGGATTACATCGTGCAAGTCACAGAGGTCATCTTATGTTGCATGGAAATCCTAAAAAACAGGATATACTTTTTTTTTATATGAATAAACTAGAAATTCTGTATTCGGTGATTGATAGGCTTCCCCACATTTCCCAGGAGACCTGTATAACTGCCAAAAGCCATGAACAAAATATATGTTGGGAGCATGCTTTAGAGCTGTGTTTCTCCTCTTCCCCTTCAGTGCGGCGTTATTGAATGCATTCCTGACTGCACGTCCCGTGACCAGCTGGGCAGGCAGACAGACTTTGGGATGTATGATTACTTTACAAGGCAATATGGAGATGAGTCTACCCTTGCATTCCAGAAGGTAAAATATCAGTTGGCAAGCATGGCAAAATCTTAACTGAGAGACATTCTAGCTCTAGGAAATAATGACCAGTAATTGGATAATGACTATCATAATGTTGCATCTGGTTTCTGATGCTGATAATCAGTTTTTAGCTATGAGTTAGCTAAAGAAGTTACTGCAGCTGTAGATGTATGGAGAATATCATTGAACATTGCTTCAAACTACTCATGAATGGAAAAAATGAAACAAAAACTTTATTCAGCTGTATCTGCTCCTGGGATGGAGAGTTATTAAATTCTCTAAGTTCTTCTGATTTGTTTTAACCTCTCGTTTGTACAGGCTCGCTATAATTTCATCCGCAGTATGGCTGCATATAGTCTTCTCCTGTTTCTGCTCCAGATTAAAGACAGGCATAATGGCAACATCATGCTGGACAAAAAGGGACATATCATTCATATTGGTCAGTCATATCCACATTCAAATTTCAGTAGTTACCTTTTCCTTCTGCTGTAAAGTATTGCTCATAGGAGACCGTAAGCAATTTCCCTTTTGAGATCAGTCTATATACTGATTTCACACTTTGTAAATATGCATGAGATTTTTTCATGCCTGTTCAGTATTATATAGATATTTGTGTTGGCTTCCTCTGGTAAATTTAGCTTTGCAAAGTTTTATCAGCTTCAGGAATCCATACACATGTATGTATGGATTATGCATATATTACTAACATATATTACATATATGTAATATACTTACGCATGCATACATACATATATATACATGTGTGTATATATAAGCATATAAATGTATCTTTGACTTTCTTTCATCACTGTATGAGTATGAATTAAATTTGACAAGTAAATTTATATAATTGTGTGAGGCTGTAACCTCTGCTTTAGCTTTGCTTTTCTGGAACTGCACAGATGTTTCAGCAAGGAGTTCTTATTTGATGTAATCATTCTTAAATCTAGTCTAATGTCATGGTGATGATTCTTTTGTTGGTGTTCTTACACTTCACCAAAGCTCTTTTCCAGTTGGAGCTGAAATGTTGATAAAAACTTAGGTATTAATATGTGAAATCCACCTGTCCTTTCTTCTGTAAGCTTTGACAACACACAATTAACCAACAAAGTTTATGAGGCACCTTATCTTTCGTGCACAGATTTTGGATTCATGTTTGAAAGCTCACCTGGTGGAAATCTGGGCTGGGAGCCTGACATTAAGCTGACTGATGAGATGGTGATGATAATGGGAGGAAAAATGGAGGCAACTCCCTTCAAATGGTTTATGGAGATGTGTGTCAGAGGCTATCTGGCAGTCAGGTAAGGTTTTCTTAACTGCTCAAAAGTGGAAGTGCTTGCATGCCTAAAACCAGATGAAAAGATAAATGATAACAAACATTTGTCTGTAGGGGGTCTGAGCCCGTCAGACTGTCCTGGTACATCTTGCAAACTTTGAAACAAGTTACTAATATTGCAGTTTTACAGCCTAAGCCTAACTTTGTGGGCTTGCTTTCTGTTCCTGTTCTGTTCCTGTTCTGTTCTGTTCCTACATTATATTTGAAAATTTTATATATTCAATTTATAAATATGATGTTGCATACACTTCTTTATATTCAATTTATAAATGTGTTGTTACACACATTTCCTGACACAATTTAGTATGCTGTTAAAACTTCGCAGTAAGAAACTGCAGGAGAATCAAAATCTTTCTTCTTTTCCCAAATAGGACAATCATATTAATCACCATTTCAGATAGAGTTAATTAGGTAGGGGATATGAAAAAGTGCTACAGTTTTCCGTTGTAAAATACGGAGGGGTTTTGGTAGCTCAGCTCTTCAACTGTGATTGCCAGCCAGTCATCATAAAGACATGCAACTTTACCTTGTACCACAGCAAGCAAACAGGATCTGCTTGAATACTCAGGAGCCCTAATAAATCTATATGAAGAGGATGTTGCATGTGGACAGGAAGAGGACAGTACAGTAGAGTCTAGATAAAAGTTTATTCTATCACGAGTATAAAGTATTACTGATGTTATCTTACAGAATCAGAGTTTCTTCAGCTAGTAGCCCCAGAAGGGGCTGTCTTGGAGTCAAGATCAACTCGGTTTCTTGAGGGGGAGCAGTCTGGAGAAAGTTTTGTGCCAAGGCAAAAATGTCACCCAAGTAGTAGAGTAATAGCTTGGTAGGTAATAAATGTTCTAAGTGGGAGGAGAGGAAGGAGAAGGGAAACTGGGCTGATGTAGCTAAGAATTGCGTGGAGTAATTAGGAATTAGAAGATAATCTGTTACTGTGGTATTGCTGATTTCAGCCTTTTGTACTGTTTTGATGCACTGATTCACCTTTCTGATGCCAAAGAAATTGTGTTTACTAAAGCATTGCTTTGTGTAATCCTCCTTGAGACTGTTCATCATACAGCATTCTGAGTATGTAGTAGTAGTAGTCAGTGATAGATCGCAAGCAATGATGTAGCTCCACCAGCAAATGTAAGAGGATTATATGTGTTGATTTAATTACAGAAAAAGGTGTGATCCAGCTTGTTGAGCTCCTCAGCTTGCCTCCTTTACCTGCTATGGTTGCAGAAGTTTGAGTGCTGTCACCTTTTTGTCCTCCTTTTCTCTAGGCCTTACATGGATGCTGTAGTCTCTCTGGTGACCCTAATGTTGGATACAGGGCTGCCCTGTTTCCGAGGGCAAACAATCAAGCTGTTGAAGTAAGTCAGCAAATGTATGAACTGGAAAATGTTCATATGTTCTTCACAGAATGCATACTGCCACAACTTGTGCAGTGAGTATAAGTGTCAGGCTACTCTAATATCTTAAATGTCCTAATGTTGTAAAAACGGTAACTTGTTCATAGAATATCTCAGGAAGTAGGAATTCTGGAGGCCTTTTCGTAGAATTAAGTTCAAGCTGTTCAACGACTGTGCAAGTACATGGATTACCTTTTAAGTTCATAGGACTAGCAAAATAAGAGTGTAAAGGAGAGATCTGCTGTAATTGAGAGGTAATGTGTTGCAGAGTCTTACATCCTCTGAAATGGTGGTGGACTCTGTAGAACAGCATGTTAAAGTTTGTTGTACAGATAACGCAGTACTGAATGGGACTGTTGTAATACCCAACAGCTCAGGCCGACTTACAAATTCTAATGTGACACTTTAAAGAGCCCTTCAGGGTTATGCCTCAGGAGTTAGCTCCAGAATGAGCAGAGTTAGCTCAGCATTTCCTGCATATAACTTCCTACAACTTCCTAAAGATAAGCACAGATTCATAAAATACGATGGGCTGGAGCTCAAGGGCACTACGAGGTACAAAGTATTTTAAAAGCAGCAGCTGCCTGAATGAGGGGTCTGCTGTTCCTAGAGTTACTGTTAGACTGACAAAAAGTTCACAGCCTATCTTCACTGTAAGGCTAATGGCAAGTGCTTATTAAAACATTCCAAAATTTGTATGAGGTCATCTCACAAGAAGCAGGTACTTACAGCAAGTGAAATCAACACCTGGCTAAGCTTACGCAGACACGTTTGTATCATGCTCGAAGGGAACCTCGCTAATTTTACTTTTGCTTTTTGTGATTTTCTGCATATAGACACAGGTTCAGTCCCAACATGACTGAACGGGAGGCTGCAACTTTCATCATCAAGATCATCCAGAATTGTTTCCTCAGCAACAGGTTTGGCATCTGTGCATGTCTTTTCCCTATCATTGCAGGAAGGTGCTTTGAGCAGAGCTGAAAAGTAGTTTTATCAGTCAGGTACCAGATGTTTTTGAGTTGTTGATATTTAGATAATGCAGGGCGACAGCTTTGCTTCTGAACATGCTGCATCTCCTCTCTTTTACGCTGGGAAGGAAGGCTTAAGCCCAGGCTGGTCAAATAGCAAGGCTGACTAGTCTAAAGAATAGAAGATTTTCTGTCTGGAAATGACACTGTCATTTTTACAGAGTGAATCTTTGGCCCAAAAGTTAAGCATTGTGGCTTCTATGTTAGAGCATGGCCAACTGTACTATTAGGGTTATATGTCTAGTTGTGATATATCCTTTTATATAGGGTAGGGTCACCTCTATGAATAAAGGGATAAATAGTGAAGAATGGTATTGAATGGCAAGAGGAATAGCATGCATTCTGATCAGAATGAAGAGACATTGATTCTGAAGCTTTTTCCCTTTTATTTTGTAAAGAGAAATTTTCTTAAAAACCAATATGCGTTGTCCATTGGTCTGGGTAAGGATGCAGCTGAAACAGGACTGCGGTGACTTTTCAAAATCTTTTTTATAATTGCTTGTAGGCATTAATTTGCCTGAATATCCTCCTGAAATTCAAAGCTGTTACTCTGTGCAAAAGGGTATTTGATTCTTCTCTAGAAATGAGTTCTAATCTTTCTACTAAATTTTTTCTTCATGACTGCTAGACCATACGTTACTTATTGTGTAATATTGGTTAGGGAAAATGCCTTAAGTAGAGAACACTGGTGGCGTGGTTTTTGAGTGTCTCTGTAGCTGGGCCATATTTATTTGTCATCTACTTGACTAGATAGTATACTGAAGGGAATAATCAGTTCTAGCAGGTAATTAGCAATTTAAAAATTAACTTAATCACCAGCTAGCCAATCAACTGTACGTTTTTCCCTTCAAGTATACAAATAATTTGGTATCTTGTGCAAAACTTTTTAAAGGAAATGACATGTAAAAGTAATCTAATTACATTTAATACTTTAAATACAATACATTTTAATACTTATACATCTTAAGTGCATGTTTCATTATTATTGCAAATACAGATTTTGTGGGATATACTGGAGGATCTAATACTAACTCTTGTGTAGTTCCATATGGGGTCAGCTTGAGGCCAGCAAGGCTCACTGGTTCAGATACAGTCCTGCTAGAATTGAATTGGATTTTCTAGTGGCTCCTGGTGCATCTGCTCAGAGTCTCAGAGTACTATTGGAGGTTATGAAGGCAGCCATGCTGCTGTTTGCGTGTCCAGAGCCGGCTTAGTCCTGATAAGCTTTGGCTTCTCTACCTGTGTCGTGGTTAGCCTGTGACCTGAATAAGCTCTGCCCGTGGATAGAGTTATTTGTAACAAGGCTTAGATTTGTTTGTTCAGTCACTCATCAGAGATGCTGCTATTAATGCTGTTATTTCCCCTGCACTTTTATTTTTGCTATTAGCATTCTCCTTAATTAAGATTCCTTTTATTTCTACATAATCCTGTTTCCATGTGGCCCTGTGATCTTTCTTCGTTCAGTATGTGTTTCCTTCTCCTAAAACAAACTGCCAGTGCAATGTGAGGTGCTTCTGGCTTACCCAAACACAGGATCCAAGCTGCTGTTGCCACACTGAGAAGCATGGAAATACTTTTTTTACCTAGTTTAAACAAGAGCAGGATGTTTTGTGCTGTTCAAAACACTAACTGGGTCTTCACAATGCCTTCAAAGCGTGTAGGGTTAGTTTTGATTAGCAGCAAGTTTCCTTCACCCATGTTTTGTTTCTTTGGGATCTTGATGTTTGTTTCTGTGACAATGGGTGCAGTGTTTTTTTAAACTTTTGCTTACCTCTGGCTTTGCTTTTTTTCTGCAGGAGTAGGACGTATGACATGATCCAGTACTACCAGAATGACATCCCATACTGAGAAAAATGAGAGATTCACTGCCCAAGTGAAACACGTGACCCCGTGCCCTCACTCCAAACTTGTAATAAATAGGAGATGCTCAATCACACCTCGCTATATTCTATGTTTCGTGTATGTGTGCGTACATGTGAGTACGTGTTCCTGGACACTGCAACAATCAGTCTGATTCATTCCTTTCTCTAGAGGTTATATCTTTTTCTGGTTTTCCCTACATTTCTGGAGTTGGGCTGCAATCACAATAAAAATTGTGCTATGATTATGAATGAGTGAAAGAGGTCAAGCTTGTGGGTTTTGATAATTTTTCATGCAATGCAAGGATTTTATAATACCTTTAAAAAGTAAAAAAAAAAAAAAAAAGCAAAACCTTTCTTGCACAATCCTAAAAAATGCAATGGAAGGGAAGGGAAGCAGAAATGCTGACTTGTTCTAATTCTACTGTAGAAAAAGCCTGATAATCATCCAAGGTGGTGATGTCTATGTAGCTGTGTTTATACTTTGCACTGTATGTGATCCCTGCTACGTGGTCAGTATTTCATATGTACATGAAGAATGTATTTTTTCCTTTGGTGTGTTTTAAAAAAAGAGACTCTACTGAAGATATATTTAATCTATACAATGCAATAAAAGTCCTTAGACTTTGTGTGTGTTGCAAATCTTTTGCTACATGCTGAGTTTTAGTTTATACAGGACATCATTCTGCTTGGTTGTGTACTGTTTGTTGCAGATTGTGACCTTTCTTTCTCCTGGAGAAATTGGATTTCTTCTTCAGCTTCTCATCCATCTTGAGTGACGTTTTTTATTCATAAATTTAATTGTCTGCGCAAGACGGATGTACTGAGGAGCTGAACTGTAGGACTGAGGTAAAGATGCCCCTGCATTCAGGGGAGCCCTGACCCACTGGGTCGCCTTCCCCAGACGCCCCGTCCGGGCCCACTCTGGGAAGGGGCTGCTGGGGCCGGACCAGACCGCTCACGGCGGGGCCCCCTGGGGAAGGTGCCGGGGGTGCTGCCTCCCGCGGGGCGTGGCGGGGTCGGGCGGCCCAGCGACTTCGCGGCGGAGCGCGGCGCCAAGGCGGGCTCGAGCCTGAGGCGGGCCCAGCCCTGAGGAGAAGCCGTGCCTTACGGGGGGCTCAGCCCCGAGGAGAAGCCATGTTCTGAAGGCGTGGCCCGGCCCTGAGGAGAACCGGTGCCTCGAGGGAGCTGCGTCCAGAGGAGGGCCCGGCCCTGAGGAGAGCTCAACGCTGCCCGGTGAAGGTGGTGTGAGGGGGGCCCGGCCCTGAGGCGGGGCCGCGCCGTGAAGGGACCCGGACCTGAGTGGTTGGGAGCGCCCAGACCCGAGGAGGAGGTGGTTGTTCGTATAAGGGTTCCGGCCTCCACGAGGCAGCCGCGGCCACGAGGGGAAGGGATCTGGACCCGGGATCCTGGGGCTGCCCGGGAGCGGGGCTGGTGTGTGAGGGGGACAGTTGGGTGCCTGCCCTGCAGGGCTGATGGTGTGGCAGCACTTAGGTATTTCCCACGGTGGTGTGCCCTTTTGAGCACCTTTGAGTCGGCACTTGGATCTCCCTGGGTAAGCTTCTGCTTTCCTGAGGGAACTCCCAGCACTGGGCTGGCTAAGGAGGGCCCTGCTGGAGAAGGCCGCCGAGGGGGTGGCAGGGAGCCGGTACCCGCAGCTCAGGGGGCAGGGGCAGGAGAGGGGGCAGCGAGGGCAGGCTCCTCTGCCTGTGAGGTGGAGGGCCAGGCTCTTTCCCACGGAGGGGTTGCAGTCTGCCTGTTTCATTCAAAAATGGCTTGGGCTTTTGCCACAGCTGTTCAGATGGATCTCCTGCTAATGTGTTGCCTGTGTGGTGGGTGGCTCACAGGAAGGTGGGCTCTGAGCCCATTTTCTCAGCAGAAAAACGGGGAGATGCTGCTGGCTTTCTAAAAACATTTGTATTTTCACTGGGGAGAAGTAGTGTGCAAGACTTACTGGTTTAATTCAGCTTTATTATACGAGCAACTGGGACATGGAGTAATTTTTGTGCTCTGTGCCTGCAGCTGCTTGTACCTATTCAAGCTCCATAGGAAAAGGAGCTGATTGACACTACAAGTGTGATATACTTCCTTACACCTTTCCTGTAGTGGGGAGAGGGTGGAGTGATGAGATGTGAAGGCTGCTTCTTTTCTTGGAGGTGGTGATGAGGAGTTCTAGTATTTTTCCAATTCAAGTTAGTACTCATATGCATGTATTTTCCTCTCCTGCATCTCTAAATAAATGCACTGTGTAAAATGAAAACACAAATTAGCGTCTCAAGCTGCCTTATGATGAGAAAATCATCAGAAGAAGATCAGAAGATCAATTAAGAGCTAGCATAAATGGAGATGACATGAGAAATTGCTCTCTTGAATGAGTACAGGATAAATGGGTACTAGGTATAAACTTCCTAACAAAAGCTTATAGTAGTAGTGTTAGAAATATGTGGGGCTGGTGACTATCAGCTGGTGAATATTTGGAATAATAAACGGAGCTCTGGTAATGCTGGATTTCAGAAAGTTTCACTCCTAGTTGCAAATCTCAACCCCCATGACAATTCCTGTGTGTTCTAACACACGTAGAATCTGCTTGATCGTAATTAAAGCTATCCAGGGTTTTGTATCAGGAAGTGAATGAGTTTGAGTGTTCTTCACAGTGCTCGCTTATTTCGTGTACTTCAGTCAGGCTGTCTAGAGAGCTGGCATGGTCTTAGTTTCTTCTGTCCAATTTGTGCAGAGAAATGAAAGCAGCTGGAGCCAATTGCACATAGAGGTAAACTGGAGTTATCACAAGAACAAGCTGTTTTGCAGTATGCTCTTAAAAATGAAGATAACTGCATTTGAGGTATCTTGGTTGTATTGTTTTTTCCGCCATGAAGCTTGCGGAAACGCTGTGAATGTGTTAAAACTCCACGTTAATAGGAATGTCGAGCTTTTGTGAGTTCTTTTCTGGCTGTGGTTTCTGGTGACGGTGTGTGCCAAAGCTCACCTGCTGGCATGTGCAGATTTCATTTTCACAAGTTGACTGTGCCTTCTTTCCCTCCCCTCAGGGTTCCTACCTGCAGCACAGAGATGGAAGAGAACTCCCCTGTAACTGAGCATCCATTGAGATACAGAGGGGATTAGGCAGTTTACATTTAATCACGCAAGGCAGTGCCCTAAAGATTATTTTTCCTAAATGGATTGTGTTCTGTATCTTCCTCCAGGGAGACTGAGGAGGTGAAAATATTAAGATGCTGCAGAATATTGCAAGCACTTCAGAGATACTGACCCAGTGCAGTTGCAGACGGCATAGACAGTTCACCTTCATCCTCCCACAAGGGAAGGATACGTCCTTTACACAAGAAGGCTTGCAGGACTTTCAGAAGTTGCTCAGGTAATTAAGAACAGATAGAATTAAGACCTACGTGAAAGTATTTTGAAGGTTTTTGTCCCTGAAGCTTATGCCAGCATATGCCCTGATGTTTCCACAGCCCTCCAAGAAAAGACGTGTCAAAAAGATGGGGGAAAAATGCTGCTAAAAAAAAAAAAAGTTTTATCTAAGAAAAGATGCTGTTATGGTTTCTCCAGATTGTGGTGAGAGACAGAGTTCCCTGACTGTCCCCACTGCAGTTCTTTCTGTGTTGGCTGTGCATATAAAGAGGCCTTAAGAAAGAAGCAAAATTTATAGTGATTCATTTGCATCTGATGGACCCAGGGTTCAGCGCTACTGGTAACTTGATCAGCACTATTCAAATGCTAATCTCATTATGTGTGTTGGAGGCTGCAGCGAAGCAGTCCAGCCCTGTTAGCCCATGTGCCCGTGTGATGTTCTGGCTGGTGCTCAGGCCGTGGTACCCCCTGCTGACACCCAGCACGTGCTGCGCAGGGTCAGGGTTGACGTGGCGGAGAAAGGGAGCTTGGTGGAGGAGCCAATGAAATGAGCAAACATAGGAAGAGGAGCCAGAGTCCTCTTTGGAAAATGCTGAGGAGGGGGGGAGGGATTGTGGCCAACAGAACAGTTTACATTAGATTTTTTTTTTTCCTCTTCACTGTATATATGCCCATCTGTATATATGCCCTTTGGAGAGTAAGTCTTATGAGGAAAGGCTGAGGGAGCTGGGGTTGTTTAGTCTGAAGAAGAGGAGGCTGAGGGGAGAC
>JAOXNO010000006.1:18648023-18687162 GCA_028565335.1 Limnodromus scolopaceus | reverse complement strand
AGGAATATGGTTTAGTGATTTTTGTCAGGGTTAGGTTGATGGTTGGACTAGATGATCTTTAAGGTCCCTTCCAACCTCGACAATTCTATGATTCTATGATCCTTTCCCCTTGCTTCAACATGAACACTATCGAAAGGTGAACAAAGGATTTGTCCCAAATGTAGATACAGCTTAAAAGCATGATTAATAATTGTTTGACCTTGTGAGAAGTATTGTGCCTGTGCTGTTTGTTGTTTAGACATGCACTTTTGCTTGTCCCATCCAATAGTGACTAAAATCTGCTGGGCAGTACGTGGCACACCCAAAGGCAGCATGCACAGGGGTTATTTCTAGGTAAGGGCTTTCTAACAGAACCTTGTTACTGAAAGCACATTGAAATCACGTTTGGAGGTGCTGCGGCAGTATCTAGGTCTGGTGTGAAGGAGGCCTGCCCCAGGCTGTTACCTATAGTATGTCGGTGGTGGGTTGGTTTGTTTAAGGTTTTCTGTGCCTCATCTGCTTTTGTAAGGCTTCTGCATTTGGGAGGTCACAGGAGTGACAATCCTGAAGAAGCAAGATTTGTAAGGTGACATAGTGTATTTATGAGGTAAGCTACTTAGCTGGCAAAAGCAGATGAGCTCTGATAATGTGCAGTCCTGCCATCAGCTGACTTACTAAATAGCACAGCCTCCCCAAAAGGAGTGTTCTTCTGATGTTACTGGAGCTTTGCAGTTCTAGATGACTTCTTTGTGTTTGTTTCTGGTCCAGTATCAGTTGCTTAATAGCAGTGAAAGTGTTTCTGTGAGTCTTCTTGTTCTAACACGTCTCTTTCCAGGGTCAGTGCCGCCATGGTTAGCCTCGGTGCTCACTTAGCAGCAGCGAACTGCCAACGTGCTTGTGTTAAGGTTTATGAAAGTCATGCCTGGCTCTGCTAGGGGAGCAGAACAGGGAGGATGACAGATAAGCAGTCGCAGTAATCATGCAGGTGGACAACAATGGCTGGTAGTTCCCCGAAGGGAGAAGTTACCTACCTGACTGCATTCAGGTATCTCTTCTGAAGGGAAGCATGGCATCCAAAAGGGGAAGGGAATTAGGAGTGATTGTTGGGAGTGTGGTCTAAGTGCCATACAATGACTATGTTACATACCCTGACACCTGCCCCCCACACCTTTGGGAATCAAAAACCCCTCACTGGTGACAGATACAGAGTAGGAATGTGTCTTGGTCTGTTAAGCAAGTAGTGTCAGCTTTGCAGTGACAAGCCTGGCAAAAGAAATTGTGCATTGTTGTGGGAGGGGAAAAAATGTCTAAATTGTAGCAAATCTAGGAGGCAGTCCCAGCTGTGTCTATTGATTAGGAGTGCATGTTTGGGGTGGTAACTTTGATCCTGAGGTAAGCAGGGGAAAGTTGTGGAATTCCATCCTTGTAGGTGTATAGGAGTGATACCTCCCAGAGAGGAATATGCCTCTGGATAATAAAAAAAGAAGAGAGAAAATAATGTATTGCTATCAGGTAGTTCTCTTGGCCAGTTCAAGATTTGGTGAGTTGTATTTTGACTGCCGTATCTAAGCTTTTTTAAGATGCTTGCTGTTAGCATACAGATGAAGGCTGTATGTGTGCATCTTCACATGCACACGTACAAACCATTTCCTTTCTGAGAACTTCACATTACTCTTTAGAGCACAGACCTAGCAGATTTCACTGAATTTCACTGAATTTTTAGAGTTGGAAGGAACCATAGAGATCATCTAGTCCAACTCCCCTGCCGAAGCAGGATTGCCCAGAGCTAGAGCATGTTACTCAGGACTGCATCCAGGCGGGTCTTGAAACTCTCCAAAGAAGGGGACTCTTTGGAGTCTGCTTTGCAGACTTTGGAGTCTGCTTTGCAGTACCCAGCCTCATTGCACAGAGTCCTGTATGTATTGCAAGGCTGTTTCTTGTGCAGGACAGTGCTGTGCCTGTGTGGTAGCTGATGAGTGAGTGATCTAATAAAGCTACTTATGGGTGTAGTGC
Organism: Limnodromus scolopaceus; assembly: GCA_028565335.1. Classification (NCBI taxonomy): domain Eukaryota; kingdom Metazoa; phylum Chordata; class Aves; order Charadriiformes; family Scolopacidae; genus Limnodromus; species Limnodromus scolopaceus. The sequence goes on along the minus strand of JAOXNO010000006.1, from coordinate 18,685,170 downwards.
TTAAAAGAACTTTATTAACCTAGGTGAGTAACAAGTTGCAGGAATATATCATGTTCTGGCATTGAGAGTCAGAAAATTGAATCTTAGTGATGTGCCTGGCTGCCTGTACCCACTTGAACAAAGAGTATTGGTAAGGGTAAGGCAAAGATTCTTGGAGCTGTGAGGATAACTGACTGACTAAACAGTTTTGCCAAATACTAGAGGTTGTAAGCTAATAGAATCTTCTAGAATATCTGATCTGTTACCACCTAGATAGAAACTGTTTCTGTGCAGTTTTCAGGGATTCCACTCCTGGCTCCAGGTCTTGAACTAGAGCAGGGTGAAAGCCAACTCTCCTGTTTCCTCTGGAGATTGGAGTTACTCTTCACTCAGATGATTTGTGCCGGGTAGAAGCGAAGAGTAAAGCTGCCTCCCATGGCTGCAAAGGGGCAGTGCAAGGGGCACCTGCTGCCTTTTCTGCCTGGGATGCCAGGTGAGAAGAACTGGGTGAGAGCTTTGTGAGGTGTGGGAGGTGAGCTGAGGTACAGTTGCCCCAGGGAACAGACCTGAAATCAGTTGTCTGTGCAGCCCTGGTACGTGGCAGTGCTTTCCAGCCATCCGCCTTCAGAGCCCGGGCAGTTAGGGCCGGGCCCTGAGCGCAGGTCTCAGCTCCAGTGCGGGGCCTCTGAGCTGCCTGTCGGGCCTGCATGGTACTGACTGCTGTCTGTCCATAACCCAGATGCCGACAATTTTCTCAGCCTCAATAGCTGCAGCCTCACAGGGCTGGGCGGCAGAGGGCACTCTGAAACAACCGATGGCGCCTGGACACATGCACCAAGCAACTGAGGAGAAACAAATCTGCCTTTCCTGTAGCACGAGCAAGTCTGGCAGGGAACACCTTGCTATGACCTTTAGTTGTGACAGATCTGTCACGGCAGGCACTGACTGGTAGAGCAGGACAGCTAGTGAGTACCTGAATATCAGATATGAGATTGCTCAAGAGCCTAGCAGTTTCAATTCTGGCATATTCTGCTGGGGAGGTTTTTGACCTTCCAAGGAACGTGAAGGAAATGTGTTTTGCTGACTCTGCATTGTTGTCTCAGGTGAAGCCTTTAAATATATGGATCTCCTCTGCTATAGAAAACGTGCAGAAATCCATAGTTCATTTACCTAAAATACCAGGCTTGTCATGGACAGTGCAGTAGCTGGATGTGTTGGATGAACAGCAGCTATATTTGGCTCCAGAGGTGGCTACAGTTCTGTGGTTCTGTGCATGTACAGTTTTGGAAAGCTGCTTTGGGCTTGAAAGTACTCTATATGCAGGCTCTGATGTAAATTGTCCATTATTTTAAGGTTCATGAATAATTACTAAAAAATAAAAACCTCCCCACATAACAGTAGTTTAGCATTCTCTCTTGCCTTTGAGCAATTCGCCTTGGGCTTCGCCTTTGGAGTAGACATAGTGGGTAGGTGGCACTGTGAAGTCTCTAAGCTGCACAGAATAAGCAGAACACAGGTGGTAGGATGAGGGAAGAAAAAAGGTCCAAGAGAAAAAAGCATTTTAAATCAGTGCAGCTATAAAGAGCTCATTGGTTAAGAATAATTCCTGTGGTCATTTTGAGTCCAGGCATGTAGCAGTTAATAGTCTTCCTCATGCTGTCTGTGACAAAGGTTGGATCAGGTGTTTGGAATTCTCTGCTATGAAGATAGTCCTGGTCCATGCTGTTACCAGGCTTAAAAAACACTGGCTAGGGACGGATCCCAACAGAAACCTGGGCTCCCTCTTGCCCACATGTAAACTGGCATTTGAATTTCAATGTTTTCAGCATCAAGTTTGGCCTCTAGGCTGCAACCCCAGACAATAAAGAAAGAAGCAAGTCCAGCTACAGCTGTGGTTGTGTCACAGATCAGAACTCAAACAGAGGGGCAGGGGCAAACAAATATACAGTAATTTAAAGCTCATTAACTTGCAGACAGGATGACTAGATCAGAGGGAGGGATTAAGCTCTAGGTAAGAAGACAAACCTGCTAAGGAAACACCTGAGCTGGATCCACGATGAAACCTCAGAAGAACCTCAGGAACCTGAAAACCCAGTTGGTTTCCAGGACGATGCTGAAATAATTTTTTCCCTGCCTCTCTGCTGACACTGTGATCCTTCTTCCAATTTGAAGAGAGTTTGATTCCCTTTGAGATACAGCTCTGATCAGCTTGTGGGACAAGTGACTCAGTGCAGCACCTGAGGCTATGAGAACAGGGCTGATGGTAACCTACCCATCACCTGAGCCTGAAAAAACAGTGGGGTTTGTGTTCCTGCTCTGTCTCAGTTGAAAGGTAAAAATTCTAAGCTTTAAGTCTCACTGAAGGTTCCTTAAAACCAGAGCAGGCTTAAGAGCAGGTACATTAGTTTCCAGTTTCACTGAGAAGCAGGAATTCATGTTGCTGTAACCTTGTTTTATGGGATATATGGTGGGCCAAGTGCCTTTAGAAATGCTTGAAGTGAGACATAGGGAGCTTGATTTCTTGCAAAAGATGTGCGCTGAATTTGGGAGCTGCTTTGGCTGCTTAACGCTTAGGGAATTTGAACACAATAGGATGTAAATTGGGAATCCAGAAATCAGCTCCCATTTCTTGAGAAATGAGCTCATCTGTGTGCTTATGCAAGGGAGCTCTCAAAGTACAAATTGAAATTGGAGTCCTTTTTCCTCTATTATCTGTTACTAGGATTTTTGAACATTGTTGGTAACAGTGTAGGTAAAAGTGACGTTTCAGCAGATGCAACTTTTATGCTGATAATGACTCTTGAATTTAAAACCTGTTTACAACTGAGCCTGCTGCTGATTGCCATCCCTCAAATTTATTGTGATTTGCCCTTTTCCCCGGAGATCATACATTCTGATTGTGTAGAAGTGATAGGAAGAGCAAAGCTTGCCCTTCACTTTATTAGGGAGCCTTTACAAAAAACTCTCCTTGGGCTGTGAATGGGTTTTGCTGAAACGGGTGTTCTGCATCTTAAAGCGTTGATGCGGTTTGGGAGAAAGTTACTCACTGGACCTGCAATTGCACTACACTCTGAGGGGATGTTGGGAAGTGGAGGAGGGTACTGTGTATGTCCGTACAGGCTGTCACCACTAGATGACACCATGACTCTGGCAACGAGGTCCAGATGAACCTGAAAACCAGGTGCATTTTGCCTGTTTTGGAGGGTTTGTTACCAACCCAGAGCACGGGCTGGATTTGGAAACCTTTCATTTTCCCCCAGATGCAGGCTAAAGTCTGAGCAGAATGGGCTTCATTCCAGGTGACGGAGGGTGGGATTTACGATTTGGGGTGGAAACCAACTGAACTTGCAACCAGGCTGATCTTGGCTGTGGTTACGCTTGGAGGGCCTGCGTGTATTTGAAATGAGATCTCAGACCGAGGTTCAGGGAATATGAGCCTGCCTGAGCCAAAATCAGAAGGGGTTTGCACGACCCTGCTGTGAACTGCTCTAAGAAGGTTTCACGTGAATTCATTGCTCACCCAAGGTGAGTCCAGGCACAAACCCAAAAGCAGTCTCTGGATGTGGTCAGCAGTAGCCCCGCTTCCCTTTTAGCCTGTTGTCATTGGGTGGTAGGTGGGTAAACCCTTGCCAGGCTGCCGCCACACCTGGCTGAACGGCTCACCGCAGCCTGCTGGTGGCTCAGCTGCTGCAGGACGCACTTAGCTTCCTGATCAACTGTCTGACTGGTTACCCACCAGCAGAACATATCTGTTTCTCCTGGAGTGTCTTTCTGGGCTCCCTCTCTTTAAATTGCACAGGGTCTAACTCTGCAACTGTTCATTGAGCAGTGGCGGTTACTTGCTGCCTCTTTCTCTTTTTTTGGCAGAGGAAATGCTTAGTTATTCCCTAGCCTGAAAAAGCTTCTTTCTCCTGTAATTACTGTGTGTGTACACCTACTGAAGTCAGCTTTCCGTTGCTTTTTTTGTTCCTTTCAATGAGACTCAGAGGGTGTTCACACAAACCATATGAATAAACCAACCTGCATGTCTTCTACTCTTGCAAAGGGTATTTCTGCATCATGACGTTTGGCAACTATCTTGTAATTATGTGGCTACAAGAACAGATTCAGGGGATTGATAATCTAAGAGATGCTTGTACAATGCTCTGTCGCCACCTTTGAAAGGCATGTCTTTCCACTACCACCTTAGCCACAATCCTCACATGCAAACTGGTTAAATGTCTTATAGCAAGGAGTCAGCACAGAGTGAGGGCATTTGCCTCGTGAGCACGTGGAGTGTGAGCTATCCCCAAATACCTGTTGTCCTTGTGTCCCACAGTAGTTGTGGCCTAGAGGGATCCCAGCAGTTTGAGAGACAGGTCATCTTGGTAACACTGTGACTCTCAATAGTGCTTGGAAATTTGGATTTTATTTTGGCAGACTTGTAGTGCAGAGAGTTTCCTGAGTTATTAATTTCATACATTGATATTTTTACAGGATGCTCAGATGGTTAACTAAAACTAGCTGTATTAGTACCATTATTTTATGCTAATTTGTTGTTATGTGCGTAAAAAGCTTTCAGAATAACATTTATGAAAGCTTCATTGCTATTGTAAGGTTAAGCATCACAGAAAACCCTCCTACAAATGTTTTGGTTCATTGTTTGTTTTTGTAGACAGATAGTGGAGTGCTTACCTTGAATCATCCCAAAGCTTTGCTTTGGTTGGAATATGTTTTTTGTGGAAGTCAGCTTTTATGTAAGGCCAGAATTTACATTTCTGGTGCTTGACGATACTGTGTCTTGCTATATTCACTGATGCAGTCACAGAATTCTGAAATACTAGTTCTACAAAAACTCTGTTCATAGCCCATCATGGAACAGCAGTATCACTATTCTTATTTTTAATTAACATCTAAATGAATTTATCAGCATACAACATTTGAGTCTGTAGCTCTCCAGAAAACCCTGGGGGCCTTTCTGAAATACAGGTACACTTGTTACTTTGCAAGGCTGCAACACTGTCCCTCATTTTAATGTGAGATTGCATATTTTTATTCACAGGTTTGATACTTCATTCTTAAGACCCTTCACATGATGAGCCATTGTTTGGTGGGAGGGGCAGGACTCTTGGCAGGAGAAATGCGAGGCAAACTCTTTCCTTTTTACACTGTGATAATTCAGCCCAACATACTCTGCCACAAGTATTGTGTAAAACTGACACCGGGACAGATGAGGGGAGGCAACAGATATGGGTAGGTAATGGAAGTAAAACAAATGGGTACTTGTGGCCTAGAATGCCGATTGTAGTATGGATGTGTTTTCTGAATCGGGTTGTTCCTGTCCAAGTCTGGAACTGCAGGAATGGTGTGTTCACTGAATTACCATAAGGGGAAGAAAGTAGGAGCTTAGTCTCATGTAATACTTCTCCTGGCAGAATGTCAGGTGACTTTCACCCCTGCTAAGCCTTCCAAAATTCATTGCAAATTTTTTTTTTTTTTGCATTGAAAGCCTTTATTGCTTAAAGAAAATTACTGCTTTCCGAGCAGTATGTTGTACTGCAGGGATTTCTTGCTGTGTCCAAATACATAAGATACAGCTATATCCAGCACTCAGCACTATGTTGTCTAAACTTATGCTACTCTTAATGTTTTCAGGAAGTCCTGTGTAAGCTGTTGTTCCAAAGGGCCAATATACTACAGCACGACTTCTTTCCTTCACTTGCAAAGTACTTCTGGAGCAGATGTGTGAGGGAGCTGAGTGGAACTTCCACAAGCACCCTCCAGGGCTCTGTGCAGTTCTGACTGCTCCAGAATTAACGGGCCATGGTCTCTGTGAATGTTGAGACCTTCTAACCCTTAACCTTTCTTCTTCTTCCACTGCCTTGTGCAGAGTATGAATGGGGAAAACAGTAATTCCTGTATCTCTTAGCCCCCCCTGCACCTGATCTGCCGGGTTTACGGTGTTGAAGGTAACTTTGCCTGGTGGTGGAGGATTGACAGCCTTCAGCACAGACACTGGAGTCGAAACTCCAGCACAATCCTCTGTGCTGGGAGCACTGTGCACCTTGAACTATGACGCCTTGTAGGAAACAGCGATGTTACCGAAACATCACCAGTGCTTGTAAATGTGTATTTCTGATTTCTTCTGTGACTTGACTTTTACTTAGGGGCTTGCACACCTTCTGAAAAGCCAGCTCTCTTACAGAATGTCTGGAAGGCTGAATGGGACTGTTTAACAGGATGAAATGTCACTCCAGCCAGGCTCTTTGGTGCAGATTCCTGTAATGCTTGTAGCTTCTGCTTGGCTGTGGGTAGGGAATCTCTTGCCTGAGAACGGATACTCTACAAAAGTTAGTGCTTGCTGCTTGCTCGCTTTCTGCATGCTGATGTGAGCAAGCCAGGAAGCTGACACTCGGGGAACTGTCGGGCTTCTAGCATTGCTCCTGTTTGTTGGACCTACTGAGACCTCAGTGGGAAAGGATTGTCATCTTCTTGACAGTTGGGAAAACAGAGGACTGAACAGATTTGCGGCAGTGATGCAGACGCCCATGTGCCCAGCTCTAGCCCAAGAGGTGCTGGTGCCCATCACAGAGAGATTTCAAGGCTGAAGAGCTTAAGCGGGGCACTGAGGCTCTCCCTAAAAGTGAAGCAAAAGGCTGGGCGTGCATTCAGTGGGGGCCTAACCAGTGAGTTATCAGTAGGTCATGGCAGTGTCAGACAGACTCCCTGCTTCTTCAGGGGATGAGAGCATAACTGTAGGGAATGAAGAAATAGGCACAGCTTCTTGCTAGAAGTCCTGCCTGTAGAGAAGGAGGTCCAGCAAAGGCTGTCACTCTCCCATTTGCTTTTTCTTTCTCTCTCATTCTTCTATCTCCCTGTCTGGCCATTTGTGCTGCCTGCCTGTTTGTTTGTTGGCTGAGTGGCTGCTGAATTATTTACCAGCCTGACTGAATTAAGCAGCAGCGAAAGCAGGGGAGTGAATGAATCCCACTTGAGAATCTTCCAGGGAGAGGGGTGGTGGAGAAGTGGAGTGTGCGTGGGGAGGTGTTGATATATAGCGCTTAATTAAATGTACCAGCCCATTCCAGGCAAAACCTTGTGGGAGGAGAAACACCTCCATTGGCCTGAGACCCGGCTGAAGCAAGCCAAGCGCATGGCTAACGCAGCAGCTCAGTGGCAGCGTGCGCCGTCTCCTGCCTGAGTGAGGGACCAGCTGCTTCAGCCCTTGCCAGTGTGGTGACAGCCCCGCCACGTCCCAGTGTGCTGACAAGCGGCCATTCCGCTCCACCACATCAGATGCATTGTTTGTGATGGTTGGTGTGCTGTGGGGGGTTAATTGGGTTAATAAGCGCATTGTATGTTATTAGAGGCTGAATTGGCAATTATGCTAATTATTGCATCTCCCAAAGTCCCAGAGTTACTGAGGATGCTTAAAAGGACAGTAGTACCGCATACTAAATCAGACCTGAGTATCTGGACACCAAAGGACCCCTCTTTACTAAATGGTGGTGCACTGGGTGTTTGGCATAAGGAAATGCCTCCTTGTTGGCATATCCCTACCATATCGGCAAGAAGGTCCAAGCTTAGCACACATTCTTTAGCTTTTGCAGCTCCTGTCCTGACTGTATGTCTTTCAGCTATAAAGTCTTACAGATGGGGAAAACAAGACATAGATCACTGTGATCACAGTCTGGGTACTCTCTCCCTAGAGCATGCATGCTCCAGTGTGGTTGCTTTCTCCAAGCTAGTGTTCCCTACCCTGTGGTGGACACAGCCTTGTGACTCTGGAATGTGCCCTCATCACAGTTCTTCGGACTGTAGCAGTTGGTTGAAATGTCCAAGATCTTCCCAAGACTCTGTTCTCCTTCCCATCATGCTCTGCCTGTACTGAAAAGCAGCAGTCTTCCGGTCACTACTTGCCAAGGTACAGAAGCAGATTCTGATTTGTAGATTCGCCACTTTGGGCTGCTCTCTAGGTTGCATCACTTTGTCACATGATTGATTGTTACTGTCGCGCCACTGTAGTAATGCCATCCTGGCTCTTCCTACTATGTAGGATTCCCAGTAAAGATATCCCAGGGATGCATTTGTGCCCTAAAATTAGCTTTGAAACATTATTTCTGTGTACTGAGAAGTTTCAAACTATATAGCAGTGTGGGGGTTGAGAAAGGTTGTCATCCTTGCTACCATGGGCTCACATGAAATGCTCACCAAGATTAGTGCTGGCTTCGGTGAGAGCAGAGCTGAGGTTGAGGCTGAGAAATGGGGAATGCCACAACGTGCTCCGAGTCATCCATAATGCTGATCTGAACGGTGCCTATCCAAAGCAATATAATACCAGCATGTGGGCCGCACAGCCTTTCCAAAAGGCTGATGAGATTATCTGGTGGTTAACCTGTGTTGAGCTCCATGCTGGTTGCAATGTCTCCAGTTACTCCTTAGGCATAGCCATGCTCATGCAGTATAGCTATAAACTGGGTTCAGACTGCAGTTTATGACATCTGAGGCCTAACCAAGGAACTGATGTGCCTTTTAAATCTATAGACTGTTTCTCTCATATTGTCTTTTCCCTGCAAGAGTTTTCATCTCACCTGTTTTAGCCAGGGAAGCCATCCATCCATGAAGATACTTGTGAACCTGGGAGTGCTTTAGTGTCACATGAACAGTACAGAGCATCTTTGTCTTAGGCCAACTGATTGAGAACTGGTCTGTGTCACCCCTTTCTTTCACCTGTGGATACACATGTTCCAGTCTATTAGGAAAATCTTAACCCCTCCAATCAGCCTGCTTGCACTGCTGTCTCCCGGACTTCTGACTTCTTAAGGCATCTCTTCCCTTCCAGAACGTGGCATGTCAGAAGAGGCAGCAGATGCAGAATGCAGACTAATCCTTATTGACTATAGCATCGCTTTGCCATGTGAGGGAAAATACTGTCTCCAGAAGGTAGATAAAGAGGGAGCTGGAAACAGCAAGACATGAGAAGAGCACTGCGCGATCAAAAGCACATGCTTCATGAATTTATCATGAACTACCTCTGTGTGATTCTTGCTACATAAATCAACTGATAACTCACCATGTAAAAGATTATATACAACAATTCACCTTTTCCTTCCCATTTCTGCTATATTTCTCTTCTGAAGTTCGTTGTACAATCGGTGTGAATGTGCTCGTGCACACTGCACACTATTGCGGAGATATGTGTGTGGCACATCAAGGTAAGGGATTTTTCTTGAATAACTTATGCAAGTACTGTCATGTTTTGCATCAACAGTAAGTGATTTCATATTGCATGAAGCAAGGAGTTTAAAAGAGTCGATGACCCTTTCTGGCTTTTTTCCAGATGGTGATCATGTGTCTGCGTTACTGCCCAACCTTTTCCAATAAGTTAATTCCCACTCTTAGAATTGTAATGGCTGCACTGAGTTGGGCTGCCCTGCATAATGATTACTGACAGAAAAGAAAAAGTGCTTTTTCACTGCATTCCAGGATTCCTCCTCATGCCTTGCCAGCACTTTGTGCGGGTGCCTACACTTTGCACTTGCTCTGAAAACTGAGGCATAAGGTCCAAAAATCATGTTGGCATGAGCATACATTTCACATTCTAACGCTCTGCAGCAACATTTGAGTCAACCAGTTCTATACTGTCCTTGTGTCTACAACTAAATTAATGTATTTCTTTAATAAGAAAACTTAACTGTCTTAGATCATCAGCAAACATTGTCTCGCTAGATTTCAGCAAATCACTTTGTAAGATGATATCTCACAGGAATATTATATTCTCAGAGAAAACAGGGATTAGCGTGTGTTTTGTATAGTAGAAGAGGGGCTAACAGTGGGAGACTGCACAGGAAGGAAAGTCATAAGTGTGGAATTCTGTCAGCACAATGTTGATGTATTTGCGAATGTTAATTCTACTACTTCTGTACAGATTTACTGGGCAATATTAGGATTCTGCAGAAGCATTTATATTTACAGATGTATCAGAGGAGCTGAGGGCCCCTCTTCCTTTGCCTTTGTACCCATTGAATGGTACTTGCTGCTCCAGCCTCTGCAAGAGGAAATGACCCTCTCTGGTGCTGCCATCCCCTGCTGTGTTTCAGAGAGATTTACTGCTCTCTGCTCACTGACTGTCAAAGGAGAGACAATATTCCTGGCTGATACCAATACCAATGTCAAAGGGACATCTTCTTTCTATGGCATGTATAACCAAGCAGATGATAGCTGCATGTGAGCATCAGGGTCATCCTGCCTCACCCTCGTAATACTGGGTGCAGGTGCCACTGCTGTACAACGGCAAAGTAAAGGTCATTTCCCTGCTTGGCAGACTTGGCAGGGTGATGATGGAAGAGGCACATGTCAGGGAGTGGGTGCTTGGGCAGAATGACTGAGGGAGTCCCAGATAGTACAAGAGGGAGAGATTCAGAGATGACAAGGGAGAAGAGATCACGTGGGACTGGAATAGAGGAAGATAGATATCTAGAATAAAATGAACATAAAGGGTGAAGTACTGCGGGAGGATACAGAGAGGGACTTGCTTTGGCAGCAGTCTGGAGAGAATGTTTTTCTTCTCTTCCATTTTTCTTTGTCAACCTTTCCTCTTTCTCATCTTTCCCACATATAAATATCTTAATCAGCTGCCCGCGTGGCAAGTCAGTCCAGCATGTATTCTGCACTACTCAGCTCTCAGTGACTGGTTGATCTGTGCTGTTTCTTTTTGGTGGGATGCTCCTCTCCCGTTTCCATTTTCCCATGTGGGTAACAAGAACAAACCTTTGGATCTTGTCCCACCGGCAGGAGGTGATGTGTTAACAGGAGAAGTGAAGGGAGCCATCCGATGTGTTAACAGGAGAAGTGAAGGGAGCCATCCATGCCTAGTGCTTCAGAGCCATTTCCTCTTCCACTCGTGGATGTTTGCTAAAGAGGTGTTTTGGTTTAACTGTAGCTCATTGGATTATGTGATTATGGCATTTGAATTCTTTATTAGATCTTTTCTATCTTGGTCCCTAGGGTTGAGAGGGACTTGTTTTCTAGCCTTTGATGTGTTTGAAAAGTCAAGCTATTTGTATCACAGCTCCTTTGCTTTGATTCTTTGATTCCTTCTCTGGGGAGCATTCTGATGTGCAGAGCTCAGCTTTGTGTGCGTCTGCTGCGTGGGATGTCTTTGTGGTTTGTTTTTGTACAGGGCACGAATCACCCCTCCTGCTCCCATCTTTGCAAACTGTCATGAAAGGAGGCTATTGCTGACCAGTTATTTTGGAAAACTTTTGTTTGCCGAAAGCCATACAGAAAGTTCAGTATTTTATGAGAAACACAGTACCTTTGCTTGGAGGGGATAGTTGGAATTGCAGTGTGGCGTTGCAGCAATGCTCAGATTTCCACTCAGCCGCTTTCTTCTGCGTCTAGAAAAAAATCTTATCGTTATAGTTCACTTATCAAAAGAATTTTCCTCACGTTCTGCTGTATCTGCTCTTTCCTGATGATTTTGGCTGGGGTGCCACGAGAGGAGGACTCCTGCCCCCATAGTGGGAAGTGAAAAGCTTCTGCTCCGGTGCTTCACCACAAAGCAGCACCCTGTGAGAAGAATATCAGAGAAGGAAAATTTGCTTAGCCTGCAAGGGAAGGTCAGGCCCAGCCTGTTAAACCCTGCCAAGAAGGGTCAGTGTGGTGAACCAACTTACCTATCATTTGTCACCTGTCAGTGCTGAGCACGATACACTTAATAGCACAGTAGTGGAAAGGGCAAAGGGGATTTCAGATGGGGAGAGGTGAGGTAAGCCATAGTTAACGACAATGCTGAAGGAAAACCTCCATCTTGGAGCTGCTGAGTTTCTTTTGTGAGCTCAGATGTTTTCACGCAGGCTCGTAACACGCAGTAGAGTCACATCCATACATCCTAACAGCCGTCTGCAGTTGCGTTCTCCACAGTCAGGAGATGGGACGAAATAAAATATCAGGATGGGACGAAAATACCAAAATATCAGATGGGACGAAATAAATATCAGGAAATGGGACGAAATAAAAGGGTGACTGAGCCCTTATGGACGTAGGCAATGACTGCAGTACGAAGATTTGTGAGGCGGTATTCCTGCTGGTGGAGAGCACAGGCACGGTCTGAGCTGTTGACTGAGGGAGCAGAGAGGAGTCTCCCACGCTTATGTTAATCTGGAATTAATCTCCCCAGCCAGCATGGGTGAAAAAGGGGCTCATTGGCCCCAAGGAGGACACTGTTATTAATGGTCACCCCAGCAACAAGAAACAAGGGGTTCCGTCCCCCTCCTCCTTTCCCTGTAGGGTGAGCTAATGCCTGTGTCTCTAGTGGCTGCTTTGTGTATAACCTCTGCTGCATGGATGGTTACTGCTGCATTCCTGCTTTTCCCAATGCTGAGAACATGCATCTTTTCTCTTTTGGTTCCTGAGTAGCTTCCAGCCAGTGCCGTGTCCCTGTATAACATACTCACATGTACTCCGTGGCACAGGCTGCTTCAGTGTTGAAGCATATACTAGTTGGAAACAAGTAATTCGGTAACTGTTTTTTCTCCCAAGACATAGTGTGGAAATAGCTTTGGAAGGGTTGCCGGTGCCCAAGCAGTGATTTGCTTTCCACATCCTGCTCTTGTTTTGTGCGGCAACAGCTAGCAGAGCAGGCTGTGAATGCTGAGCCTGCGTTCTCCCTCACCCCCAATACTCGTAGCTTAAGTGGGCCTGAACTATTTTTAAAGGAAACCTTTCAAATGTCGTTAACAACAAAGTCATAATGGCAGCCTCTGACACAGCTGGAAAACATCTGCAAACACTTGGAACAGGTAACAGTTTGATGAGGGCAAAGTTGTATCAGACTGCACATGGCTCTTGGGGATTAAAAGCCTTAGCTGGGGTTAGCACGACCTCTGGTTTGGCTTGGAAGCACATTGTGTTCAGGAAATACTGGTAAATCGTGGCAGCTCCTTGCTTCTGGAGAGTGTCAGGATGTAGGATACCAAACGAAAAGATAATTTACCTGACAAATGTAGCCCTGCTCCTTACGGAATTTTCTTCTTGAATTTGCTCATTATTCAAAAGTTGTTGGATTTCTGTGCCATTTTGTATGGTGGAGAGTGAGCTTTTTGGGTTGTCATAGACTGTCCTTTAAACAACTGCCTACACTTGGTAACTGTGGTCACTATTTGTGGTTAAATGACTAATGTTTTACGTTCCCTAACCTTGAAAATAGTTATGGTTCAGATTTTGCTGGGATTAGTTTTGTTGTTCTGTTTCTGTAAAGACTTAGGCAAGTGGCTTTCTGCTGATGCAGACAATCATGGGAAGCATCTTTGAAGCTTTATTATTCACAGCAGCTGTGGCAAGAGCACAGCACTAACAAGAAGAGTGATTCCCATGGCCAAATAAATATTTGTGATGCTTTTTTACTACATTTGCTCTGAGGAGTATATGTATGGTCAGGATGTCATGGTTTTTATGTTCCTGCTGTTTTGGCTTGAGATCTGTATGGTGATAGGGAGATCCTAAGGTGTGAGGACCATGCTGCGTTGTCAATGTAGCAAAAAGACGGTGGTGTGTTCTGTATCCTCTCTACCTATCACCTCAGGATTATTGGTGTCTCAACGACCTTTTTTTTTTTTTCTTAATAATTTTGGTTGAAATGCCAGGTGAAGTAGATTTGGTATTATCCTGATCATTATGGAGCCATTAAACAACACTGCAGTTGCCCTATACATGATGATATTATTTTTTATGCCAGGAAATCTACAGCTCATCTTTTTTTTTCTCTCCTAATAAAGCACACTTCTCACGTGAAGCAGGAACACTCAGAGCGTGAAGCACCTCCTACATACAGAAAAAGGTAGCAGAGCCTCAGTGCTCCAGCTGTGTCTCACGGTGTTCTCTGGACCTGTGTGGTGCCGTTTGGCAGAGCAGTCCACACTGCTGCTACATAAGATGCCCATTAGGAAGACTCTGATATATGGGCCTTTCATTTTCAGCTACGCTTTATGCAGAGTAAATAATGTCAAAAGACCTTATTGGAAAGACCATGGCAGAAGTTCTAGATCTGTGCAGTAACGTCTGTGTTGGAGACACTGTTACTGAGTCAGGGTTCACCAAGAAGACTTTTCAGAGTTTGCAAAGAGGTAAGCTGAGATAAAGGGGATTATTCAGTTTAAATATTTTTTTTCCAGTTTCAAATCTAAGACTATTTAAGAGAACAGCAAATATTCTTCCTCTTCCTCATCATCTCATTTCTTAAATTCACTGTAAGTACCTGGTCAAGTTAACTGCTTTGTGTCTCACTGTGTCAATCATCATGGACTAATCCATGAGAAGGCTTGTCTGTGGGTTGTCCAATTGACCTCAATTTGAGCCTTCTTGGGAGTGGAGCAAGGAGGCATGTGTCTACCAGCAAAACAGGGGAATACCAGGCTTCAAAACTTCATCTGTACGCCACGTGTATAAATAAAAAAATAATAAAATAATAAAAAATATTATCATAATAATAAAAAATTTAAAAAATAATAGAATTTACCAATAAACTATATTGGTAAGGAGTAGGGTTCTTTGTCAAAAGCACTGGGACAGCCTCTAGGCTATATAAAATTATGCAGATACAATTATTAACGTAATTATTAACAAATGTGGAAGTTAATTCGTTAACATTTTTCTCTTCCCTAAAGAAAACACTAGTATCACCGTCAGACTAGAGGCAAACGTTGTCTTCCAGATACAGCTGTGCTAGTAAAAGATATTGCCATCACCAACTGATGTAACTCTTTACACTGGTCGCCAGAAGAGCCCCAGGCAAAGCTGAGTGTCTGTTTTAAGCAGTTTAGTTGTTGGCCACAGCAAACCTGTTGGCTCTACCTGAAGAAAATTAGAGAGTGCTCACAAGAAGTGTTCCTTTGGAAGTCTGGTGGAAACACAGCCCCTGTAAGGACAGAAGAAATGGGAGGAGTTAAGTGAGCAGCTGGGGGAGGTAAGCGCTGGTTCTGGGTGATAATGACTGGCCGTGTCCTTAAACACCCTTATACCACTGGAGTGACAGCAGAAAACTGTCTTTTATATAACTGCTAAGGTGCCCACCCAAGATTATGTGAAGTCGGTGGTAGACCTAGTAATAGAACATAGGAGTTCTGGCTTCTTAGCTATCTTCACTAACCATTAGATGATACTTCCTCCAGATGTTTCAATAAGGGGTGCTATAAAAAGTACTTCATGCTGCTGTTGCAATTCCTCATTTCCAAAGGGCTGCCTACCTTTATGTTTTTAATATCATTGCTTTGAAGCACCATTGCTAGAAGTGACAGCGCCAGAAATAATAATAACAATAATAATCTGCATAGCGTAACAGGCATTTTACCAGCATGTAGGAGGACAAAGGTCTCTGTGTGCTTTGTATTAGCACAATGAAAAAATCTTAGTGAGTCTATCTGGAATGCATAGGTGGGAACCTTAACTCCTCACATGCGTACAAGAAAATTGTATGCTGACCAGAAGGCTGCATTAAATGAATAAAAGGGCACGTGAGCTTCATTCCTTTGGCAGTGCTAGGTCTTTCTGGACCTTATTCCTTGACAGTCTTTTCAGGCTTATGTGTTTAATATCCATGTGACACCAGAGTAGTTAATTTACAATTATTTTTCCAGTTTCTTCAGTCATATTTAATTATTCTTTACCATAGACCACAAAAGACAGAGGAAAGGCAAAAGCTAACTCAACGCTTAAAATTCTTTTTTCCTCTGCTAATTCCATCCTTATTTCTGCCATAGTCCGTGTTCAAAACCCAAACAATAAAACATACAGCTGTAACATAGGGGAATTGTCCAAAAAGGACGATGTCTGAAGGTTTATGATTAGGTTTTTTATTCCCCTCTGTCTACAGAGCAGCACTTCCTGAATGTTTCTGTGGTGGGAAAAGCATCCCAGCCATTTCCCCTTGTGGATGATGGTGTAATTAGAGCCGTAAAGAAAGAACCCATGACACTAAAAGGCTGTAAGTACTGCAGATTTAGGACAACAGGTTTCTATGGAAACTGAAGTGAAAATAGGACCTTAAATGGGTGAATAACAATAATATAGAGTTCTCAGTTTGGATCAGTCTGGAAGTTGCACTAAAATACTGCTTGCCTTTCAGGCAGTTATTTGCATAACCTTTTCCATGGTGCTCTCAATGAAACCTTGCCCCCCCCCAGCTCTTAAATTTCTATACAGAAACATTCTTGCCTTAAGAAAGAAAGATGAGGAATTTCCAGTGGATGGCATACACCCATTTATGGATGTTATCAAAATAATTTGAGCATAAAATAGGGAAATATGCAACATAGTAAGTTATGGCATCCATTGTGATCACTAGTACTACTGTGTTAGAGTCCTTGGCAGTAGCTGAAAATTTTGCTGCATCAGATGGAATATGAAGTCTTCTTATATTCTGGTTCATCTATGGTGCACTGGAAAGATAGGGCAGTGCCAATGGCACGTTTGCGATACCTCTTTGCAATTCACTGCATGCTGAACTTGCCAGTTGTTGATAGCTAATTGTCTTCTGAAATTCTGCTGGAATTCTTTGCTTTCTAAGACTAGGTCTTGTGTCTGCAGTGAGAGATCCTTTCCTTTGGCTCTCCAGTTTCTGAAGAAATTGGGAACAGTCTCTTATTGGCAGGAAACCTTTCCAGTATTTTCAGTAGAATATGGTGTCTTGCATTGGCTGTGCCATGTTTTAAGCAACATCTGAAAAGGCCACCGCTAGAAATGCTCCAGGGAAGAACAAAAGAGGACTTTGCATTCTTTGCACTGTGATTTTTTTTTTTTTTTTTTTTTCCTTGTTGAGAATTTAACAACAGTGGAAGAAATGAAACTGCAGCAAGGGAAAGATTGAACTGCTAGTGACAGAAATACCCATATGGTCCTTTTTGTTTCTGTAGGAACAGCCATGCAAACTTTGTAGTAATAAATATACTAACTCAGGGATATTTAAGAAAAAACTATTGTAGATTACAGATTTCTCTGCAACTAACCTGTATAGGCTAAATACATAGCAATATATATGTGGTATTATTGCTACAATCAGTGGCAACTGAACTGGGACACATTTGTGCTGTAACTGACCGTGAGAGCTTATCATCCCCCTGGTACTCTGAATGGTTCATGTTCTCTACAGCCTGAAACATTAATTAATTTTGCAAGCAGTGGGGTAAAAGTCACATAAGCTGCAGTTTAACTCTTTGCAAACTGTCCCAGAAGAGCCAGCCTCATAATACGCTGGGTCTGTTTCCCTGTCAGCATTGGTGCAAAGCCACTGTTCCAAATAGGAACCACTTCAACCAGTCCGTTGCTGGTCTTTGAATCTGAGTGAAGATCCTGATTTGGGGAGTGCATCATGCATGCAAGTGCCAGTGATTTCTGGTCTGAAGCTTGTGTCCTTCCATTTGAGTTTTAGTTAAATAATGCAAGCTTCCCTGACTCTCCAGCTTTATCTTGCCATAAATGAGAGAGAAACTGCTGCTCTGTGCATGTATCCAGAATCTCTCATTGCATGACAAGCCAAGCAGATTCATGATCCTGGCTGCTCTACTTGTGCAGGCTCAGGGCATCATCCAGATGCTGAGGTGCTGGCTCCAGGCAGCCTTTCCACAAAATAAATGCTGTTAAATTTTTGATCTGATTGGCAGCCCTGGGAATTCAATTCAAGTCCCTGGGGAGAGGCAGGAGAGCATTTATTTTCTCTGTGGCTATTGTAATGAAAATGAATAAATTATTCTCCCTCCCCCCCCCATCCTCAGGTTGTCACTAGCCTGGATTAATTTTGTGTATGTTTTTCATATTCCTTCCCTAGCTTCTTCTTGAGAAGGGGATTGCCTGATTTTCTGTTTGAGTTCAAAGCAAAGCCAAGCAACCTGGTAGATGTGAAGCCAGGAAGGGAAGACAAGCGACCTGGCTGAAGCCTCTCCAACCTAATGGCTATGTGAATACTTGCTGCCCCGGTAAAGAGAGAGACTTATTGGGGCTGATGGGAGCAAGGCTGGTCACACTGGCCATTTCCTTTAGCACATCTCATCATTGGTCTCGTCTTATTAAGACATTACTTGATGATTTGTCCATGGATTTGTCTTATTCTTGGCAAATGTAAGTTATTCACGGCTGAGCTGGGGCCTAGGTGCTCCCCTTGTCTGCCTCCTATCTGTGTGCATCTGAAGTGGGATATTAGCTCGGAGCACTCACCAGTGAAGAGCTGCAGTGTGGGTTAGGTCAGGCACAAATGAACTGGAGGTGAACAGCAGCTGGGACCCGGTGCAGGGGCTGGGCTGCAGCCTCAGCAGTCACCGGGGATGCTGCACCGCAGACGGGCAGCCAGCCCTTGGAGTCGGAGCAGGGACTGCAGGGACCAGCCCTGACCTGCTTGGCTGAGGAAACCCTGTCTAGCCTTTGTTTGCATTTTAGCATAGTTAAACTTCACGCCCATAGAAGAGCTTGCAGGGAAAAATGGCATATAGATTTTTGGGCTGAATTTTTCTTCACTAAAACTTTCTGCTCTGTCTCTTGCCTTTTGAAGGGAAAAATGAAAATAGAAATGTAGGGTTTGGGGGAGAAACTTTCATTTTGAAAATGCTTTTTCTTTTACAGATCTGATTTATGGTTAGTTCCTCCCCCAGAGTTTTCTTTAGAAAAGCAAGCAATATTTCTTAACCAGCTTTCTTTATATGTTTAAAATTACTTACATGCTTAAGCATCTCTCTGAATCAGAGCTTTAAAACAAACCTTTTCTTATTTTAACTATAATACTTATTTTAACTTATGTAGGGACATTAACTATAATGGTTATATGCTCTCTCTTTTATGTCATAATTATAGGTCTTTAAAAACCTTTTTTAAAAAAATGTATGTAATTATTATAGAGATCAGAGGTTTTACCTTAAAATGTCAGGAATTTGCATAAAAATTTACATATGTGAATGCTAATCAGGGCCATAGAAAGAGAAGCGGAATTTCACTAAACTCCTTGCTCTGAATTAGGACTCCAAGGTCAGAGGTCGGGCTAAAAATACAGATGATGACACCAGCTGTATTCCCCAAATCCTTGCGCAATTGCAGAATTGTCTGATGTGTCTGTTGGCCATCATTTTGTCAGGCTGGTCAGGAGTGCTGACACACACCTTGCTGGTGCTGCACTGGAGTGTTAATACCTTGTTGAGCTGAATGAGAAACATGCATCTCTTTTTAAAGCAATTGATTTAGTGATTTATTATCTGTGGACTGGAGGCTCTTCTGAGAGCACCAAGGGAAAGTGAGCCTGTTGTCAGTGTGCTTGGATTTGCTATACAAAGCCGAGGACTGACACGGGGAAATTTTTAGGATCTGCAACCTGGAAAAGGTTGGTAACTGTTGATTCAGACTGTCAGTGGTCTCAATAGTCAGAGCTGCTCCTGGTTAAGATCTGGACATCTCCTCTCCAGCCTTTACCAGGGGTTCTGGGTCCATTCTCAGTCATTCCGTGTTCCCAAAAGTATTATAAAAATGGAAAGTGTTCAGGGAGATGTGATTGCTCTTAGAAACATGAGGCAGCTTCCACAGAAAAAGAGAGATTATTTAGGTTGAAGAGGGGGGTAATGATGGACAGTTACTCTGGAAGCATGTGAAATAAGGACTAGTATGATGACGGTAATGAACTCCTCTTTCTGCATTTTACAGTAGAAGAGGAAAGAGATGTTGGATAACTTTGAAAGATAATTTTTTAAATGACTAAAAAAAATGTTGTCACATGCTGCAGATCATCTTGCCAAAAGGTGGCACTATGCTAGGAGTTCAGCAGGATCCAAAGAACTAAGGAGGGGAATTTTCCAAGGCAGATAAACAAGCTGGGCATTGAACTCCCTTTGGAAATTAGGTGAATGCTGAACCTGCATTCAAATCTTGTTACCCCCTCATTATCTCTTAATTGTTGGGAGCCTCAACAGTTGAATTAAAAAAGATAAAGTACAATGGTAAAGTTACAAGAACCCTGTATGTCAAGGCGTAAACCTCTGACTTGTCCCTGCTAGGAAGGAGATTTCCCTCTGGGCAGATTTTTCTGTAATTTGCCTGCTGTGAAGCTCCCCACATTTACATCTTTGCAAGGGATCATTAAATGAAAAGGAAAACAAGCAAAAAACTTCCCGTTTCTGAAGCACCGAAATCCAGGAGTGCATGAAATCCTGAGGATTTCCGTCACGCTGATGCGAGGCGAAGGTGCTGCTGTTGGTGCGGGTGGGGTGGTGCTGGCTGCCTGCCACCATCCCACCTCCAGTCGCCTCTGCTCCATTTGGAAGGGGAAGGAAGGTTGAGCATGCTTGAAGGGGAAATTATTTTTCTGAACTTGTTTGAATGTTGATGTTAATTTGTCATGTTTTGTGATAAATTCTTGAGTATCTGGAAGCTTTTCGTCTCCAATAGTCAGTGCAGCAAATCTGCACTGGCCCAGAGCAACCTTCCCCAGCACATAAGTCTTATAAAAGGATTTCTTTCAAAGCACAGGCCTCTTGCACACAAGCTAAATGAACATATTCTCATTTAGGAAGTAATTAATTTATGATGAGCGAGGACTGAAAAGGAGACACTGATAATGGAGACACTGTAGCTAAGTAGTATCAGTATTTACCTACAGCGCTTGTATCTGTAGATAAATAGCGATGCTATAATAGTATTGTTCCGTCCATCTGTTTAACATGAGAATGGCACATACTGAGGTGAGTATATGGAAGGGGACCATGCTATTTTCTTTGAGACCTGCCTGTGTGTTATTTTAAGATGGCATCATTTTCTAATAGTGATAGCGGCAAGCTTGCTGTGGTTTATAAACCTCTAACTCAGCGGTGGTCCGTGATGGAAAAAGAGCCCACCTGCTCGCATAAGTCATCCCCCTGCATCTTGCTTGCAATTTGAATACTAGAAAAACAGGACTTTTTCAGCCAAATTAATATGTAAAAGCTAAACTATATCCAGTTGTAAGACATCTAAGACAATTTTAGTGTCAGTCTTTGGGATTGTGATTTACACTATGTATGCCTTTTGACTGTGGCATAGAATAGCTTTAAAATATCTTCTGATGGAACACGTGCTGCTGCCATCTTTGTACTGGTGTGGGTACAGTCAGAATCCACAGGCATCTAGAGTAGAGCTTAGTGTCTTTATTGTAATGTACTTTTTTTTCTTTATGGCTTTGATTTACAATTTTTTCCCTCTGAGTCATAGTGAAAAAAAAACTTTAATTTTTGATAAATTCTTTTTTGTGGAAAAAGGCAATAAAGCGTTATCTTTCGCAATCTGTAGTCATTGTTTAAAAAAAGAAAAAAAAGTGTTTCAGTACAGATGACACCCATTACTAGAAAGGAGCACAAAAGTAGAAGAATAGATTACACAACTTCCCTTCATATTAGCAGATCTGATTCTGCAGCCATGGGTACCAGTTTCATCTGGAACGACCCTGATTGTTCAGCCAGGAAGAAGTGAGTGCTCATTCCTTGGATGAGAGGGCAGAATTGGGCCCGGGGAATGTTGATAGGCAGGCAGAATAAAGCTGGTGGTATATTGCAGGGAGAGTGTCTTCAGTCTGAGCCTTCTGCTGGTGTGTAGAGCTGTTTTGTGCAATATACTGCAGAGATTCTGTGCATGTTTTATTGCGATAGAGGACAGTGCATGCCTTGGATGTAAGCATTAATTGTTTCTACTGCTCAGCGTTTGATCATTACACTGATATGCTAGATGCAGAGCAGTTGCTGCAGATGACACTGATGGCATCTGAACAGATTACTAGGACCTGCAGTTTGCTACAGGGCAGCAACCCATGTGATAGAGATTAGGGGTCAAAATCTGCTCCCCTCTATACTGTTGTAAATACCAATAGTCCAACTGATTTTATCAAAGTAACTCTGCATTTAAACTGGTGTGATTAAGGACATCTGACCTTGTTGTTTTGTTACGTTTGCTAATACATACAATACTGTACAGCAGCAGTCTTTGTAATGGCAATCGATAGAAGAGATTCCAATATGTTGCTGAGATTTTTGAAGGAGTCTAAATAACTGTAACATGAGCCTTTCATTAACTTCAGTGGTCCCATGTTTATGTGTCTGAAAACCTCAGCTGCACAGCGTAAAATGGAAATGATGTTATAATGGAGTTTTATGCAACATCCTCCAAAGAGAATGCCCTCATTTCAGACTGAGCTCTGAGGAAGAACAGTGTGCTGCAGGATATTGCAGAGACACCATGGTGCACAAGATATATAACACTGATTATACAGGATGAAAAGGCAAGTGAGTGCAAGTAACGTTAGTGGTTACTCATGGATTTAGTACTTGATCTTATTACTGTGAAAGCCTGTAGCAAAACATCCCCCAGCTCGAGGGGGAGGAGAACCAAACCCTGCTGTTACAGTCGTAGAGCACAGCCGTCTTGTACATGTACAGAGAACAGTGCATCGTAATGCAGATTGCATTGGTTTGCTGCAGCGTCAGGGAATCTCCTGGTGGTGTGTGCTCTGTAATAGAAACGTCACTTAGCCTGCCTGCTTTTATAAATAAGCGTACTTATTTTCATACTACTTTTGTTAAATTCACGGCTGCTAAAGCAGCTCTGAGTGGCAGGGGTAAGCCAGCTTTACCTGCAGCCGCCCTGGCAGGATGCAGAATTTTGATGCTTGTTCCTCCAAGGAAGACCAGCAATTTTGTTCTCACACCTCCTGCCTGACCTTGCAGTTCCCTTGCACAGCAAATGTTGCAGGGAGGCTCACGGTAGAGGTGTGGGACAGATAGATTTCTCCTTGCCAGGGGAAGCAACCCTCGCCCACAGTTTTTCCTGAGCCTCCCTGAACCGAAGGACCCAGGGACTAGTGCCTCTCTTGGCCTTTGAAGTGGGAGCCATCACTGGCCGTGTGGGTGGCTGCGTGGGAGGCGGGGGCTCAGAGGAAAGAGCAAAGCCCCTGCTAAACCTGCATCCAGGGTCTTGTCACCTGCTCAGAGCCACTTCTGCATGTAGATTGTGTCTGGCTGCATCCTGCTTTGGGGCTGTTTGCACTGTGGGTAGGCCAGGGTGGCCAGCAGCCACTGACTTACTAATGATTTCATAAATGACGTATGTGCCAGAGTTTAACTGGATGGCTACTGGGCCCTGTTTCTGACACCTTCAGGATAGAGTCTTTCTTTGAGCCTTGTGATCTTTTGCTCTTTGGATTTTGGGGTTACATCAGCTGCTTGATCCTCCCATAGATGAGCAGCTATCAAAACGACAGTCACAAATCTGATATAATTGATACTTACTTTTTTCCCCCTCTTCCCATTTGCTAAAGGTACTGACAAAACACAGGCTGAACTGGTTGAAGAAAACAGTGCAGGCAAGCAGAGACAGTATGGTCTTACCCTTGTGCTCTGCGAGGCAAAGTGTGGATGAGGCAGTGGCAGCGTAGTGTCTTGGTGAAGCCCTAAGCTAGTACACAAGAGGCTCGAGCTCTTTCCTAGCTCTGTTTCTGGGCTGTCCTATTGCTCCTCAACTGCATGCCTTACCCCCCACTCGTCCTGTGTTAGGACGTTAAGATTTCAGGGCCAAGGACTGTGGCACATTAGCATGACATCTAATGAGGCAGGCAGGGCTTTAGTCCTTGGCTGGAGTTTTTAGGCCAGGTGCAAATGTAATTGGTGTTTGGTGCTCTGTTTGGTTTGTTTTAAAACACCATAGCCTGTCTGGGTACAAGTCCAAATCCCTTGCAGTGCCAAGCATTGCAGCAGGTGGTTCTGTCACACCAACAATGAACAGGTCCCACAGGTGAACACTGCAGAAAGGGTCCCTTCACTCTTGGGGTGTAGAGAAATGTGGTAACTGCTTAGAATGCAAAATATTCTCATTTTATTTATTGCCTTGTCTCCTCCTTCTGTTCCACCTTCCACTTCTGCCTGTCATTAACTGAGAGTATAAGCAGTTCAGAAGGGTTGTTGCTTAAATAAAAGTAGACATAAGTGTTCATAAAATTTCTAGTGTAAAAGGCTACATATTACTACATATATGGACATTATTAGCTGATAGAAACAACAAAAGTAAGCTTTTACTCTTTCCTCTCATCTCTGCATTATCTATCAATCTGGACTGTGCTCTGCTTAATAATTACCAATAGATTACAGGGTCTGTCCTCTCTGGCCTGTGTCCCACTGAAGGTGATGGGGTCACAGTCTTGTGGTAACTTAGACTGAAGGATCTTTTATTAATGGAGTTGATGTACTAGTAGTAAAGAGTCAGAGTTGAACATGTGGCTGAATTTCCCTCACTGTTCGTCTTTTTGGTCTGAAAACTCATTGTATTTACACTCCAGTTTCTGGAAGACAGTTATGTGGAGCCCTGTGCTGTTGATTTTAATTAACTGTCTGAGTAGAAGCAGCCTCCAAAGGCAGCGTTGAGGCTCTGTCTTCATTGAGAGGAGCTGATGTGTTGTGCGGGGGCAGTGAGGAGTGTGCCAAGGCTGACTTAGCTTGCAGGTCTGAGAAGTTTCTGTTACCAGTTCTCCCATTCATGAAAAGAAAATCCCATTCATCTTCCTCATACTCAATTCTATCCTTTGTAGTAGGTTAGAAGGATTTAACTCGCAGCACTAGGAGAAGGAATTTTGAAGTGTCAGACTCATTTGCTTCCTTGACTGTCCCATCATTTCACCCTGACCAGCTACTGTGTATTGACCTACGAGGACTGCTAGCCCTCAGTGCATTAGTTTATTTCCCAATTTTCTGCCCTCAGGAGCTAGGCTCTGTAATAAGCCAGAGAGGTTAGAAGATCTGTGTGAGCGTTAAATGGATCTTGCAGCTTTGACACAGATCCAAATCAGACCAGAGTCACTGCTTCTCAGCTCTGTTATTGTTGCTGTAACAACTTAATTATTTGATTTCCAGTTGCTACTGTTTTGTTGTTGTAGGCACTGTATGAACATAAAAAAAAAGATGGCCTCTGCCCTGAAGCTCTTGCAGTCTTGCATACGCAAGGCAGCAGACTGATGCAATGAGTGCATATTACCAGGCAATTCAAAGTCTAAAGCAACAGTTGGGTTTTAGCCTCGGGTCCTCATGGCTGCCAGGTGCTGGTCTTGTGGTTACGTTTAAAGTTTGCCTTATCCTGGATGCAATGGGGCAGGCTTGCTTGTCTATCATTTATGCGAGTGTAATATTTTGTTTTGTGTTTAAACAACATAAAATATTGTTTTAGTGCACAGCTTGAATGAGACAAGAAGCCTGAGATGACTAGTGGGGGACTGTCCTGTGCCAGGTAGAGCTGACACAAGCCACTTATGGATAGCTGTTGGTTTTCATTGCCCTGTCCTAGTTTCATTGCAGAATCTGGTGTTAGTTATCAAAATATCATCCCCATGGTATCTTTGACTTCCTCTGATGGCTTTCCCCTGGTTACTCTGACCAACATAGTTAGTTCATAGAGATGTTGGGAAGAGGATACTCTCGTAGGAAATACAGAAACTTGATCTAGACAATTAAGCACACTGCATGGATAATAAACTCCAACAAAGAACACTCAATGTCAATAGTTGTGGCAAGTTGTTAGCAAATATTCCAGATAAGTAAGATATTCCAGGAAGTATTGCAAGTATTCTGGTGTGCAGTATGTTTGCATGAACCATCAGATACACTCTGTTACACTGTTAAAACAATGATTGGAAGTATCTCTTTCTCTTGTTTGGGTTTTTTTTTTAAGGTAGTTTGATTTAGGCTTGGCTTGACAATTTAATAATTTAACTAATTGTGGTTATGCAATATGACTTTTTGCTGGTATGGTTGCAGTTTAAAAAGTCACAGTACGAAGTCGGGTATAGTGGTACATAGGTTATCAGCAGGGCGAGGAGGGGAGGGTGCTGTCGGAGCTCCGGAGGAGCCAGAGGGGATTGCCTTGCAGGGAGGCAAGATTCAGCCATCAGCTGCTTCCAGCAAGCAGCAATCGGCTCCTGCCTCTGGGGTCCAACTTCTGCAGCTGAGGGGTGGTGTTTTGCTTCTCTGTGAAACAGCAGCCCCTGCGCTGTCCTTCCAGGCATTCAGTGTGCAGCTGCGAGACTACAGAGAAGAGGGGAGGGGCAGTACGGTGGTGTTGCAAAGTAGGGAAAAAGAAAGGCAACATGCCTCTGCATATCACTGCACTCTGGGCAGTGCTCTGAGAGGGGACTGTCCCATTTTC
The DNA here is from genome assembly GCA_028565335.1 of Limnodromus scolopaceus. Lineage (NCBI taxonomy): Eukaryota > Metazoa > Chordata > Aves > Charadriiformes > Scolopacidae > Limnodromus > Limnodromus scolopaceus. The sequence continues at coordinate 18,659,034 of JAOXNO010000006.1, read as the reverse complement.
CCTGCAGGAACAGTGAAATCTGCACAGAATGCCTTTAAAATGAGGTCTGCCTGGATGGGGAGGTTGGTAGATCATAGAATCATATGGGGTTGGAAGAGACCTCTGGAGATCATCTAGTCCAACCCCCCCGCCAGAGCGGGTCTACCTAGAGCACGTTGCACAGGAACGTGTCCAGGCGGGTTTTGAATGTCTCCAGAGAAGGAGATTCCACCACCTCTCTGGGCAGCCTGTTCCAGTGCTCTACCACTCGCACAGTAAAGAAGTTCCTCCTCATGTTTATATATTGATATATAGATCTATAGGTATATTGGTATAACAAACCAGTGCAGCTTTCTAGTGCAGACCAAGCCCCAGGCAGAGCTCCAGTCATGTTCCTGTTTGACACTGTGTGACTTACTTTTAGAGATGTGGAGAACCACAAGTTTTATGGGTATTTGCTTCCTTCATAAAACCTAATGTGCTCTATGTGACACCAATGAACAGGGTTAATAATTTCTGGGAGGTAGCTCTGTGTATGTCAGTACCTCAAGGCACTGAAATCTGGTGAGAAGTTGCTCTGATACTTGTCTGTTAGTGTCAGTGCTGCAGTCTCATAGATCACAGTTTTATAAAACTGGCCTCTCTAATTTTCATGTCTTCTTGAAAAATCAGGTTTTCTTCCCTTTCTCACTTTGTTTCATTACTGGCCAAAGCATGGTTTCTTCAAATGCATGATCCTGCATTGGCATGCAGTCTTTTTAGCTGTTCTTGATTTCAACAGACTTTGCAGAAGAGGTTATTTATATCACTGAAGTTTGCGAGATCTGACTTGTCTTCATCCATATGTAACTTGTAAGTCTTTGATAAATTAAAGTTCTACCCAAGTAAGCATGTAGAATCCCATCATCTTTGCAGTAAGTGTTCTTCCTCCCTGCTTTTGGGACAGCATCAGCAAGAAACATGTTTCTTTTGGTACTCTATTTAACAGACAAAAGAAACAAGCAATACCACAAATCTCTGATTTAATTCAGCCATAAGAGCCAGTGTTTGTGGGTTTTGTGTTTGTTGCGTGGAGTTGGAAACAATTACAAAAGTAGTTTTTTCCAACATTAGAGATCTTTCCTGACATGGCAGCCTTTTTGTCTTCTCAGACCTCTTTTTTTTGGGTGGTCTTTTTGTTTTCATGTTATTTTCTTAAGCCCTCTTTGCTGACAGTAAACTTTTTGATATATTCTGCTTTTGAAGTACTAGTTATTATTGCCCATTTTGTTCTGGCTTCTCTGCTGTTGTTTTCTTCTTATTGATGGCCTTGCCGACCTCTATCCACTTGGTTTAATGAACCTTCTCTCTTTCTGAAGCGTCTTCAGAAACTATGCCTTATGTGCAGTGAGATTACATGTAATGAGGAATCTTTGCCTCCTCATAGATTTCTTTCTCCATGGGGCAGATTTGTGGCTGGACTTTGCAGGAATGACATGAATAAGACGATGGTTGAAAATCTTGAATTTCTGTGCTTAGCGGGCCTTGGTGGGGAAAACACGGAAGGTAAGTACCACAGCAGAGGAGTGTGTGTGAAAGCAATCAGTAAGCCTTGTCCTGAGTCGCATGTAACTGTAATTTTAGTTGACATCAGTGGAGTAGCGAGTGTACTTACACATGTCGTGGGAAAGATGGCAGAACTGGGACCATAATTTGTACAGGAGTGGGCTGGAAAAAAAACAGCACTGAACTAAGAAACCCTTGTACAAATGGCCTTTTCAGGTGAGCCTGTGGAAGATAGACCATGCTCTCGGAAAACGTAATTAGTCCAGGCAGAATGCCATATCAACACAGCTGTCTTGCTTCTAGTTCCTCACTATTGCTGAGCAAGCTTAGCCGGAATTATGTACTGGGCTCTGTGGGAGAGATTCATCCTTCTCCCTTCCCACTGCTTTGGTTACTTCTCCATTTGGGAAGGAGCTGAAAGGAGTGTGGCTCCTTCTGTACTAACACAGGTTGCTGAGACATCCGTACTGCCCTATGTTGCTGATCTCTCCCTTTGGGAGCCTGGCGAGAATGACAGTTGTCAGCAGAGCCTTGAGACTGCTGGCTTTGTGAACGCTGCTGCTTCAACTGTGGTTAAAAAGTAGTGGGAGTAATTAGATGTCTTTCTCCTTGCATTTTGTGGTGGCACAAATAGCTTTCATTTTTAAAAGAAGGCATTTTAAAAGAAGCACATATCTCATCAGCTTGCTAGGAAGGTGAGACTTGGGATCTGAAAACTTGGGTGGAGTCTTAAGAAATACCCTAGCAAATAAATGGTTAATCAATAAGGCAGAGCATAGAAATAGGATGGAGGAGTGTAATTATCATGGGATAAGCAAATGATTAGAGTGTTATGATGCTCAAAATATACCCCTAGAGTCAGGTGCTTAATTATTAATATTATTATTATTCATGGATGGGTCTTTATGATGTGGGAAATGAATATTTCTGGCACTGGAAGGAGATGTAAGACACCAGTTTAATATGCCAAGTAGGGTTTATGAGACAGCGATTGTGCTTCATATAAATTAAATCTACCTGTTAGCCACGTGCTCTCCACTGGGGGTGGAGTCGTCATCCACTTGCTTCCTAAAGCTGCTCATACAATGTGAAATTAAAAAAAATAATAATCTCCTTTTAATATTTTTGCAGGTAAATCAAAATGTTCAAAATGGAGGAGAAAGACAGGTGAAGGCAGATGTGGGTGAAGGCTCTGGGCTCAGGGGAAGCAGGGTTGAGAGCCTGGTCTTGGTGATGAACCCAGCTCTGCTTTTCAGGTAGCATTGACTGCCTTCTCCTTTCATTTTGGTACCTCGTAACCTCACAAATCCACAGTATGTATGTGGTTAGCAGCACGTGTCGGAGCAGACACCAAATGGCACTGACACAGCATTTGTGCTGACATAAGCATCGACTATAGCACTGCCAAGGCCAGGCACACTAATCTTTGTTTTGGAACTGTTGTCAAATTGGATGTTTTGGCGTGTGCTTCTTGCATTCCTCTGCTGAACTCCTTCATAGCAAAGGCTTGTTTGTCTGGGACTTAGCCGTACATGGCAGTGGTTTGGCTGATATATCTGTGGACCTCTTTGGAGGCCCCTGTGTAAGGGGCTGGGTTAGTTCTTATTTGTGCAACAGTATAGACTTGATTCAAATGGGCATCCTAAGCTGATCTAGAAAAAACAGCAAATGAGATTTCTGTAGTGGAAAAAAAAGGGAAAAGATAGTTTCACTTGGCCTCCTATCACCAAGGGCCGACATCAGCCTCTGCAAACTCTAGCTTGTGAGCTGCTCCCTCTTGAGCAGGGGTGGACCGATATGAATAAAGGTACTACTTCCTTAGAGTCATGTCTCTGTGTGGATAAGGGGGTGCTAGGTAAAGCCTTGTCTCTAGGCAAATAGTACATAATTTAGCAGAGGAAGAAAAAGTGGTGTATGAAGTGTTCCAGGGAATGGAGGCTGCATGGACGCTGAGTGTGCTGTGGCTCTTCTCAATGAATGGTGCCTGTTTTCTTCCCCGTGGGTATCTGGCTGTTTGGCAGTGTGGCTGTTGAAACGCTGTTCATCTTTCACTCCAGTCCTAAAACTCTTGCTCTTGCAAAGTGCTTGTGTGCGTGGTAGGGCAGGTGAGCAGTGGCAGAGATGCCTTTCCTCCTTCTTCTTTCCCTCTCTTTTTTTTTTTTTTTTTCTTTATTAGAATCCTGCTTTTTTAATCTTGCTTTCTGCAATATTACGAGGCCTGCAATGGATTGCTATGGTAACTCGCCAACCAGGCCTGCATACTAAATGGAGACACCTCCATGAGGACTCACAGAGTAAGAAGATAAATGATGCAAACGAACAGAACAAACTCCCAACAGCAGCAGTAGCACCACTTGGATGTGTTACCCTGTGGGATGTGATGGGGGAACATAAAGAATGAAGCCCAGCATTGCTGGCAGCCTCAGGGCCAGAACTTTTTGTCAGGCACCAGCAGCATGCTCTTCTGCTCTACCCTCCCTCTGCAGCCTTCACCACAAGCAGGTATCTAGAAGACATGTTGGTCTGTAAATATAGGTGGACTGCTCATCTGTGGGGAGTTGGGGGGATGGCTGTGTGAAATTGGGGATGCAAATTATTCAATTATTGCAGATTGACAGTGATGAATGGAGCAGGGAAGAGGGGCTGCATGGCTGGGTTCCTCCTCTGGAGCTTCTGTTCTGATTGGTCTGAGCTGCATCCCGGTCCCCGTGCTGGCGGCTCTGGGGAGTGCTGGGCAGGAGAGGGGACACAGCAGAACAAAAATGCCTCATGGGGTAGGGACAGCTGACAATAGGGAAGGTCTTATCTCTTTAATGAAACAGGACAGAGATGTTTGTTCCTGAATATCTGGCAGAGGAGACAAGGAGGTGGGCAGGTTATGTGCTTTTCCCTGGCATGCTTGGCTTTATCTCCAGCTTCATCTGTCTGCTCTACTGCATGTCCCTCCACTCTCGCAGCCACAAGCCCATATGGCAGTTGCCCCTCCCCACAACGGGAAGGAGCCAGCCTTTTTGCCAGAGGAGGCGGGGGGGACGACTGTATGGTGAGAGGGAGGGGGAGGCTGGTGCTGCTGGTAGGGCCAGATGGCCCTGAGGGGCCTCCAGCAGCCTGAGGTGGTTCATTGTAGGCTGCTGTCTCTGGCTCAAAGCTTTTCAGCTCCTTTATCTCTGCTTTTCTCCTCCCAGCTCAATGGTCAATATCTGGTGTAGCAGGGACCGCGCTGTCATTAAAATTTCATCGGTGCTTCCATCCTGGTGGGCTGTGGGATGAACTGGGTGAGCAGGCCAGGGGAAGTGGAGAGCGTTCGGCCCTGTGCTGCAGTAGGGCAGCCTGTCTGTGTCTGGGTCCAGGAAGACATGCCGGGTGCAGAGGAGTTCAGCAGACGTGCATATCTCGCTCTAGTCCCGGGCTGAGGCCCCACAGAGAGGATGACAGTCACCCTTTTCTTCCAAGGAGCTTCATGAACCTTTCCCAGCTGGCCTGTCTTTACTCACCATGCTTTACTGAGAACAAACTGCCGCTTGTCTTCTGTGGGCTTGCATTGGTGCGCAGGGGATGACAATTTTGCCCTTCACCCAGAAGGAAAGCCACCGTGTGTTAAAACAACACATTTTTGCAGGCAGGGCAAAGCGCTTGCCCAGGCGCCAGGCAGCTTCTTGAAATCAGGGGCAGAGACACAAACCTGATAAAAGAGCAAAGTCCACAGAGTGGACCAGGTAACAGGGAACCTGAGGGAAAGAGGCAGACCTGCTCTTCATAATATCTTTATAAATTAATGAGCCCTGTTCAAAGACAGTGTGCAATGGACAAAATGTGCATTTAGCGGTACTTTGACACAGTTTTAATGATCTGGAACCCTGCGCAGAAAATCAAGCAAAATTGTTGTTCTGGGGCTCTGATTCTGTTATCAGTAATGCTTGCAGGTGCTCACCAAACCGACAGCCAGCAGAGGGGCTGTGCTGTCCTGCAGAGCACAGCTGTGACAGGGCCAGCACATTTATGGTGTCATTCTGCATAACAGTGCTTCATACAGATCAGCCCGCCTTTAGAGTATGTCTTTGCTGCAGACTTAATGGATTTTTTTTTTTCTTAGCATATTTCTTGGCCTGTTCTAGACAGCCATCCTGCAAAACTGCAGGTGAGTTGACTGTGCTGCTTTATTCACCATCAGCCACACCGTAAAGTTGTCTGGGTTCACATCTCATAGTGATCTGTGCTGTTCTTGAATACATTGTCCAATGAGTGAGTTTGTCCTGTTGTGTATGAAAGTGTTGGAGAGCTATTGGAACTTGAGCAATTCACTGGATTTGAGTTACCAAAATGAGAACCCCTGTGGTGTTACATACCCTCCTAGGCTCCCCAGCAGCATGGTGCTAAAGTCACTGTGGGGTTGCTCATGGCAGACTTATTCTGTGTGTGTAGCAAGGAAATCTCATCCCGTTGCTATGTGCACAACATTAACAGACTTGTTAAATATGAAATGGTGAGCAAAAGATTTGCACCACTGATTCTTTCCTCTGCTCCCTGCGGCTAGGGTATAGCTCGCACATTTGCATTGTGTCACTGTGGCCTCCCTCCTGGTCTGTGATCTGTGCCGCAAAGGGTTGTCACTGTGGTCCTCCCACCATCATGTAACCAAGTACTCTTTCACATGTGAATGAAGAAGACACTTCAAAGATTTGCAGAAATGGCTCCGAAGGCATCGGTGGAGTGGCATGCAGGGGCTAAAGCAGGCTAAAGCCTCCTGTCTGTTTCAGTGGTGGTGTTGGTAATATTACTACAGCAGGAAGCATCTCAAAAACCATGATTGGTAACAACTACATAAACATATAACTAGAGTTTATAAAGTGCACTGAAGAGAGCAGAGCTGTAACAAGTGTTCTGCATCAACCTTACTGCTGCACACAAGCTCCTTTCAGTGTGGTAGCTATGTAAAAATACTAGATGAGTCTCTGAACCTCTGCAGAGGCTGGGGAATGCTACTCTCAAGGCGTGAGTCTGAGGAGCTCTGCAGGAGCCAGGCTTTGAATGCCAACATCACGTTCCCATGAAATTCTGCATCCTTCCAGAAGTGGCCTTCAACTCTCTGGCCCTTCCACAAAATATTTTCAGTTGATTTTCCTTTGCCAGTTTCAATATATTGTTATTCCATTTGTAGGGCTGTACCAGGCTCCCTGTGGCTGGTAATTAAATACACTGGAAATTCTTGTTCTTTCATTTTTTGACCAAAGACCCTAGGCTGGCTGGCACAAAGGGATAAAGTTTGCTGACTTTTTTGTAGGAGGCCCTGAGTTCAGATTCACTTCCCTTTCTCAGCACTTTTCTCTTTCTAATGAAAACAATAAAAAGAAGAGAGATGTGATCAGAAAGCACTTGACAAGTACAAAAATATTGGAAATGGGATGTTTGCTGCAAAAATGGGAAAAGTTAGGACAGGCTGAGCCTTGAAATGGGCCAAGTTAAATAAGCAGCAAGTCCTGATAACTTGGCCCCCTTTTTTTTTTAAGGTTCATACACCCACATGTGGGATCTCAAAAGGGTGAGCCAATGCAACCCTAATTGTATCTTATTTATCTTGGCTGTTTAAACAGCTCACCATGCTGTAACTTGGCCCCTTCCACAGTGATTGCATCTTTATACAGTTGACCTTTTCTTCCCCCTCCAGTTTTTTTGTATGTGCTACAAGTTTTCATGTCAGATATAATTATCTGAACCCCCGTAGGCTGTACGGATAAGGTTTCAGCCATTTTTGGCAATGGGGTTCTTTCCCAGGGCTGCAGATGGGTTAGGTGAACCAGATGTACTCAGATAAGTTTGTTGCAATTTCTCTCTGGTTTTTGGGTTGTGCTTCAAAGGATGGCCTCTGTGCTTAGGGGTTAGTTGCCTTATAAATTGTAATTTATATTTTTGCCTTTGTGATGAGGGCATTTTTCATTTCATTGAAGCCTGGCTTAAATGATCATGCTCTTGTATGTTCCCTTGTAGAACTTGGGATGTGACAATTGTGTGTGTTTGCTGGTATGTTAAGTGCTTGGGCTAAGGTTGAAAAATAAATAAAAGATGTTTGGAATCAGACGCAGCTCTGCTGCTGCTGTACTGTATCACCTGCAGCAAGCTCTGTGTAAGGGGCTGCTTTGTAATGACACCAAACTTACTTGAGAGATTACTTGACACTGCCTGGGTGTCAGGACTGTGTGTGTACCACAGCCCAGCCAGCCTTCTGCTGCCTATCCCTTCCCCCCCACCACCACCACACAGCCACTCCTGCAGCTGCGTCTTGATCTGGTTCTTACGGGTTACTGCTGGCTGGAAAGTGGACAGATTGGCAAGCTGGTTAATTAATTCTGTTTTTTTATTATTATTATTTATACTGAGAGACTACAAAACGTTGTCTGAGGTCAGGCTGCCCCTTTCACTAGGCACTAGAAAAGCACGTGAGCAGGACACTTTCTACTTTGATTTGGTTTCTATCTCAGTAGACAAGAGTAGGGAAGAAGGACATGTTGTGACTGAGATTTTGCAGAGGGAGAATGGGGGAGATGGCGAGTGAGGGATTTGGCCAAGGCTGGGCAGATGCTCTGGCTGAGCTTTCCCCAGCCCTTGTGCAGGGCTTGCATCACAGGGCATCCTTGGTTCTCGCCGAAGCTTTCTCTTTTTAAAATTTCTCCTTTTTAGTATTTCCACACTGAGTTACAACATCTTTTCTCCCTTCTCCCTCACCCTCCCCCACCCATCCTATCTCCCTGGTCTCAGAGCCCCAGTACCAATATTTGCTAGGAACAGCATCATTTTGGAAGCAGAGCACAAAATATGTTTTGTGACAGCCCTCTTCAGTTGCACCACTTGTAAGGGGTGGAAGGGAAGTGCAAAGAGCTCACTGGCTCCCTTGTGTCAATGAGTTGGTAGGTTTTTTTCTCCTTTCTGCGGATGCTACTCGGGAGCACCTCCTGATTTCTGTTGGGAGCCCCATTCCCTGACGGAGCCACATGCTGAGCTCTGCTGAGCCCCAGCTGCACTGACTGAAGGCTGTCAGAGCCCATGCTGCTCAACCCCCCCAGGAATTGGCTCCAGTTTTTTTTTTTAATTTCATGTTTTTGTCTGTTTGGGAGGTGACCAGTGGCACTTAATGTGGGTCAAGCCTGGTAAACTGGTCTCCATGGCAACCCTTAATGAATGCCATTGGCTCAGTGGTTCCATCCCTGCATCTCATTAAATTTCAATGACTTTCATGGGGCTTGGACATGTAATTAATATCAAACACATGGTATTCAGTAGGATAAGGTTTAACAGCAGGCAACGTGTGCAGGACTGGGAGAGTGATGTGGGGGAGAATGATTGGGCTCTGTCGCCACACAATGCAGGAACAGACAGCCCCTGAAAAAGAAGTGAAAGGCAGAGCCTGGGGATCACTGCTCTTTAGCCCTGTTTGCTTTGGTGGAGACTGGGAAACAGTTCTGTCATGGGGGCTGATGCCAGCATGATAGAGGGTGGTTCTCAGTTGCTTTGTGACCAGTGGCCCTCTTGCTGAAGGCAACACAGCCCCACTGTAGGAAATGGGGTCGTATGTGCTAGCCAAAGGAAACTCCTCAAAGGCCAGGGAGACTGGAGGAAGTGGCACAAGGCAGGAAGACAACTTCAGCTGCTATACTTTAATTTATTTTGACTGTGTATAGGTACAGACTCTTCCTGTTGCCAGCTTCTGTGGCACACAGCGAACTCTCCCTGTCCTCTGCACAACAGAGTTGTAGAATAGCTTCCAAAGCCCTCACAAGAAACCACTGTGGACTGTGGAAAATCTTGTGCTTATCATTAGGGTTGAGTGGATCATAAGACTCTCTTCAAAAGTAAGCAAGAAACTCAGGCTGGAGATGCAGCAGCAGGAGCAGTGCCATGATATCAGCACAGAGAGCACCTGAGCCTCGCACCATCCAGCTGCACAAGAGGGCCAGGGGAGGCTCGTTCTCTAGGGAAGGGACAGATGCCAAAAAACAATAGGAAGCGGTGAGGAGTGACTTTTGAGGGTTTTTTCAGAAACAAGTTTGAATTTCCTAGGGTTTGCCTGCCTGTGGTGAAGATCTTAGTTATTTCAGCTGTATTAAAATCTTGCAGCATCTTATCTCCCATGGCTTAATGGTATCAGACATGAAACAAAAAGGTGGGGGAGATGGAGGAAATAACCTCTCTAATTACTAATATGCAAAATGAGTAATGAGATGAAGAAATAATGTGCTATCAGATACAATCCTGAGGTTTTTAAAATGAATTATTTCATCTTCAGCTGCATTGCTGCTATTCCCCAGGGAATAATACATAATTCCCACAAGGATATGAGGGTATAATTCAGTGGCAGCTCTGGTGAAGTTATATTCAGTTTAATGAACGTCGGTGGGAAGCTAAGATTGAATTATTGCCTGAGTGCTCTGTCAGGTTGCCTCATGTTGTTACGCAGGATATAAAGAAAATTATTATTGACAATACTAAAGAGATTCATTTTGGCTGAGTGAAGGAGGCAAAGGAGGTGTATTGAATATGTGACGTAGTGGGAGAAGGTTAATCATGACTGTAATGTGGGATGGGGAGATCGATCATGCGTGGATCACAGGGATGGATATTTAATGTGTGCGTGACATGGCAGGGGAAGTTTTACTGTCTAGGATAGGTGTCAGGGACAGAGTTGGAGGCAGTAACAATGACTTACTGTGTGACTAGTAAATACCAGCGTGGGGAGGGCAGCGTTCAGAGATCTGTGTGCCCAGTAGAAGGCGCAGCAGTGGGGGGAGAGTGAATGGGATTCCTGGCAGAATTAGGCTAGATTCAAGGCATCTCCACATCTGCAAGGAAAACCCAGGCCTCTGCAAGCTTACAAATGGCAGTTGGCGGCTTACCATCCTCTCTTGCCATTAGGTGGCAGCATCTTGATGTGCAAAATGTGCTCCTGGAGCATTTACAGAGTCTTTAACTCCGGCAGTCCCAAAGGTATCTCTGGATGTGAGTTGGGACTGGCATCGCCCATTCACTCCAAGGACTGTTGCAGCATGGTACTGCAAGCGAGGTGGGGCACAGCTGAACCTAAACGCAGTTTCTGTCGATCCCAGGCTGTGTCTTTACTTTCTTCCTGGGTTGCAACTGGAGACTCCTCAGCAGGTTTGCTTGCAGCTTGCTGGGAGGCCAGCTCAGAGCCTGGGAAGGGTGATGTTGGGACACAGTGACACGTGTCAGATGAAGGAAGATGGAGGTTCTCAGGGTATGTACAGACAGATGAACCTTGGAAGTTTTTGTTATAAAGCTGGAGAGCAACAAAGAAGATTTCACTGAATTTCACTGAATTTTTTCCAGTGAGCAGTGCACCAGTGGTGCCATCCCTCTGGATGGCATCCCTTCCCTCCAGCGTGTCAATCGCGTCACCGAGTTTGGTGTCGTTGGCAAACTTGCTGAGGGTGCACTCTATCCCACTGTCCATGTCTCCAACAAAGATGTTGAACAGCAC
>JAOXNO010000006.1:18588104-18632567 GCA_028565335.1 Limnodromus scolopaceus | reverse complement strand
GGGGGTGCCCCAATGCAGGGAGCATCCCAATGCAGAGAGTGCCCCGATGCAGGGAGTGCCCCGATGCAGGGAGCGCCCCAATGCAGGGAGTGCCCCGATGCAGGCAGCACCCCAATGCAGGGAGTGCCCCGATGCAGGGAGCGCCCCAATGCAGGGAGTGCCCCGATGCAGGCAGCACCCCAATGCAGGGGGTGCCCCAATGCAGGGAGCATCCCAATGCAGGGAGTGCCCCGATGCAGGGAGCGCCCCAATGCAGGGAGTGCCCCAACGCTGGCAGTGCCCCAATGCCCACAGCAGTGTTACGCTGCCATGCTCTGCATAGGCCTTTTCTTCCCAGTTCCTCCCAGCTTGCACTGAGCTCACTGGAGCTGGCAAGGGAGGGGGCTCGTGTTTTTGCTGGTGTTGAAAGGCAGATGATGGAGATCTGTGCTGTGTTTCCCAAGAGTGCCCAGTCCCATACAGGAGCACAGCCTTTTCTTTTTGTGGTACAGAGGTACTTGTTTTTGCCTCCTGCAGCCCTTTCTTAGTGGTGAATGGGGAGTGTGTGTGTGTGAGCCAGCTTTACAAATCCCCTTACACACACCCCTTTGGCAACATCTTTTATGAAATTTTTATTAGTATGTTCAGCAATGTGCATGTCCTCAGGAATAACAAACAGCACAGAGAGAATATATAGCCACTCAAATGGTCCGGGGGCTTCAGAAGGGAGGTGAACAATGCTACTTTAAATATTGCAGGATGGTTTACAACCCTGCGGGAGGAGGAGTGGGGGAGGAGAGGGGAAGAGCAGATGGGCACAGTGTCCATTTAAGGTGGTCTGGCACAATTACTGGTCAGCGACAATGTGATTTATGTTTGGAGATCCTTTCAGCCCCCGTTTTCTCCTGAGTTTGCATATATGTCTACCCCTGAAAAAGTTACCTTGGATTTCAGGAGGTTCTCCAGCTCATCTGTGCCATAGTGCCATAATTAAAAGATTGACAAAAGATTGACATTTCAGGGATCATTTTCTTTAGACCAGATGGAAGCCTGACACGGCTGACGTGCCCGTGTTGGGGGGCTGACATGGCAGGTGATGCTGCAGGAAGCCAGTCTCAAATCGCAAGGAGATGTGGCTGTCACAGGGATCTGCTGAGCTCAAAACCTCTGGTAGGGCCTGAAAAACATGCACAAACATCACTGGTCGTTATCCCAGACACCAGACTGGCTCCGGGCTGTGCAACATGGGGAATGCAAAAAATTTTATTCTGGGCTTTTGGCTCCAGGAACTTTGGCACAGCACAAGATCCTTGTGTTGGTTCAAGGCCTCAGTGCTAGAGTAATCCCTAACAAAGAGCCTCATACTGCAAAGTTCTTAGTACCTGCGGTTTCCACCCTGGTCTGTGGGAGCTGAGGGTGCTCTTGCGTTGGGATCGGAGCTGGGGAGTTTGTGCCAATTCTGGCAGCCTTTGCTTGAGAAGAAATCGCTGGACTATGCTGTTTGTGTATCCCCAAATCATATTTGTGGTATGAGCTCAGGAGCGCCGAGATTGATGGGCACAAAGCTGTTTGTTAGTTTCCTTGAGAGAAAAGGGGCCTGGTATGAACAGCAGTATAGGTATCTGTCTACAATTAGGGCCTGGTTTATCTGCTAGTTAAATTTCGCTGAATAGGATTGTATTTATGTTTGCCGATTCTCCTCCCCAAGTGACCCATTAAATCACGTTAATCCCTCCACTCCAGTCTGTTCTTCTACTAAAATCCATGTCTTCCTGTACCTTGCTTCTCATACTCAGCCCATGTGTCTGTGTTCCCATCAGTGAGAGAGGACATTTTGCCTGGTGGTCAGCAAACGCAGTTCATAGACTAGCAACAGGTAAGTCTTCTTGGCTTCAGTTTTCATTCACTGTGTGATCCCCTGAAAGGCCTCTGACTTTTTGCCTCACTTTCCCCATCTGCAAATTGTTCATTGCAGTGCAAGGCTTGCTGCAGTAACTCATGGAGGGAGCTGAGGTATAAAGGCTAAGGAAGAGCATTTATACTCATATGAACTGTGCTATTGATAACAAAATCAGCCTCGTTCCCCTAGTTTAACACCACCAGCGGTATCAGAATGACAATCAAAATTATCAGACTCCATAATAAACTAAAACTGTCTGTGTAAGAGTTGCAGTTTATCTGTTTGTCCTAGGATTATTCTGTTAATTGGCATGCCAGCATGGTGCAATATCACATAGGAGCATTAGAGGTGAAATGTTTTCTTAACTTCAGGGTCTTCAGGCATGTGCTTTGTGTATGGAGATACAGGCAATGATTCTTTCATAACATATGGAAGAGCTAGTATTTGTATTTCCTTAAGTGCGAGATGGTAGTACGCTATCAAGTATTCAGCTTTTTGTGTTGCTACAAGACTAATAGGAAAGGAACGTGCTATGCTGAACAGAGACTGTGAACTCTTTGGTGCAGGAACCATCACTTTTTATAATGTGTGCAATATCTCTAGCACGATAAGCAATGTGTCCCTGAGATTATTAAACATTCCATCAGAAAAATGTCATTATTGTCACCACAGACTTGCCTGTGTGATGAGATTTGCAGAGAAAGATCTGATATTTTAGGAATATACATGCAAATTATTCAACTGTTGGCGCTCTGCTGCACGGAAACCCAGTTTTGTCCTTATACGTTGACTTGCTTCAGCTGTCCTGGGGTCCTGAGGTCTGTGACAGGAAGGGCTGTATGACAACCTTACTGAGTTCTCTGATGTCTGGCGTACAGACACCATTAATCCAATGGAGCGTGAGGATACAGCCAGGCATGTACAGTATCCAGCCACGAGAGCAGTCAAAATGGGTGTGACCCAAGAGGAGGCTGGAAAAACGCCTGACACACTTGGCAAGTGATGTAATGCTCCATTCTCAGGAGGAAATTCTTTATTGAACCCCTCCAGCAATGAACTTTTGGCCTGAAGCTGGAGTTTGGATTGCACAAGCTCAATAAATGTGTAATTATAAATACCAAAGACGCACCAAGCCCCCCCATACAAGTAGGACCTGTTTCAGAAGCCAGGAAGGAGCAAACATCCAGGCAGTGAACCCACGGCAGAGCCAGCTGTGCCGAAGGGGAGCAGCCTCTACTTGGGGTGTGGGCCCTGCAGGAGATGGCTCCTGCCCAAGAAAGTGTCATCGGTCATCCTGGGCATCGTGGCAGCCAATCAAGCCAGAAAAGCCATCAAACTTTCAGCCTCCTCCTCAGGTCTTGCTGCTTTGAATTGGCTGCTTGACAAGTGTGTGGTAATTCTGCTTTTACCTGAAGTCATCGCCTAATTTAGAGTTTGCAGTTTTGCCATTTAGGAGCCAGAGCTGGATGGGAAGCCCACGGCTGTTGAGCTTTCTCTGATGTGGGAGATGGTATCATGCAGAGGGGGAGAATCTCAACTTTCATAAAATATCAGTCTCCAATCTTTTTTTTTTTCTTCCTCTCTTCTTAAATTAGAGTAATTACAATGTAATGCAAAGATAGCAGAACCACTTCGATAGAAGAAATCTACATGCAGCAGCTTGAAGCTCAGCATTGGTTCACCAGCCCTGCTCCTCTCACTCCAAAGGAAGGATGCAGGGTTCACGGTCCAATGACACTTCCACACCAGTAATACAGTGCTTCGAGTGGCAGCAGAAATCAATGGGAGAGTCACTCGGGCATGAATGCTTACTAGGTGATTTCAGGGCAAACATATGTGCCCACCAGTTCCAAAATGAACCCCTCCATTTTCAATCTTGTGACTTGAACTATTGGTGTTTCACGTACTTCTGTGCCGAAAGGGATGAAGGTGGAATGGATGAGAATTGTTTACATCTTCATTTCAACTGTGACAGTGTGGGATGGTAGAGGAAGAGTCATTGCTCTTCTTGAAAAGTTGGAGACATTGGTTTTATGGGGCTAACCAAAACCATGTTAACTGTAGTTCTGCCTGCACGTAAGGCTTCTGCACAAACCTCTGCTAGTTTGCATGATGCCTTGCTGAGCCTTTCATGTACAGGGTGGATCCAGCACTGAAATAAGCAAATGAAAAGGCTGTTGAACGAAGGGTTAGGAGTGGAACCAAGGGATGGCATGTTCAGTGCTTTCTGTAGGACAGGAAGACTTGTCCAGCCTGCTCACTGCAATTATTAGATTACCAGAAGAGCTCAACACCACTTTGAAAAGACTGCTGTACATCTAACTGCAAACATTAGAATTGACTGTCATTGAACAAAATCAGGCAGAGGCAAAAGCCCAAAAATTGTTAGTCTTATGTGAGGTCGGAGAGTGGAAAAAAGAATCCTCGTCCTACATTGTTCAGAGTAATCACCCCAAAGCCATGATGCACTCCGCAGCAACGCTGTGTTTGAAAGCCTTACAATAAAGTACAGGGTCTGTGCATACCTGAGCTTGTGCACAGACGCGTGCATTTTTAGGATTAGCAAATGGAAATGTTTTCTTTTCATTTCTGCCTGAATATGGATTTATCTTCCTGCTTTAATGTACCTACTGCATGACCATTGCAAAACTGCACAGCAAGTGACAATTACAAAGCACAGTTCATGACTGTCAACCAGGCCACCTGAGTGACAATCTGGTTGTTAGGGGCTTTATTCAGGGCTCTGTAAACTTTATCACCGTGTTTCTTGGTGCTCCAAAGGACATTAGAAGAGGTTGTAGAATGGCCTGGATGTTCCTCCACAGGACCCAGCAGATTGTACAGCTATGATGCTTCTTGCTATTACAGCGGGAACAGCAGCGTAGTTCTATTTTGGAAGTTTACTTAGTGTATTCTTCAGATGTGTACATATTAAGCAAATGTGACCAAATAATTTGTCGCTGCATGTGTGCAGTTTGCTTATTTTGTTAATCCTATATAGTAAAGGGAAATCAAACATTTTTGTGACTATTTTAATCATGTTGTTTTATAACCTCCCAACATTCTTTTCCTTCAAATGCTGTAAAGTGATTCCCTTCGCCAGTCTTTTCCCTTTTTCTCTTTGAAGACTGCTGGTCATATAACCTTCTGTTTCCTTTTGTTCTGCCTGTGGACTTCAGTTTGTTTTGGCACTTTCTGCAATTGTGAAACTTGAAATTAAGCAAAAATTTTTATATATGGTAAACTAGTTGCCTTAGGTGTGGCTGAGTGGAAGAATGTGAAAGTGTCATGTACACAGTTCAGCATAATATTTGTTTTAGCTGTAATCATAGTACAGTATTATAATATCAAGGTAGATTACAGTTTATTATGGTGTATTATTACAGTTAGTAAACAATGCTATCCAGTGTAATTATTTTATCAGTATGACTGTTTCAAGGATCTACCAATGTTTGTACTAGAAAACTAGATTTCAAGGGTTTATAATTCATCCATTATACATTGCCTGAAGGTGGAACTTAACACAGTATGTACCAGTATTGGGGAAATCCCTGTTCTCTTTGTACTATCCACTGGATCAAGGCCTATCATACTTGGAGGAAGATCCAACTTCCTAGAGCTATAGCTGTGGAGGCTTATCTTTGTGGGTAGGAATCAGTGCCAGTCTCTACAACTGAAGGTAGATTATTTACTCTCCAGCTTCTAATAAACTTACCTTCTTTTTCTTTCTTGATTTGCTATCCAATTGACTAATTTTTACACTTTCAAAGGAAGGGAGTAATAAGAGAAAGAAATTGGGAAATGTTTAAGAGAGAAATTTGTTTGCCAGTTAGCAAAGAGATGAGACCCAGGAATTCCTGGAGATGAAGTCCCTGTCCCAAATGGCTGCTGCTCCCTGGCAGTCAGTGTTTATTCCTTAATTTCCAGAGGGAGGGAGGTATGAGGCACTTGAATTAGTCATACTCCTATCTCCCTAACCCCAGGGTGTGTTCTGGGGAGCCTTCTCCTGCTTTAACCCCAGGGAACCTAAATGGTGTCTGTAGGAGAATTTTGAGTTTTCTTTTCAAAGATTGCCCCCTAGGAGTCTGCCTTTCTCTCCTCCTTAGAGACTGTTCTCTTTTTAGTTAAGGTAGAGGGTATCTATATCAACATCAATCTTTGCCCCTTGATAAGGGACCCCAAAGCCACTCTTCCTTGATGCCTGTCAGCATCATGATATCAGATACAGGTTTGGGGTGTTTGAGCTGGGATGCATATATATATTATTTTTTTTTTACTGATGAAATGCTTACAAAGAACCACTTGCAAACCTGAGAGCAGCTGGTGAGTTGCAAAGGAGAGGAGCAAGCAATGAGACTCCTGATGCAGGGTGTGGATGTCGGTGTTGGAAGGCCTGGTGCAGAGGCAGCACACTGTGGGCATGGAGGGCTCTGCCAGACCCTCGCGCTGTCCTGGGGAGGTGCTCCCAGAGTGGCTGCTAAAGGGACCTACAGAGGCACCAGAGGCGTGTTTTGAGATCCACTGCATCCATAGGTTAGCAGCCATATGTCCTGCAAACCTGTTAAGATAGTAATAATGATAATGACGATGATATTTAGGAGAGTTCAGAGTGGAGGAATTTCAGGGAGGTCTGCTATGAATTGCTTACTCTTGTGATGTGCTCTGTGTGTGTGTGTGTGTGTGTGTTCATGTGCAGGTAAGTCTGCGAGCACAGACACAGACACGAGAGCCATACCTTTTCCTCACTCCAAAGAGGAAGGCAGCAAGGATGAGATTGGTAGAACGAGATCAAAACGAACGAGCTCTCTGGCCTGCGGTGGACCCTGGGAGAAGTAGTCTCTGCAGCTCCCTGCGAGCGCAGGAGCAGCGAGGCCTGTGTGTCTAGGGGTGAGCTGAAACCAGCTTTTGCCAGGTGGATTCAGGGGAGTCTTCTCATGACTCTCCTTTGACCCGTCCTCTCTTCCCACAGATTCCATGTGGGAGGGTGAAATCCAGCATTGTAATCAAAACATTGTCAAATTAGTAGCAATTGGCAATTCAATAAATAATCTGCAATAATGGGAACAGGTGCTAGGGGGAGCAGAAGAGCTGTTGGTCGGACACCCATCATTTAAGCAGTAGGTATTGCTGGTCGCTTGCTGCAGTGGCCACTAAAAGTCTTTGAATCTATAAAATATAGAACTAGATGCATTTAAAAGAGATATGAATGTGTTTTAAAGCTTCCTGGATATTGACGGTATCTCCTAGAACTCTACCTAATCGGTTGCAGGTACCTTCAGCTGTAATAAGCCATGTTCTTGTGTAGCACTGGTCTCTGTAGGAAGCAACACAGTGTAAGGGATTAACTCAGAGAGTTATTCACTCCCTAGTCTCATGTAGCTGCCTCTTGGGTGAAATTCAAAAGTTAACCTACAAGACTTCTCAGCAGAGTTTGGGAGGGGCATGAAATGCTGAGATTTTATATCAACTGCCCCAGTAAAATCTAGAATAATTCTGTCAGTTGTCAATGGAATTGTTTGATTTATACCCATGTACAAAATCTAGCCTTAAAAATGTCTCCAGTAGAAACTACTTCAAAATGTTAGGAATAATTTGGCCAGAAAATTGACTCTAAGGCAACTTCTGCTGGGAATGCAGTTCACAGATGTATTTAAGCCAGCTGCACACACTGGTTCAGGTTCACACATGTATCCCTGGGTTGCACTCACAGGAGAGAGCATAGTTTGCATGTAAGCTCTATTACTACACTGAAAAGCAGTATGGATCCCAAAAGCAGACAGGACAAAGCCTTCCTATCTCATCCCATCATCATGTGAGACTTGCATACACTCACCCAAGAGGCATTCTCCTTTGCTGGTCTGGCTGGTTTTACTACGAAGGGGTCACGATACTAGCAATTCAATTTAGGTACAAATGGGGGATTATTAAGGATTTAAGTTTCTTCTGGTATAATTTTATGATTCCTTGTGCAGAATTACTCTGATATTACTAGAACTGTCCACAGAAAAGACATTGTAATATAAAAAAATGGGCAACACTTGGTTTTTCTTCTTCTTTAGGAATAGTTCTTTCTACCACAGTCCATCATGGGTTTGTTGCCTAGGGGCTTGCTGAAGAGCAGTGCTAGGTCTCTCCACTTGTCTGGAAGTTAATTCTTCTTCATTATGCCAAGTGTCTTTTCTTTTCAAATGGCTCTCAATACCATCCACCTTATTCTTCTCTTGCCTTCTGTGTGCTAATATCTACCCGTTGCTTCAATAATTGCTACCATGTTGATAGTACTTAGAAGGTTTTTCTTCTAAGCAAGTATTTATTCTGTTGCAATGTACTCTGCATAGCAATAGAGCATTCATTCATTTAATGGATATATAAGGTACCTCTTCAGGACAGTGCTGATCTGAAAGCAAAGCTGCTCCACTCAGACATTGAAGCTGGACAAATACAGACCAGTGTATGGCAAAAGCAAACATAAGATCCATTAGATAAATCTTCTCTCAATAAAAAGTTAGTCTGGCAAAGGGAAGGCTGAAAGAAACTCTATAAATACACGGTGACAGGAGGAAAAGGGGAGGTAAATGCCAGGAAGGGAGAACAACTGCTTAAACTAAAGGCAACACTGGCACAGGAACAGATGGGTGTCATCTAGCCAGTAGTAACTTTAGGCTGGTAATTAGAAGGTTCCTAACCATCAGAAGAGAAAGATTTTGGAGCAGACTCCCAGCAAAAAGCTTTTTGCTGGCTTTTTTTCTTTTTCTTCTTGCTGTGAGCTGAGTTTAAGACAGAACTCAGTAACCTGGCACAAGGGGTTATATTATCTGATGTACTACTGGCTGTGTTTGCACATGTCCTTCCTTCTCTGCCCCTGCAGCTCTCAGTGAGTGGAAGGGGTGAGGGAGAGAATAGTGTGTTAGTAAACGTCAGCATCCACACAGTGGGAGTTTATCTGGAGTATTTTCATCCTTCCCATCCTTGGACTGTGGGAGAGCAAATAGCCAAGAGCTCTCCCTTGTGTCTCTGTGGCACAAACAGTCGGTCCCAGAACAGTGACTCCTGGTGTAAAGGCCTGAAGATACACACAGGCAGGAAAACCCACCTTGGGGAGTCTCTCCCTCCACGAAGGATTGCGGAGTGGTCTCCTCCCTAGCATTGGAGAAGATAGGCCTGGACCAGAATCTCAGATCTGAACAGCTGTAGGTTTTGCAGCCCGTCAGCTCCAAATCTGAGCTCCGTAGCCTGAGCCTATCTCCAATGACATCTCACTGAATCTGAATCACTTCTGCTGCTGCTAATGTACAACAGGCAGATGTGTATTCTCACACCCACTGCTCACCTGTGATTCTGTTTTTCTCTATAGTAATTGTGCAAGTCACCTGATAATTCAGCTAAAAGCCCTTACGAGACATTACATAATGTCCTCGGAGAAACCCTGTCTGCTGTGACATTGGCTAGATTATTGTGTAAAACTTTCTCTCTTTTTCTTTGTTGTTTGGTTTTGAGTGGGGAGTCAGGCTGCATTTCCACTTGGCTAAATCTAAAAGGCTTCAGGTCTACACTGGATTGCTCCACTACTTTATGACTCTCTGGAGACTATGCTGGAATTGGCTTTAGCATCACAAGTGAAATGAGTTTGGCAGGGCTCTCTGGAGTCTAGGCAGCACACCTGGCCGTGCTGAGGCAGAGTTCAGCTCACTTGAGTGAATCGTAACACTCAAGAAAGCCCCCAGCTCTAATGTGATGATTTAATTAGCATCACTGGACCAACTCCATGGGATAAAACCTTCCCCCAGTATTCCCTCAGGATTGCAGAACTCTCTGTAGGCGCAGGGAGTGCTGAAGGGATTGTGCATTGCTTGCGAAGATGGGCAGGAGAGCTGTGCGAGGCCTCGCAAGCAGGATGAGTACAAAGAGGCAGTTCCAGCTTCTGCTGAAACCTCCGTCTGCAGCTTCTCTTCCTTGGGTGGCTGTTGGAGGCTTGAGCAGGACTGGCTTGACCACTCTTCCCTTTTTTGCTCAAGACCCTGAGGCCCTGCCTGCTCTAAGGAATGGCCTGTGGGTGACATCGGGCCCCCGTGGAGGCCTGGAGGAAGGTTAGAAGTTAACAACCAGAGCAGTGAGGCACCCAGCCATCCCTCAGCATCCTGCTTCTGTCTGCATCTTCAAAAATCTCCATCCCCAGCTGCTATGGCAGAGCAGAGCAAGCAGCCCTCTACTAGAGGTTTTCCCAGCTGAAGCAGTAGCAGACAACTGACCAGGCACTAATGGCCATTGTCACCACCACGTCCTTGTATGAGTGCTGGAGGAGTTTATTAATTCCTGCAGATCTCCAGCCCTTCTCATCTGCATTCTTACTCCAGCCTCCCGCCCCCTGTCCAGGCCAGCATCCAGTGCAGCACAGCCCATCATCTGCCCCAGCAGAGACCAGGAGCTTGTCAGGGCTGTTGTTGGGGTGGCAGTTTGTTAGGACAGTGGAGAGGAGAGTGGGGGTGAGAGCCTTGGGACCATGTCCTGGGCAGATGCCATGCCCAGGGACTCTCCTCCCTGAGCCCCCCCTCAGCAGGGTGCCCACACAGGGGAGGGGGGAACCCTACTCCAAGGCTCAGGTCAATAGAGCTCATCAGGAACCCTTTTCCTTTCTGTCCAGAAGTTCTGAGTGGAAATACATTCTCTGAAACACTGCTTTTGGCTAGCTATTTCAAAGCAAAATGAAAAAATTTATTTCAGCTCAAAGAGTTCTCTTTGAACTGAGATTTTGAGAGAACTTTTTCTTCTTGAAAACTGAGATTAAAGAAAGTCATCAACTGCAGAAAAATTTCACTTGAGGAATTTATCAAAACGTGCAAAATTCTAGTTTTAAAAAAATCTCCTATTGAGGGGGAGAAAGAACCCAATGATTTTTAACAGCTATGTTTTTCAAACAGAAATTTTTCCAGTCAGAAAAATACCAAACAGCTCTTATCAAAATTGTGTTTCCTTCTGCTTGTTCACTTCTTTTTTTTCCCCTTATTTGGGACATCCTGTAGCAACCAAGAATCCAGAAAATCTTTTTTCACCAAAGGTTTGCAAACTTCGATGATGAGCTTCAGGCTTGTCACGAAACCTGAACCCAAGGAAGGTTTCCTGGCTTCAGCTTTGGGTCTGGTGTTGCACATGGCTCTGGCTCAGAGGATTGCTTTACTATGGAGCAGGGATGGGAAACCCGCTTGTGCAGAGGAAAAAAAGATGGAAAGTGTATGGCCTGCAGTGTGGAAAATCCAGCTGCAGGACAGCCTCCCTCCCGGTCCCCGCTCCAGAGCCCCGGCCCGGTGCTGTGCGGCACTCTGGCCAGCTTTGGCAGCTGGGCTGGATTGCTGTGGACCACCTTAAATATTTTCCATGCCAGCTGAGCACTGAAAGCTGCTGAGGGCTCTGCTGTGCAGCAGCACTCTCTCTTAGCAATGCCCTCATGGTGACTCAGTCCCATTCCCTGCTTCTTTTAACCCACAGCAGGTCAAGAGTTTAACAAAGTGACTGGGGCTGGGAGCCAAGTCCCCAGAGCTGCAATCTGCAGCCAGCATGCCAGCATCTGGAAAGTGTTTGTGACCAATAAAAAATGAATGTGCAGACTCCGCCAAAGCAGCAATCATTTGGCATCTCAAGCCCAGATCTTTACAAGATGATTCTTCTGAGGCTTGGAAAGGCTTGCCTTAGTGTTTTCTAATAAAAACAGTTCTGGGCTGGGCCAATAGTCGGGTGAATAGTGCTATGCGCCGCCACATGGGAGACAGCCAGCCGGGAAGGGGAAGACGCTGCTGGAGTCTGACCCCTCTGGCTGGGGCTGGGTGCCCCATGTCGGTGATGCTTTTGCTCGGGCAGGGACAGGGCACCGCTATTCAGAGCACACTCTGACCTTGGGCTGGTTTATCAGGTGCCATGGAACTCCAAGGGGAGGGCGCAGGGAGGAGCACAGGGTAGAGAATTCCCTACTGTTACGGCATGAAGCTTTTGGTCAGTTTGATAAGAGCTGCCTTAGACTAACCTGTGGACAGAGCAGTTTCCAGTAGTCAGCAGTGACTCTTCCAGCTGGTATGGCTTAAACGCACCAGGCTGTCTCTGCAGGGTACAGTTGTATTCCTGCCTTTTTGTCAGTTCCTGGCTGCAAGAGATCAGTGGGATTGTAGGGAGCTACTTCTCAGGTACAAGTAACAGCATAGGTCCATGTCCAGCCGAAGAGACCAAAAAGACGATGTTTGGTGTATATATGGGATGGTACAAGCCTGCTAGGGGCATTCAAGAAGTATCCTAACATGTGAATGCTGCCATTGATTGTCCTTGCCAGCAGCTAGCTCATAGTGCTGTTGTTGAGCACATCCAAGAGTCCTTCCCTTGCTTCCAAGCTCTGTCCTTAAGGATGCGTTGAACTTGGTACCCTGTTCCTCCTTGCAATGCTCAGTGGGATGGATTTGTCCATATGCATGTTCCTTCCTCAGCTGGATTCCTTCCTTCCTGTTGCTTTATCTCTCTTCTCTGGATTGACCATGACTGGCGGTTACGTACAAGCCATCTAGGGCTGTTTGGACTCCACCACCACATATCCTGAATTCCGCTGTGAGGAAACAATCACAAATGAGTGGAAGCTTAGTAATTGTTTTGCAAGTTGCCAGAATAATTTTTGCTGGAACTAGATGGATGTTGTTCCTATGGTGTCATCCTTCCGACTGCAGAATCGGTACAGTGCCATGGCTCAAGCAGTGCAGCTGGGGTGCAAGAAACTGCACAGCTAAACCCCAGCCTTAACTCTGAGCTTTCTGAGCCTTAACTTCAGAGCCTTAATTCTGAAGACAGCAAAAAGAAACTCACGGTTGGTTGTTCCCCTAATTCTAAGCATGATCCGCAGAGGGAATGCAACCATGGAAGAGGAAGCTGGCATCTAAACTGCAGGATTAGAGCACAGATACAGTCCAGATTCCTCAGTTTCCTGCATTTGATCTTGCCTTTGAGGGGCATCAAAACTGACGACTGGGAGGATGTTTGGAGGATGAGAAATCCTGTAAATGAAGAAATTGTATTTTATTTGTTTACATTTCAAACTGCAGATGTTTGAAGTGAGGTCCTTTGGGACTGCCAGGGCTGTGCACTGGCATTTTACTAAGTTTGGTTCTGACTCAGCACCAGTTGTTCTCACCTGGGTCCTACCTGCAGTAGGAAAGTAAGACAGTTAGCCAGCGTCAGTTACTGCATGTCAGTGTGCTTTTCCATGTGTTTACAAAGGGTAGGTTAGGGTGGCTGACCCAGGGTAGGCAAAACCAGCATCGTTTGAAGAGATGTTACTCGTCTGGGTCAACCTACAGTATTGCTAGAAGCTCCCCTTGTGTTCCTAGTCTTGGCAGGATTAGCAAAACAAACCACCACTCCCAACACCTTTTGCTTTGAGTTTGTGTTACACATTCAAAATCCCTCTAAAGGGATCCCTGCCTCCAAAATCCCTCTCAAATCCACTTTATTTGCCCTGGTCTGGAAACTTCAGATTAGGCAAAGTTGGCTTTAGAAGTTGAGTGACGCTTGGCCAAAAACCAGCCTGAGTTTGAATCTCAGAATAAAGAGAAATCCGGATGTGCATTTAGTTTTGCTTTGGGATGTTTCTCAGAACCCTAAAGTTATCGTCACTTATGCCTGCAGTCAGTTTTTTAGTCAGTCCCTGGGAGACGGCTGGCTCATGTTGGCCATGTTCTCCAGAAGCGCCAATTATTTTTCCTTTTGTTACTTCTCGTGCCTTTTTTGTGAGAGGTGCCTTATTAGCCCTGGTAAGGGGTTATTTAGAGCTT
Organism: Limnodromus scolopaceus; assembly: GCA_028565335.1. NCBI lineage: Eukaryota > Metazoa > Chordata > Aves > Charadriiformes > Scolopacidae > Limnodromus > Limnodromus scolopaceus. Next base: position 18,618,887 of record JAOXNO010000006.1, on the reverse strand, counting down.
GCAAATACGTCTTATGACTATCCAGCACTTTCCATGCATCCCTGAAGGCTGCTGCTATTTCCTCTTGATGGAGACTGGCCAGTGTCTTTGGTTCTGTCACCAGGAAGCAGTTTCCTCACAGCATTAAAAATGTTCCACTTCCTACAGATGCTTAGATGCACTGGACTGAGGCTGCGTCAACCTTACACTGCTGCACTGACAGGGGCTGTTGAGCTTCCCAGTGATCAGGAGCTGCTTTGTTACGCCCCAGCTGCCCTGGGGACGCAGCAGATCCACAGAAAAGCAGCAGGAGGTGCAGGGCAGTGGCACGTCCTGGGCACCAGACAGTGCGGTGAGCAGTGTACTCGCTGCATTGGTGCTGCATCGGTGGGATGGCAGCAGGAAGGCTGGAGGCCTGGAGACAGACAACTCTCAGACAGCAGTGGGATGCAGGATCGCCGTGCGGTAGTGCAGAACAGTCATCTCAGACGGTAGGTACTGCACAGGCAGTGAGCAACGAGCAGATAGTGTGCGCACATCACAAGGTGACAGTGATATGTGAATGAGACAGTTCTTCTTGTGATGATCCTGGGGCTGGAAATTTTTCACCATTTTGATTTCTGGTGGCTTAAGATCATTAACCCGCTTGCACACACCCTGCTGTCTAAGTGGTTGCAGAATACTTCTCCAGTTTATCCTTAAACATATTCAAACAAAGGCTGCTGCATTATATCTAAGCATTCTCCATGGCTGCTGTGCTGTTCTCCTCTTCCCTATCTCTCTTACAGTGAAGGGTTAAATGCCCCTTTTCCATATGCCTGCTGAAGAACTGTGAATATGCAGCTAGGACCTGTTCTCATGCGTATGTCCCTTTCTATAATCCAGTCTTCTCCAACTTGGCACAACCCTGGAGGCTCTTCTGCAGCCTAGTATGGAAGGTCTGCTGCCATGGGATAAGAAGCAGTAGGTTGATTTACATAATCACATATGCAAATAAGCCAAATCAGGGTCCTTTCATTCAGCTTTGGTTTTAAGGGGACTCTGTCCATGGGCTGAGAGCAAACAGATTTGAAAAGGTGGATTTCTTCTCTTGAGCTCTTCTGAAACAGAGCACACCCTCAGAAAAGTACTGCTGTTCCCAGACGTATGGAGCCCAATGGGCATAAATGATTAATTGTGCTAAAACACCTGATAACCCATCCCATGCAAATGCACCCTTACCCTCTAGGCCTCCATCATCTGTTCTCTCTACTAGAAGTGTGGACTGCATCCTTATGCAGGAAATGAAAGAAACTCCATCTCCGAGGAACAAAGGGAATTCATCTCTTCATCTTGTGGAACATTTAAAAGATGTTAAGAGCAGCAACAGCCTCACACCTGTGGCATACCAGATGAGTGCTAGCGGAGACACGTGGGGAGGTCATTGCAATGTGTGCCCTTAAAAAGGCTACAGAGAATAAATCAGAGCGCAGCAGTGTCTTTCAGCACTCAGAATGAGGACTCCAAACATTTGTGCTTCTACTTGGTTCAGGTTCTCTCAGTCCTGTGTATTACCTCCATCCTGCAGGGATGCTGGGCGGCAGGTGTGGGCCTCAGGAAAGCTCCCGAAGCACCAGAAGAGAAAGGTGTTAGCCATCCGTGACAAATGCACTGATCCATTCAGGGATCTTGTTTCCAGAAGTGACCCTGGTAGGGGTTCCCAAGGAAAACTCCAAAATGAGTGAGGCTAATGAGGTACCTTGTAAGGCAGTGCCTGTTCTTGACTTTTGAGGACAGGAGAGGTACCAGCAGCATCACACATTTTAGCTTGGCTGATGGAGTGCTCTAAAGATCCTAGTGAACAAATGATCAAAAGATGCTATCTTTAATCCTTTTAAAAAAAATAAATTAGTAAGCTATTCAGTCCTCTCTTGCAACAGTGGGATTAGAGGTCAATTGGATGTGTTAATTAAACATTGAATAAAAAATAATGACCTTTTGTCAATTTTAAGTGCTTTACCTTTAGAATTCCACTGACTCTAAGGGAATCTGTATCTTGCTATGCTGCTCTGCCTGAGTGATCAACTCTTGCTTGAACACACATGGAACTTTCCAATTTGCTTTAAAGCTTTAGATGAGAGAAAATATAGCCAGGTGCCCTAGCTAAATGCCACAGAAGAAGAAAAAAAAACCAAACCCAAGAGATCCAGTATCTGGGTGCTTTTGATTCTTTTGTCCATTACAAATTCTGATGGCATGAAGCATAACAGTGGGCATTAAGAGGTAGGTAAAGCAGTGTCTTTAGCTTTAGGCAGTCTCCTCAGTGAGGGAAAAATGTTGTGATCTCTAAGCAGCTTCTTCATCCTGGAATGTGTAGCTGCAGGCTCTTGGCTGCTCTAGGGGTGCAGTGGCCCCTGTCACAACCTTCTGCCCAGAGGCTGGCAGAGCTCTGCATACAGCTTCTGCCACATCCACTATGCCCAGGGCAGGCAGAGGGAATGAAAAAAATGCCAAATGGATTGCTCTGGTGGCGTTAGGAGACTCCCTGACACCTGGTTAAGTCACCTCTGCAGTCTCTTTACCCCTGGAGCAATACAGAGTTCCCCCAGATAGGATCAGAGCTGGCTCATCAGGAGTGTGCAAGCTCTTCCTGCCTGACTCTGCCTGCCTTTGCAGCCAGCAAGCTCTCTCCGTTCTTCTGAATCAGTACCTACTGCAGAGGACTGACAGCACCATCTACACTAGCAGGACATCTCAGAAGAGCAAAGAACCAAAGATGTTGTGGTTCTTCTAATAATTAGCTAGTACTGAAGAGAAATACGTCTTCTCTGCATTCCTGGGAATGTTGACACAGATAGTCATGAAGCTGTGTCCATCTTTTCCAACTATAATGCTCATCAGCAACTGCATTGAGGGTATCGTGTGTTCTCTGAGGCTTACTCCCAAAATGAAGCTGAGCACAGTGTTACTGGTAGGAAACAGGGCTGCTGTTAGCACTTGATCTGAGTTCAGGCTCTGATGCCCAAGAGATAGGTCCTTACTGCTGAGATGTGTTGAGTTTATAGCATTCTGCTGCACCAGTGCACATTGGGTAGAACTAGTTAAGTCAGGCAGTGACCTGCTTGAATTGGTGCATCACAGACAAGAAACTAGTACAATCTGTTCTTGACTACAAGTGGATAAATTCAGGCGGTAGATACTGCCACCGCTGCCTTTCTTCAGCAAGCCTGTTAGCAGCTGAGGCAGGAAGAAGAGGGGATTAGAGGACTGGTGGCTTTCTTTAAAGGTGAGCTTTTGGAATCTAAGATGAGTTTGTGTGTCAGGCAAAAGCTGGGCATGCCTGTCACAGCCTCTCCTCTGGTCTCATGGAGAGTCAGGGTCTGGAAGGTTGGGGCTGCAGCTCTAAAGAGTGCTCATCCATGTAATTTGATTCTGTGTTTTGCTTCTACAGTGAGGAGGGATGTCTTTGCCATCTCTTGATCCTTATCCGAAGGATGGCTGACCTGGACCACAGGTGTCACCCAACATTCAGTTTCTTGATTCCGACCGAATCTGCGCTGGGTGGGGTGGGAGGCACACTGACCAGCTCTGCTTCTGCAATGCACAAGTATTTGCCATAGTGGAGAATCTTGCAAGTGTGAGTGTGTGTATTTATAGGGAGGCAGATGTAAACCACATTTGTCCTGTGTTTCTGGCAAAGAGAGAGCGTGAAATATTTGTGACCCGAGTCATTGGCTTTCCTGCCATTTGTATAAAAATTTCCAGATGTGATTGTTGATGCCTCACCTGGGACCAATTAAAGAAAGAAGGAATATCCAGAACCAACTGTGTTCATGTGGATACTTGACTTGTTTGTGTGTGTGTGTGCATGTGCACATCCCTGTTGGATTGTGTGTGTTTTAAAGTAAAGCAGAATTTCAGTTCAAAGAACTTCTGTCCTTCCAGGGCCTTCCTTTTGTCTACATTATCCTTTCCTCCTCAGATTGTCCCTGTCCCACAAACCATTATCAATCTGGATGTCTTTTAGACACTTTCTCACCTCATATTCATCCTCACACCTTTGCTTTTATACCTCATACTAGCTGCTGGTGGCTCACCTTGATCCCAGGGCTCTTCTGTGCAGGCATGGCGAGGTTACTGGAGAAGGTTCCTGAATGCTATAAACTTCTAGAAAGACAGTGTGAAATCCCTAGTTCCATGACAGTGACTAACCAAACCAGGGTGCAGCACGCTGTTTGGACTGCTGACCACCAAGTGAGCCCTGGTCTCTGGCCTGTCTCCTGCCCTCGCTTTTATTGCCTGTGACTTCACACGTCAGTCTGTGAGGCCCCTATTAGACTGGGCCTGGAGATTAAAGTCCTGGCTCTCCTTTTCCAGGCTTTTTCCACAAAACCTTTCTCCCAGTCACCCATTTTGTCTCCATTTTCTTTACTCTGCTCGTGACTGGAAACTTCTACCCCTCTTGCTTGTTTTCTATTGAGTTTCTCTGTAATTTTTTGTCCCTCCCCATGGTCCTTCTTGAGTATGTTTACCAAGCTGCCTCCTGGCCTTAGTCATACTCTGCTGGAGAGTAAATCTGAAGTCATCCAATCTTCTTCCCTTCTTTTATTGTTGTTTTCAAGGGGAGTTCAAACAAATAAACACACACTCCCCAACATCTGGTGCCTTTCTGGAGCCTCAAACTCATGGCCAGAACGAGCATGTGGAAGCACAGGATGGGAATACAGCTAGCTTGCAAAAACTAGGCATGGAACCAAAGACACAGACTTACTCTAATTTAAAGTAATTGAGAACAAAATTAGTACTTTTCTGTTTATGTCATCCCCTTTAGCCATGATCAAACCCATTTTCTGTACGTCCCTCCATGCCTGCTGGTGTCACCCACTTTGCCATGTGGGCACAAGGCCTTCCCTGTGCAAGCATTTATTCTAAAAAGGGAAGAATGCAGGGTCCTGTCTGTAGCAGGATCCATTGAACAACAGGTCTGGAAACAGAACAGTGTAACTTTAAAGACGGTGTGGCAAGTATCAGGTCCAAAGTAAACTTCACTTTCTTCTGTCGCGTTTTTTAGCATTCCCCAAGTGGATTTGGGTGTGTTTATGCTTCTTTTCAACATGGAGGATAATTAAAATGCAGTTGTGAATGCTAGCGCATGTTTTACACAGTCATTGGTTCATCAACAAGACATTTCCAGGATAGTTATGTTTTAGCTCTGGACTTTCAGCTAGGATTTTTTTCCTCTAGCAACAGATATTCATAGCTAGACTACAATTGACAGTCTTATTAGATAACACGTTAAAACAGGACTACAACTCAAGTGTAGATTTATCTTTTCTGTGTTTGTTGGGAAGAGATATACACATGCTCTAAACAGCGGATTATAGTCTTTCTAAAAGGGTTATTTTTGTTTCCATGGAATCATAGAATCATAGAATGGTCCAGGCCGGAAGGGACCTCCAAAGGTCATCTAGTCTGACCCCCCCACAGTCAGCAGGGACACCCCCAACTAGACCAGGTTGCCCAGGGCCTCATCGAGCCTCACCTTGAATATCTTCAGGGATGGGGCCTCAACCACCTCCCTGGGCAACCTGTTCCAGTGCTCCACCACCCTCCCGGGAAAGAACTTTCTCCTAATCTCCAATCTAAATCTGCTTCCCTCCAGGAATATAGTGAAAGGAAATTATTCAGTGTATTGTTGTTCCATGAAAAATGTCTTTAACAGTTAAAATTATTCTGCTTCATTTTTTATGGTTTCAAAAGAGACAAGCAGCTAGAAAATAAGGACATGGCATTTGCACAGTGAAGCTTTTAGGTGTCTGCATGTATTAGGTGTCTGTAGTGGCATTATTCTCTTCTCAAAGTTCTGGCCGGCAAGGGTGTAAACCTCTCAGACTTTGCCCATAGCTTTATGCTGGTACTCCAGACCCTTAACACAGTTAATTTTTTGCAGTATGGATAGGTGTTCTTTAACTCTGTTGTGATACTGTGGGTGTCAGGCACTCCAGCTGCGCAGTGTTGAGTCTCTCACTCTCCTGTGTTGCAAGGAGTAAGAAAATAAACGTGGTGCTGTATTATTGCCTTAACCGCTCTGTTTCTTTGCACACATTCCAGCTGCCCTGGGCTTTCCACCATGCTGTGCCATGGGGTGTGCTGCACAGGGCTAGTCCTGGGGAGGAAGGGTAAAGATAAACTGAAGCAGAGTTTAGCAGTGCATCATCAGCCAGGTTATGTCAGCTCCTGCCTGGTGCCAAAGCTCCCCTGAGCTGGCTCTGTGATGCTCAGCCTCTTTGTCTAGGAAGGAGTGTTTTTCACCCTTCCATGTGCCATGAGCCGCAGCCTCTCACAGGAGGGGTGAGAGAAGAGTGCCCAAAGGGCAAGTGTGGGAGGGATGCGGGTAGACAGCTGGGGTCAGAGGGATGGGAGGGGGCTTTTGGTGCAGTGAGCTCTGTGATGGCCCTGGGGCAGTGCAGGAGGACTGGGCTGAGAGGGAAGCTGTCTAAAAAAGATCAAATGGAAGACAGAAGTGGATGAAGAAGATTCATGGCTATATTAGAGCAGTGGAACGGAGTGCTAATATACTGATGGCATGATCAGGTACCTGGCAGGGTTGGTTTGCAGTGAGGCAAAGCTGAATATTCTGCTGCAGAAATGATTCGTCGCTTTGCAGGGGAATTTCTGCCAAGTCCCTTCCTCTTCTGGCTCCCAGGTCTGGGTATCTTGCTCAAGTCGTGGAGCTTCCAACCAGTTTCCTGGCTGCCGCAGACTGAGGTGGTGCCAGTACTTCTAAAAACAGCCTGTGCTCTCTCCTCCTCCTCCTCCTCCTCTCTTTGGTGAATTCCTGCCTCCTCCCTTTCAAGCAATGCTTATTCAGCTTTCCTTGCTAGATTCTCGCTCGCTCTGGAGCATACTGAGCCCTGACCTGGGGAATGGAGTAGGTGATGCAGGAGGAGCAATTTTAGGAAATATTCAGCCTTCCCTGCTATTACGAGACAGGTTGGACTGCTTTGAGCTGCTTTCCCCTTCAGCATTTGCTTGTTTGTGCCAGCAATGCTTAAATGAACTCTTTTAAAGCTTTGGTTTCTTTTTTTCTTTCTTTCCCCTATCTGAAGGGAAAATTGTATTGTTGAGGATCAGGCCCAGTTCCTGTGTACTTGAGTCAACACCGGGCTGTGCTTTAAACTGGGAGGACTGGGGGGCAAAGACTGCCCCCGGGTCCATAGCACCCACTGGTGGGTGCTGGTTCGGGGGCGTTAGGGAAAGGGAGTCTCGGCCGTGGCTGCAGGTGGTGAAGGGCTGGTGCCCCTCTGCCGCAGGGCCACCGGCCGGGCTGTGGCTCCGCTGCACCTGGTGGGAAGAAGGGGCTTCCTCCCACCCCGCCGCGACCGGGAGCCGCAGGGCGGGCTGCCCCGGGAGGCAGGGATGGTGCCGGGGGCTGGCCTTTGCTCTCCAGCCGGTCCGTGCCCGGTTGGGTCGGGGGGAGGCCGGTGGGCGAGGAGGAGAGGCGGGGGTGCCGGAGGCCAGTGGCCGCCCGCCCTGTCCCACGTGTCAGGCTTGATGAGATTTGGCTGTGGCGAGGGATGGGGTCTGGCTGGAGGGGCAGAGCCGGGCCCTCCTTCCTTTATGTGCTGTTGAAAAGTGGCCTTTGTTGTGGAGTCTGCAGGCTTTGTCCCCTCCGGGGAGCAGTGCCCCTTCCCCTGGGCTCCAGCCCGTGGGACAGGGGACAGCCCCGCCCTGTGCCCTCGCTTGGGTGTCACGCTGACCCCCGGGGGTCCAGAGAAGCTTTTTTCCTGCTGCCTTGGAGTTGTTAAGTTGAAACTGCGTTTGGCAAGGATCCAGCAAGGTGTTAAGCTACTTTCAGTCGGGACTTCCCCCCTCCCCGAGCCCCTGCCCTGTTTCTTCAACCCTTTGTGAAAGGTTTAGGAGAACAACTGGAGATAGAAACTCAAATCAAATGCGCTGTTCCAGGCCTTTCTACAATGTCCCCCTCAGACCAAGTGATCTGCAGTCAAAAATTTCCCATAGGAGTTTCCATCATACAGTTTTGTTGTGCTAGTATTAATTTTGAGCAACATAACAAATTGGGATAAGCAGCCCTTCCTTGCCTTTACAGACCCCTGAGCTCAGGGGTGGGTAACTGCCCAGCCCCTACAAACCACATACCAAGATCTGCCTGTCTCAGGCAACCACAAGACACACACCCCACAAACCAGAGAGCTTGGTGGGTGGGAAGGCAAAAGGTGTGTGTTCTAGGGAGGGACTTTCAGACTGTGGGTCCCAGGGGTCTTGCCTCACTGCTGTGGGGTAGAGCTGGACGGCACAGTGGAATTTCTGCACTGCTTCCCAGTGCTGAAGGCTTGGGGTGCCCAGCGGTCCTTGGACCACGATAGCCCCCTTGCTCTAAGTCATCTCAACTATTTGTGAGCTGCTTTTGGGGTTCGTGCTGCTCAGAAGTGCCACAGTTTATTTGCTTACACTCCAGTGTACATGTTGCTGTGTGCGGTAGGGCCCTTATTTCCAAAGCTGTGTAGGAGATGCACCCCTTCGGGTCACTTTCTGGACACAACCTGCACGATGGCTCACCAAACGCTGGGTCACCCTTCCTCAGACTCCCCATCCCCGCCCAGCAGGGCAACTTCAACTCAGAAGAGCTACTTCAGCTTCAAGAGGAGTGGGTTGATTGCCATCTTCTTGCCTGTTGCACCTGCAAAACAGTGGTCCCTATACTGTGCTCTTCAAAAGGTTTCCAGGCATTATTTTAGCTTGTCCAAGGCCACTTAGCAGAAGGGCAGTGAAGCCATTTTCAGATGACAATTGGTTTTATACTTACAATGTGTTTTCATTATTTTGGCTAAAATAATTTTCAGAGTACAGTAGCTGGAGTGCTGGCTATCTGTCTTTAGGCAATGGATCTTTAACATGGCACATCCCTGCTGTGGTGCCTTTGGGAATGGTGACTGACCTAAAGATTTCTTCTCTACAGACTAACGCTGTCATTGCCCTGGACATGCACAGAGGTTTGGCACTGCAGGGGTTAAATAGCTTGGGAAGGTGGAGGATTCTTCAGCCAAACCCAAACTGATTGCACCTGGTTTGCTCAACCTGTGTGTCAATGACAGCATGGTCTTCCCGCCCCCACCCCAGCCAGCCCCACAGGGGCTGCCGAGGCCAAGGCCTACGTGCTGTGGGGCTGTGGGAGCAGCTGTGGGGCCCACAGCGCTGGGAGGCTCCTCGCAGCAGCCCTGGCACGCAGGCAGGAGCTGTGGGAGCGGTGTTCACTATAAGCCACTGCGGTGACGGCCGGCCAGAGGAAGATGTCCCCTGCATTAAGATTTGCAGCCTCCTGTGGGTTAGTGCCAGGGCCAGCAGGGCCTGTCCCCTGGAGCAGAAGTGTCCCTTCTGGTCAGCATGGGCCAGGCTGCCTGCGAGCCTGGGGGCTCCGGTGAGTGCCCCGCCAGGCTGGCCCCATGGGCATGGAGCTCCTGAACCTGCAGAAGAGTTGGAAGCAAGGAGGTCGCTCACACATGGGAGTTGCTTTGCTGTCCTTGGGGAGGAAATAAGGGTTTGGGGCCATAGACTCAGGACTCGGAATTTAGTCTTTGGGAACTTAGAGGAATTTAGAGTCCTAGGGAATTGGTAAGGAGGCAATGAATTCCTTATAGGAAAGTAGTCTGGAAGTGTGTTCTGGAAAACTATGCTTCTTTTAGTGTGGGTGCCTCGTGCAGCTCTGAAAATAATCACTACCGTTCAGCAGAGAGGATGGAATTACTCACATTTATTCCCTCCTCCCCTGCCCTGACTCCAGGCAGAGCCAGTCCTTCCTTTTCCAGTCCATGTGCACAGAGATGATCGTCACTGGGTCATCCTGCTCTGCAGTAGCCCATGATTTTTTACATGTCAACTAAGATATTGTTCATTTCTTGCTGCTTTGTCCACCATCAAGACCTAGCATATATCTGTGGGTGTAAACTGCTGATTTCAGTAAAGTTCTACCTGGCTCCAGAGCTCCAAGGCTGACCTGCATATGGGTTTTCTTTGGCATTGTATAAAGGCTCTGAGGTGAGTACTAAGGGCTGGGGAGATTCCATGTTGTGGCCCAGCTGGCGTGTGCAGCCACAAATAATAATTAATTGGCTCTTTAAGAAGTCTTGCAAACTCTTTTTTTTTTTTTTTTTGTCTGTCTGTCTTAAGCTCCTTTTAATTAACTTCAGTCATGTCCCAACACATCATCTTGGCTGAATCATAGACCTCACTGTGCCAGTTTTTCACATTCCTGAAATACACAGGCCGCCAGTGTTGTGAATGCAGCTTGGAGGCAGCAGCTCGGAGGAAGTCGGGCAGCTCTCCTGGAACTCAGAAATTTTCAGGAACTGTTGTGAAATCGAGAGGCCGAGCAGACCAGCCTCTTCCCTTCAGACTCTGTGCTGCCCAATTCCCAACAGCGTTACTGTCTTGCACTTTACCACTGACTCGAGAAGCAGCAATTGTAGCAGGCACCTGTATACAAGCATCTTTGTTCCTTTAGAAAGCACCTTTATCCGGGTTATAGTGCTGGGGCATACGCCCTTTTTTTCCCCTATTCAAGAGCTTGTTTCTTTGTCACACTTCCTATTGCAAAGGGTCAGCTTTCAAGATGGTAGGGCATGTTAACAAGCTACTCAGGCATACTTAGTCACCAAACACAGTCTGTGTGGCAACAGGACAAACTTTTGTGTCTCTTCACTAGAAAGCGTCAAGCCTGGTCTAAGAACTTTTTCCTTTTGTAGAGGAATTTGGGGTTCAGGAGTGTCTCTGTTGCATTATAACTCAGCTGAGCCCTCACTGGAGCTGGTGGAAATAATCCCAACATTTCCATTGAGTCAAAGCTGTATCGACACTTGTGATCCCTTGGTCTATGTGTTTTGAGTTAGAGACTTTTGCATTTGGTAACAGAATCAATTTTAGCACTCCACATAACAATATGTTTAATGTACTGAAAAGAAGGGAGGTCTTCTTGTAATCTCTTGGTACTTGTTTAGAGTGCAGCTTGGATAATAGAGTTGTCCAACTAGGGAAAAAAAAAGTGTTAGTATTCAGTGGTTAAAAGCTGAAACTCAGTAAATTTAGGTGAGAAAGAGGGTACAGCATTACAATGCTGAAGATATTCTTCCATTGGAATAATGTACCACTGTATTCTTCATTCCTAACCATATTTTAAATCAACTTTGAAAGTGTTCTCCAAAAGAAATTAGCATATTAAAAAAAGGGGGAATTTATTCAGGATACTTCTGTGCTCTATGCTGAGGTGTGGAGGATTGCAATTTACCTTCTGCCCTTACTGAGATGGGAAACAGGGCATGGTGGTAGCAGCTTCAGGTGGTGTCTCCAGGCTGCAGGTGGGGAGCCATGAGTTGCCCAGAAAATTCTTTTTCAGCAATGCTTGTCTTTCCATAGTGGCTCCAGGAATGACTGCTCAGACAGCATTGCTGTGACACAGGGGTGGTACGTTGGATTGTTATGGCAGTGAATTTTGAATAGGTGTGAGGAAAACACGTATGGTAGCTGAGAAAAAGCAAAGAGGAAAAAGTACCTCAGCCTTCTGGGAAAAGGATAGGAAAACCAGGAAAGGTAATTGCAAGCAAGCACCACGTTGGAGCACGGGAGTAACACCTGGATTGCTGGGGACTGTACAGGAACTCTAGAGACATAGGCACATTTCAAATGGATAAGAAGCAGGAATATGTCATTTCTCTGGGTAGGGGCAAGGCTCCAGAAGATCACTGAGGAGTGATCATATGGTGGTGTAGTATTTTCAGCTATTAATTTCTTTCAGCAGACCGCTTTTGCCCAGGAAAACTGTGAATCTTTAAATTTTGATAGTAAGACTGTTCATCCTGAGGATCTGGTGTCATGCATCTGTTTATAAGCAAAAGTATGTCCATGTTTGTAGCAGCTTTTACGCTACTCATCACTGCTTTTTCTAAGTGACGCTACTTTTTGCACGTGAAGGAGTGTACGTAGCTCTCTTTCACACCAGGTGAAGACCCTGTGCCTCTCAGTGATGCAGGACGAGAAAAAGATCCTTGTACAAAAGCTTGGGATTACATTATACAAAAACTAACCAGTGGTAGGGAAAAAAGAAAACAACTCAGCAAGACTCCAAACTGATCTGCTGACCAGCCACTAGTTGCCTTTGGAGGGCTGACAGGACAGAGGTTCTGCTGACCTCTTCCAGAAAGCCTCTTCCATAAAATAACTAGCTTTGCTCGCCTGTGTTCCCTGTGGCTGTAGCTCCCGTGGGGATTCCCCAGCACTGTGTGTACATGATGTGACTCATGGTACAGAGAAGGCTGGGAAGCTCTGCTTCCCAATGTTGCTCTGTCTACTTCCATCTCGGAAGGGTAGTTCTCAGATGTTCTGCATGGTTGTGTACCAGGCATTTTCAGCCTATGTTTCCAGTTCCAACAGACTTCAAAAGAGGAAGATACTCCCATTAATGTTTTGCATGATAACGAGTTAGGCAAGCATCATTTTTGGATGCAGTTGATGGAAGACAGGTTACTGCCAGTGCCAAGTGGGCGTCTTAGCTGAGACTATCAAATTATGTCTGTTGTATTAAATGCTTTGTTGGATTTCCTGCTTGGAAAGCGATGCATGTGCCAGACAGAGTTTGCTATTTTGGCATTAAAGCAGTCTTGGCACCCAGTGCAAACTGTTTACTTTAAAAGCTTAATTTTAAATATAGTTTTGGAACACACTTGGAAATGTCTGCAAATCATCCGTAACAGAGAGGAGACTAGAGCATCGTTTCCTTAACTCCTCTGTCTTTTTGAAATACCTTAATCTGCTTTGCTTTATGCGAGCCCTTTCTGGTTTGTGCATGATTTATTCATGCATTGTCTCTTGCTGAGTTGGACAGTCGCTGAAAGACAGGTAGGAACTGAAAGCACAAAAGAACATAACGCATAGCAACATTTAAAGTCCTTTGAGTATCGTTTAACCCTTTCTTGCGATTTACCACTGGAGCAAGGAAAACCTACCCCATCTTGCTGAGCAGTCAACAGAAATAGCCTGTGTCAGGATCTTGAAGGGCACTCTCCAGTCTGCTGCAAAGCCAGTGGACATGCTGACATGCAGTGCCATTAATTTCCACCTAACAGAAAGGTTCTTTAGAGTGCCAAGCGTGACGCCAGAATACAAAACACTTCATTCATCAAAGCCATAAGTAAGAAACTCTGTGTTTTTGGTTTTAGAAGTAACTTTTGTACATTTATGACTTTTTCCACATTAAACGTCATTTATGGTTTGGAAATTGTTCAGGCAAGAGGCATGTGGTTTCTGCTCCCGACTATCAGCAGCAGTTTTGCTAGGTTTAGTCTCTATTTTATGTTGACATATTTTTGGCTTTTCATTTATCTTTTGGATGGACCTCTTTGGAGCAAGCTGACTGAAGGAGAATCCATAACCTTCCTTCTAAATGAAGACAAAGTGATCTGCTTAATGTGAAGAAGATGACATGGGTATAGGGAATTTGGGTTTGGAGCCAGACTTCTGCAAAGTACCTGGTGAAGAAATACCTTTACTGTGATGTTCCCTCATCAGAGCAATTGCTGGAACAAATTGAGAAATAGGAATTTCGCACCTGGACTTTGAGACATGAGTTGATAGGTTTTTCCATAGGCCATGTGAGAAGTTATGGAGTAGCTGTTGATTTTCCAGTTCATTCTATTCGTGCTGAATAAATGGTAAAGGGCTGATGCAAAATGTTGCAGCTATATTTTTACATTTGTTTCCTCTTTAAAGTTTGATTGTATTCTTCCATTGCCTGATCATGTTTACCCATCTGTCTGTGCTGGACAAACAGCAGCGCTGTTCTTCAAGGACAGAATACAACCTTTTTGTTTTGTTTCCCTCGCTTGGCTAAACTTCTTGTGTGCGTCTATTTTGTATCCCAGCTGTTTCTGCAAGTCTAACATGCCACTATTTATAAACCCAGTTTCTCCTTCCTGATGTCCTGGGCTAGGAGCTTGGAGCGTTTATCTCTGGCCTCCCATAGCAGAACAGCCTGTGACAGCGCAGTTTCATCCCTGTCCTCCGTGGGCCAGGACCACAAGCCTACACTTGGTGGTGCAACCTCTCCTAGCTTAGTCTGCATCTTGATTTGTGATGGTTTCCCAATAATGGGAAGAGGTGATGAAAGCAAAGAAAGATGCACAGATGGGGAAAGATATCTCAGGGCTGCCAGGGCAGCTGTTCGAGATCTCTGAATCAGATGGAGACAGAACTTCACCACCCTCGGCTTCCCCACCCTCAAACAAGCCATCTCCCATGTGCAAACCAAAACCAGCCCCACCCCAGACGTGCCATTTTAGCTAATGGCCTAGTTAATAAATGGCAAATTCCAAGGGTAATCCTGTCAAAGTCTTCCTGACCTCCCATTGATAATAGTAACCACGAAGTGCTCCCCTGCTCATCTGATTAATACCAGAAGAATTCTACTTGATTAGATCATTGCTGAGGGGAAATGTAGGAAGACAAATATTCCAGGGAAAAATCAGGGTTTAGACAAGGGGGAAGGTCACAAGTGCCCACGGTTTGTAGAGTTTTTCACCTGCTGGAGAGGGAAAAGGTTTCTGATCGTCTTCTGCTCTGTGACAACCCTTGCAAGAGTGTGCGTGTCCCAGCCTTTCTTCTTTGCCTGCAACTTATTCATATCATGTCGATATGAGCAGCTATAAGCCAAGCAAGTGCATACATCTTTGAGGGGTTGGAGACTTTGAATGTAAACTCCTGAGGGCAGAGACCCATGTAATTGTTTCCTTGAAAAGTCTGGCAAGGTCAAATTAGTGCAATTTGGGCTCTTGGCACACCACTGAGAGCACAGGGAGGAGCAGAGTTCTCTGTCTCCACCCTACTGTACTCCTTCCCTGGAAAAGCCGGGATAGTAGCTTGGAGGCTGGGTAAGAAATCTAGTATTTGGGGAAAGATACTGGGCTGCTGCTTTCTTATCCTTTCTTACCCTTTCCAGAACTGTGGTTCTTAGTTATCTTATGTTGAGATAAGTGACAGCTTTTCATGCTTCTCAAGCTACCTACAGATTCAGGCAGGCATCACAAGGTTCCTTACACATGGGCTTTTAAGTATTTATCAGCTTGCAGACACGGGGAGGGCTTTTTAAAATGTGTCAAGGTTGTGATACAGAAGATGAGTAGAGCAGTTCTTCATCCCTGTCTTCTGATGCTGGCTTTGATACCTATGGTGCCTGCATCTACGTTTCTTCATCACTGTGAGGTACAACAAGGTTTGGTCACGTAGATATGATCAGAACAGGAGCAAACAAACACTTGAGCACACCTGAGCGGCTGTTAGCTGTGTGTGCCACCCTGGTAGCCCCCTAAAACTGGAAACTGCTTTACTGACCAGAGCAAGTATTAATGGGAAAAAGATGTTTTGAGGAGAGAAAGAGCCGGTTTTTGGAGTTGGATATGATTAGTTGATAGGTGTAAATACTTGATGGGGGGGAATAAAGAGGATGGAGCCAGACACTTCGTAGTGATTTCTACTGTAAGGGTGTTTGAACATAGGAACAGGTTCCCCAGAGAGGCTGTGCAGTCTCCATCCCCAGAGATAATTCAAAACCCAACTGGACGTGTCCTGGGCAGCCTGCTACACTTGACTCTGCCTTGAGCAAAGGGCTTGTACTAGATGATCTCCAGAGGTGCCTCCAACCTCAGCAATTCTGTGATTCTGTAACTAAAGTTGCAGAATACCAGTTAGAGGGTAGAAGTTCTCATAGATCCCTGGAAATATCCGAGTTAAAACCAGCTCTCTGTATTTTTTTAAAAGCTGTTTTTTTCCAGTCTATGTTGGAACATAACCTGAGGGCTAATCACAACTGGGGAAAGGGGTGAACTGTAGAACCGCAGCAAAGCCAGTGGAAAGAAGACATTTTTAAGCTGGCTAAATTATTTGCGACAGCCTGGCATGTAGCTTCAGTCCCTGCCCCCAAAGTGTGTGGCTGTGCCATTCTCTGCTAAGACAGCAAGCTTGGCATTTGCCTTAAGGTGTAAGAAGAGGATCTAGGAGGTCTAGAAGAAGAGAGGTGAGAGAGCCTGTGGCTCGTAAACAAGAAGAGTGAAGGAGAAATGTGATAACATCATGTAGTAGTAAAGGGCTGGAGGGACAATACAAGTAGTACAAGGAGAATGGGTATAATTTATTGTCCATATCCAGGGCATATAGGACAAAATGTCAACTACAGCAAGACATTTTCCCACTCTACTCAGTGCTTGTCAGGCCACACCTGAGATAATGTGTGCAGTTTTGGTCCCTGCTATACAAAAAAGATGTGGAGAGACTGGAGAGAGCCTAGAGAAGGGTCACAAAGATGATCAAAGGTCTGGGAAGCCTGCCATATGAGGAAAGGCTGAGAGAACTGTGTTTGCTCAGCCTTGAGAAAAGAAGGTTTCAGGGAGATCTTATTACTGTGTTCCAGTGGCTACAAAAGGTGGCTACAAAAAGGATTGAGATTCCCTTTTTACAAGGAGTCACATAGAAAAGACAAGGGGTAGGGGGTACAGGTTTCTCCTGGGGAGAGTCCAATTGGACACAAGAGGAAAATTTTTCACAATGAGAAAAATCAGCCATTGGAATAATCTCCCCAGGAAGTGGTGGATTCCCCAACACTGGACACTTCAGCTGGACAGGGTGCTGGGCCACACTGTCTAGACTGTGCTTTTGCCAAGAAAGGTTGGACCAGATGATCTTTGAGGTCCCTTCCAACCTGGTATTCTATGATTAGGAAAAAATCTTCATAGCAGTAAAGTTAATGAAGCCCTGGAATAAAGTGCAGAGGTGGCTGTAGGGTCTGTGAAGGAAATATTTAAAACACAGTATAAAAATTTCACTCAAGGATGGAAGTCTGAGCTGACCTGCCTTGGAGAAAGCAGATGGATGGACCAGAAGTGCCTTTCTGTTCTCGGTTTCTGTGACTCCCTGGACAGTGGGGGTTAATATACAGCTGAGAGCTTGCCTGCAGGAAGAGGCTCCTCTTACTTTCCCTCACTTAGACTTTACCTTACAGGGGAGAAAAACAAGGATCCATTTTACCCTGTTGTTTGAGGTTTACCCCTGGATGGACCTTCTCAGAACACGAGATGCACTATCTACGGGATGTGTGGCTTTTCACATTTGATGATGTCACCAAGTTCAGAGTTAGTTGTGGGTCCAGCTCCCCTCTTTGCAGAAAAGTTCAATACTAGAATTAGCCTTTTTGTTGTGCCGAATGATGGTTGTTCTCCTTCCCAGTCAGCGGCCTTTCTAGAAGACCTGTGCAGTGAGTAGTTCAAAGACTAACACTCATACAACTTGCTGCCAATGTCAGTGTGTGTAAAAATGTGATTATACACTATGGTGGCTCCTAACATGGAGCAATTAATTAGGAGAGGGAGTGTGGTGGAAAGGTGCCTGAATTGAGAGAGGCAACCACTGTGTGTTAAATAATCTTGTTGGAGGAGGGGAAATAGATTGATAAAAATAATAAAAGGTCATAAGGCAGAGTAATTTGGGCATCAGTTCTTGTACAAGAATCATCTCTAATCCAGTGAAGGACTTTCAATCCTGATCTGACACATCCACAGGGAATTCCTCACCAAATATGTCTTATTCCCCTCCTATGTGTGCCCTCCCACACACCGTCCCAGACCACAAAGAACATTTTTAGGCATACTCTGAGTAAGCACAAGGGACTGGATCCCACTGGTAAAGCAGGCTGTTGAGGAGATGAAGTTGCTTGCTTTGAAACATCTTCTCCAGAACCTTCCTGGCTTCAAAATCGGTGTTGGGAATTCACTGGCAGCTGAGCAGGGATTTCTTGGCTTTCACTGGGTTCTAAGTGAACCGAAATTCCTGAAGAAAAGACGTGTTCCAGGTCCCTCTGAGCCTCCAGTCATGGAGTCATTTGTCTCCCATTCGTCCCTTTAGTGGAAGGCACTGGCCTCAGCCGTCTTCTGCTTTTTTGCAGCCTGTGCTTTTGAGGGGGCTTCTGCAGTGGGGGTGAGTGTCACGCCACCCCGAGGAGTCAGAGCCAGTAACGTGCCAAGAACGCACACTCTCCAGTCCTGGCATTTCTTTCAATTCCAGCCCACAGCCATTCCCTTTCTGAGAAACCTAACCGCTTTGTCTCCTTTATTCCCTCCCTCTCAGCTCCCTGGACACATCTGCTGCCATGAGATGTCTCAGCCAAGGATTTTGAGCCAAGATATGAGGGAAATGGTTTAACCAGATGTGTACCCATGCCTGCGACTCTGAACTTTGAGAAGCTGATATTTAAAAAACTTGCCATCTCCCCTGCCTCCCAGCAGCAAGGTAAGTAATGGGTGGGACAGCAGCATATCCAGAAAAACACCTCTTTTTCAAGGGGAAGGAGAGGAGGTTATAATTCGACTGTAAAAATTTGCTCCAGGCTGAAACCTTGGCAAACAAAAGCTTAGCTTAGGAGTGATTTAAAAGGAAACAACAGAAGAGCATAAAATAAATCAGGGCAGTAGTTTTGGGTGCAGATGAGGGTCTAGAGCTTAAAGATCTCTCTGGAGCGGGGGAGGAGAAGGAATGGCTCAAGACAGAGTTGCATTTGGCGCTTAGCCCTACTATAACTAAGCCTTTCAAAGCCAGGAGAATAAACTGAATGCATGTCCATCCCTGGCCTCTCCTGTCACCCATTTGTCAGAGGAAAGCAAGGCCCCATGTACTCTTTAAAGCAGAGTGGATGCAGATATGGTGGCATTAGCTGAATTCCTCCTAATGCCACTTTCTAAATATGGAGTTCCCTGTACCTTAAGCTGTAGAAGCACATAAAGTCACTGAGGCTCAGCTTGCCTAAGAGATGAAGAGGAGCATCTGTTGCTTTCAGCATTCTGGATCTTCTCAGGCCCTCTCTTGCTCCTGCCATACCACACCTACTGCTCGGGATCTGTGCCCTGCTCCTGCCCTCAGCATCACACCCTCCCACTCCTTGACAAGATGAGGGGCTGAGCGAGAGGATGACAGCTCTTGCAGCCCTTGCGTGGGCTGACTCCTCCACAGTCCCAGGCTCACAAAGCTGAGGAAGGAGAGCTGGCTAGCTGGATAGCTGCAAAGACCACAAACACAGAATGTGTCTCCAGAGGGAAGGCTATTCCAGACCGTTACCTCATGTGTGTGGCACGTGATTGGCAGCACGGTTGGCACAGGCCTTGAGAAACAAAGACAAGGCCCAGCCAGTTAATACGTCTTTTGTCATCTCCATACCCTTGGGCCCCTTCCAGCCTGTGTGCCCATACATAATTGCATTGCAGGCTCCCTTTGTAGTGTTGTCACTGTGTGATTTTCCTGGTGCCCTGGAGCATCCACACATCAAGTTAGGAAGGAAAGTATGATGCTGGCATTTTAGACAAACCCATCATCCTACTGAATTACATACCCAAGTGGATACATGGAAAAAGGTTTCACAGTGAGAGGGGGTTAAGCAGTGGAACAGGTAGCTGAGCAAGTGTATGAAAGCTCCATCTTCAGAGATTTTTTTAGAACTCGGTTGGATAAGGTCTAGAGCAACCTGACATAGCTTTGCTAACTCTCCTTTTTGCTATGCACTCCCCTTGGCTATCCCCTCGGCTGCCCAATGGAGTGCTTTGGCTGTTGCAGGTACCAAGGAACAAAAGGCTAAATGAATGATCAAAGGCTTGCAGTTGTAAAGGACCCTTTCTGAAATTTTCCCTCCCTCCCACTGCATGGTTAATACGTGTTCAGTTCCATCATGGGCAGTTGTGGTTGAGACGGGATGTTACCTAATTCTGCTCAGAACAGGTCTCCTTTGAAGGGCAGCACAGCTTAAACCTCTCTAGCTTTTCTAACAGGCTTCACAGTTTGCTCGCACATATTTTTGTATGTGTTCGCAGGGCCTCCCTTCAGGCACCTCAGGGCTGTCTGAAGAACTTAGTGCTCTCCAGCAGCAGACAGTGCCAGGCTTTGCTTCATATAAAAGAAAGCACTTTTAATTCCATCCTTTCTCCAGGCTTAATGAGGCAGGTAGAACCAGCCAATACAGAAACTTTTAGGACTAGATGTGTTTGTTAACAAGGCTTGGAGAAGCTTTGCTTGTACTTCTGGCTCTGTTCTTCCAGTATTAAGAGATCTCTTACCTGTACTGGTGTACTGCATAATTTGAGATCAGGTTGTCAAAACATCACCTTTCTGAATATCTCAGTAGAGTCACCTCTACTGAGATGTCGAGGAGGGCTGTTCAGGAGACCTTGTTAAAGGGAAAGAAGCCCTGTCTTTTTGTCTGCTCTTATGTTTCAATGCTGCCGCTTCTGTGTATTGTAATTTCTAGTGAAGACTGACGCCACTGAGCGTGGAATCCGGCCCATCTTCTAGCTCCCCAAGTGCAGCAAAAACATTTACGGACTGATCTTATACAGCTTCTCTCAAGCACTGGAATTTTCAGGTGTATATGCTTTCAGGGCACAAGCAACGCCAGAAAAGCTGCTTTTCAAAAGGTATGTCATCTCCTGTTTAGACTAAAAATACTGAAAAAGGGAAAAAAGGAATTAAAAAAAACCAAACCAACAAACCTTTGGCATCAAAGCAAAGCAAGTCTTTCTTTTCCCTAAGCTTCTTTAACTGTGCCTTGTAAAAAAGAACATGAAACTCTAAAAATTACTTTACAAAATGGGGATGAAGGTAAAGGCAAGGTACTGGCATTGCAGATAAGGTTAAATCAGAGCCCAGCAGAAAGAACATGGCAGTGAAAGAAGTTTAACAAGTTCACTTTATGTGCCACCATGTCATGCTTCCCTTTGTTGCTCAAGAATGTTGCTTCACTGGTTCCTAGGGTGTGAAAGGGCCATGCTGCTGGGAGGATGTGTCCCACAGACCATGCATGCACCACTGTTGGGCTACCTGAGGCTGACAGAAAAGGGTGATCCATCTTAAAATTGTCGTTTTACTTGTATTACAGTTTTGCTATGGATCAGGAACTGGTCTGGACTTTGTGGTCAGAGGTCTTCTGTAGTGTGATAGTGTGCAGAACAGTACTGTGCAGGGTCAAAGTGTAATGAGAGTAGGCAGGTGCTCCAGCCAAGTCAAGGGAAGTTAAAATGCTGCTGTAGAAAGTATTCACAGTGGGCAGGTGGTTTGGAAGATGCCCATCTTGTAAGGAGTTCAGGAGATTAAGCAAAATGCTCTCTAAACCAATGGAAATCCTTCTCACTTTTGCTGCTTTCAAAGGAAGGAGGCAGGACAAAGTGCTCGCAGACTGTATTGTGTGTACGCATACAAAGCAAAGCACAGGAGGAGCCATACAGACCTTGTTGGGAAGGGTAGAGAGCACCGAGTGTGTGACATGCCCTGGTGTATATACACCTCACCACTGCCATGAGTGGCTCGAAGCCAGGCTGGGTCAGAGTTTACACCAAGGACTGGCATCTCTCCCTCCTGCCAGTGTTTGTACGCATCCTCAGCTGCTGTTGCACAACATAGTGCGAGTGGCACACTCTGCTCGGAAGAGACCTGGGACTGGAAGAGCAGGTGAGATCTGCCTGCTGGGCAGGACTGCAATGCACTGTGAGACACCCCGGGGCTGCTTGCTCTCCTCCCCTCTTCCAGTTCCCACCTGTACCCTCAGCCCTCAAACAAGGACTACCACTAAAAGCCAAGTAGCTATAGCAGATTCCCGCGTTGCTGCCCACATGTCAACTGTGCTGCTGCAGGCTGTGGCTTGTGTGATGACAGCAACGATTCAGTTAATTGATTTTTGAATCCTTCCTGTGATGGGAGTAAGTCCTTTGCGTGGACACTCTTAAACCAGTTAAGAGTGGCCAGGAACTGATCCAAGTGTAAGGTTTGTAAAAGCAAAGACAGCAGAACCCTGCTTTTCTTCTCTTTTTCTGTCTGTTGCCTCTACCTAGATGCATAGCCGGGCAGCTTGGTGAGGGTCTCCCACTGGCTTTTAGCTCTGCCCCTCTGGAAAAAAAACAAAAACCAACAGAGAAAGTGATCAGCCTCCTCCACCATTTGTTGTGCTCTTGGTGATCTCCAAGCCTGCCCCAGAGCACATCTTCGTGAGCTCCAAGGTTGTCCATCATAACTGCCCCTTTCTACCCATTCCAGCCTAAAAGACGCTTTATAGGCCCATGCTGTGAAGGACCACACTTCCCACGTAAAGGACTCAGAAAAGCCAAGGTTTGACTCCTGTAACAGCTGTAACTCAGACCTTTTTGCACATATATTATTTTATTTAATATAGATGGTGTTAACATTAATGCCCTAACCCTTGAGGAAGCTAGCTAATTTCCAGGTTGATATGACCAGGAAGCTGGCAAATTTCCAGCGTTTTGGGGTGAGAGCCAAGCAGCGCAGTGCCAGGGTGTTTCTGGCTGTTATGGTACTCCTGCGTGAAGCACACCCAGGTCTGCATTTCATCCCAGGGTTCTACCCACTGCCTGCCACCCCACCGTCCTCTACTTGCGCCATGGACCACTTATCTTTAATGGCAGGGCTACAAGTTACTGAGCTGCAGCTGTGTGTCGTTATACCATCAACCACAGCATCTGGAAGAGGACAAACTGGCAGCTTGTTACTGGCCTTACGAGGCTGGTGGCTTAAGAAGAGACAGCCACCTCAGTCTAGTTTTATGTAAGATGTAGCAAAAAAGTGATACCGCCACCCATGCACCCGCTGTTGTTACTGAAATGTGGATCTAACCAGGAAAAGACTGTGGCAAGCGGGCAGGAGAGGAAAAGGAAGGGGGGATTTCAAACACCACAGGCCAGAGAAAGAAACCCCTGCGCTCGTGCTTGCGTCAGTAGCCGTCTGTGTGCTGACCCCAGGCTCACCTGAGCCTTGGCAAAGCTCCCCTTTGTTCTGTGTTACTGTTCGGAATCCAGAGTTATCCCACAGCCACTTTGTGACCTGTTCCACCCAGACAGCCTGCCCAGGATTGCTTCATAAAGCGAGACCTAGGAATCAAAAACAGGGCATGTTTCCTGAGCAGAGATGGAAAACAGCTGTGCTGGAAAAAAGGAGGGGTTTGCTGGCTAAGCAGTGGAAAATACAGATCAAGGCCTGGTTGTGCAATCTTCCCTGGCTGGCCTTTGGCTGCTGTTGTGACAAGGGGACCAGCTGGAGTTGGCAGGAGGCTGCTGCCAGGCAATGGCCCGGCTAGCGAGAGCCTCTGGTGACATTTTACCAGCGCCTGGGAGGCTGGTAAGTGACACCTGGGATGCTGCTCTCTCCCACTGTCCTGGGGTCAGATCTGTCCGGCCAGTTCCAGGTGGCGTTTGAATGGCCTGGCCTGTCACTGTAGAGGCACACAGCGCTGCGGGGCTGCAGCGTCACCATGCCCAGGCATTGGAGCTCTGCTCCTGCCATGCTCAAAGCGTGCCAGCTGCGCAGCTGCTGCCGGGGATGTGGTCTAAGTCTGGCCAGGTTCCTGCCTCTGGATCCCCAGCGCCCGGGCAGGGCAGTAGGTGCACACCATCAATCAGACAGTGTGCACACACCCCGTGCGGGGAAGCTGACCCAAAAACCTTAGAGCTCGTGTCTGCTCTTCCACCACCCTCCTCTGAAATCAAGGGAAGGCTACCTCATGGTTTTCCTAGCCTTAAGTGCTGCTTACTTCAAGTTGTCCTTCTGGATGAGTTCTTGATTTTTATCCAATTCAAAAAGTCTAAGCAAAAATAGAGGGAAAGGGTGCAGGATTCTGTCTGTTCTTTTAAAATCTAATTCTGTACAAGAAGGAGAGGACAGACAAGAACAGAGAGGGAGAATTAGGCCTTCACTTCAGAGCCAAATTAACAAAAAAAATTACCTTTTCCTGCTGAGAGAGCCCCGCAACATCTTCC
Organism: Limnodromus scolopaceus; assembly: GCA_028565335.1. Classification (NCBI taxonomy): domain Eukaryota; kingdom Metazoa; phylum Chordata; class Aves; order Charadriiformes; family Scolopacidae; genus Limnodromus; species Limnodromus scolopaceus. The sequence continues at coordinate 18,595,074 of JAOXNO010000006.1, read as the reverse complement.
CTCTCCCAGTACTCTTGGTAACTAAGCAAGAAACTGAGGTAAGGGGCAAAATGGTGAGAAGGCAGAAAGCAAAGGAAGGAGGCAGGACCATCAATCATCTCCTAGGCTGATACACACCAGCTACATTGGCCTCTCTCCTTAGCACCTGGAACAACAGGAGACAGTATGATGAATGTCTTTCACTCTGTAGTATTGGAGCGATGGATGCACTGTAATTGCAGGGAGATTGTACTTTCTTACAACTGCCTCAGCGTACTGAGCTGAAACATGGATTTAGACCTTGCTCGGCAGCAGTTTCCAATAGTGCTCATCACTGAGACAGCACAACTGCAGAGAAAAACCCCAACAAACCCGATCACTGCTGCAGAGCCCATGAAGAGAAAGGAGGAAGATGTGGTGACCTGTAGGAGGGAGGAAACTGCAGAACTGAGGCAAGAGCAGCACCAGGAAGAGTTGTACAGGGGAGCAATTTTGGTCCATATAGCAAACGTTGGAGTATTTTTGGCCCTCTATGGCAAGTTTTGTAATCCAGATACCTCAAGGTGAGGGGTAGGATGGGTATTGTCTTCAGGTGCTGGAAGAACACCGTCTTAATGAAATTAACATCAAGAAACAGTAGCACACTGTGACCTGCGGCACACAGTAACGCACAGAGATGGATGGAAGCAGCATTACATTGCAGGGAGTAGGCTCCCAACTGCATGCAACCAATTGCATTTTAGGCAGTTTGCTTCCTGCTGTAAAGGAGCCCCTACTTCCTGAGTTGGGACCTGAAGACTATGTATACCCCACAGGAAAGGAGTGAGGAACTTAATGGCTCTGCTGATGGCAGCCAGTGTCTCCTATAGGAACCCCTTCAGTTGGATTCTCAAAGTGCAGCTTTTGGGGGAGCTGCAGGAGGTGCCTCCCACTGCGCAAGAAAAGAACAGGACAAAGAACAATGAGTTTTGCAAAGGCAAATGCACCAGCTTTAGCAATTACTTATTTAAGCCAGGTCACACTAACTAGGTGCACAGCAGGCTTTGCACAAGTGCGCACAAAATCAATCTGCTTAAACCTGGGCAACTTTGTAGTGCATCCAGACAAACAAAACCCAGATAGATGCAAAAAATTAATAGTTGGTAACGGCTCCAGCATTCTCAGAGCTTTGGAAAATTTGGCGTTATTTGCAGATAAAACCTCCAGTGCTTTGAAGTTTATTTTCAATACAAAACAGGATGAAGGCATATTTTCGAAATAATTTGCAAAGTGAGCTGCTAGTGTTTTGGCTTTTACTGACCTGATTTTTTTTTTTTTTAAAATCTGTCCTTCCCTTTTAACTTCTTAATGTGATGTCAGTCATAGAGTTCTCATGAAACAGACATTCTGCAACTGTCTACTCTGCAAGGTCCAAACAGGACCTCAACAGTGGCTGAAACAAAATTTCATTAAAAAAAAAAAAAATATTAAGTTTTGTTCCCATAGAAAAGTTCCAAATTTGATGAAATTATATTTTCCTGCAGAAAAGCAGAACCCAAACCTATCAGTCAAAGGTTTGACCTGATGTCTGTTTGCTCCTCAAGAGGGAGAAAGGTAGTGGAGAGAAAGCAATTGTGGTTTTGGGAGAAAAGTTCTACCAATAAATGGGGGCAATGGAAAGCAGAGGGAAGAAAGTCCAAATTCCCAGGCATTCCAGACATATCTGGTATCCTTTACATCCTGTGCTCTGTGCTTCAGTTGTACATATTTCAGTGTTCCACCACAGAGGCAGCTGCATTTCAATTGTGAGTTATTATATGAAGAGTTTGGTGTAGTTGTCACAGGATCTTATGAGATAAAAAGTAGCTGACCATGACAAAGAAAGTAAAATAGAACATGCAACCTATTACCGTTGCTGGAAATCATTTATGCCACAGAGAAATGGGTGCCAGGAAGCAAACACTTCCAGAAGAAATTAGAAATAAAGGGAAAAACAAGTCAAGTCACTGGTAGCTAGGAGAAGAGTACAGGCTCATTACCACATCTGAGCTGTTGAAAAACAGCCTCTGGTTTTCTGTGGCTCTTCATCTGTTTTTCTGTTCATTTTTGTCCTTCCCTTTAACCTTGCTGAGTAAAACACATCTCCAAGGACAAATAAAAATTATTTTCTTACCAGTGCTGCTGACTTAGCAACCTGTCAGAAAACTGACTAAACTTGAAGCTCCTTCAGTCAGTCACTTTAAAATATAGTCAGCATTGTGTTAAAAAAAAAGGCGGGGGGAGGAGAAGAAAAAAGAAACACATGAATTCAACATCAGGGTTACTCATATTAAGGCCTTCCAGCAGGCTCTGGGAGAAACAATAGAACTGTGGTGATGAGTAGTGGGACAGAGGGAAGTGTTGCAAATTAGGCTTGGCTCTTGCATTATAGGGAAGATGTTTGTCTTCATTAAATAGGTATTTTATTGAAGGATCCTTAGATACAAAAAGCTGGCCTGGGAACCAGAAAACACTGTTAAGAACCCAGGCCAAGGAAATGTTAATTAATTTTGCTAGGGTCACACTTAAACTGCCCATGGAAAAATGCCTGGATCTTAACAGTTGAGAGGTTAGAATCTGCAGTGTGTGTTTTTGTCATTACAGCCATCTTCCCTGGAAACATGGCCCCTTTCACCTGCACCGCAGGTGGATGGAGAACCATAATTTCTTTTAGGAAACTTCTCTGCTCCTCAGAGATGTGCCCAAATAGACTGAAGGGATTTACAGATCGGCAGGTCCATTGACTGTCTACTGTCTCTGACAAACACTGCTTTCAGACCATGCTTAGGACAAAGCAGGGGTAACTTTCCAAAACCAGCGTCAATTTGCTCAGGGTCACAACAAAAAAGGTGAAATTATGATTCCTCCATTATCCATTGCCTGCACGTTTGCTGTACGCCCGCCTGGCCCATGCAGTTCATCTTGTCTTACATTCTAACCAGCATCAGAGCTTGCCTTACGAGCCAGCTGCATAGGTGCTTAAAATGGGAAACTGTGTGTGGCTCTTCAGGCAGTGTCTGTGTGTGCAGCTGGTTTGTGAAGCAGCTGGGTGAGATCCCTGGCCAAGGATAAAGGAGGGAGGAGAAAACAGAGTCAGCTATAGAAAAAGGTGAACTCTAGAGCAAAAGATGTAATTTTTCAATCAAGCTTTTAATGAAAAGATCATAAAATAACAGTTTCTCATCACTGTACATTAAGACTGCAAATTTCTGAATGCTGAGATCATATTATAATTTCTGCATCTTTTTATATGACACTTGAGTTGAAGCCACAACCATGTGTGGCTCTGACCTGAATTCAAGCTCTTGAAGGAAATGAACAGAACATTGCAGCAGGAATGTTGGCCTTTCCCTTGCCCTTCCCTCCTCTTCCCCTCCCCAGGAAACATCCAGGGCTCCTAGACTGACTGATAGTTAAGGCTTAAAATTAAAAAAAAAAAAAAAAAAAGAGAGAGATGCAATATCCCTTTTTCAGTTGTATTTAAAATACTAAAATAAAATGGGGAAAAGTATCCAGCCAGCCAGAACAAGACCCTCTCCTCATAGAAAAGTTATCCCCAGCCAGTCAAAACTCCCGTGGAAGTCAGAGCAACAGTTGTGCTCGGTGCTTCGATTGATCACTTGTAAATGAGAAAGTTTTAAAAATGTCCCACTCCTCAGGGAAAGCAAGTGCTAGGAGCTGCGTTCCCCTGACTGCCAACAAACGGAGCATGAACTATTCTGTTTTAGACCTCCTCTGCTCCATCCCACAGGGTCTTCTCTGTTCAAAAAACACTGATCTGTTGATCCCTGTGTGTTCAACACTGGGCTTCAAATGCTTAGAAAAACTGGGGAAGGAGGGGAAGAAGAGGATGGTGATAGACAACTGAACAAAAATCACATTTCTAGCTCTAACCTTATGTTTCAGTATTTCTGAGTCCAGTTAGTTACAACAAGGAAAGCAGAAAAAGTAGCAGTTCTGTTGTGGCACAGAGATGAACTGGGGCTGAAATGAAGAAGCCTTCCTGACTAGGAGGTCCAGCTAGGAGCCTGATAGCAGAGCTGGAACTGCCGCACAAGGGATCCAAATCTTTTCCTTTTACAAGGAAAGAGCAAATTTAGTGAGTCTATGGGAAATCATCAAAGGTGACACTTCTTACTCTAATCTGAAAAAAATGCAAAATTCGAGGAGTGGAAAGGGGCTGAGACTCAGCTACCGCTTGCCTGCTCTAAAATCCAGACAATAAAGTGCCATGGAACTTAAAACATTGCAACAAGCTACTTCCAGCTATTGAAAGCAACCCCTAAATTTTCTTTCTCTAGGACAGGGCCAGTTCTGGAGTGCAAGAGTAACCTTATGAAAAGAACATGTTTTACAATAAATAGACTTTCCTGATGTTGAACAAATCATTAAGTTTAAACAAAAACTAAGAAAAAATGCTAGAAGTCTATTTGATTGTTTCAGAATTGCAGCTTAGAGCTCATTTAGATTTTAAACTCTTGTTTAAACAAATGTTTATTTAAACATGCCATCTTAGTGATAAGCATTTCTGCTGTCTGGGAGCGAGCTGGATGGTTATTATCTAGAGCTTCTCAAACCCATTTAAGATGTAGGAAGGTTTTGTCTGTTTTTTATTCGCTTTTCCCTTAACTCCAGCACAGCCGATTGGAAAGGTTTCTAATTTTGGCAAATATCCAAAAATCAAGAAGCATCCTTTCTCCATGCTAATCTTTAAGGCTGTAGCAGGTCCATAACTGCTCACGCCCCCAGTACTAGGAGAAGAGGCTTTGTAAAGCACAGCTTTTCCCAAGGACTCAAACCAACCTACGCTACTGGGAACCGGATGCTTCAGGAGTTTGAAGGCCCATCACAAGGTGGCACAGAGGCTGCTGGGTTTGGCACAAAGCTTCCTCTAGCTGCTGTAGGCATCAGCACCCTGCTTGTGAGATCCTTATTGCTACCAAGTAAACAGTAACTGGGGGATGAAGGGACTTTAGGAAAGGAGCCAGGTCCTGTCCCTCAGGCAGGGCAGCAGACTTGTCTCAGCCACAAGCTGCAATCAGAAGCACACGGCTGTTCCTCTGATGACTTTGACCTTCTCCGGATTTTGCCAGCAGTCACCTCAGAATGTGTTTTTGTTTCACGGAGTGCACTGGATGTTTCCTTGATCAAGACCCATACTCCTGCTTTTCAGAACTGAAGTGACACGGTAAAATACTGCTAACCCAGACTTTGAACCTGCACTGCTTGAAAACAATGCCTTCCACACACACGAGAGAGGAAAATAAAACAAAAACCAAAACAGGAATATTAAAAGAGTGACACTGTAAATGGAAACATTTAAATACAGCAAAACATAAATTCCTCTTCTATGCAAAGCTACAAAAGTCCAGTCTTTGTATTGTCTTCACAGGTTATGGTTTATGGCTATGAGAGTCTCTGAGATTCTTTTTTTTTTTTTTTTTTTAATATATTTTTTCATTTTTTTGAAATCCTGTAGAGAAGACCCTGCGGACACATCTTTGTGTTTGCAACTTTCTGAACTACATTGCAAAACTGTGCATACAGAATCTGAGAAATAAATACATTCATTACTGCACATACATATTGATACAAAAACAACACTGTCAAATAGTGTTTGCACCATCTTTGTTAGATATTAAGACCAGGCAAAATTAATATTTCATTTTCCATCAGCCCTCCCCACAAATTTTTGAGGTGGCTTTGGTGTAGAAGGTAAAAGCTACAAAGGGGCAAGACTAATGATGGGGAGCATTTTTAAATAATTTTTTTTTTGGCTTCAGCTTATTTTAGCAAACCATCGTCATTGGTCATCTATAGCCTGTTCTAACATGCAAATCAAGTTTAGGCTTCCACCTAGAAAGCCTTAGGAGTTTTGGTTGGGCTCTTTGCACATGCTTGTGTGGTCCGAGGTGACTCCATCCAGCTGTTTAATGAGAAGGTGGCTCAGCTGGTCCAGAGAGTCGCCCTCTGGCCCTGGCGTGGCTCTGAGCAGGGGGCAGCCGGGGGCCCATGCTCTGGTGCTGGACCGTCAGAGTCCCCCTGGCACAGCCCGTGCTGGCACAGAGAGCAGGTCCCCCCGTAGCAGCCACAAAGCCTCACAGAAGCTGCATGTCAATAGCTCTTTGGTGTCTTCTGTGATCTTTGTGGCTCCTACTAACTCCCCCACATGCACAGAGAGAGGCTTTTGGGGTGTTTTTTTGCCAGGCGTTTGGTTTTGGAGGTTTTGCAGTAAAGGACTGGAGAACAGCTCAGCCCAGCTCCCCATGGCTAACGTTAAGGAGATGTGCTGGGTACAGCAGCTCCCACCACCTTCAGACAACGTTCTCCATCTCTAGAGCTTCCTGCATCTCTTGTCCCTCTTGGTACCTCAGGCTCCTCTGAGGAAGAGGAAGGCTGGAATGCCTTCACAGTAGTGCCTGGGTCTCGCTCCCAGCAACATCTCTCATGAATTGAATTAAAAAAAAAATCATCTACGTGCCCTATTTCTAGTTGCCCTCCCTCTCCCCGAGTGGTGCTGGAATGCAGGCCGGGGCACAGCGCTCCCTTCCCAAGCTGGGAAATGCTGCGTAGCCCTCAGAGACAAACCAATGGAAAAAGCAAAGATTAATTTTGACTGGCCCCTAGATCTGTTGAGGTCTGAAACTGTAAAAGTTTATGTAAACAATGAGATAAATATATTAGTACTTTTCTGAGCCAAGTGAGGTTTCATACTCATTCAAATGTGCTTTGGTTTAAAAAATAGCTTTGTGAATTTGGGTATGAGCTTCTTTATTCTTTTATACAACTTTTGCTATTTTATCTTTTTTTTCCTGTTATTCCGAAAACATTCTGGAACTACGTGACTAAAGCATATACTTAAGCTGCCTGGCCTCTTTTTTTTTTTTTTCTTTTTGTTTTTTGTATTGCTGCATCCCCTAGTCCTGACAGAAACCTCTGAACAAATGTATTGGTTCATGAAGTTCAACCAGTC
>JAOXNO010000006.1:18565458-18585529 GCA_028565335.1 Limnodromus scolopaceus | reverse complement strand
CACCCACCCACCCTAGAATTAACCTCAGACCTTCCAGTTCAAACATTCACATAAACGTTACAATGGTTTTGCCTTTAATAAAACAAGTACCTCTAAGCAAAGAATACTCATATGAAACTACTAGAAAAGTAAAGACGACCCCCTGCTCACTGAAAGAAATTCCCAGGGCATCCAGTCCCTGTTCAGTCATGGGTAAGGCAGAAGAGGTTTGCGTGCTTTGTGGGAAAAGGTGGCGTGTAATCACGTGTGCCAAGGATAAAGATCAAAACCAGAAGAGGGAGGGATGGTGCGGGAGGCATCGCTGTTTCTTTAAGCGAAGCATTCAGGCTGGTGCACACTGAGGCAAGACTGCTGTCCCCACCATCACCAGCCCATGGAAGGGCAGTGGGTTCCACCATTGCTATGGCTTTCCCACAGTATCCGCAGGGGCTGCTAATCCTGTGAGATGGTCCACAGACACAGCTTCCGCGCTTGTGAATGCAGTGCTGTGTTATTTCACAGCTGCTTAGGCCACTGAAAAGGTGTACTTTATTTTCTTTTTAATGGCAAGAAATGCCCCTACTGAGTTTGGTTTTGAGAGAGGAGGTGAGTAGGGTGACAGTAACACAAAGGAAAGAGGTGGGGAGGGGGAGCCAGCAGAGGCTGAAAGTTCTCCATGGTCCCCTCTACCTGCTCCAGATAATCAATATGGCAATGAAGTTGATGTGTGCAAAAAGAAGTAGTATTTCTTGCCAGGTCACCAAGATTTGGAGGGAGAGTTGGACTAAATGCATCAGCTTGGCTGTGGACCTTTCTTTTTTTAAAAAAAGGGAAAAAAGGGACTTTTTTTTTTTTTAAATGTTAAAGCTACATTTGTTTAGGCCTCCCATGACTGAACAGAGTATGGGGAGTTGCCCCCTTTTTTGTTTGTTTTTTTCTTTTTTTTTTTTTTTTTTTTTTAAGCAGCAAGTCTACAGGAAGGTAAATCACTGCGGATGGGCGCGAAGCTCATTCTGGAGTCTTTGGCTTATGTGGGAGAGGTATGCATTCGCAGGTGGCTGATCAGATTGCGCTGCTGGGTGAATTTCCCACCACACAGTTGACATTCGTAAGGTTTTTCTCCTGAGTGGACACGCATATGCTCTGTCAGTCGGTACTGCCGTGTAAAGCGCATCCCGCATTCCTCGCAAGCGAAGGGCTTGAGCCCCAAGTGGCTGCGCATGTGCCGTGTCATGGTGCCCCGCTGCGTGAACATCTTGCCGCAGATGTTGCAAGGGAAGGGCCGTGTCAGCCAGTGAGTCTTCTCATGCTGCCGCAGCGTGGCTGGATCCTTGTAGCTCTTCTCACACACTGAACACTTGAAGGGTCGGGACTCCGCGGCATAGGACTGGTTGGGGTTGGACAAATCCTCAGCTTCATCTTTGCCGCCATATGTGCCTTCTTCCTTGATGTAAAGGTCTTCCTCGGTGTGCGTCTCCACATGGGCATTGAGCTGCTCGGAGCTGGGGAAGCCTTTGCCACAGGGGATACAGACATACAGGTTGTCACCGTAGGCCACTGGCTCGAACCCCTCCTGCCGGTAGACATAGTTGGCACTGGTATGGCCACCGCTCTCACTCTCACCGCTGTCATCGCTGTTCTCCTTACCATTTTCCACCTCCTCCTTACACGGGTAGGGTAGGTCTGCGCCATAGGCCCCAGCCAGACTCCGCTCCACGGACTTGGACAAGGGCCCCAGGAGGATACCATTGGGCAGCCCTTCACCCTCGTCTCTGTCTTTGCCCCCCTCCTTTCGGTCAAAGGCGGTATCTTTCTTCATCCACTCTTTCTTGCGAGATGAGTGCCGGAGGCCCTTGCGCTGGCTGCTCTCCGTCAGGGAGTGGTGGCACTCTTCACTCAAATCCATCTCCATGGGGTCGCTGCTGTCCGCCATGCTGTGAGGGGCTCCAACCCCAGACTCGTCGAATGATGAGGCACTGTTGGCTGCGGGGGCTGAGGCAGATTGGGGAGAGCCATGCTGGCTTTCGCTGTGCTGCGTGTCATCGTGGGAGGCTGCAACAGGGAGTGATGGGCTCTTTTTGGACAGGTCAAGGCCTAGCTCCTGGTCGCCAGTACTCCCATTTGCACTGCTGCTCCCACCGCCATTGTTACTGGCTCCCCTGCTTAAGGAATGACAATTCTCTTGGTTGGAGCTGCTGATGAAGACCTCGTCATCAGAAAGTTTTCCCTTTGACAGCTCCTTTGAGTGTGAGCCCTTCAACCCCTCATTTGACCCTGAATAGCGAGCTTGGATGACCGAAGCAGTGGAAAGTCTCTGACTCCTGGCAGATCTCCCCACACCAAGGCCACCGGCCTTGCCAGCAAAAGACTTGCTGCTCCGCTTCAGCTTCTTTCTGCAGAGAGCTGCCAGGTCGTGCAGTTGGAGGTAGCTTGCTGCGGTGAGGAGAGCACTAAAGTTCTGTTCACCGGGCTGGTCAGTCGTTAAGAGCTTACCAGTATAAATAAAGTCCAAGATCTGCCGGAACACAGTTGGGTTCACCATGTCCGTGTCTAAGTTAATCAGGTTGTCATGCAGGACAAGGGATTTGAAATACATGCTGCTGGCTGCCAGTATGTTCTTATGGGCACGAAACAGGGCATTTTCTACCACAATGATCACATCACAGAGGAAACCTTTGGCTCGTTGCTGGTTCAGCTGCAGTAGCAGTTGTTTGGCATGATTTGGCAGTTCCATCTCCACCTTCTCTTCCTTTTGCCTTCACCTTACCACCTGCAAAACAGGAGAGTGAGAGGTGTAAACCTGCTGTTTCCCACTCAAATAGTGGCTTAACGTGGTGCTAGCACAGTGCAGTCTATGTTCAGCTGGACACTGACTAAGGAGCTCTGGGTACGTTCAGCCCTGCAAGCTGTGATCCTGCTTGGAATACAGAGAGTAGTATTTGTCGTGCCAAGATTTGATTAACATCTTTCAAAAATCAGATTTGTAAATATCTTTTTACAGAAGCAGTCTTTGTTGGCTGGAATTACTATTCAAAAGATACCGGCAGGAAAACAGTAGTTAGGTACAGGGGAAAGCCATCTCCCTCTTCTGACAGAAATCTGAAGGGAAGATGGGGAACAAGAAAAATGGAAGAAAAAAGAAGCATCTACTTTTCTGCCATTTGCATATCTGAACATGTAAAATAATTAGCATAAGCTGCAGCTTCCCTGCTTTAACAAGTAGTTTGGTTCTTGGCTTTTACATGTTGAAATCTTACAACACTCAGCTGCTCTGGGGTTGAGAAAATGACATGTAGCAACTACATCCATTGAAGAAGGAATTAAGCACACTGAGGTGTGGATGGGAAATCTCCTTAAGTGTATGAAAGGATGCTTTAAAAAACACCCCCATGGCAATGTCCATATCCCAATCCATTGACATGAAGGGCTAGAATCAACCCCAAACTGGCCGAAATTCAGGATGCTGAGCTAGCTAAATGCCACCAAATGTCTTCAACAATCTGAAACTGTTTTCTTAAGTTAATTCTGCCCTGCCTTCAGTTTTGAAGGAATTTTGTTTAAACTGATAGTCACATAACCTATCTCAAGTCACAGCCTCTCAACCCTAAAGTACAGGGAAGAGAGGCAAATTGTGGTTACCTCTGTGCAGTTCATGTATTTCAAAACCAGTATTCGCTATCTATTTTAGTTTAGATATTTATACTGGCTTTCCCAGTAGTATGAACTGTAGAAAATACCTGGTTTAAGGCATATCAGAACTAATTGTAGTTGCACGTTTGGTAGATATTACAATACAGAAAAAAAGGAATTCAAATCTGGGGCTGCATTCAGGAATTCAAGATCAATTTTTTAACATTTTTTTCTTGAGTTCTTTTGTTTGAAAGTGCTGACTACTATTTGTAATGGGCATTTCCCTGTTGAAGTAGTTTCTGAGGTTCCAATGTAGGAATTAAATACCAAACGTCCAACAGCTACCTTTAGCCTTCTACTTCCTTCCTGCTTTTCCCAGTTCATCGTATTATGGAACAGATTTCTTCTATTGAAGGAGGAGCAAGCCGTAAGTTCATGGAAATGAAGAGCTTAAATTTTCTCTTAAAATCATCATCAGTTAATGTTTTTATTGCTTGTGAGTCCCATTACCACATTCTGTCCCACCAGATTTCAAATGATGAAGCATTAGACTGCGTTATTGTCCCTCTTTGTCAAGTATGTGTACACAAGAAAAAGAAATACAAAGTGATACTGGCAGAAATGCCATGTTTCGTAAAAAAAAAAAAAAAAACCTCTCTCAAATCTGATTGTCACTAACTCACTAACTGCTGATAAAGATTTAATTTGGCAGAAAGGTGCTAAGTTTACATCATTCATTTCTGCACACCAGAAAGATTTTGCTTTATGAAAGAAGTTACCAAAAAGTAAATGAATGCAGTTTTTCCTCCAGTGTTTGACTAGCCTGGTACTTTTACTTTTGCCAAGGGATCTGCCAAGTAGGCGCCTCCCTTCTCGCACAGGAGAGGCGTCTCCCTCGCCAGCTCTCAGCCAGGTGGGTACCTGGTTATGCACTGGGAAGAACTGTGTGGCCCCTGTTCAGCGCACCAGCACCTAACTTGGCGGCTCCTCACCTTGACCCACAGCTGCTCTGGTTTTCTGTTCTGTATTGTCTCAGCAATGGATGGTATCCCCAGAAGACGGTGGACCCACCACTCTGCATCTTAATGTTGTTCCCAAGGGCAACTGGCTTTAGAAAGGGTGGCAACCAAAAGGAAGAAATACAGGCTTGCCATGGTGCTAGCCAGTTAGTGCTCCTTCGATAGTGTTTCTGTTTCTGAAACTCACCCTGCAGCATCACAAAACGTGATAGAGACAGGGATTACTACCACTGAACAGTGTTGAGCACTTTAAAAACAAGTTTTGCTGTAATTAGTTACACGAGGGTTGCAGCACGCAGGCAATGTGTGGGGTTCTAGTGGCTTGCTTCCAGAATTGCTGATTAGGAGGAAGAAGCAACAGCACAGAGGCACCAAACCCCCTCTTTTTATCTAGCTAGGCCAGTAAAAGCACTTACCTCTGGGTCACTGAGATACATTGATAGGGAAGGACAAAAACATGGCTTGCAACATAACACAGCATTTATACATATAAATGCATCCTGCTCAGGAATAGCAAGAGACAGCCTGTGACTACGCTATTTTCACTACAAACATAATGGTGCTTTTCCATGGATATAACACACAAAATCCCTGGATATGGTTTTTAAGTGTTCCATAAAGGACAACTATGAGTAAGGAAAGGAAAAAGCACGGACAATATTTTTTGCCTAAACTAATAAAAAGAAAGTATGTTACTGAAGTACAAGCAAGCTTATTTCCCATTCATGTGGTACTTGAAGGAGAGGTCTACAAATCTCTACGTATATGTTTGTCTAAGCCTTTGCAAAGAGTCAAGTCTGCTGCAGCTACTAAAGGAAATATTTTTAGATTCTTTTTTTCTTTCTGCCTTAAATGATATTGAAACCAGGTAATGAGCCTGCAGGGAAAGCCCTGGAAACAGGAGCAGAATTATAGTTCTGCTTTTTACTGACCTTCATGGGGAAGATAATGTTATTGTTAAACCTTAGTATGTTCTGCAGCATAAAAATTAGTACAGTACAAGTTGCCTAAATTACCTCTGTTTATCTGACATGTAAAATTTTTCAGAAGTATTCATGTTCAGTAGGATGTAAGTATGAGGTAGGTTATTACCCTTAGTAGATTTTAAAAGCAGTGGTCAGGTTTAAGTGCTGTAACACTGCCTATCAAATTTGAATGTGTTAGCTGAAGTCTAACGTGGATTTAGCAACCCCAACAGAATGAATGTAATGGAACAAGGCAGCAAAATCTTCAGCCAAGTTTAGAGCCCCATATTTAAAATTTTGCCAGAATTGCCCACCGAGGGATTTTACCAGGACAGCAACATGGGTCAGAGAACATGCCTTTGACTGATGTACCTTTGTTGCCAAAACCTTTACAGCGTCAACCTGGCTTGTGCTCCTTGTGCAGTCTGAACAAAAATAAATCAATTCCAGGTACTTCCCAGAGCTGACCACTTACAAACCCTTCTTTAGCAATGATGCATTTCAGATTTTGGGGAGAGGGATGTGTTGGAAAACTTATTAGCCAAAGAGAAGCAGGCATTATTCCTTAATCTATGGCATTCCTGAGATCTCACTTATGTCTGAAAGCATGGGACCAAAGGCAACTATGTGGTTAAGCCCCATATAAAAGCTAGCAGATCTTCCCAAACAAATGGCAGGTGCGGCCTTACAAAGGCCTTGCTATCCATTAGTTTGCAGAGACTGGCTCCTAACAAACCCTGAACATTTGGATAACATCACCACCACAACAGAAGTTCCAAAAAGCCCTGAAAAATTAAAAAAATCCCACCCCCCTGACCTCAGGAATATGTAGATGTCTGACTGGGGCCACAGTCTTTTATCATTGAATTTGGTGTGCAAAATTTCACTCCTTTGCATTTAAAACAGGATCACAGAAGGCTTTGGACAAACAGCAATATCTCTTTTCAGATATTGGTCTTTTTTCAGATTCAAGTTGCTTCCTAGTCATTCAAGACACATAGTTTTCAGAGCAATGAAGCTGCTCAAATACTCTTGTGCAAGTAGGGAATGAAGCAGGACTGAGGCTCCTCACTACCTCCACCGTATCCATGACACTGAAACACAGCACATGCAAAGATGTGAAAAATACAGGGCACAAATCACAGAATACAGTAATGCTGCAAGCAGATGCCACACATCAAACAAAGCTTCGCAAGCTGAGAGCCGATAGCGTCTTCATAAGCAATACTGCCCAGGAGGCCGGGTAACTGCAAGCTGCTGTGCCCAGCCTGGGGCACACACAGACTGCTCCAGGAGCTGTGCTGCTCTCACTACAAAGCAGGAAAAAGTTATTTGGTTTTTTTTTTTTTTTCCTCAATTTCCACAAAGACTCTGGACATCACAGAGAGTTAGATTGCCAAAGTACAGGAGAAGAGGAATTTCTTCACCCCTTTCAATAGTATAAAATCTACATATTCACTACAGATTTAGTTCTCTTTAATATCACTAAGTCTCTTCCTAAAAGTAGTTGCTGAATGAATGCTCAATGTATCTTAGCAGCCTCTGGCAGAAGGTGCTGTTTGGTTTAGTCTCTTGAGTTATAGATTGCAGCATATGAATATTGTTTACCTTTTGAGAAGCAACACCAGTGAAGCAAAGAATCAATCAAAAACAGATCTAAGGAATCACTCATTTCACGTAGAGGATTTGTGGATGGATGAGAAGGCTAGACACCGAGCACCTGAACAGTGAACTAACAGTGCTGCAGATAAAAACCAACAAATAGATTAGATGTGATGTATCAAATTAGATGCTGTTAAAGCATTAGCCTACTGTGCATGTTGTAACATACCTAGGAAAAGATAGTGGCCTGATTACTTATTTCTCCACCTTCCCAAGCCGTTGTGCTGCACGGAGCAGACACTGCAGCAGTGAGCGTGGGGAAGAACCAGACAAAATTAAATCATTTGTTTCCTACGTTGCTCTCTCCCACCAATTTACTTCTGACATTAAAAAGGCTGTGTCCAGCTGCAACTGGATCAGGGTGAAACTGAAACAGATGACTTCTACACCCTTCAGTTTCAGATGAACTAACTTTTTTAGAGCACTTGAAGACCCCTCTGGGAAGAGACCTTTCCTGTTGCTAACTGGTTCATCTGATCTTCCAGCAGAACCTATTTCCAGGACTCTCCTGCTGAAGGTATTGGTGAAGTGGACTTTCATGGCCACTAATCATCCCCCCAGGAGCTGCAGCTGCAGGTCATTATCCCACACCCTGTAAAGATATTGACATTGCAGAAGAGCAGAGGAATGGGGAGGATGCAGGAACCACGTTAGCTCCCCAGCCCCTGCGAGCAGGCAGACAGCAGGACTCAGAAGCAGAGGCAAGAACATGCATTTCCATCATTGGCAGTGGAGCAGCAAAAGCTCTGTGAGGTTGCCTGAAGCAGAAAACAGGACACAGCACCCTTGTTTCTCCCACAGGAATACCTCTCACTTCAAAATAGGTAAGAGCAACATGTCAGGTTACTCAGGGAAAGGTCTGCAGAGCTGGGGAAGGGAGAGAGTGACATGCAGGACAGAGCAGGATTGCAGCTGATGTTGCAGGTGTGGACTTGGAGAGGAGGAGGATCATTTTGCAGGGGACACCACATCAGCAATCTTAAAGTGGCCCTTTAGTTTGTCGCATTCCAATTAGTGCCAGGCAGAACTGCCCTCCTGGCTCCCTGCAACAGCTCCCGCAGAAATGGAACAGCTTTGCTTATGGACACGAGCACCTGTCCGGTACCTCTGTGCGGCAATGTTGGGACATCAGGGACGTGGGCAATACATGCTCAACTACTACCAGCTCCTGGCCCAAAAAGGAGAGAAGAAAGAGTCAGATGATTTCCCAGTCCCTTCTCTTTCCTGTTCTCAAATACCAAGGAGAGCCTGACATGGCTAGGCCCTCCTCTGCTGCATGGCAAACTGCCCGGGAAAGGGGAATCTCCAATGGTGAGAAGGGTGGGGGCCCTGTGTGCATGAAAGCACTAACATCAGGAGAGCAAAGTGACTTCTAGTCAGTGCAAGGCTGCAGCAAAGCAGGAACACCTTGCTAGACAAGCTGAGACTACGAGCAGTAGAATGCAGATTAACCACTTGGTTGCCGCTTACCATGCCAGGTACATTGGGCTAAAGGCACCTCCATCCAGTGCTGCCCGACGTGCCAGGTACATCCCATGATGTTCCATTGAAATCACAACAGGCCATCAATAGAACGTGGCTGCACGGATGCAGAATGGAGAACCAGCAGGGACGCTGTTAAATGCAATTAAAAAACTGCAATCAAAATTGAAATGTACATTTTAAAACGGCCACCTGCCTTAAATATGTAACTACTAGAACAACCTCCCCTCCACCCATCTCCCCAGAACTGCTGAAGAACGAAAACGGAGCAGAAGGCCTTAGCAAGTTTCTTGATGACTCTCTGGCCACCTTAATTCAGGACTCACAGCAGCACTGAGCTTCAACGGGACTGGCCCATATATATCCAAGAACAGCAGATGCCAGGATGTCTGCACCAGCTTCTTTCTGCCCAGAAATTCAGGCAACTAAATAATCATAATAAATAAATATCACCATTTAAAAATGCCTCTATGACGAGAAAAGCCTGGACCCAGAGCTTCATGGTCTTGTTCCTCACACAGTACAGGCAATGGAAGAAACACTTAAATGCTGATCCTCGGTGTTGTCCCCATTTCCCAGTCCCCGTTCCAAACACTTTAAAATCCTGCTCTTCTAGAGATGTTACAGCATTGAGCCAGGCCGGGACCTCTGGCTTTTGTTACATCTGTGGTGCAAGACAGAAAAAAAAAAAATACCATACACCCACTCCTATTTAGAATGATGCTTCACTGGTAATTTAATCTACGTTCTTGGAGACTAGAGATTGAGTTGATTCATGGTGAACTGCAGCTGGTACAAGAGTCGCAAAGCTTAAGATCTGTAATTCCACCCTTCCCTGCCCAACAGAAAAAGCAATCGCATCTTTTCCATGTCAGGGAAAGGCATATCCCACAGATACACTCAGCCTGCCAAGCCCAGGGTGTCCTCTGCAGTGTGCATCCTCCTTCCCCCAGAGTTCACGTAATAAGCTCCAGCAGGATTCTTAAGAAGGATGGCCTTAGGGTAGGTGCTTAGCATAGGTCCCTCTCTACAAGTGGTGATGCTGCCCCAGTGGAAAGAAAAGAAAAGAACAAAACAAAACAAAACAATAATCCTGCAGCCTTGCATCTTGTCAATACTATGAAGAAGTGAAATGTAAGAAAGTGTTTGCCCACTGACCTGGGCTATGCTGAGCCACTAGTCTGAACAGACCACTGCCAACATGAACAGGCCAACCCACATTTAAGCATATGCCACTTTAGGCATAATGGGCAAGAGCCCCTGGGATTCGAAGCTCCCCCTGCTCCAAGAGGTCACACACTACAGACTGCCTATGAGCAACACACTACTGGCTGCGTCTGCCAGCATCAGAGCTCTGCACAACACTCAGCGATACCAGCAACACTCAGCTTAAGAAAGGCCAAATGCTGCATAAAGGTATTTCTTGAACAGCAGCTCAAATGCAGATGTACACCCAGATCACAGCAAGAAGCTCTTCTCCATAGGTGTACTTCCCCTCTAGGGCAGACAGTAGCAGAGAACTGCCTAAAACAAAGCTGTTTCTTACTGTTAGAACATCACGGGGCAGTCAGAAAAGCTTCCTGCCAATTCCTAAACAGAGCCCTTGGATATTACACATTTCTTTTCACTGCTGACATGAAGGAGCCTAAGACTACCCAAACCTTTTAGTGGGAGAAGAGAGGCATGGATGTTGCAGATCTTGTCAAGCACAGCCAGGGACTAAAAATTCCTGCATATCTGCAGAGCATGGCTGATCTCAGGAACACAGCAGCGGCACAGAACAAATAAAGCCTCTGGAGCCAGCGAGCAGCAACAGATGTTGGGCTCTTCTGCAGCCCTGCAACAACTGAGCAAGCTCAGTTCCAGCTGTACCTGCGCTGCAAGTGGTAAAGGCAGCTCTGATGTCCCATGCTAATCTAACAACTCCTCTGCAGTGATTCAGTGGAGTAGCTTAGCCCACACAAGAAGGAAGGATACCCTCTACCCATCCAGCAGTTAAGGCCCCTTTGGTATGCAAAATTCCTGTTTCCCAACTACCTTTGAGCCTTGATGTACAGAATTCTCCCTTTACAATGCAAGAATTTAGGACATGACTAAAGAATTGTTGCTACCTCCCTGCTAACCCTAGAGAGTGTTAGGCAGAATCAACAACCCTATGAAATACATGGAGTGAGAAGATGCTTCTGGTCCTAAAAAGCTTCGGCCCTGTCCTTCAGTATGGTCTCAGTAGGCAGAGAGTGGCAGCTCATGCTGAGCATTGCTCTGGGTCCAAGAGCATACAGCACGGTGGAGAAAAAGGAACCTCATGACCCTCTTCCAACCAAGATAGTCTCAGAGCACAGCTTTAGGGCTGTGAGTCACCACTGGTACAAACTAACAGCTGAGATGTGAAATGCAGCGATACTGGAGCCCTTCAACTGTCCCTGCTGCTGCCGAGGGGTCTCCAGGACAGGCTCCAGGCAGTCAGCTGGGAGCGTTAAATCCACGAGCGACCGTGACTCAGACCCCTTTGTTACAGGGTTTGTTAGAGCAAACAAGGCCTCAGAGTACTGGGAGAACTGGGAGAGCATTCGATAAGGATGCTCCCGAATGGCCTGCTCAGTTTTATTTCTTGTGTAGACACAGCAAACTTTTCTGCAGAGAGCAGCAGTCTGCAGAGGAGCATCTGCATACAGATCACTGCCACTGTGGACTTGTGATAGGTATCACTGAGCTCCACGCTGAGGGTTGCAGGAGGGACATGGGTAGTAACAGCCTTGGACCAAAATGTCGTGTCTCTCGCCATATGCCAGATACCAGTGAGCACAGAAAAAACCTGCTGTCGCATTTTTCTTCTATAAGACCAAATCTCATTCCCTTATCTCATCTGTACCTACAGATGAAGCAGCAACAGTTCTCCTTAACATAAATAAACAATGCCTTAAATACAGCACCTTTTGCACTTTAGCCAGGATTCCCCCCCCCCCCCAAGAACTGACCATGTACTCAGCCCTGTACTTCCCAGAGAAATCTTTGTCTCTAAGCTTCACTGCAGTGAAGTCTTTCAAGCAAAGCACTGTTTAAGAACCAGTCCTGGCAATATCCAGACTGTACTGCCTGCCAAACATCCCTCCCAGCCAGATGCTTAACCCTCATATATTTGGTTCTTTGCAACCACCAAAAAGTGTTTCTGAAACTCTGACTCTGGCAAATAAGAGGATGCCAGAAAGCCACTACTTCTTGTAAAAGCAGAAGGCCCAACAGACTCAAAGTTCTGCAAACTGTCTGCATTGCATCCAAATCTATCCAAGCTGAAGATAACCTAAGGGGAAAGCAGGGATTACTCATTTTCAAAATTCTTTGTTTCTTTGGCTGCCTCTCCTCAACAACTACTTCTCATTTTCACTGTTTTATTCCCTTGCCTTCTTCACTCAAGACTTCAGACTTTGTTTAAACTCAGTGCACAGGCTGAGTGAAGGGCACTCTACATAGGCTTCCCAAATCCACCTCTTCCCCATCCTGCCATCCTTATCCTGCAGCGTTGCACAAGAGTGGTCCAGGCCTGAGGGTGTCTCAGGCACATTCATCCAGCCTTCTCTCTCTGACTTTGGGGGTCACAGCCCCAGGACCATTAAGAAAGGCAGCCCAGCAAGGTCATGGGGTGTTGAAAACTTTGTTACAATCCAAATCACAGGATCTTCCTCCTTTCCTTCCCTACACACTATTCTTGTTAAGGTCAAGGATTTTCTGGCAGAACCCAAACCACACAAATTACAGGCTCTTGTCATGAATCAAGACTTAAAACATCTCTCAATTTGAAAAAAGTGGAAAGGGAAGAGCAAGGCAGAGGGGAAGGTACTTTTGCCCAAGGTCTGGTTTTGAAAAGGGGACTGACAGCCTATGTGTGTGCTTTACCCTCTAATCTGAAAGCTCCTCAGACAGGACCCTAGAAGAGTTTCATACTGATCCATATACACACCCCATAGCAAAAGAATCAGCGGCTCCCCGCATCCATTCCAGTCTGCTTGGCTTCTCCTAAATCAACGCTGCCAGAAGGCAAGACAGCACTACAACAAATTAGCACCACTCACAATTTGTTGGAGTTGCTGTTCCATTGTTTGTTTATTTAAATCGGGCACGCACAGGCACAGACAAACCTCCCCAGTGCTCTCTGCTGCCATCCCCTCAACTCCAGAGCTGTAGTCTCAGAGAGGGGCAGCAAAGGCAGTGGATTACACCCATGCAGAGCAACAGCTGCTGTGCCGGGACCCTGCTTGGGTTTTGCTCTTTCACTACAAGCAGAACAAAAGAATGCCCACACCGTTCCAGCCTGGAAGATCAAGGTGATAAAATCCTTATTTCGGCAGTTGACTAGGAAAGTGTTGTTAAGAAAAAGAAAGAGCCACAGGCTTGAAAGGAGCCAGCACTAATAAAACTCTTAGTGCTAATGCTATTTATGAACATCCAAGGGATAATCTGCACCCCTTATCAGCCCACAAGATTATAAGATCTTTAAAATAGGAAACATGTCTAACTTCATAAAGCACTGTATAAGTTTACAAAGCACAATACTAGTGGTAATAAATAATTGTCAAAGTTGAGCAAAGAGGTGGCTGTAAAACCTGAAACAGTACCACCCTTCCCGTTTCATTCTGAGCTCTGGGTAGTGACTGTGGGGTGACTGGTTGTTTCCACTTGGTTTACTCTTATGCACCAATCTGTTTTTACTTTAAGAGATTATTTAGGAAATGTGCTATGCTTTTATTTACACTGGAGAAATTAATGCTTTATCATGAGGCGATCACAACAAGGGTGACTTTAAAGAGCTGTAGTAGATTCTTATCCCTCTACCAAATGCAGTCTAATTTGCCAGCATGCATCTGTGTGCCAGCAGCAATCCCTTACAGCATTGCCCTCCGTAGGCGCTCACTGCACGCAGAGCACCCTGCTATCTGAGCGACTGCTCACCAGTTGCATCACGTAGCTATAGAGCAGCTTCTCTTTAATATCTCTTGGTTTATATGACATTAAACTCTGGGTTGCTGCAGGCATAGTTTAAAGGACGGTAAAGTCAGCACCATCACCTCAAACCCTTACACGCTTTCATTTAGTGTTTTTTTTTTATTTTATTTTAGAGAATTTTTTCTGATTTATGAATGCTCTAAATGTTTGCGTCTTCTGCTGCTGTACCACATGCTGAAGATCACTGCATCATGCAAAGCATCTCTGCTAGCCTGGGCTGAGCACGGCTTTGGTTGCTGGACAGGTGAACACTAGATACCACAGTGACCTCCACCACTCTAACAGCAATTAAGGAAATTACTAATTTTTATACTCAGATTGAGACCTTTGCATGGAATTCTGTGGGTGCTGAAAGGATCGCAGTTTTATTCTTCAAATAATCCATGGTTTATCATATGTTTAAATACTCAAGCCTAAGTATTTCAAAAGCTACTCACTTTACATTTGTCACTTAAGGAAATTGCTAAGCAATTTCTGTATTTATTTCCTGTCAGAAAAAAGCCTCAAAGAGCACAGCAGAATGGATCACCCTCCTTCTTTCAGCACTATTAAAACCATCTCATTGGTAATTATTCTTTTCAAGATGGGCGTGGGGGAGTGAAAAGCTGGAGCAGATTCTATTTATAGAAGATAACCCTGGGAAAAACAGGAGGTACCAGAGAAACAGGCAGGAGGGGTGCAGTCGTGACAGTCCTGGGCCCAGCAGGAGACACAGGTGTCCCAGGGTCTGTGCCAGAGCCGGGGACACAGACCCGTGCGCCTCTGCCAGAGCTGGGCTTGGCTGGAGGTTTCGCAGGCGCTGGGGTGAGAACTCACACACAGCTCACCTAGCTAAAAACTCGAGCAAGAGTCAAACAACAAAACAACGCACACTAAAAGGCTATTTTAAGCGTTTGCTGGATCACTTCCCTCAGAGCTTTCCCCTCTCAGCAAGGAAAGTGGTTAAAGAAAAAGCAAAACACCCAACGGAACCAGAACAGAAAAACCAAAACAGCCAGAGAGACGGCAGCTGGCATTACACAGATGAAACAGCTCAGCAGTTTTAGAGCTACGTAAATAGGATCAGAATCTGGCCAAAGGAGTAATACATGTACAAACTACTGCTAACAGCCACAGCAAACATTGATACTACACCTTGGACTCGAAGGTAAAAATAAAATTCTTCCATTGTTACCACTTTCAGCAGAGCCCACTAATACAACAGCATCAGAAGACTCCGAGAGGATACAAAAAGTATGTTTAGTGGGGATATGTTTGGACTAAAACCTCTCTGTCTTGATACTGTGCCTTCCCAAATACCTTTATCTAGTATCCAGCTGCTTTTAGTCCCTGGCCTGTGGCTCCACATTATTCAGCCACACACAGTCTGTCACAGAGAAGGGCTGAATAAATTGCAGCATCATTATGCCACAGTGCAGGTGCTCCAAAACATGCACATCTTGAGGCTCATGAACTTGGGAAGAGAGATGCCTCATCAGCCACAGGGATGTTCTGATGCTAGCCAGCCTTCTTCAACCCATTGACTCAGTCCAGCTGGGGTTAACCTGCTCCCTTCTCCAGGCATTTCTTTGACAGGCACTTGCCTCAAAGAATATATTTTAACAGCAGGAAAGTTACCCCCAAATCCAAAACAAAACAACAGTCAACTCCTGTAAGGAACCTGAAAGAGTGGGATCCTTCTTATCATAAATTATTCTCCATCATGGATGCAAACGTGGCTTTCACACACCTTCTTTCTCTGTTACCTCAGTGTAAGAAGCCTGAAGATAATCCCAAATCCTCAGACCCTTCCAGGACCAGTCATTGCACACAGACCTGTTCCCGACAATTAAAGTCTTATAACAGCGCATGTAATGTAAAAACCCGTTTAATCTTGTGCAGGCAAGAAATAGCAGGGACCTGCCTGTAGAAAAATTAAAACTATATAGTAATTCATCAAATTGATTTAATACAGCCAGCTGCATGTGAGAATGCTAGCCCAGGCAGAAATAGTCCCAATAGTATGCATTTGCTTACAAATAGGCAAGGTGTTTTGGCACAGCTACTACATCCTTCGAAAAAGTTGGTTTTGACATGTTGGGAAAGGACTTGGATTTTCCAGCTGCTCTTTAAGCAGCAGGCAATTCAGCAAACACACCCAGGACCTGCAGCAGACACCACTCTAAAATTTGTCTTCATTATGTTCTAATTTTCACACAACTTTCTATTATTTGCAACAACCAGGAAGATGCTGATTAAATTTTTCATGTTTGTAAAAACAGATGAAAGCTCAGGAAAGCACCGTTAGGCATAATTTGTTCTTCCTCTAGAAGTAGCCATTGAGAGTGCTGGGCCACAGTTCACTGCTCATGTTTTCCCTGTTATTCTTCAGCCACCAAATCAAATATACATGTCATGTTTGGTGGGTTTCAAAACAAAAGGTGTGTCGGAAGAGCGATTATTCTGGTTTGGTTTGTTTGGTTGTTTTTTTAAAGACAGTTATTAATAATAAATAGTTAAATTGCTGAGAAAATAAATTCTGTTTTGCCATCTTGCAAACATTACTTCTTCCCCTGAGAGGAGACTGGGTCATTGAGAGATCTGCAAAGCTTCAGACAGGACTAACAACTGTGCTGAAATCTTCTGAGGTGCCCAAAAATGACCAATGAGTTTGGGTCTTTCAATAGAATGAATGGCACAGTACAAATTCTTAGTCCTGCTAGCTCTCTTCATATGTATTTTTATTATTTGTATAAAAGTTTCATTGTAAAAGACAGAAGCATGATTATTAGAAGACACGTAAAGCACACCAGAACTTCAGAGAGGAGCCCCAAGTCTGACTATTTTTCACGTGAAAGCATACATGATTATTACAATCCACTTTTTTAACTTAATTTTTATTTTTCTGGGAAGTGTGAAAAAGCTTTTTTGTGCATTTGGTTTTTAATTGATCATATTATTGAAAGGACTTCGCAGGGAATCTGAAAATCTGCAGAAGAGTTTGTTGGGGGAGTGATTAGAAAGAGAAAAGCCTCATAAAAACAACCCCAGCCCCTACAAACACAGTTTTTTTCCTCTGCTACACATACACACTCATGACCTTTTGCCTCCCCATGAGAGAAATGGATCCAAAAGATCTGGCATAAAAGGCCCGGAAGACACTGCACTAAGTTGGACACATGGTGGAGTGGTGCTGGGAAGCAAAGAAGCAGCTGCAATTATATGGGAATAACAACAACATTCACGGAAGTTCCCTTTGGATACATGTCAGCGTGTGGGAACGATGGATTAAGATGGAGTATTTGTGTTTCCCA
Source organism: Limnodromus scolopaceus (assembly GCA_028565335.1). Classification (NCBI taxonomy): domain Eukaryota; kingdom Metazoa; phylum Chordata; class Aves; order Charadriiformes; family Scolopacidae; genus Limnodromus; species Limnodromus scolopaceus. The sequence goes on along the minus strand of JAOXNO010000006.1, from coordinate 18,568,498 downwards.
GGCAGATGCCAAGATATCAAAGCTGGCACGCTAAGGTGTTCTGGCCTTCCCTGAAGGGAGTCTCAGCCGTCAACACTGTGTGTATAGAGCTCCTCCGCTTGCAAGTGCATGCATTTTTAATTTTTTTTTAAATATGTGATCTAGGTTAGTGCTCATAAAAATGAAGGATTAACAGCTACACCGTAGCACAGGCAGCTGGGCAAGCTCTGCTGACAGATCCCTGCCAACACAATCAACCCCAAATTAATCCTGCACTGTGCTTCCACCCACACACAGCAAGCAGGTAGTGCCACGCTGCCAACTTCCTCAGGCAACGTGAAGGAGCAAAGAAGTGCCATGTTACTACCTCTTCTTCTAAAGGCCACTTCTTATTGATCTTTGCCTACAACAGGCCCATAGACATCTAAACAATTAAAGTGCAGGACTGAATTCTCTGTCAGATATGGGTGTTAAAATAAGATGTAGCACTTCTGCATCACTGCCCACTACAACAGACTTTAGTGCTTTTATGTGTTTTTGTTTTGGGTTTTTGGGTTGTTTTTTTTTAAAGCTAGCATTAACGTTGCCAGTGGTACATTATTTCCCCAACTGGAAAAAAAAAAAAAACAACAAAAAACCCACAAAAAACCAAAAACCCCAAACCACATAGAAATAGATCCATCATTACAGATGATGGGGCATCATGATCTGTTTTAACCCATCCAGGCCAGGGCCACGACTGAAAAGGCTGGGTCTTGCCCTCTTCCTGCATCAGCCCTCATCTAGCTCATCCTTAAAGTCTTGTGGTCTTCAAGGGGAGTGCAGCAGAGCACAGCCAAGGACCAGGAACACTCATCAGCAAAGCTGTCTGTGAAGCTAAATCCCATGTGTCAGAGGTCGCAGCAGTAATTGAGGATTGTGCTCCAAACTCCTAAACATCCTCCAGTGCCCAGGAAGGCTGCTGGCAATAGGTGAAAGATAGTGGTGAGACAAGAATAATGAAGAAAATAAAGTTCTTGGGAATTATTGCTGGCTCTGCGTGGTGCATGTGCAACGAGAAGACGGAGCACAGCAGCACTTGGAGCAGGAGGAGCTTCTCTCCCACAGAGGGAGGGACAGAAGGCAATGCTCCTTCCTGCCTTTGGGCCTGAAAGTCTCCTCTCTTACACCCCAGTCTGCATAGTCAGAAGTGAGATCAATGCCTAACTACACAAGATGCTTCACTTTGTAATGATCTTCATTTCTAAATGCTTAATAGCTGTCGATTTCCTCCCTTGGGATTTTGTAACAGCCCAGCAAGAATGAAAGTTCAGGGGTTCTCCCAAAAGTCCCCAAAACACATCAGAAACTGGAATCCACTGCAGGGCTGCGGTACGTTGTCTCAGCAGATTCAGTGGGTAACAAGGTCTTCTGAAACAAAGTGTAATAAGTGTTTCTGCCTGGACTTGCCAAAAGACCTTAATGCAAATGCAACTCCAAGAAAATGAGGGTGGACTGTAGTGGCTGCCTCCCCCTCAGGGTTGGTGTGTTTTGTTTTGTTTTGTTTTTTTCTTTCAATCCTGATGAAATTCCTTACAGTTGCATTTAAACTGAGGTTGAGATTTAAATTTTCCAAAGCAGGCAGGGCAGGTTTGAAAGCCTGATATATCAGAGTTTATGTGCTTCCTGAAGAAGGAGGGTGGTTGCAGAGCCTTCCCCAGGGGGTGCCTGGTGGGTCCCTCGCCCCCTGACATGTTTGCTGTCACACAGGTACTGGGTTCTTGGCCCTCGCAGGCTTGCTCCTTACAGCAAGGCAGCCCCACATCCAAGCATGCCAGTACTTTCCTTGAAGGTATTTACAGTTTACTTTTTAGTGCTACTTTAAGTTCAAAGGGGCTAGTAAAGCCCCATTAAGCCATTTACATCAAACTGGTTAGTTAATTATCCTGTTGCAGGCTTTAAATTAGCAATTTATAACCCCTTCCCTAGAGATGCCAGTATTTGGAAATAGCTCAGCTGGGACATTTTGCAAGGTGCAATTATGGAACAAAAAACCCCACTAAACCCAACCACCCCCCTAGAAGACTCTCCAGAATAAATCTCTTCAATTTTTGGTTGGAAATTGATTATCTCCGGGAGAAGCCAGTGAGGGCAGGGGTGGGAGAGAGCCCACGTCACCAGCCAGCAGCAAGGACGGCCAACCCACCTCTCCCTTGGGCTGTACCTGCACAGCAAAACGCATGGACATGCAGATGGACAAAGCTAAGTTGGGAGACACCACAGCTAAATGAGGGTGGTGCTTCCCTTACAATAAGACATTCTGCTTCTTAGTATCATAATCAAAGGTGTTTTCACATTCATACTTACCAAAACGTGTCTGCCCATAAGGAGAGAAAACAATTTGAGGTTTTGGGGCTGGCTGTGAGTGCCAGCACACTGGCAGAGGAGCGTGGGGTTTGGTCAGTGCCTCTGCTCCCCCATGCAGGCTCTTGCCACACTGCATCATCTTTCAGGATAGGATTAACAAGATTCAGATTTATGTCCCTTTGCCAAAATGGTCAATGACCTGCTCGTGGTCAGCCTACCCCACTGGCCAGGTGAGGCTGGAGCCAGGAGTCTCCATGCCCAGGATCCTCTCCCCTGCCATCAACAGTACATTTCTGAGAAGGAGAATCTGTTGTCCCCTCAGGGTCTTGTTATTCTGGTCCACCCCACTCAGAATTCAAAGCTGTTATAGAAGGGAATAATAACCACCTTCCTCACCCACCCTCCCACCCCCAAATACCTATCTGCCCAAACCAGCCAGGTCCCAGAGTAAAATGGGCCTCTCACCATTCTCTTCCTTATTTCCATGAGCCATTATTAGTTCTACAAACAACTGGCATACTGTATATTTATTGGCAAATTCTATTCAAAATAAAGATTTTGAATGGAGGGATTTTTGAAGGGAAGGAATGGCTGTCCAGTTGCTACTGTTTTCATACAACAATCTATCAGGTACCTTATCAGGCACCAATACAGGTTAGGCATGGATCTGCTGGAAACAAGTTCTGAAGAGAAAGATCTGGGGGTCCTGGTAGAC
>JAOXNO010000006.1:18552225-18565358 GCA_028565335.1 Limnodromus scolopaceus | reverse complement strand
ATCCTGCTTCGGCAGGGGAGTTGGACTAGATGATCTCTATGGTCCCTTCCAACTCTAAAAATTCAGTGAAAATTCAGGTACAGGAGAAATGTTGGCCCCAATCCTGGTAGCTGTCCCAAACCAACAAGCACTTAAAACCTCACCAAGAGCAGGAATCCGTGGAAAGAAGGGGCATGTGGAGTGAGACCAAGTCAAACTAGGAGATTCCACATTAACATCAAAAAAGGCATATAAAAAAAAATTTTGAGAGAAAATTTCCATTCTACTTGAAAGACAAGACAGACAGATGGAATCAAGTCATATGACAGACCCTGCGATTTTTGTCCTCCATCTTAATACATCCCCATTTCAACACCAAAAAAAAAAAAAAAAAAAAAAAAAAAAAAAAAAAGTATCTTCTGCCAAACAAATGTCAGATTACCTTAAAATAGAGATAAAAATCTAAGCAAGTTAATTTTGTTATACTACGCAACCACGAGATTTTGCATTTGCTTGCTTTTTCTGGAAAGTAGCCATTTCACAACAATTTTTGGGATGGGGGGCAGACAGGAAGAAGAGAGGGAAAGACACTCGGACACTTCAAACCAAAGGGACAAAATATTTTTGTACAAAATTTGGTAAGATTATATCACTTTTATGTAATTTACTGCTCCAAATTACAAGACAGAGACCTTACAATAAGAGTACAGGTAAACACAGCATAAAAGCTAAACTATCTAAAGGACTGAAAAACCCAGCCCCGCACATAGATGACATTCTCTGAATTCTCTGCCCTTTCTTGGGAGCAGTTACACCCAAACCATCACTCAGCCCAGAAGCTGTTCTCTCCTGCTAATCACTCTGGAATCACACACTAAGGTAAAAAAAACCAAAAAACTTCAAACGCAAACACTAGCCTGGCCTTTGAGACAGCCCGGTGCTAACAGGCTGCAGGATTGCAAAATATTAGGAAATCATAAAATAATGCGAAACTGGGGAGAAGGAAGAACACAAAGCCCTCCCGTGGATGAAATGGGGGTCTTTCCTGCTCCACCAAACCCCTCCGTCCCAAGGCATGCGGTACCCAGGGCTATGTCTACAACAGGTGTCTCCTTAAATACCTCTGGTGTCACACTTGTGTCCCAGGGACACGGTCCTGCGGGATTATGTTCGTGCAGACCAGCTGTGGCTGCCCCAGCCGTATCCTGTGACTCCTCTGGGGGGGAGAGCTGCTCTCCAGAGACACAGAGCCCCTTCCACATGGCTCCCCGCAGACAGACAGCGACCCCCCCCCACTGCGGCGTCCCAGCATTTGTGCTCTGGGGCTGAACGCCATCAGCACAAGCAAGAGACTCCTCCAAGAGCAGGAACAAGGCGCTGCCAAGAGAAAGTGAACAAAGGGCTCCAAATACTCTTTCCTTCCCCCCCTTCCCCCCTCCCGGCCCTTGTTACCAGAAATTTCTCAACTGATTTATGCCAAATAGACACTCTGAAGAGCCCCTTTAAACAAAAAGAGATGCAAAGTCCACTCAGCCATTCCCAAGCAGAGAATGCTGACAGGGCACAAGGCAGATACGGCTGGCGCAGGATGAAGGAAGGGCAAAGGAGAGGGAGCCTCATCCATCCCTAAGTCAGTGCAGGAAGAGACACCCCTTGGCAATTTCAACCTAATTCTTCACTACGCCTTGGAGGATACAACCTGCTGGCCTAAGCAGCCGAAAGAGCCAACAAGAAATTTTTTAGGGCAGCCAATGTATTAATGGCACTTTCTGTGTCGTATCTTCATGAATGGCACAGATAATAAAAAGAGAAGAACTACTTGCTTGAGGCATAGCTCTGCATCACAATAGAAAGGTGTTCAGCATGAATAAGAACTGCCCCCATGCCACCCATCTCATGAAAAGCATCGCAAAGTACTTAACAGGGAGCTGGAGCAGTGATAGATGTGAGAGGCTGCCGACCAGCGTGCGTTGGCCCAGAGGTGGAGGACCACAGGGCCCTGGAGGATCCTCCTTTCTTACTCGCACGAGTGCTTTCATTTTCCAGCGAGCGATCCTTGCGTTCAGGCAACAGCTTTTAGGAGAGTGTGCACAAGCAACAATACACACACCAATCTTGATGACAAGTCTAATTTATGAGGAATCTACCACATCCATAAGTTATTCCACTGGTTAATTGATTCAGATTTCCTGGTATGAGCATGTATCAGGTTTGTCTGCTCATCATGAGCAGCCGTCAGGGAGCAAGGCAGTGCCAAGCTACACTTTCTTCTGAAGTGGCACAGTTTTTGAACTTTTTCAGTGCACCTCTGCTTTATAAGCCCTTGAGGGCTGGGAGATAGAGTGAGCTCAGTGAACCTGACTCATCAGCCCAGTGCAGGTCAGAGGCAAAAGGGAAATTCTCACATACTCTACATCCCACTCATCTATTCACCTCACTGGCCATCTCTGTTCAAATGAATCCAGAGTAAGGCCGTTCCTTGATACTTGATTCTCAAACAAATGAGCTGGACCCCAAAATCCATCTACCCCTAGAAACCTGTACACTTCTTACTACAGGCATTTCTCATTTTCAAGAGGTCTCAAGTCCATAGCCATAAAAATCAGCATTAACCGCCAGGTGAACTCTTACTCTTTAACCAACTATTTCTTACACTGGGTCTTTGACTATCAGGCAAACATCTGTTGCAAATGCCACCCAATGTTCTCAAGCATCAGGAGTTTAAATGTTAAGCAGTTTCCCATAACCAAGATTTAGCATCTTTATGTTTTCTTTATTCTTTGGCAGCCGCAGTGTTAGTGACTTCCTGGCCAGTTAGCAGTCAGCCTGGTAAAAGCACTTAACTTTACACACTTGTCATGAGATCTTAGACTATACTCTGTCACGTCTCTCTTGAGCAACTTGAAACCAAATCACAAGAGCAGGTCTGTGTCTCCAGCAGACAAATGGAGGCCCAGCTGCATTTCATAACTGTGAACGGGCGCTTCCAGAAACCTTCACACTGAGTAACGCATCTAATGTAGAAACAATTGTTTAAGAAGCCATTAATGAAAATCCCCACATTCAGTATAGGAGTTCAATCATTCACTTCATTTTTCCACAAACAAATTTTTCAGACTTTGGGAAAACCAGGTTGGTGTTCCCACAGGGAGATAACACGATGCATGTTTTCTTTGAAGACTCAGAAAGTCTGAATTTCTTGTCCCTGAACCTCTGTACACGCCTCCATCCAAATGCGCAACTCCCACTGAATGCAGCAGAGGTTCTTTCTCAGTCTGCAGCTATTTCGTGACATGCCTGGCTTGGGACATAGGAACCTGGACAGCATCCCCCTAAACCAAATGCATTCATTATATAATTGGAGAAGTTTTATGGGGGAAAATGGCAAAAATCCTACTGTCATTAAGAAGAAAATTAGTGATCTAGTGCATAGCAATGATTAACCTGCTAGCTATCCTTTTCTATTGAAGAACCAGACTCATAATTAATGTGAGTTTTTCTTAAGATGACGTATAAGAAATTATTGGTGAGTTTTACACAATTTTAACCAGTAGAATTCAGAGTTCAAATGAATTACAAGCTATTTCACTGTTGGATTGTCTGCCTCTAAGGTTGTAATTAATTTTAATTTTCAGAAGTTACAGGACGAAACATGCAACCAGGAGTAAAATAAAAACCTTTTTAGGGCTCTCTTTCAGTTTGTATCAAACATACAGAAGACAGGAGAATAGGAGGCCAGGTGCATTTATCTTCAGAGGCAGCTAACACACCTTGAAAAGTATGTAAAACATGACAAATTCAAAATTCACTTGCGCGTTTCAATTTTGGGGGAGGGTATTGGAGGTGAGAGACCGAGGACGGGGAGAAAAAAAACAGACCAAGTGACTTAATATATGAACACACAGAGGGAGTTTTCTTCATCTGTGTATCACATCACAGCAAACGCAGGAAAAGCCGTGACAATGCCTTGCCAGCAGCTAAATGTACCTTTAATTATTTATTTATTCAGATAGCATCCAATGGTAGAGGAAGGGTGGATTTAAGTCAAAGTAATTCAAAGCTACCAATTTTAATCTTGTTTTACATAAAGGATGATCAGTGGCTGCTAACTACTAAGCCATATTGATTTGCAACTAGATATAGTCTGCTCTCAATCTGATATTATTTTTTGCTAACCGGAGCGCTGCACTTTCCACAGGTGAAACATTTATTCTATTTTACAGGTATTCATCCAGCTGACATTTTTCCTCCTTTTATTATTTTAATAAACAGCCTATTACTTTCATTAGACATTTTATTTTTCTCATTTTAATCAAACTGCATGAAAATTCAAAAAGTAACCATCCACTGAGAATCTTCTGACTTCATTTCCTTATCAAGTATACTAAACATTTTAGTCCAAACATGTTTAACATTTTAAACAAACTCTGTATTAAAGAGAACTGAGCTGTAGCTGATTATTTAAAACTGAGTTTTTATTGCCTTGTCCTTAAAAATCTAGAGCTACCAGATATTTGCCTCAAGCCACTAGATACTTCCCTCCTCTTCTATCTAGTTCTTATTCACCAGCTTAGGAAAGGAAAACAAGCATCCTAAATTTCTTAAGCTTTCATTGTTTTCTCAACCGAAATCCTTTACTGCATTAAATAAACTTTAAAAAAAAAAAAACCCAACCAAAACAAAGCTGCAAAAATACCCTCAGGTCTCCCTGCAAAAGCGATGACATCTGTCAAAAGCCCAGTACTTTCTTACAAACTCATGCTCCTCATGCTTAGGGACAGAATTCCTGCAGTTGAGTGTTCTCTTTCCTTAAACCTTGGGCAGAAGACAAGTATTGCCAGAATAAAGAGAGATGTAAACTCACTAGGATCTATGAAAATTGTTTAAGGCAGCTATTTTCAAGCAAGTATTTTTTTCCTAGTTATTAAAAAGATTGTTCAATCAGTAGCTTTTAGCCACTACATCTACGATGCACTTAACTTTTGCTCAATATCCCCCAAATTCCTAACATAAAGACTACTCAAACACAAATTGAAATAAACCGTGGGGAAAGAGAAACACTCGCACACCATGAACACGAGAGGTTGCGTATCGATTTCCTACCATATGCATTCTGCTTCCCTGTGTGTGGTATATGTACTGGGGGGCTGTGTCTGTCCACATTTTGTTTAGCAATTTTTATTAGAGAGAAATCTTTTTTCCCAAAAAAATCTTAATACACATGCCAAATGTGAAGAGATAAAGCTTAATTTGTTGTCAGGAAGATGTTAGAGGAACAGGAGACAGACCTTCACCTGATCACACACACTGTTATGTGAAAAGTGCAGAAGAAACAGGCATTCACGAAACCCTCCCACGCTACTTCCAAATCCATGTTTGTCTTCACAATCCATGACATTTCTCAAACCATTTCTGCACTAAGTAGTTGTTTATTCCTTCCAAAGGTAGCACTTCCATTTATAAAATCCACACCTTAATTGCTGGCACGGCCCTGGCTGCCTGTCAAGTTAGGAAACCTGAAAGGAAGCCTTTCCTTCCGCCGGCGGGGGCTCGGGCCGGGGCAGCCCGGCCACTGCTCCTGCCGCTCCAGGGAAGGTCCGCGTCACTGGGCGCTTCATTACCTGCTGAGGCACAGCTATGAGCTCACGCGCTGCTTTCCTGCAATAATGTGGTTACACTTAGATGAAACAGTAGAAAGGAATAAAAAGGAAGTTTACTGTGTCTGCGTGAAGGTCAAAGCAAAACAAACCATTTGTTCTTACAGTCAGGAGACGCTCATCCTGTGAGGAGGTCTGCCTAGCAGTTTTCAGTACGTAAAATAAATGCAAATGTCGCCTGATTATCGGATGGCTGCTGGCAGGCCAGCAGTGACTCGTTTTGCCGCTGACAGAACACGCCACAGTTAGGTTTTGCACAGCAGCCAATCTAACAGCAGCCCTAACCTGGGGAGGTGCACCACGCGTGCAGCCACGGATTTCTGAATGGTGGAGGACCCTGCTCAAGCTCATCCACGATGGCAAGTTAACCACCCAGAAACCTGTCTGAGGTGATTGTAACAGGTAAAGTAGTGGTATGTTAGGCACAGGGTCCTGGTCCTACATCCTGCATCATGGACAATCTCATATACGTAGCTTGGACATTGAGAGAATCTCCCTGGATAATTTACCAGTATTGGTGGATTTCAAGTTGTGGGTAGATAGCAAACATGCAGAATGAACTGTTGTATTCTTACAGGTTCTTTAAAAAAGAAAGTCTGGATGCATTGAAGGGATAAAGCCAGTAAAACCTCTTTGCTCCTTGCTATAAACATGAGTTGTTTGGCTGATGTCGGGGGAGAAGCAAGCAGAGGAAATAAAACTACACCTCCCTTCTTTAAAAGAAAGATGACTTGGTACCTCAGAAATAGTCTAACAAGAACACTATTTCCCTTACCTAATAAAGTTCCTTGACCAGTATTAAAGGAAAGCAATCTTTCACTAGCATTTCAGCCATGTCAAAGGGCAATATGAAAAAATAATGTAGTGTCTTGATGTTTAAACAAGCTTTTCCAGCAATTACTTGCTAATAGCATCCAGAGGCTCCAAGTAAGAAGCACGACCCTTCATCCCAAGCAATTCATAGTAGCACTACTAGAGTAGAGTGAGGCAGAGGAGTTGAAGGGAGCAAAAATGCTGGGGGCAGGGAGAGGATGAAAAACCACAAGATTGATTGCTAAGAATATCCAACATCTAAAAACTGGAATAAAACCCAATGTCATGCAAAGCCCTCTGGAAATACAAACTTTTCTTTTTAAAAAAAAAAAAAGGTCATTACTTCCTTGTTTGCCCAATCAGATCAGACCCAGCAGCTTTCCTGCAGCCTGTCCTTCAGAGAGCTCCAGCCGTTTGCTGCCCCTTTGGCCGCTGTGTCCCTTCGAGCGGTGCCAGGCAAGGACAGGCACACACTCATCTGCCCAGGGCCGCCTGGCACCTGAACTCCAAAGGGCTCTGTGAGATGGAAAAGAAATCTCCCGAGAAAAGAAAGAAACTCTATTTTGCCTCTTGCCGCCCTCCTGGCTGGGGAGGGGCGTCCTACGGTACGTACCCGGGCTGGAGCTGCAGCCCACACTCCTCCTCGGGGCCCGGGACGCCGTGCCGCAGCCCGCCCAGCCTGATGGCTGCCAGCTTCCCGGGGAAGTGTTCCAGGCTACTCAGCTTCTGACAGCCCTCCAACTGCTCCTCCACACCGGATTGCTTTATGTTACATTGCTTTCCCTGCCAGGAGGCACTACTGTATTACAGTACAATTGTCTAGCAAAATGTAAAACTGATTTTTTCACCTCCCAAATACCGACTGCTGCCACTGCAGTCACAACCATAAGCCTTGCTCTGTATTAGACTTTCCTGCTTTTATGCACATACAAGAGATTTTAGTATCTTGCCTCCTCTTCAGCCTCCCAACTTGCGGATTCTTCCCTCACCATCATGCTCCCCAGGTCCGTCCATGCTCAGCTTCCAGACCAAGGTATCACTGCTTCTCAAATTAAAATGCCTAAGCCACCTCATTAGGTGGATTTATCAGGCAACCTGACTGACTGTAGCACCAGACAGAGAAAGTGAGAAAAATAACTAGAAACATCGTAGTGACTCCCAGCTTCATTAACAAGCTAAGATTTTTAAGTTAGAATTTTAATGAAGAAAGTAGGCTGCACAGACATTTTATAACACACACATTTTTAAGGTGTTAGGAGGCATTTGGGTCCTAATTCTCTTCATTTCAGTGTGCTTTACATTACTTGTGGGCTGCAAGGCAAAACCAGTTCCCTGTACTGGAGCTAGTTTCCTTTCTAGTTTTGAACTATAAAAATAGCCATGTTATAAGAGCAAAGGTCTAGCTCTCTGTCTGTTCTTCAGGAGTAGCCAGAATAGGGCGACACACACCAAAAAAAAAAAGGACAGTGGGGTGTGCGGAAAAGCAGTGAAATAGAGTACAGTCATTTCCCTTCTTAAACCCTGTGCAATAGTTAAAGATCTCCTGATCCCGAGGTTGCATCCAGGCCATCACTTTTAACAAGAACTTATCTGTCCTTCATCGATTTTTCAATCTGTTTAGATTTCTGCTATCCATAACACCCTTTGGCAATGAGTTTCACGTGGTAAGTGCTGCCTGACAGAGCGCCTCCTCTCTGCCTGCTTTGAGTCAATCTAGTTAACCATGAAGAATCACTCCCTACTCTCCTTCCCCACCCCATTCGTGACAAGGATAAAACATCTGCAATTTCTGTAAGCAGTCATCTCTTCTCTATGGCAAAGACAGCAGTCATGTTGACTCACTTGAGACACATCTTTGGTGGTCTTCTCTGGACCTTCCCTATCCCTCCACTACCTTCAAGAGGTGGTAATCAGAACTGTGTACCATTTCCGATACTGGCACACCATGAATTCACATCGCAGCACACCGATGGTTTCTGTTTGGTTTACCAGCTTGGGTAAACATCCAGAGAGTTTGTTGATTCTTCAGGGAGTGTAGTACTTCCTCCCAGTTGCCCATTAGTCTCTCTGCAAGAACTTTTGGGGGACTCACTTCAGATCATGCTCTTAAGTAGCCTGCTGAGGTGACAGGTGAAATTTTTCATCTCCCAACAGCTGCTGCCACAGATCTTTCAGTTTCTTTACCCAATTCAAGGTAGTCAAACTCACAGCTTTCAAATCCCTGCCATTTCCACTACCTCCTCCCCTGCCCCCACCAAAGTCTTCCCAAGGGCATGGCTGTTTGCAGCCACTCAAAGCTGACATTATTTCACCTGTACACACAGTGAGATGTCCCACAAGCCAGAGATGCAGGAAGTACATGGTTCTCCCCAAGAAGCCAGGAGAAGCATTGCTGCATTAAAAGCTATACCGACCAACTAGGAAAACTTTCTTGAGCTTATCCCAGCAAATATCCCAGTCTTATGAAATTTCTTAGGCATCCCCATGCAAGTGACTGCCTTGAAGGATCAGTCAGACCCAGCTCTGTGCTACAGAGCTCACCACCTAACTCCAGCCCGTGCTAATCCCCAGGGACAGGCTTCACCAAATAGAGCTGCACTGTATAATTGCTTAGCTTATCTCCCCTCTCTTAGCTGAGCTACCATGGTTCCAGAAGTCCTGAAAATTAATGACATATATGCCTGCAGATTATTTTAATCTACCTGGGTAATAATATGAACAAGTGATGCACGTAACAGCCCTGGCAGTCACAGTGCTCAGCTGCAGTTTCTCTGTATCTTCTTAGTAGCAGCTCAAATGCTGCCCAATTAGCAAAAGGTGGGAGAAACATCCAAGTCTGTTTGACTCCAGCTTCAGAATTTCTGGGAAGCAGCTGTAATGCACCATAAGAAAGACAACACAAAACAATGTTATGAGCTGAAACTGCATCTCAGCATACCTGACCAGAAAACTGAGTAGGTAATTGGAGCAAACACAGACTCCTGTGAATATGCAGTTAACAAAACTAGCTCAAGAGAGCTAAAATAATAGCAGAGACACATTTTACTTCCATAGTTTCAAACCTCTGACGTTGAATGAGCAAACTATAGAAATAACAACCTTTGAACATCAACAAAACTCTACTGCTACCCATGAGCGTAAGATGGCATGCAAAAGCTAGATGAATAAGGTAAGCCAGTTGAAAATCTAAATCATATTGAAATCTAAACCTTCCTTCTGGATACCTCATTTTCTGAACATTTTGCATACAGTGCCTGCAAAAATAACACCGGGTGTGTTAAGTGCTGGGGAGAAGAGTCCCTTTCCTTCTGCTTCCTAAGGAAACTAGTGTGGGATAGAACATCATTTTTACTCAATAGGATAAGAAATTCCCCCAAATCCCTTGCTGTAGCTCTGACACAAAGGCAATTCGGAAAGTCAGCTAGAGACCTGCCTGCATCCATCACCATTACCTTCCAAGAGCAGAACGAGAAGAAGTTGCGCGTAAGTTTTTCACTCGGACTCAAATCTTAGTCACCTCAGATCTCTCTTCTGAAATATACACATCACGTATACATACATACTGTGTATTTATACACACACACATATAAATCACTTCTGTTATTTCTTCTGAAATCCCTCTTCGCGAGGTGCTAAATCCAATAGATGGCTTCCCCAGCTATTTTACCCCCTGTACTGTAAAATGCTGCTGTCCAACGAGGATCAGAGCCAGCTAGGAGGTTCAATACAGGAAACAGAACAGTCTGCTCATGATGAGCAGAAAAATTATCATTGTAACACAGTTTACAAAAAGTGTCTTAAACACTTCCACAACAAAGTGCCGGTTTATTCAGAGCTACACCATGCAGGAAAAAAAGCTTGAGTCCAGGGCCAGTCACTTGCTGGTGCTCGGGAAAGTGGGCACCCGCGGGTAAGGAAGCAGTTACGGATCTCCTGCTCCACACGGGACTCCTGTCCAGGCCTCACGCTGCAAAAAGTCAGCACGTGCTGTTTGCTCACACCCCGCTCTCTGGTAACCAGTTGAGAACATGTTACTTAGCTTTAGCATGAGCCAAGAAAATGCATTTCTTCTCAGTCTAAAAACATTTAGTTCCAACTCAACTGGTTTCAGAGAAGATTTAGCCAAGAATAATGAAGATTCCCTCCTCAAGATAAATGTTCTGGCATCTTGTGGGCTTAACTCTCCCAGCAGGACTTGACAATTGATAATGTTACTGCAAAAATGCATTTAAGCTCAGTTCTGTTAATATGGTCGTCTCCCAGTTGAGACCAGAGGCTGTTTGTCCACATGGTATCTTCTGCATTTATCCTGCTGTCATTCCAGAAGCAGAACTATTACTGCTGAGGAAAAGTTACCCATAGTAAGGGAACGGACTCTTCTTCTAGGCCACAAAAAAGGGACAATAGGTGAATTTACTTTGCAATTTGAGAAGAGTACTTATCATCTAGGACATTTGCATAAAACAGCTTCCTCAGCTCCTGGTTTAATGAATAAAGGAATCACATCTTTCAGTGCATATTGCAAGTAACCACAAAGATTTGCCATGTGAAACAGCTAGACGTGGCTCTCTCCATACCTGCCATCTACAAGTAAACATTTCTCAAGCCATCATCTGGGAGAGCTGAAAGCAGGTGGAGCTCAATGCCCAACCACGCTGACTTTTCAAGGAGAAGTTTGGACAACACAATGCTAAAAGTCTTGGAGATACTTTAGAGTCACTTCACTATGTTCAGTTTTTCCTCAAACCAATGTTCTTAATGTTTTTCTAGCAAGCTGGTGATTTTCCTGCTGCATTAAATTTCTTGATAGCCACCTTGGGAGAAAATTTAGTTGCTACATTAACATTTACATGGCATATTTCTTTATGCTGTGAAAAAAGTCAAGGGAAGAGATGAAGAGACTTGCCCCTAAGTCACAATGGGAGCTGCAGAGCTGAGGGGGGACCCCCATCTTCATTCCCTTAACTCCTTGTCATTTAGCCACTACAGAAAAGCATAGCCAACAGGCAGTTAGAGGAATGACAGACCTGCACAGCAATCTGGCTTCAACCGCTGGAGCTAGAGCTGCTTCTTGCAGTCAACAGTAGAATCCCATCCATCTCCTTTCGGGGCAAGCCGAGAGCCCCCCAGCAGGCCTGCGCTGGTGACACCCCATGATCTATCCACTGGGTTAGGCCGGACACAATATCCCAGGTACCTATCATGGCAACATCTAAATGCAAGTATCAGAGCACTTTACAGACAAAAAGGTCTTTGCCCCAGGGTGTTTGAAATTTGCATGCTCCTGTGTAGCACTGAAGATAGCAGCAATGGTGATTCATTAAGATAATGATTTAAGTAGGAGGCTTAAGAAAGTTAGGGTGGATTAACATCCAAAGGGCTGTAGCTGGAGCTTCTCCACTCCCGGATGCCACCTCCCCTGCCTCCAAAAGTCTGGAGAGCTATGAATTAACCGCAACTGTATCACAACTACAATGCATTAAACACAAGAGCACCATCTCTCTATTCCAGCCTGTCCTCCTTGGCAAGGTCGAGCACAAAATTTTATGCTGCCGGAAAATTTTCATGGCATTATAAATTATTGGCTATTCTTTATTTGATTAGTTTGTTAGTGTAGGTTCTCCTCAAAAAAAGATTGTGCACATTTCTTTTGAACTAATTTTCTGTCCACCTTAGAAACAATACATGTTTTCCTCTGACCAATTGCCTTTTCCCACTATCAAATAATCAGATGGGTTTGATAAATTGATTGCTCCCCACATAATAATGTAAATATACATATTGCAAAAAAGCATACAAGTCTTTTCCACACCCCAAGATTTAATCAAATTGTAATCAGTTGCAAGTTGAAACATGCATTCCGTCCATAACACGGGACAAAGCTGTGACAGTAACAGGCAGCTCATACTTCATCCCTGCTGAAAAAAAGAGGCCTTTGAGCTGTGATTTTGATATAATACTTCGGTTGCCCGGGCATCTCCCTAAAAGGCAACAATTTTGCTATGCTGCCGCTCACGATAGCTGCGATAGGGCGCCCGGGGCACCCTGCCCCACTCACCGCTAGCTGTGCCTGCGCTCAACGTCTCCCAGGCACTCTATCCCATGCTGACTCAGTACAGCATAGCTTCCTAGAATTCAACTGTAGAAAGAGTAAGGGTCTGTCTTAAAAAGGGATTATTCAAAAACAGCTATTCCTTATTAACTATTCCCAATCGCCTCTTTGTTAGGATGATGAAGTTAATTGGCAATAGCTCTTCCACTCAGATCTGTAATTTGCCTTGGTCTGAATCAGCGACCCTGTTTAGGTGAGCCCTTAGCACAGCATCATACAGTCACAGCAACAGCTTCATCAATGAAAACAGATGCACAGTGGCAATGAAAGTTGAGCTGCTGCACAGAGACATCTCAGCCCAGTTTGTTGTAAACTGGGCAGGTAACAGGGTCAAGAAATATGCAAAAAAAATATATTTGTTCCTGTAATGTTAGATCTCATCAGTACCGCATGTGACATTTTGTATTTCACAAGTCTTTGGATCTGTTTTGTTCTAACTTGGTTTATTCCTTAGATATACGGAGACCTTAGCAGCAGGGAAATTTTGAGTTCTGTAGCTTCTTTGTTTATTAAGTTCTTAGCTTGCAAGATTTCTCATCCAAAAAGGGCTGAGAAAGTACCTGGCACATCTT
>JAOXNO010000006.1:18513623-18552125 GCA_028565335.1 Limnodromus scolopaceus | reverse complement strand
GCTCGAGTTTTACCCAGAGGTAATTATTTTTGGTTCTTACCTTGTTGCATCCTATCGGTTTTCTCATATATCATTTGCATATGAAGTATAATTTGTTCATTACATATATAGATTATACGTGCACCGAAGAAGATCTTCAACTTATTGAATACATTAAATAAATCAAACGTTTTATGATAAAATTCCACTCCCCCACACCAAACAGATGTAGGTGCAAGTCAAAGAGGCTTGAAAAATTGCTTTAAAATTGATTTTGCTCCAGTTTTCCCCAAAGGAAAAAAAAACTGTGTGGGGGTTGAGACAAAAACATGGAAAATTTCAGCTATCATGAACAACTGAGAAGAGAAATGAAGGAAAAACATAAGCCAAAACTGAACTTAACATTTAGAGCACATAATTTATATTCTCTACAGTGTTCTATACTATAGGCATTTCTGGACTTATATATACAGTGTAAGTCTTTCCCTTGGGCTCATCACAGTTCTAGAGAAAAATGCCAGATAGCTTAATGCTGGAGTCTCCTGGCCTCCTCAGGGGAGATCACAGACCATACAGAAGAAAAGATAGGACCCAACATAGCTGAGGATGTCTGTCTCAAAACTGGAGGGAGAGTTACTTATAGACACTTATGAAGTCCTGCAACACAAAAATCTGAGAAAAATCTTGAACACCTACAACTTAAAATATATACAAAGCCATCTCACGTTGCAGGTGTTAAAGGGAAGGAACAGAAACAAACCATAGTCTGTTAAGTTGGTTCTAGGCTGTTGATCTGGTATTCCTGACGGTTAAACATCACCATCTGTGCGATTTTCCACCCCTGAGGCCTGTGGCCAGGCAGCTAGGTTCTGGTGAGGGGCACAAGGCAGAAGGTTTCAGTGGACATAGTTCAGTCATTTCCAAGGACTGTACTGGCATCTCAAAGGAACTCTGTGACATAGACAGCACAGAACTCAGTATTGTGGGGCGGCATTCGACTGCCAGACTTGCAAGACCATTCCTTGTGTCCCTGCAACTCCATATTCACACCACACCTCCCACATTCACACTGGCAAAGCTGGTCCATCCCGCACGCGCAGTGAGTCAGGGATCCTGTGTCAAAATCCAGCTTGCCATTACTTGATTGTGGTATGTGGCAACTATCAGTCTTCCTCTGCAGACAGGCAATCTTAGTCCACATATGTAATATTTTATAAGCAACCTTTATGGGTTCTTTTCTCCATAAGAGAGAAAGTTAAGACAGACAAGACAGAAAGGGGAAAGGGCAATTATAAATATATGCAAGTCAAATAAGGCAAGCGGAAAAAAAAAGAAACTGAAACCACTTCCAGTCTCTTTCTCCAACAAATTCCACTCTCGTGGTCTCTGGCACCACTTCACAGTAACCCCAGAAGATGTTCACCTGCTCCCACAGCACTCAGAAACAAACAGTGAAACAGGAACAAAGCAGCTCCCACCTTGGATGACCAGCATAATCCCCTGACAGCGCATCACAAAGGGAAAACCTTATCATTAAACCAGAAGAAAAACAAACAAATGCACACACACAGAGCTCTACTGCTGTGCACTATTAGCATCTTCCCCATTTTCCATACTCATCTAATATCAGGAGATTTATATTCAGGCCAAAAGCTCATGCTGGCAGGAGAGGAAAGTACTTTGGAGAAGGGCGGGGGGGAAAGGCCTACAGTTTCTTGGCTTGTGATCAGCAGGCTGGATGCATTCTGTGGAACTAGGCCAAAGTGTTAGTTATTATATTCAAGAGAACATCTGAATCCCAGCTCAAGGGAGCCGAGTTTGCGGCTCTCGTTTATGCTGTATATCAATTGAATATCAAACCACATTTTCCGCCTTCTGAATAATAAAGCTTAATAGTTTGGGACTCCCATATGGTCTATTGTTAAAATATTTCCAAACACTGGCTGCTGTTTTATTTCTGAAGGAAAGATATCTCTTTCCCTTTCAAGCTTTACTTGTTTAAAAGATGCTTGTACCAAGAGCTAAATAGATTCATCTTTTAAATATTTTCAGAGTTTTAAGAAGGGCTGCAAAACGAGGGGATAAGGAAAAGCAAATACATTTTGAAATTAGCTTTTTTTTTAATGTCACATGCAAATGTTTGTTCCAGGCAGAAGCAGCTGGTGCCACCAGGCTCTGCTGTTCAGAACAGGGGGTGCAGAAGCTTTCAGAAACCATGAGCTGCTCTAACAAAGGAGGACCACACAGACTCAAACCATTCACAAAAGGACCCAGGCCGATTATTTGACTATTACTTACAAGGAAGCTTGGCCAGTAACGTAGGCAATAAATACTGGAGAAACCTGTTCCGTGCATAACACAGGTTTGTCTTTTCACAAGTCCTGCTCTCTAATTAGCTACTCATTCCTGGAGGGCATTGCTGATGGATGGAGTGTATCAATTTGGTATATTTAAAAAAAAAAAAAAAAAGTTAAGAAACTTGTTGAATAATAAAAGCATCAGCATAATAAACAGTCACTAGTGCTCCTTCCCAATCAAACCAGAAAAGAGTATTCCTGTTCTTTCTACATCGCAGAAAAAGAGTTAGTGCCAGAGCTTCTCTGACTTGCAAGGGCTCAGCGCCCTTGAACAGGAACTGAGAAATGCTCATCTTTTGGTGCTGCGTTCACCCCTTCAACGAGCACGGAAAGACTCGACTGCTGGGTGAGCAGAAGTGAAACCATGTGGCACTGCCCCCCGAGTGCTGGTGGGAACCTCCAGCTCCCCCCGGGAGCACCTGGGGCTGTCTCTGGCAGGAGCTCGGTGGGCACCAGCTCCCATGTCTGCCGGTCACTCAGTGCTGAGCGAGGCACAGCCAACAGCGTAACAGCACAAAATCCCAGCAGTTCCTACGGCTCAGGGAGCTGAGCAGAAACTTCTGCTCTAGTTTCCTTACTCTTCTGTTCTAGTCCTCACTGCTGTTTCTCATTCTGTCTCCTACTTCCCTCCTCCTGCCAGGGTGATCCATCCCCTCCATCACCTCTCGGCCCTGCCATCCCCTGCTCTGCTCCAGTGTACAGTCAGCTGTCCTAACCCTGAAACAAGAAACATATTTGTGAACACCACTGCAGCATTTTGTGTCATTTGAAATGGAATATTTTTACATTACTGCATTACTGAAACCAAAGTTGGTTCATTTTGCTTTGGTGACCTGACCCGACAAATTTTGTTCTGAGTCAGTACACTGCTGAACTGATTTTTTTTTTTCCCACAACGTTGCATTGCCTCAGACACTGCAGTTTGGCAGCCTGATAACCCTGATCTGGCTCCCGGTCAGACCCCCCGGCTGGACTGCAGGTCCCACAGCATACACCAAGGTGTCCCGCAGCACAGGCAGTCTCTGGCAGAGCTGTGGTGCCATGTGGGGATGCCAACGCCTTTGGTGCCCAGCAGAAGAGGACGGGTACATCAGACCACAGCTCTCTGAGCACCGAGGACTGCCTGGAATCCAACACAGTGTTTTCACGCAATGCTGAGTGAAGCCTTTCAGAGCCGTTAAAGAAAAGCAAAGCAAAGAGGTATTCTCATTCAGGTAATATAAATGGGTTAATGTAGTATTTCTGGTAAAAAAACTAGTTTATTAATTTTACAGGTGATCAGAGATCTAGAATTGGGGTTTTCTAGAAAAAAAGAAACTGTATTTTTCCCTAAAAAAGCCACTCCAAAGAAAAACCCGAATCAGTCTCCTACTGACCACGGCGGCATTCTTCCAAACTGTCTTAAAAACAATACAGTGAACAAAGCTCACTCTTACAGAAATTTCCCCAGCAGGGAACTTGAATTACAGCAATATCAGCACCTCTCTGCCTCCTACATTATCTCCTGTTGTGATCCAAGGGCTGTAGGATTAAGTTCATCAACCGAGTATAACGACTAGTTTAGAGTCTGACACACATTAAACGAGAGGTTTTGCAGCAGAAGTCTGAAGGGTCGATCCCTCGCTGCCGCTGGCCAGGGCTCGGACACAGCTTCTGTGGCAGTTGGGTAGAGACAAGTGCTGGTGCAGCTGGTGAAGGCTGCAAGTTCTGCCCCAGACATTCGGGGTGCCACCAGCTCACGCTCGCAAACAGCTCTTAAAACAAGCGGAGAAGACGCAGCAGGGGATTAGCGTGCATTTGCAGAAAGCTGTTTTAGCAGTTTTCCTGTAGGCTCTATAACGCTTCTCCTGTAACGTGTATTCTTACCCGTAGGCCTGTGTGTCTGAGAGAAGGTAGAGTGCATGTGCCTGTATGGTTTTGATTTACTCCAGAAAAAAAGAAAAAGGAGAAACACTTAGCCTGTAGTTGCAGTGTTGGAAACTGCAATAAACCTCTCTTTTTAAACCCCCATAACCTTGTGACTGTTTTATAGTTATAAGGAATCATAACCAGAGAAAGATTTAGCCTAACAGTGATCTGCCCTCAAAGACATTAATCTGTCACATATAATAGAAGGGGAATAAGGAGACGAACCTTTCCTCCAAGTGATTCAAACAGATGGCGTATGGCTTTGGTGGGAACGTAACTGTAAGTTACCCCTGTGACAAGGGTAAATTTGGCAATGCTGCACAACCAAAAACGCTGTTTACAAGTCAGTGTGAAAATTATCTCTGCATGATTTCCTTGTGTTTTAAAACCTGAATTCTCTATGATCATATCTCACCGCTTTTGTGGTTGACACATCCAACCAGCTTTCCACCCACCTTTTTACCGCCCTTATGCCAGTAAGATTGAGTCTGTCTTTTGTTTGCAGTTTTTTCCTCTTCTCAAAGTAACTCTTTATTTTTAAGGGATCAGGAGAAGATAATCACGTGCATCATGCCAATGTGTTAAAGCAGTTTCCTATCAATATTTCAAATATAACTTTGTTTGTTTGGGCTTCTAGTAGCTTCTTTCTTACCCCATAAAGCAGACAAAAGCCTTCAGGTTAGTTTCTCTTTTCTTTCCTTCTCCCTGCCTTATATGGGAAATAAAGGGTTTATTTTCTCTCCTCTATTCTTCCCCTAAACCTCAATCCTCCACTTCTCCAGCTTTATCATACAAGCTCTCTCCCTCCTTCTATTATCCACAGCATTTCTCTAGACACACAGTAAAAAGCATTTCTGGATCACCTTGCTCTGGGTTCCTTCCTCTCCTCCAGAGAAGCAACAAATGGCTCCTGGGACACTTTGCTCGTTTCCTCTCTTGGAGGAAAGCCAAAGCTTGCTCAACTCTCCTTTCCTCAGGTCCGCCACTCAGCCCACTAACCTATCCCCATTTTCCACCCACACTGAACAAGCCCTAAAGTTTCCAAACTTGTCTGAAGAGCTTAATCCTAAATTCAGCCTGTCCTGTAAGAGACCAGACATGAAACCAATACCAATGCTTAAGAGTTCTCATGATATCCCAAAGCAGGTGAAGACCATTATTGTCAGATTCCTAGCATTCATCAAGGCTGATAGGGAGCACCGAAAGACTCGGGGCAGCAAGAGGGCCCACTCACATGCAGTGGCAGTCCAGCCGAGTATACTGAATTCAGAGGAGCAGTAAACTTAGACACTGGTTTTCCAGACCAGTCAGGGGAGGACTGGTGTTAGAGGACCGGAGGGTAATCCCCAGATTACCCTTCAACACGCTCACAGGGAGCAAATGTCACTTTGCAGGGTGCAGCGCGCCAGCCAGGCAGCGTGCTTTATGGTTCATGTTAATGAGTATTAGCATGCAACGCAACTTCCTTCCCCTCCCTATTTTTGATACAATTAAGGACTAGAATGAGCATTTTGTTTCAGTCTACAACAGAACAGACTGCAGCACAGCAGAGTAACAGGGAAGGGAGGGAATGAAGAAAAAAAAACCCATTCAGGTGGCAGACACTTACTGCTCTGACCACTGCATGAAATGAGGGCTTGAGTGCACATTTTTGCCTGATTGCATAGCTGTCTCTGCTACCCATCTAATCTGCTTAGAAAACTGGTTTTGAAGGATATGGTTCAGACATACCACTTGCATGGGGGGGCGGTGGGGGGAGTGATGAGGGGGGAAAAAAGTGCTGCAGCTGCAAAAGATAAAATAAAGACAACTAATTTTCTCAGAGGTTGCAACACCACCTCTCCCCCTCCTCCACATGCAGTTTCTGCACTGGCAGGATAAGCTGGAGATTCCCCCGCGTAAGCAAGAAGGCACAATGAGGTGTGCAGGCCCTTCCCCACCCCGATACCCACAGCCCTTGGGGGACCAGGGAAAGCCAAGGCTGACAGCGCTGGCGGGGAGGCGGTGACATTCCTCCGCCTGCTCATTTCCATCGCATTACCACTTCTCAGAGGGGACGTGAGAAACGCACGCTGCTGGATGCCACGGGAAGACAATAAGGAGCGTACAGAAGCTGCAGAGTCCTGCTGCACCAATTGCTGGCTGGGCTCTGAACTCCCATTGTGTGATCCGATTTCTCCTGTCATCCAAGCCATTTTGCAAACTCCAAGCACACGTTCATTTGAGCCATGTGTCCTGAAGTCTAAACAGCTGAAGGGGACGGGAGGGGTAGGGAGAAAGGAGAACCACTGGATTTCTGGTGACAGTGGCTAAAATACACATTTGCACAAGGAAGTCTCACTTTAGATAGTCACTTAGCAAAACAACTACAGCTGCTGACAGGCAAGAGGTACAGTTTCAAGTGACCATCACACATAAAATAGGCCAAATAAAATTACTGCAGTCTAAAGGGAGCGGGTGGGTGTGCTCCCACAAACGTAACAGAGATAACAAACGGATTACCAATGGGTGCCCCAATGTCAAGATTAGCAGACCAAGTTCTCGTTTGGGTTATGCTGTAGCAGTGACATTACCTAAGGTCTAGCGCAAGTCAAACGGAAATCAGAGTCCAACCCAGGATGTCAGGGCGGCAGCTGCTTTAGTTTTTTAATGCCTACAATTTCAACCCCGTTTGCTTTGTTTCAGGAGTCTAAGCTGTCTTTGGCAGAAGGACTAGCAGCCTTTGCCAGCTGCCACGTGATCTGCAAGGATGTTTTCTAAATGGAATTGTTTGGGGGTTTTTTGAGGTGGCAATGGGGGAGAAGAGGTGGGGGTTGTTTGTGATGAAGACAGACAGAATGAGAAGTATATTAGCATTTTTTGGCATTTTTTCTCCCTTTCCTCAAAGTTGTATTTTCCTTTATTTCCATTCCCTGCCCATATATACACTTACCCTCTCCTCTGTGCTCTCCTACACCTAGACCCATCTGTTCATTGAAAGTATCAAGAATGCCAGTTCTAGTCTTTGTGGGTCTTTGAGGAGACATTGTGTGAGTCCTTACTCCCCAACCAAAGTAAAATACAAGGGTTTTTTACATATATGTAAATAATTTTTAAGCTTTCCAAATATTAATTGCGTACGGAAATTAAACATCTGCTAACAATAAACTCCCCATACAAATGAGAAGGCAGTTTCAGTCTGACTAAAATGCTTTCCCTTGCTGATTGCTAAAAATACTATTTTCTTGTATGTTACAATGGCAATTTCAATACTTCCAGTCCTTTCTCTTTCATGACAGAAAGGAGAAGGTCCAATTCCCATCTCCAACTGAACTTTCAGGGTCCTGCAAAGCCATGTGATAAACTAGCAGTTATGAAGTCATTGTGGCAGAGCCCAACTGCGTGGGCAGCAGAGCCCACCTGCAGACCTTCTGTCCCCCATCGCCCACTGTCCCCAGGAGTCTGCCGAATTGTCACAAGTGTTAATTACAGAATACATCTAACTGTGGCAACTAGGTACTGCAAGTGCAAAGAGGAGCTGAAATGCTGATAATCTGAGAATGCTTAGAATAACTTGATGCCACGGGGAGAGAAGGGGGACACCAGCTGAATTTGCATCACCCAAGGAAGTCAGTTAGTTGGGTAAAAGCCCCCATATGGCTGCTTGGGAACACAGAGCTAAAAGGGCTTTCACTGCTTGGAGAACCGCAGATCTCCTCCAGCTTCTCATCTCACTCTGTGCAACTTGGTGCGGAAACATAATGAAAAAATTCCAAAACCCCACGGTATTTTATTATATAGGAAAAACAACCAGTCCTCTGCATGAATATGTTTTCTGCATTCAGTAATCTTAAAGCATGTAGCTACAGTACTTGCCTTCCATCCACTGAAGGGATGAAAGGCCAGGCCTAGCTCACTCAAGGTCAAATAGCAAGTTCAGCAGCAAAATATGATGAGGACTCGGTTACATCCAAATCCTATTCAACCACTCTACACATTAGATTGAAGAGACACTAAACACCCTCATGGCATCAAGAATGACGAACGCCCTCCCAGGTCAGCCTGCGATAGAGAACTGTGAACTCGTACATCTCCTTCCTCTGCCTCCCACTCCTCTATTCCCACTCCAATGCTGTTCCAAAGCCCACTTGATGACATTTTCCTAATCAGCAATTAAACAGTTAATGCTTACATTACAGCAGATGGAACAGGAGTTGCTGCAGGGAAGGTATGCAGAGGGAAGGAGGAGAAAAGAGACAGCAAGAAGGAAAAAGCAGGCAGAGAAACAATCCCGAAGGAAAGCAGTTTTCCCACTAAAAGGGGTGATTAGTTGACTAGACAACGTAGCCCTTAAGACTTTGTCTAGACTAGGATAAAATGCTATATTGTTGAAGGCGTTTGAGAGGCATAGTGTAGGTAAGGCTCACAGCCTTTGAGCATGTGCTAGCCAAGGTAGGGGCTAATTAGGACGTGTTCGCTAACACGTCTTGATGTTCCACTTTTAAATCCTTGCCCAAGAACTCAAGGCCATGCAAAGCAAATGTCTCTGATGTCCTAATGGTTATAAAAGCAAAGCTACGACACAGTGCAAAGAAATCAGAATGTCGAGGAATAGCTGAAGTCTCACATTCAGCATTTTTCATACACTCAGTGAATGCCTGTGAATATTTGCATCTTGAAATATTCACCAGCATTTTACTGGACAACCTGCTATAACATTTTTCTTCTAAAAATCTAATCAAAGCTCCAGATGCCAACAGGAAAAGAGACCACAGGCTAACAGCCTACACTCTTGTGAAACTTTTCCTTTTGCTCCAGTGTTTGCTTAGGGAGATTTGGGAAGGAGGGGGTGTGGGGAAAAGACAAGAGGACCACGAAAAGCATGCCCAAGGCCTTAGCAACACCATCATTTTGATAACCCATTACCAGATTTGTAATTAAAATCAAGTCCCACCTCACTAGGGCAGCCAGATGCATCCAAAGAGAACTTGTTCAGAGAGTTGTTACAATAAATACCAGGAGAATTACGAATGTTGTAGCTTCTTCTTAACCCTTCCAGCAGTATTTCAGAGAACCCACCTGTCAGTTTGAAAGACTGATCGTTTTTCTCTCGGCTTGTTGCAGGCTGTAGGTGTGCCCCTAACCAAATAGGCTTACCACTTAAAAGCTTAATTGCACCTGTGGCTTAAACCTTATCCCAGACAGCACTTGGGAGCATTTGGATTTGGGCGTTTCAGGTGTGGGACTGCACTCACAAACAGAGCTCGGCAAGTCAGAATAGCAGCCCCTGGTAAAAGCAGGCTCTGCGCCAGTGAGCAAGGGATGGGGACGAAAAAAGTGCTTTTTCCATTTTGATCACATTTATCTGTATTTACATTTCCACAGTTGAGTTTGAGTAATGTCCACCTCCTTGTTTGTGACTGAGGGCAGGTTTCACAGTCTCAGATTTCTTTTCCACAACAAAAAGATCAAAGTTTGAGCCACTTGTGCAACTTAGGTGTTTACAGTGAACTGGTCTAATCGCACGGCAAGCCCTCCCTCCCGTTATCAGTCTCACGCTGAGCCAAGCTCCTTCATTCCATGTGCACCAGGAAGGGCCAAGAGGAAAGAGCCCACGTCTGGCGTGGATTATAACCCACCATCCCTTCTGTCTGCTCTTACACGGGAACTGAAATACAGCATGCTAGGGAAAGCTTTGACACCGTCAAGCAAATATTCATTCCGGATCTTTCCCGCAGGGCTGACAAGCCGTTTCCAGGTTGTATTTTTAAAGAGGCTTTCTAAAAAGCAAGCAAGCACTGTGTGAAGAACCACAAGGAAAGAGTAGGTTACCTTCACTCATCTTCTCAGTGATGCCTCGGTATTACAAGCTCATAGTCCATCTTACTGCCAAAGGAAATCCGTGCTGCCTTTTCAAAAGGTACTGGTGAAGGGAAGATAAAGAAATATGGCGTAATAGGTGTCCCTGCCTGTAAGCTTCCACATTACGAGTCTCAGTCTGTCTCATGCAAGGACACACAAACTTTCTGGGTGTCAGTTTTGTAAGCTATGAAATGGAGCTAAATTTTAGGGTTTTGTGAAATTGTTTTAATTAATAATTGTAAAGCACACCTCTTCAGATGGAAGGTATCATATAAATATTAATGAGCTGTGACTACTGGCAGTACGCGTGTCTCAGGAATCATAAGCACCATGGATGGATCAAAGAGGGCAAGTACCTCTAAGAGATGGAGTGGTGAGAGTTGGCTCTGTGTTTAACTATATTTTAAAGTAGATCCTCAAGACTGTTGTGGATATTCCCTATCAAGTTACAGCAGCTTTCAATTAAAATTACATTTTTTCCTTAGGCAAAATTCCACAGTGTACCTTTTAATATTAGCCAGGCACATTTTCACTCATGTAGATCTTTCTTCTACATACATGCATTACTAGATCTTTGTAAACAGGGGTCAAACCAACTGGGAAACAGGGATTTTCACTTCATTCTCATCTAAATAAATACCCCTTACCTAGTTACATCACCAAACAACTCCCTGCCGTACTGGCCGTGGCGTGCTGAGCAGTGGGATGAGGACGTGGCTGCTGTTTGCTTCCAGGTGTTCACAAGGCAGGTCTGCCCAGCAGCGCTGCAGACACGGCGCCGTTTTGTCCTGTGAGTGAACATGGTGGAGAACGCCGCGTGGTCACCATGCTGCTCCTGCTCTGCTGCCTGGTCCCCTCCCGAGCCGGGGCAGCTCCAGCGGTGGCCAGGGACAGGCCCAGGGAGGCCCTGAGCAGTCGGGGGGCACGGGGCCGCCGTGCAGGCCCCGGAGCCCTCACTGCTCCTCGGGAACGCCGGGTCAACCGCAGCCATCCCTCAGGAGGGCTTTCCAAAGAGGTGCTTACACTTGTTTCTCTCAGGGACCAGCAAACCTGTGCTTCTTTGTTGTTGGGGTGGTGGCGGTGAATGAGGAAGAATTGCTTTGTTGGGTGATTTTAAAAAACATGAGAAGACAACAGGGAGCAGGGAGCAAAGATTTTTTGTTCCCTGAGGAAAATTCAGTCTCATCATCTGCCTTCTTTCCTCTCTCAGGCTGTAAGA
This sequence comes from Limnodromus scolopaceus, assembly GCA_028565335.1. Taxonomy (NCBI): domain Eukaryota; kingdom Metazoa; phylum Chordata; class Aves; order Charadriiformes; family Scolopacidae; genus Limnodromus; species Limnodromus scolopaceus. Next base: position 18,540,821 of record JAOXNO010000006.1, on the reverse strand, counting down.
CCCCATGGCCAGCTTTCTGCCCGCTTCCTCCATGGCTCCTGAGCCTGACACATGGGGGGAGTCTCCCAGGCCCTCCTGGGGCTGCGTTTGCCAGCAGAGCCGGCCGATGGCCCTGTCCCGCACCTCAGATGTGTCTCCAGAAGCCGTGCTTCCTGCCCTCGCTGCTGGGGCTGCAGCTGCCTCCAGCTTTGTCTGCACTGGGGCAACTGGGACCCATCCCTTTGTGCCAGTGGCAAGAACAAAAACCAGATGGTGCAGGCACATGGAGTGGTTGGTTGTACTTGTGTCCCTGATCTGCTCACAGGGAGTACAGCAAAGAGATGCCATTGAGAATCCTTATCACTTCTTTGGCAAAAGAGGCAGAAATTTGGGAGATCTTGATAGTTAGGAAAAAAAAAAAAATGCCCCAGAAATGAATTTCCTCCTGTGGTGCCAATAAAGGATGGGATGTTCACAACATACAGTGAGTGGTGGCCAAAACAACGATCTAATAACTTGGATCCACTTGCTGTATTCAGTGTTAAATATAAGACAGAAAACATAACTCTGTTTTGATACTAAATAACATAATCTGGCCACAGTGCCAGCAATTTTTAGGCAGGGAACCATGAACCCAAACTAGAGGGATGGGAGGTTAATTTCTTCCACCGGCCACACCAGGGAATTTTACACCTCTCAATGAATAATGTTTTTATAGCGAACCCAGACACCAGTCCTAGCAAATACCTCTCTGTAAACTCTAGCCCAAACGAATCACTTTGGAAAAGGTCATACCACCTCCTGTTCCCAGAATTAAGTTAATTAGCACTCATCCCTCTCTGTATAAGGTCAGGGATTCCTCCCACAAAGGAGGTACACAACCAGACTGTTAAAAGATATATGTATGCCTTCTTAAGCAAACAGGCTTCTTTGTAGCATCACTGGGATTCCCTCTGGCCATCCCTGCAGCACTCCCCCCTGGAGGGGGGGCAGACGGGGGGATCGGCGCAGCCACCGGCTGCAAGGGGCACGGCACCGCTCAGCAGGCCTGATGGTACTTCAGTACCAGGTAGCAATCTCTCTCCACCTGGGTGATTTTTATCAGGTTCAGCATCAGTCTTTCATGCAGAATGAAATATTTGAACTATGGAAACACTTTCTTGTTGAATTTGAAAGACTTGCAGTGCATTTTCCCCTCTGACACATTTTGTTTCTTCTTATTCCATCCAGGCATTTGTGCTATATATATATTATTGAAGTATTTCCAGTCTTTTTTCAATGGTGCCCAGTGACAGGACAAGAAATAACAGGCACAAACTTGAATATAAGAAGTTCCATCTCAACATGAGGAGGAGCTTCTTTCCTGTGAGTGTGGCAGAGCCCTGGAACAGGCTGCCCACAGAGGTGGTGGAGTCTCCTTCTCTGGAGAGAGACATTCAAAACCCACCTGGACACGTTCCTGTGGGATCTGCTCTGGGTAGACCTGCTTTGGCAGGAAGTTGGACTAGATGATCTCCAGAGGTCCCTTCCAACCCCATATCATTCTGTGATTCTGTGATTTTACTTCCCCTCCATATGACCAGCTACATGCCCTGAGAGAAAGTAAATCCAGGTAAGACCTGCTATCAGTTATATATAGGTGCAACTGAAGTTTGATCAGCAATGAAGGCCAAAACACTGTTCTGTATTTTCTGTCCACAAAAAAAGTCGCACAGTTCACTTATTGAAAGGAGGAAAAAATAGCTTGGCCCATACAGTTCCTGGGTACAGAAACACAGGTTGCTGCCACAATACTTACTGCTGGTTTACAACAGTAGTTTAAAAACAGAAACCCAAAGCCAAGTGTTTAATTACAAACATGTCCATCCTAATCTAACATAGTATGAACTATGTAGGATGCTAAACCCTGCTCCTGAAGCCAGAAGCCTTTCTGATGGAGAGCCGTAGCTGCTCTGAGCACAGCCCTGAACCTGCTGAGCAGGAAAGGATTACCCAGAGGAGGATGGGCTCCAGTCCCCTGGGCAGAAAGTACTTTGCAGGCCCATAAAAAAGGGTCCAGAGACTATTTGTGTCAACTCCCTAAACCACAAACCACAGCTAGCCCTCCCTCTGAAGCACTTGCACGCTGCTCCTTGCAAAGCTGGAGCAAGATATTTTGGCATCCAGATCTACGCCTTTGGGGGCCCACCCATCCCTTTTGGTCTCTTTCCACTCCTTATCAGTGACTTACAGACCCTCTCCCTGGGCAGCAGCAGAAACTGGGGCTCATTTGCCTCCAGGTTTGCCACCTTTCTGTTTCACCTTCACCCCATTCTTCCGACCAGGGTGCAGGTTACCCACCCTCCCTGGATTCGCTGATACCCAGAGCGGGGTCATATGTAGAGAGTCACATGCAAGAAATGTGAAACTGGCGACTCTGGCATTTGAAACAGAATGGGAATTCAGGATGTACTTGGCATTTCAGCTTTAAACTTTAAAATAAAAAAGGCAAAACTGAACTGTAGTAAAGGAATGGCTTATGGGCAGCTCAGACTTGCCCTACACTTTCAAGCCAGTCATTTCCCATAAATACTCGTAATTTTAAACATGAGAAAGAGGGAGAGGAGACAAAACAAACTGAGTCAACTGCTTACTGCCTTTCTGATTCAGAGTCCTCAGCAGATGTAAGACAGAAAATTATTCTAGGAAAAAGTTCGTTTTTATGTATCTGGGACAGCCCCCAAAATTTTTACCAGAGGGGAAGAAGAGGACAAGAACTAAACTGCGAACTTGTCCGCACCCTAGCAGGAATTCACCCATTTTTCACCTCCCACAGGTATCATTAGCATGCTACTGAGAGCAGAAAAAAAAACGTAGGAAAGATCAAACACAAGCTAGTAACAAAGCTCTTCCTCTTGTCATCCTGTGATGGGCCAGAATTTCTGGCTGCAGCCAGTCTTCTTCTGAAAGGCTGGGTTAGTGCAGAGTCCCTTTTAAAAGAAGTGCCACACTCTGAACGTGCTACAGCTGCGACACAGAAAGTGCAGAAGGCAGGAAGTCTGACGTTCACACCAACCTCAGCCCCTTCACTCACACCTCTTTTCAAATAGCTTTAGCACATGGAGCCCACATTTCCACATTCTCAGAACTAGCTTTATCTATCACATTGCAAGTTTAAGAGAATTTTTTGAAATTGTCCAAGTCCCTCTTTCCACATTCAAAGACTCACTCCCCTGAGAAAAATTTGTAAATTGTTTTTATAAATCGTTCCCTGATTTTTGCAATAAGTTGCTGTGCTCTCTTTTAAAATAATCTATATAATTTTTAAAAACTAAAATACAGATTGAAACACCATACCAACTGTTGTCACAGTCCAAAAATGTCCGGATTTTCAAACTTAAGTCCACCCTGTATGAAAGGGCCACACACATGTAGGTGTCAATCAGACTCGGTGGCAAAACAGAGGGACCCAGGCTGAGATTTCAGAATGGCACAGACTTTCCTGGACAGAAAGAAAGTGCCAGTCTTCACCCATCCGGAATAATTTCTGCATTTTTCAATGCAGACTTTTGAAACTTGACCTCAAGAAGCCACATGCTCGATTTCTGCATTTCCTGCTTTGCAGTGTTTGGTGATACCAGCAGAAAGAGGGGGAAATAAATAAAAATGTATTATTTATAGGCCTCCACCTTAATTATGCCTAATGTTATCATTGTGACTGTTTTTGCTGGCAACTCAAGAAGTCTGTTCTGTGCCCAGAAATTCTGTAGCTGATCCTCTGCATTTTTATTCCATTCTTTTAAAGAAACATTATCTCTATCCCCCTCCTCTCAGCACCAGGTTTAAAATAAAGTAACATCCAACGCATTTGTCGGAAATTGCAAACAAATGGTAGTAAAGCCTGGAGAGTGCATGGCAGCAGAAAGCCACTGGCAGAAATTAGCTATGGCAAGCAGCTAAGTGAGGATAACAAACCCCAGCATTGTCCAGCGTTTCGACACTCGGCAAAAGACTGATGATTGAGTGGAAAGAGCCAACCCCACACGATACCCAAGGTCTCAAGTACTATTTTGAATCAGGTAAACTATTGTCTCCTGTACCTGTTCCAAAGCACACAGTAACACATGCTCTCTCTTTTCAGAGAGTCTGCTGGCTGCCCAAAAAGTACCATCTATCTTGGAGAAGATCTTGTATTTTCTCTTGATCTCTGAAAAGGATGCCAAACAAGTGGCAGAGACACTCCGTTTGGGAAGCTCTTGCATGTTTATCTTTACTGATAAGCCTTTGGTCTTTGCTGCAAGCACATCAGCATCTCTCTGCAGCAAAACCTTATCCCAGTCAATGCCCGCCTTGGAACAGGCCTCCTCAGAAGTGGTCAATGTGTTTAACCCCTTAGCACCCATCTAAAGAGGCCTCGGTGTAGGACACTTATTGTTCCTACTCAAAGATGCATCATGTTTTCATACATCTTTAAGAAACAAGCAAGCAAGCAAGCCAGCCTGCCCTGCTTTAGGGCAGCAGCAGTGCAGATTATGTACCTAAACAGGTACATCAGGGGAATTTACCCTAAGAGAGCTCCATCCCTCCAAAGAGCCTCTGGTTCTGTGCAGATCAAAAGTATTGTCCATGTAAAATAAAGGGATGTAGCTATCTAAATTGCAGATTGAATGCATGAAAATTCATTAAGAGGACTTGTTGAAATTATTCTATCTAATTGATGGAGACCGTCAGCTGGAGCTATTTGGACTCCTAGAATTGGAGAATCAACCATAATTCCAAGATACCTGATCTTTTTCTAGTAGGTTGACTAAACCTGCTCATGCAGCTTTGTTAATACTTGAATTCTCAGTTCACGCACACATAGGCATGCCAAGGGCAAACATCCAGAAATTCACTAGGGATGTCCCAAAGCTGACATGCCAAGAGCTTGGACAGCCTGAAAATTACAAACAAGTGCCTTTTCTCTGACAGCAGGTTTCATTTATTTCCTCCCACTTGCTCTTTCCCCATCTCCTTCCTACACCCCTGAGTCAACCTTCACCAGGCGAGTTTCAGTTAAGCATGTGCTTTGCCAGAGGTGTTTTTAAATTATGTTTTTAAAAGTTTATTTATAGTACACACACAGAGTGCATGATGCTTTCAGGGCTTCTGGAGACTTCAGCATGTCAGGCATGACTTTGCCAGGTGGAAGGAACATGAATTCATCAACTGATCCATAGAAAACCACCTCCTCCCCTGTGTTTGCCTGCTTCTGTACTCCGACTCAAAGTTGGAGTGAAAGAAAATAATTTTTGCTCTGTTATCTCCTACCCGTTATTCATAACATACATGATCAATGTACTGGAAATTCTAATTGAAAAATTTTAGAGGATGCCAACTGAACCTTCCCAACTGATTTTTTGGCAATACCAGCAGTCCATGAGACAACACAATGATTCTATGAATAATTTCCCATTAGGGCAAGAGTCGAAAATAGAGTCCAATAAACAGAACTGGGTGAAACTTGCAGTCAGAGTTCACGTGGTCCAGCACTCCTTGCATGTGGTATGCAGCACGTTTCATGAAGCTGTGTTGTCCCAAATGGTTATACTTTACCCACATGACCAGTTTCTCCTTTCATAAGAAAAGGGTAACATGACCACAAGATAATTTCCAAGCAGAAAAGTATATATTTCTAGAAACAAATCTCTGAGCTCAAGTTCTGACCCAAAAAGATAGTTTTGTTAATGGTTTGGCTTTCCCATCTAAACGCAACACAAGTAGGCTTTTGTTGCATAAAACTTTGCTATTGTAGAGAGATCCCACGTTCTGCTTCCCGCTCCACACCTGGCCTGGGCAGTGAATGTCCACTGGACAGGCCTTGCAAATCAAAGGGTACGTTCAGGGCTCGATTTAGGATGAGTTTGACTTTCCTTGTTCTGAAATGATGTAAGTTGCTGAAATATTTTTTTCCTCAGCTGCACAGCAAATAAAAACAAAGCAGGTACTCAGAGTAATGGCTCAGAAACCTCAATACTAGAAGGTGGCACAGCGGCATTCTGGGAGGAGAAAAGCACGTAGTAGACAATTTGCTAATGCCCAGAAACTCTCTCTGAAAAAGTCAGCCGCGCGCCAGAATGCCTCAGGACAGGGCTGAGTCCATTGCTCTTTCCACAAGAGCAGCTTTTTCTAAATGAAGAGGTCTTTACACGCAGGACTTGGGAAACTTAATTCAGATTAACTAAAGTTGTGAATTTAAAGTGAATTAGCTAAACCACATTATATTTCCATACAGACACACTCATTCAGTATTAAGAGGACTTTAATTTGGTCTATCTCATTTTACTGAATTAAGAGCATTCTAATTTGAAGAATGTCCATCCAGGGATTAGTGGGTTGAACAAAGGATGAAGTTGTATGCTATGTGGGAGTTGAACGTGGCATAGGAAGTCTCCCCACTTCCATGCTAAAGAATGTTAATTTCCCCCCCACTTAAAAATAAGCTAACTAAAATTAGAAATTCAATTTTTCTAACTAACCATGCCTACAAATCTCAAGCTGCATTAAAAAATACCACCCTACCCCTGGCTCTGCATTTCTCTTTTGTTTCATCCCACCAGAGCATATGTGTTGTTTAAGAATGAAAATATCAGAAGGAAATAGGACATTGATATAATAAAAAATAGGAAAAGACAACAGCACATAAGAAGCGTTCATGGCATTACTTCATATACAGAAAAGACAGACACCAGATCCCAGCCACATCTGTGCAACAGTCTGCGTATGGACCTGGATCTAGAGTTGGCCTCCACCGCTTCCATGAGTTACTGGTCTGACCACCTACCAGAGAGGATAGTTCTCACGTTTTAGGGCTTGTTGTGCTGTTTGTAAGCAACTGAGTATGTTTCCAGCTTATCACAGACCTCTTGCAGCTTCATCAAGGGCCATTCAACGCCACAACTCAGCCAGTTGCACAGACAACAATTTTTCATCAAAAGGGCTCAGCAAAAATAATTTCAGAGGAGAAATGGCAAGTAATGGTAAATTTCTAGCTGCTGTTTAGGAAAAAAGACTTAACCTCTCTGCTTCAGTTTACCTAGGATTGCTGGGAGAGCTTGCCACACACTGGGCCCACAGACTATAGAAGTCCAGTTGGCACAAGGGAGACTGACCAACTGCTTGAAGTGAGAGCGGGCTAGTAACTGTGGCTACTAAATAGACTGAACCCGAAAGATCTTCCCCCACAGAATACATGGTGCTTTCCGTGCCACTGCTTTTTGAGTAGGAGAGGAAGGGAAAAAAAAGAATTTTTATTATATATATTAAGTATATATATATAGTGTGTATATATATATATATAGTATATATATATATATACACACACACAAACACTCTGGCTCCATTGCAATCTTCCACAAGGAAAACCAACTTCTCAAGCAAGTCAAGATTGTTAAACAGGAGACAGATGAAAGCATTGCCTCAGAACGCAAGGAAATCCCAGGCTGGCTGGCTGGGAAAGAATTAGCAATACATAATTAAAAAAGCACTCTCCCCTTCCTCATCCCTAAGGTGAACACAGGTCCTGCATAGTATTGACTTCTGCATCAGCACCAGAGAATGAAGCTATCGCTTGAGGTCTTTTATTCCTAGCCAGGCCTCTCTCTCTCCTGTTTTCAGTTGCTGGAGGCTATTTCACAGTGGTTACCAGCACTGTTCTGATGCAGCAGGACATGCTGTTCATACCTGCAGCTTGTGATGAAAGATTTAGCCACCAGAGAACACCAGGAGGGAGGGAACTAGATAGCAGTTCTTATCTTGATTCACAATAGAGTTTCAGCGGTCCATTACTGGTGGCCCTGATTGAGCACCCATGGAACCAACCCTCCTGCTCCTGCATTTAAAAGGGAGTAGGGAACAGCTCAGGTCACCCTTTACTGAACAGATTAAATCATGTCATTTGGTAATATCATCTGGAACACAGTCTTTCAGGATCCTCTCCAGAAAGAGCTACTGAAGACCAGGAACATGTAGTATATTCACCAGGCCTAACACACAGGTAAGAGGTGAGAGCACAAAGCCATGTATAGTGCAGAAAGACTTCTGTATGGGTCGAGGTGGGAGGGACGGAGAGGATAGAGGTATGCAAACCCACAGAAAAAGCACATGGGCAAATGCAGTTTATGCCTTTAGCACAAGAGACAGGCTGCTGACAACAGGCAATGGAGAAAAGCCAGCAAACAATCAAAACTAGCAAGTAAAATAAACAGATGTGAGTGACAGTGGCCCAGAGCGACCGCTGGTCTACAGGCAGGGACATCAGCGACACACTACGGAGCAACATCACACCCTGCTATCCCTGTCCCCCAGAAGTTTGGGGCTGGGGACCACTCAAACAGTGCGCGGTGGTGCAGCTGACCTGGGGGTTCTTTGGTCCCCAATCCAAAAAGGCAGGGGGTCAGTGAGAACGGCTTAAGTGCTGTTGTTGTATGTTTAAGTATGTTGTATATGATGGAGAATACCCAGCTACGCTGAAGACTCCTGGAAGGGCTCGAAACTCTCTCGCCTTAGGGCACAAGCCAACCACTAACTTCCTCTATGGACAAGTTATTCCGTAATTGCTTGTTTTAGGAGTTCTTGTACCTTTCCCTCAAGCATCTGGTGTTTGCCTCTGTTGGAGAAAGGATGCCAGACTAGACAGACAGATCATGGCTTCTCTCTGGTATGGCAATTACTGCATTCCACCCTGGAAGGGGGAGAAAACACTGGGGAAAGCGAGGAATGTTAGATGGCAAGTTCCAATAACACATGGCTTTCATCGATATCTGTCGCTGCAGAGTGACACTAGCAGCACGCCAGGAACACACAGCAGCACGACTTGGCCCTGTTCATTCCCAGAAAGCCCTGTGTTCCACTGCAGAATTTGGGAACAATGCTAAGCAGGACTCTGCTCTCATCGTGGAAGTCCTCATGCATGCAAGAAGCACGATGTTCCCATACAAGCAGATGTGTTACAAAACCAGAGGACAGAGCAGAATTGGGGTCTGCAGCCCAACTGAACACAAAATGCAGTATTTAAAAAAAACAGATCTCAATAGACACAATGGTCCCTCAGCATCAGGCTAAACCCCTCATTGTCCTATAGGATCTGTGCCTCTAGAGCTAAAAGAAACCAAAACACATCAAAGTTTACCTACAAAAACAATTCTCTGCAGCCTTTCAGTAAGTCAATCCACTTCCAGCAGGACCGTCAATACCTGTATCAGCCTATGAAGCAGGGGCTTGGGATAGCATTTATACCTGAAATGGGCACTTGGCAAGGCCTCTTTCTTCCTTGAGCCAAAAGGCTCCCAAGCTCCCCAAGGCAACTACAATCTGGGGAAACATAGACCTGCCTTTCTACCTAAAAATTCTCCTCTCTGTTTTCTTTGGCTCTGTGCCAGTTTAGCCTTCAATTCCAAGTCTCCCGATCTGTATGTCAGCAGAAACTGCTAGTAGATACCCATCCAGATCAGCCACCCAGACACTATCTCACTTGTGACCTCCTTCATGGGTACCCTTCTTGAAAGCAGCTGCTGCTTCTGCCACATTTATCCACCGGATCCCTCCTTTCTCACAGTCCATCTGCTGCAGGGGAGCAGAGCCACACAGACAAGGCACAAATAACTGACAGGGAAGACCTTGCCACACCAAACAATAAAAGCCAGGAAATCTAAAGTCTACACCTACCTAGTGAATTTGTGCTGGTTTTTAAAAGCAGAAGAAGAATGTGGATAAGCAAACACAGATACAGTTGAACGACTTCTCTAAGTTTAGGCAATCAGTATCTAAATAATACTGTTTTAACTTAGTACTGTAAAAAGTATGAGAATTGATTTAATAACCTAATGTTGGTTTTGTACAGTAGAGGTCTGCATCAATGGACCAAAACACTAATTATATTACCTTATCAAATCAGTGTATAATAATGGAACCTCTCCATGCATTGATGGAACTAGACTTAGCTCTGCATTGGAAAAGAAACCCTGAAAGACACAAGATGAAATAGTATATAGCAGGAACTCCTTGTGACTGGCTGCATAGTTGTTATTTTCTTTCTTTTTCAAAATATTACTAAGTATTACCTTTAAGGTATTGCATGGCAAGAAATTTCCTCTGATAATCTCTTATTGCTTGCTATTTAACCTTCCTCTGTCTTTCTGAGAGGTAGTCAATATAATTCTCAAACAGATTTAAGTAAAAGGGAAAGAACTACTGGTGCATATGCAGATCCATCAATTGTAAGCCTGCAATAAAGCTTTTTCCATCAAGGTACAAGCAAAATGACTTGCTGACATTAACTGGCAAGTATTTTGCATTCATATGGTATCTTTCATCTACAGACTTCAAAGCATCTGACAGGAGGCAGGGAAGCGTTTCTTCATCCGTGCAAGGAAGAAGCTGAAGCACGAAGTGGCAAGGTGTCCCAGAGAAGTTAAAACCATTAGCAGAAATCTAAATTAACTGATTCCCAGTCCTTAAAAAATGAACTACTTTGCTCCTGGTACAAATTACATGTGCACCAGGGAGCAGAACCACCACTCATCCACACCCCTCTGAGACTTGCTAGGGATTCTTTAAGAATTTAAATTTCATTCATGAGAAACTAAACAAACATTGTACATGAGAATACTCTCTACACACAGGGAAATGATGTGGATCTGAAACCAATCCAAATCTTAAGTTCTGTAGTGCTCCAAGGAGGAGCGTTCCTTGAGTGAACCTGCAGAAGCACAGGTCTTCATTCATGAGGAGAGGAAGGGAAATCCTGCTACATAATCTAGCAAGTGTTTAAACAAACCTGTTCAGATCACAGAATCACATGGGGTTGGAAGGGACCTCCAGAGATCATCTAGTCCTCTCCATAGAAAAACTAGGACTGTAAGAAAGGTTATGGAAATAATTTTTTAAATGCCATCTTAAAAGAGAGTGGCCTTGTTTCAGTTCTTCACCTTATTCTTATAGCTGAAGAAATGCTGACTGCCTTGAGCACTCAAATGGTCAGCAGAAACTCCTTTTAAACATAAACAGGGGGGGAAAAAACCCTTCACAGTTCTATTTAAAAAAAATTATATGGATTCCTGTAAGTCTGAAAACAACAGAAAAAATGATGCTGAAGCAATCTCTGGAGCAAACAGCATTGGTCAAAAAGACTGCAATAGAAATATTTAAAAATGCACTCTCTAGTTATGAGGTATCTCATGGCCTGTGGAGGTGGATAATATTAGAGGCCACTAAGTCCTAAAGTTTATTTTTCTTAAAGTTTTCACTTCAAATAAAGCTTTGTTTTAAAATGTATGGGGCCAACTGTTAGAGCATTGAAGTCCTGGTTATTAGCCAGCTAGAGCCCATGAATTATGTTTAGTGAGAAGTTTATTGGCTCAGTAAACACCATTCCAGTTCCTCTCACCCCTGAACTGTGGAAGCCAAACCAAGAGATATTCAATGCCATGTTACTGCTAGCACCAGAGCAACCATTATCTGATTACAGGCATTTTATTTTTTGTAAGGAATTTGCTATTGCATCATTTAATACACGGAAGTCTTTAAATTTACCAAGGCAACACACAAAGAGTAAGTAACTGTTTGGTCCTGTTCACCATTTTCTGGAGCCAGGAGTATTTGTTTCCATCCCGTAGCTTTCTGAGCCCAAGCACTACAGAAATGCAATCCCTCAAACTCTTAGTAAGGCAGGAGCCTGGCAAGGAATTTAAGACACTAGCAAGATTAGAGTGGGCAACCACAGGAGCCTTCTGCTAAAATCATCCTATGGAGCCAGGGCAGTACAGGGCAGTAAGAAGCTGCATTTGTTTCCTCTTACTGCCACTTTGTCTTAAGGAGACTCATAAAAATGGAGTCCCTTCTGTGTTCCGAGAGTAGGTGGCCAGAGGTCCGACTTAGATGTTGCTCTTGTTAAGTTACGCCATCAAGAGCAACCTACCCCATCATGAGCTGATGGAGAGCTGGCCACCGCTGGGACACCCTCCAGGTAAAGACATGCCCACAGCGGAGCCCAGGCAGAATGGTGTGGCTCCAGCGCTGCCGGCCTCTCGCCACGTGTGCACAGCACTGGGGACCCCCAGACCCAAACGAAACAGGGGGCACCTCCAGAACTAGCAAGTCTGACTTGTAGCTGTGCAAACCCAGAAGCAACTTCTGCTTGTGTGACTGGCTCCGTCCTGTGCACAAAGCTGTTTTATCCAGATACCTCTCACTGCCATGAGCAAAAGCCTCACGTACAGAGTGAGCAGTGATCAGTGTGCAGCAACTTGTTTGCGTGCTTGTTGTTCCAGTTCTCTGGAATAGCTAAAATACAACCAGAAGACCGTACAGGAACTGTGTCAGTCCTTGAGGCAAGGAAAGTTAATTTAGTTGGAAGAGTAAGGATGCAAAAAAGAGTGCTATAATAACAGTTCCGGTAGCAAACTGGAACTGAAGGAATTCAGGTTCTCCTCCTAGTTATCTCCATCTGTCACACCACCTTGGCTGAATAATGCATCTCTCCATGTCTCTGCTTCCCTTCTCACCTTTTGCCTATGCTGTCCATTTAGACTGTGACATTCTTCAGGGAAGAGACAGTGTTTGTAGAGGACCCAGTGACTGTCTTAGGGCTCTGCAGTCCCTAAGCCAAACAACGCTTTTACATAAAGACTTTGCTGTAGACCAATTTACGTAACATCAACTATGAAATCTCATATTCTCATGTAAATGCTTATTCTTATGTCCTGAGAACCACGATGCCAGAATCTGTCCCTATGACAAGGAAGAACCTTGGCAGTACATATCTTTAATGTCCAATGCATCCCACAAGGACGTGCCAAGGCCATATCATCCCACCCATAACAAGGCACCTCTAGGGAGTAGGCACAGTTAAAATCTTTCCATCCCAGTAGTGGTGAAAGACAAGATACCCTTTTCTTTAAACTTAACCCTCTCCCTTCCAAAGAATGCCTGGAATTTCTACTATTTCTCAGCAGAGACTGGAAGGCAAAGACTTGGCATGGGGCAAGACAGATAAGAGCAGTTGCCTTCTCCAGGATTTGTTAACTCCGCATAATTGCTTAGGGCATGTGATGGTTAGAGAGAGACACATACACATCTGTCAAAGACAGACTACAAATCACCGGTATAATTCCAAGCAAACAAAATCTAGTTTACAATGTGGCTGTGGTATATAAAACACCTCTGTAAAACTACAGTATAATTCAACTGCTCCAGGTTTAATTTACAAAGTAATGATATAGTTTTCCCTCTCAAAGACTGCTATTTAGGATCACTAAGATGTAGAATAAAGTCTTCGCTGTCTTCTGGGACACCTGGTGAAGGTTGATTGTTGTTGGAAGCCTCTCTAAGCAAGCCACATTTAAATACTATGCTTTGCAAAAGGGCCCATATTATCTTGCATGTGAATTCAAGTTCCTTTACCAGTTTAAAATCTGGGTCAGAGCAATTTGCTTACATTTGGAGTCCTTTTCCAAAATTAATGGCATGTGGGATTTAGAGTTGTAGATATAAGACAACCAGATAAACTGCTATTATCTACTCTGCATCATGCACATACCATCTACAGTTTTCCTGCTAAGCTCTGTTCACATGTACAACCCACTTCTTCAGCAGTTGCACATTCAGCATACTAATGATATTATTCTTGGCCATCCTGTTAAACTCACAGCGTAAATTAAATGCACAGTAGGGGGCCCTGCTGGATTCTCAACAGTTTTTAGATGGCTACAGATTATAGCTGGCCAAGGGTGGAAGTTTTGATAAGCAGTCATGAAGCTGAGAGCTTTTCTATTCAAATAGGATGTTGACTAGTGCTGACTCTCTGTCACTTCTCTGGTGATAACTAGATTACCCAAACGTACTCTGCTTAGGGCTACTGCAGACCACCACTTGGGAGCTCCAGTCAGTGCTACATACAGCTGCCAAATTGCTTAACTAAATTTCACAGCGGGATCACACAGAACAACTGTGATGGTTGATGTCCTGTTTGTTTCACATTGCCATTCAAGGAGGTACTTTTGGATCACCAATACCTTGTATGACTTGGGTGCTGGCTATTTCAGAGATTATTTATTTCATTGTATCCTGACAGGCAGTTGTAGGCTGGATCTTAAGTCCTCAGCACACGTTTAAGTCTCTCTGATCTGGAAATTTGGGTGGCATAGTATCTGCTCAGAAGTCCCACCCAGAGCTAGGACCCTGCCCAAGTTTATTTTGGTGCTTCTTGAAAGAAGAAAGACAGAAAGGAAGGGAAAAAGAAAGAAGCCCAAAACCACAACACAAATTTGCAAATTAAACTTACTGACAGAACTGACCTGCAAAGCGCAGAACAGAGAATGATGATATTCACAGTTTCTCATAATATTCCTCCAGGCACAGAATATCGTATTTTCTTAATGCAAGCCACTTTGGAGTGACAGTCAATGAAAGACATTAAGTACAATAAAAATATTAAGTTTAGAATAAAAATGTGGTTCCTACGTGTGGGCTTGTAAAGGAAAACTCGTCAGAGTCTGGCACTTCTCATAGGTAAATTCTGAATTTTCATCCTCTTGTTCATGAGCCAGGCAGAATAAAAATATCCACCTACACTAAACCAAAGGGAGCCACTCGTAACCCAGACACAACCACAACAGACATTCTCGACAGTCCTTGGCTTAATAGAACACTGCTTTGTGGTTATACCCACCACTAGGATTTCATCTTGCAAGTTCTAGCACGTTTAATTTATTCCAGGTCATACATCAAATATAATATTAAAATTTAAGATGGCATTTGAGATTGAGACTTTCGTTTGCAGTGTGAGTAGAGAGAACACAGTTGGGACTGTGGGTGCATGAGCATATTAATACATAAACACAAACCTGTAGCCATCACTCAAGAAAAACAATTGGTCTTTAGGAGGGGGGAAAAAGTTGTAAAAAGAATCAATTCCATTAAATAGCTCTATAAATCAATTCCACCAAAAATCAATGGGAAACTACATCCACAAGGTGCCAAGTTAACTCCCACACATCAGGTGCAACTGTCCGTGACGCGGGCCACTCTGCCTGACGGGGACTTGGCAGCCCAGGGCTGGGGCAAGAACCCTGCCTTGTCCAGGCTGCCCCCCAGCTCGCCCCCAGCCCCTTCTGCCCCACTGGCTCAGGGTGAGCTGTGCCCCCCAGGCAAAGCAGAAACACCGCTCGCTTCCAAGCCTGCGCATCTCCAGGGTGGAGGCAAAGGGAGCAGGCTGTGGCTGCTCCTGCCGTGCAGACCCTCGCCCCCAGGCAGGCCCTCGCCCCCAGGCAGGCCCTCGCCCCCAGGCAGGCCCTCCGGAAAGCAGCAGAGGAGAACTCCTGTACTTGTGTGAGCCAGGCATCCCGCGTGCCCAGGTCTGACAGGAAGCGTGACTTTGGGATTTTCCAGCAGGCTTTGTACCACATCAAGTCTCCTTCTCCCCCCAAAGGGGAGCTGACTGCACAGACACAGAGAAGGTGGCAGAGGAACATTCGGGATGTGGGGCCCAACAGCCACCAGCGTGCAGTAGGTCACAAACTGTTGAAACAAATTACTTGTTTAAGCACAAGTTCACGAGTTCTACCCTGTGTCAGTCTTGACTGTTCAGTGACTCCCCAGTGACTGTGCCAGGCCACTGTCCTCTTACTTTCAAAGTGCAGCTCACTTGCATTTTCACACTTATAGGCTGTGGATGCCCCTTCAATGACTGGATAAACCCTTGGGGCTTTCATTTTGGGCTGGCAGCTCTGAGATGACTCTAGAAACAAATCCCCCGAGGCTTTTGCTCTGTGTGGCAGAGCAGAAAGGGCACAGAAGATTCTGGCTTTGTTAAAACCTGCAGAAAAATTCATGTCCTGTGTCTTCCCCTTCATGTGCTCCACATGTGCTGTTGTGTCTCTGGGCCTATTATAGACACACACTAAGAAATTCAGACACAGCATTTTTTGCAACGGAAAAACTTTATGAGTTGGCCTCTGCTATTCAGCACTAAGTACCAAAACCCATTTTTTCCTGTTGTAACTGAATGCCAAGTGTAACTGAGTTCAGTTATTCCACACAGGAACACTCATGTCTGGTATTATTCAGATATATTTAAATTAGAGAAAGAGTGCATGTGTGTGTGTATATAATAAATAATGATCAATTTAATGAGAAGGCTTAAGACTGTCCATGGCAGGGGATGAGACTATCTACTGCTTCTCTCCAAGGCTCTGTAACCCAACAGCAGGAGGAATCTGACCTGCAAATTGCATCATGGCTGTTGGGCCTGATCTTAGCAATGAGCACCTTCAACTTACTGATCTCAACAGGATTTGAGAGCATTTGATAGCAAACCTTATATCGGTCACAAGTTTCCCCTAGACATAAGGGCATGCAGTTCTGGAAAGCAAGACTTTGACACAGGCTGGAGGTTTGAGATTAAGAACAAGTGGGAATTGTACAACCAGAGGCTTCAATCTAGCCACTGGTATCTAGCTAAACAAAGCAGCAACACATTCAAGCTTGTCTCTTTTGGAATATTCCTTAGAACTTTATCATATGACTCTTCTGCTCCAGAAGAATGAATCAAACATTAAAAAGGACACTAAGGGAAGCAGAAGAACATTGTCAGTAGAAGAGCCAGAAGATTTTCCTGCAAGTCACAGTAGATATTCCTCTTTTTCCCTGTCCCTAAAAGCATCTGCTAGGATACTTTCTTATTTACTGGGATATCAGTTTCATACAAGTCAGGGAAAATAAATATTTGTGTTCAAGCATTATAATAGGAAGGATGTTTGCAGAGAGTTTTGAAACACAGATCTTACTCTAAAGAGAGTCTTCATGCACGAACAAATGCTACACCAACACCTGCATGGATGTTACCCTATTTGGCGACTCTCTGAAGTACCTGACTAGTTTACAATGAAGAAATTACTCTTACATTTATGAAGGACAGCTCAAAACACAGTGCAAAGTTTGTCTGGAAGGAGACAGAAAACAGACAGGAACAGGTACAGCCCAGAGAATGAAGAGATTACAGTGACCCAGCAAATATGTAGAAATGGTTGGAAAAGGCAAGTATGTGCACAACTGAGGATTCTGGAGGAAGCAAAGAACCCAACAGGTTAGATAACCAAAGCGTAAATCGAAATAAGCAGACACTATGGACTCAGAGTTGAAGCCAGCACGGGGATCTGAAGTGTTAACTTGCATTTAAAGACTATCACGGTTAAAATCATACACCAAATTGCATAATAGACAAAGGAGAGGAATTGAAAAATTAGTCTATGGAAGCAGACTCAGAGAGAGGATTGTAAGGATTTTTTTTTTTTTTTAAATCCTGCTCCTAAACTCTTCTATACTCAAGGAAAAAAAATTTAAATCCCATTTCCTGCCACTATAGGGCTAAAAAGTTAACACCATATTTCATAGTGGTTAACATGAAACAGGATTACTGTGCTGACTTGTTCTTAAAGACCAAACGCATTCTAAAAACTAGATTGGGAATAAGGTAGATTTCTTTCTGCCAAATCCTCTGACAAGAAGCAGGAGGGAGAAAACATATTTTTCTCTAAGACTTCTGGGGATAAACAGAATTTAAAAGTCTGTTGCCCTCAGTAGAACTGATGTACTCTTCCAATTGGACTTCTTTTGTGCAGTCATTCACTGTAGAGGCTGACTTCATATGAATAATCGTGCTTTTCTTTCCTTCTGTGCTTTTCAGATGAAGTGCTTACACTCTTTTCAATGAAAGCAAAGAATTGCTTTGTTTATCCCTTAAACATTAAGTGTTTAAAATAAGCTAAAAAGGCTTTATGAAGAACATCCAATGATCTACCAGAAGGAATAACTTCTTAATGTCAGCCAATGAACTGTCTCTAAGAAAAAGGAAGCCTGAACCCCCTACCCAAGCAGACATCCCAGCCAGAGCCTTCTCTGGGATGAGCTATACATACTCTGTCTGGGACCTCACTGTGTCACAGCCTTTGGCACGGAGAGCACCAGCATCTGAGCATCTGACACACATCCAGCGAAACTCCCGAGGTCTTGCCTGTTTCTTCTTGAGCCTCTGAACTGCGGCCTCAGAACAAATGAATCCGAGAAGAAAATACATGTATCAGGCACCCACTCAGCCAGGCGCAGGATTTTTAAACTAGGGATCTGAACCAGCTCTATCACCTCCCACTTCTTCCCTGATATGATGAGTCGGCACCCGCCCCAGCAGCCAACCCCTGCCTCCCAGGTGGGGGACAAGCAGCCCCGTTGCCCACCGCCTGCTTCCTCAGGCTGCAGAGTGGAGGAGAGCTCAGGGAACCGCCTGGCAAAGGTCAGCATCCCTTCCCTGCGCTCAGAGGAGCGAGAGGAGCTGAGAACAGCTACCAGGTACAGCCTCTCTGACTGCGGGCTCCAGCCCCACAGCAGGCTCAGACGTGTCCCAGCCACGCTCTCCGCACCCTGGACCCGGGCCATGCCAGCTCCACACACCTGTCGGAGGCTTCCCCATGGGTTAAGAGAATCCCCAGGAGGGGATCTGCAGGTGCTCTGCTCCCTTCAAAGAGTTCAGGCCACAAATCAGCCTGGGAAATTGGACCCATGGTATTCAACGTGGCCCTCTGAACTTTTCCGAAGTGTTCTGAACCCACCAGGCTGGCAGGACTGAACTTTATAGCTAAGCGTTTTGAAAGAAGCATGTGCTTTTAAATTCCAGTTGAATTTTTGCTAGGGAAACTTTACAAAGGCATCACTAGTGTATCCACAGGAGTTTTGCAATTCTAGGTTACAGGTGATTACAGCAAACAGGCATGCGAGTCAGGGTCGGAAGCGGGCTTTTACTTAAGGCCTGACTCACCAGGGACTTGAAAAATAAATAAAACCCCCAAGCAGTTCTGTTTCACCCAACAGCTATAAGGCTCCAGCCCCACTCCTCAGGCTGGATTGTGAAAGCTCTTACCCCAGCAGTCACACCGAGTTCAAGCAAAGTGCCTGAGTAAGCATTTACAGAATCTGACCCCCCCAGTCAGTTATCTATACTGCACCTATTTGTGCCTTGCATTGCAAGCTCTTTAGCCAGGGACGTGGTCTGGAAGTATACTGTCAGCTGCAATGTGCTTTATCTCCATTTATGGCATTAAATCTAATTTTTGGTGCCAAGTGCAGCATTACCCTTACAATGACATCTATCAGAGACAGTTTTCTCTGAAGACTGTGATCTGACCAACAACCAGTTTGCGCTGTTCATTTCTTCCTTTTATTGCAAAACCACTATGTTCACAGTACCTCTCCACTTTAAAGCCAAGCTTTTTGTTAAAAAATAGTAAGATGGGCACTGAATTACGGAAACCCCACGCTCTGGCATTACACTGACTTCACTTGGGATGCTGCCATCCTTTCTTCCCTGAAGATTTAAAAAACTGGGAGCTGAAAACAAACTTAAAGCAACAAACTTGAGAGATTAGTGTCCAGTAATATGTAAGCTGAGCAGGGGCAGATGGGCTTTCCTGGTGCCCGTGCGAGCGTTCCCCATGGGCACCCAGCCCCTTCCTCTCCCGCGGCACGGCCGGGACAGCAACATGGCACAGCTTGGAGCAGTTCTTATGGAAAAAAAATCTGCAAGTTCCCCTGAAATGCTGTGTCCTGCATGCCACGAGGGACAGCTGCTACCTTCTCACTTACAAAATCATGACCCCGGCCCGTCACTCTACAGAGCTAATGCCAGCAGACACCCTCCTGCTCATCACTTCTGATGGCCAAAGCCATTGTAATGAAGCAGTTCCCCTCCACCTGAAAAGGGGATGTGCTTTGCTTTTGCTCCAAGAAGGCTTAGCGGGGGGTGCTTTGGGGGTTGGTTTTTTGCTTTTTGGTGGGGGCACAACCCAAACTGTTTCAGACACACACAGAGGTAGCATAGGTCCATGTGAAACCACAGAGGAAGCAAGCACAAATAGGCAAATACTCTGAATAATGGCAGAGTAGATGTACATGGAAACTTGCCTGGACTCACCTGGACTCTTTTCCCCCTTTCTTGTCCAACCAGTTCATGGATGGGGAACATCCCAAGCCTCTGGCATATGGTATTAGGTGCTCTGGGTATTAGGTAGGAAACTACTGATAAGTCTTTTGAAACGGTACAGTTGGCGTCATGTAGTCCAGAGGTTCATATCAACCTCTCAGAATTTGGAATGGAGAGGGAGATTTTGTTTATTTATTACAAGTGGAAGAAAGAAACTGGGGTGCTTAATCAGCCATTTGCGTCTACTGGGAGCTGAAGCTGGTTTGTGTGACTGTGCCCACGGCCCCTGTCCTGTTAGGGAAGAACCCTTGTGCAGCTTTCAGAAAGTCATACAAACATCTCAAAAAAGGCTGTATGAAGATGCCAGAGACACAGCTGTAAGTCACAGATTACTAATTATGAAAGTATTTTGAGATGCTTGGGTGGAAAGGATCTCTTTGCTGGATAGGCAAATATTTTAATTCCATACTCCAATGATCACTCTTCCAGCAGCACCCTTAAAATGTGTTTTCCTTCCCTGACTGTCCTCTGTTGTTAGTTACACCTCCATGCAGCTTTTAAATAACAGCATGATTTCCAGCACTACAGCACTATCAAATGTACTCATTTTCTCTGCATTTGGTTCCACTTACAAGACACTGAATTATTAGTACAGCATTCAGTTTGAAATCTTTTTGCACCATTAACAGAGTGAAGTATTACACAATAGCGGCTACTACTGTTATTTATCATTAATTAAATGCTAATGGAAATTCAGCCCATCTTCAAAATGTCATGCCCTTACACAGGTAGAGATAGAGAAGCACAGATTAAAAGATTTTTCCAGCAGCAAACAACAAATTGGTGGCGAACAAATTCTCATACTCACTTCTTTGTTTTAGCCACCAAAATAGAGACTGTCATAAGGATAATGGCTTATAGTTCTGTCTCCACACTCAGGTCACTTTTTCCCTCACTCAGGAGCTAAGGAATATCACTACGGCAATTAAACCCACATTTACAAGTAGCAACCTGAAACTGGGAGACCCAGTACAACTGGGATACGCCAGATGACTACAGCTACTAAAAAGAGGTCCACGCTTGGGGAAACACTCAAGACATTCCTTCTCCAGAGGTACCACCCCTAATAACACACCAACAGTCTCCAACACCTCTGCATCTTGGACAGGTACGCAGAACCGCATACATTAAACTACTTTTCTTGGAGTTCAGCTAAGAATGCTGCCAGCTTGTAAACAGCAGAGTCAGTTTTGCTGCCAACACAGTTTTTACCTAGAGCAAACGGAAGCGCTTTTCCAAGAATTTCCAAGACTGTTGTGTCATGCGCTATGCTGGCACCGCACCACGCAGCCCAGGGAGGAAAGAGAAAAAAATACAAGCCGCTGCTCTGCGCATCCTGAAAGGGATTATTTAGAGGCATTTATTTATTCCCAGGAAGGGACTGGCAGTGCAAAACAGACCTTCCAAAAAACCCCAGTGTTCACTGCAGGGGAACAGAGTGTTGTTGATATTTTCAATACCGTAGCAAAAAGTGAGTAACTTCTATAGCTGGCAAGTTTCAATTTTCATTACAATTTTGAAAGTTTTGTTTGATGAAGTACAGTGGAGACTAAGAAATGTAACATTTCTGAAGGACTGGAGAGCAATCTTCTCTATTCTTCCTCCCCCACCACAGGTTTTGCACAGTACTACAGCATTAGTCCTTTGGTAACTTTACCATTTTGAAGTTTTTATTAGAATTATGTGTGTGATGACAGCGTTTACAGGCCCTTGCTAAGGTCAGGGTCCCAGTGTGCAAACGTTTAAATATGATGAGCATTTATAAGATAAATATACAAGATAAACCAAGGACATTGTATTCTCCGTACTTTAAAGATGAAGAAAACTTAAATTGCTTAACTTCCCTCATGACCATAGCATGGAAAATTTAAATCAGCAATAGAAACTGAACCCAGACTTCCCCAGACCACAAGCTCACCAAGAAGAATAAATGTGTGCATACATTCAACCACTGCACCAATTCATAACAGTAAGTACCTACAACCAAGTTTTCTGGGTAAAACTTTTCGAGTCGTAAGTTACGTTACTTTTAAAACACGCTCAGCCAAACATCAGTCTGCTGATATCTCAAGAATTACAAGGCAATTCTCACTCTCATGCCAAAATTCCCTTTATTGAGCAGTTTGGTACTACAGTACTATGTAGACTTCATAGATGTGCATGCACATTTCTTTATTGTAGTGGATTCCCTGCCGGCTACAACTTCGGTAGATATTTTTTCCTGCCTAGAAGGACATCCACATTTTTCTTTGCAGACTGGTTATAATCGTGTCACTAATATCACATTATCAAAGAGCATTTGAACAGCCTAGAAAATGAACAAAGACCCTTTTTCAAGGACTCAAGATGTGCAAAAAGTTCCACACGAGGACCACTCTGAATACTTTCTAGGGATAAACAGAAACTAGGAATAACAAAGCACCTCACCCTTCCCGGCGCAGGGGAAACAACATCACATAAAACCAGCACAAGCTCAAGTCTCACTATACACCGGCACAATTTCAAAGCTTCTTTTAGTATCTATTAGTTCTAAACTCATAAAGGAGCAGCACAACCAGAAAATAATCAATTCCCTTTTACTCAAAGAACATTTCCTTTGCTTTGCATTTAAAATGGAGCTGAATAAGAATCACAGAATAAGTCACATAGGAAGGGTCATCAGAAAGCATTTTGATAAGAAAAAATTTTCCAAATATTTTTATTTAACAGCTAAAAATACTCAGGTTTAGCATTTCATTGAATGTAGTGCTATGTAAGAAGTTGTTTGATACATTTCTTGGAAACAGTAATATAGTAAATTAATTTTGTTTCTGATTTGCATGTTAAATCATAGCTTGAATGCGTTGAACTCTGTCCTCCTGCTTAACAGAAAATAATACCAAACTTACTTTAAAGTTATTTTCAGTTGCACATCAACATGTTCTCATAGGTACACACCAGTGAGATCCAGTCCTTCCACTGGACAGATAACACCACACAGACAAACAAGCAAGTTTTAAAATAAGGTTTCTTGTCAGCCAATTTCAATCGTCAGTTAAAATTGGCAATGCAAATTATTCTGTTCTTTATTGGACAAGAGAGAAGATTTCCAAACTGTCAAACTGGCGGGTAGCATCTTGACAGCAGATGGAAATGCAGTAAGTGGAGTCCTACACGGCAGTGTCTTTATGTGACTCTCGGAAAACTGAATCCACACAGTGAATGGTTCTTTATACAACGGGAAGAGAGCACACATTTAGGGAAGGAATCTGCTGTACACCCCTGTCATCTTAAACCCCTCCAGGAATGAATGGGACCAGCCCAGCATGAAGAGCTGAGCGAGCTTGTTTACCATAGGAGGCCTCTTCCCCAGTCAGTCAGTCGCGTATCTCTTTTAAAACTCATGGCAAAAGACTGATTTGAAGACAATTTTATCTTGCATAGTGTTTGGCTGAGCGGGGGAGGGGGGTGGATAGGGCAAACTGATATATTATTGAAAGCCACCCCCTCTTCCTTTGCCCAAGAGCCTGAAGGAGAGCGAATGTCTCGGCCAGTGTGCTGCTGGGGAACGCTTCCTACCTCCCATCCAGAACCTGGGCCAGGACAACATTGCCAGGTTTTTTCCACCCGATATCTAAAGCTGGAAGAACAAGAGGGAGTTGTTCCTTGCTCCTGTATAGATCTCTCAGAACATTTAGCAACAGAAGCAAGACATACACCCTGTTTCAGGGCCATTTTTATTGGTACAATAGCCCCTGATGAGAGTTTTGAGGAGGCGGCTCCTTGCACTCCTCTAAGCTCTTCTAACTGCCAGCAGACTAGGACCCCTGTCAATGTGTATCACAGTGTGTCTTCTGACATTTTCTGGGGGAGAACTGAGCAGTTTTGTCTTTTCTACATGACCAAGAGAGCCAGTGCTGAAGGAAGTTTCCCACAAAAGGTCCATTTCCAAATGCCTGCTTGAGGGTTTTGGTTTAAAAGATCACTCTTCAGCTCCTTCAAATCTGCAGCGTGTGCATCAGAAAATGTGATACAGTACATATGTAATCCTAGATAAACTAGATTCCCCACCCCTTTCCGTTAAGGAAAATCAGTAACTACAATCCCTATTTAGGATCTGTGATTACAAGGATCACCCTCTGCCCTGCCCTGGTCAAACAATGTGGGCTCTAGGAAAGCAGGAGAGCCCTCATGTCAATAATGCAAAACCCTGTTGCTTCCACTCCAGAACAGCTGACTTGAAGTGCATGCTAGGCTGTGCTTATTAACAAAATGAGAAATCTGATATATAGAAAGAAAACACTATGTGAGGATTAATCCTGGATTGCAGTTTGTGGCCAGCACTGGGCCGTCATCCAAACAGAGATGAAAAAGAAGAAAATTTCTCCCACCTGTCACTTACAGCAGGTACAGCTATCGCAGTGTTGTAGTCTCCTCCGTACAATCCCTTTTATATCAGCTTAACATTCAGGATTGACCTCACCGCTTCATTTCTTCCTTGTTTTGTGGGAGCCAGCACTGGAGGGTGAATTTTCTTTCCAGGAATTACAAACAAGAATCGTGAGTAACTTACAAGTTTGGACAGCTAGCTTGTAATACACGTACACTTCAAGGAAATAAACCCAGCTTTAAACTGGCGTCTTGTTGGAACCCGGAGATGCCAACTGAACAAAAAAACACAACTCTCAGGAGCACTCTTTTTCATGTTGTTTCTGCTGCTTTTGAGAGGGGTGAGCACACTGTCACAGCTGATTAAAATAAACTAAACAAACCCATTCAGTTGCTTTGCCAATGAGCTACAGCACAGCAGGCTGAGCTCTCCGTTGCAATGCATTGTCCTTGCTTCTGATACTACAGCAAGAAAAAAACCAATTTAAGCAGCCCTAGTGGTTTAATCACTGCTGTTCAATCCACACCAAACCAAAGGAGGAGTCATCTTTATTTTTTAAAAGCTATTCTTCAGCTTATGGTAGGGTCAACACTCTGTTGTTGCAGTCCCACAGCTGAGCCCCATTAATTTTTCTCCCAGCCCAGCAGGGCCATATCCCCGATGCCGAAACAGTCCCCTTCCCATGGAGCTTTGCCTGTCACAATACAGCCAACGGAGCTGCTACCTCACAAAGGGGACTCTGCTTCCTCCCATGCCAAGACCACATTTGCTGCTGCACTGAAATGTCACTTCTGGCAACGTTCTTCCCTGGCTGTTGTCAGAAACTGCAGTTTTGTTCGTACACTTTGTCAGTCAGATTTGATTAGGGGATGGGACACTTGGTTTTCTATAGAGAAGACATGACAACCTCATCATACCAATACCTTCTGCCTACCAAGCTATGGAACGTTCACCAGACTGGAGGAGAGGGTTAAATGCTGCAGTCAGCACAAACAGCAGTTCTGATATGAAGGCAAAAACACCTCTGTTTTCAAACATGATCCTATTTCCCTACAGCTATCATCAAAAAGGTAGCAGGAGCTCAAAGAACAGCCACGTACTGTTTTCTATACAAGGTCAAAGGAACGCACAACATACAGTTTACGTTTGACAGTTCTTCATTACTTACAGGATGTAAAGATGCTAGAAAATGAGAACTCTAATTGGAAGATTTGCTGTTCACGACTTCAGATTTCATGCTGTGACCACCAATTTTGGGATGCGGTGGCTGTTTTAGAGAGTTTCAATCCATTACACCACCAAAGTGATTAGCATTAGGTTCTGTTCCAGTTGTTTTAAATGACTAATCACAATAAATTGAACACGTACCCTCCTGGAATAAGGCCTCTAACCTTCTCTTCCTCTCCTTCTCTCTCCCCCACCCCTTGTCACACATTGGCTTCTGCCAAACAATTCAGCACTGACACTACCACGTATCACGTGAGAGCAAGCGCTTCAAGCATCTTGCGATACTTATTACTATCTACACATCCATAAGTCATTCCGCCCAGCAACGTATGTGAGTACTAACGTGAGCTATTTCTTTATGCATTAAAGATTTAGAGCTCCCCCAGATCCTTGGACGAAGCTTTTCCCCCAAACACTGACAATTCATCCCTTTTACGTATATGCATCTCGTCTGCATTTCACAAAGATTAGGAGGCATGACATAAGAAAAAACAGCTATATCCTCGGATTCTCCCCTTCCTCCTGCTTACACCCCTGCGGCCACGCAAGTCTGCCGTGATTAAGCAATGGATTTTAGCCGCAAAAGAACAAGGCACGTACGTGGGGTTTCCTTACCCCTGTTAGAATGGAAAGTAACAAATGTAAGAGGTTGCTTATTCTTAATGCTGATCTCCTCCGGAGCTAAAATGATATGTCAGTAGCAGGTGGCAAGTTTGAAGACCCCCTTCCCCTCTTTTTTTTTTTTTTTATTTAAAATAAATATAACAAAGGGCACACAGATTTGACCTAATGGGTCAACCATCAAAAGTTAAACTGATTTAAATAATTAGACCTAGAATGTCAGGCACCACTGCAAATAATTGCTCCTAATGCTTTTAGGATTAGATTGCTAATGAAAAGGAGCAAAAAGAAGGCCACTTGCAGTTGTGGAAATAAGTCAATTTTCTTTCCATGTGTCAATTTCCCCATGTAGATTTGCTGTGAAATTCTAAGGGGTCATTTACAGCTTTCTCTCCAGAGCTGCTGTAGTAGATACAATAGTTCTAAGTCATAAAAAATAATAATGTCATCTTGAAATACTTGTTGTTTATACACTGTATTTATCAAGCACAGCAAACATCTGTTCATAGTTCTGACATTTTCCAAAGAAAGTGACTATTGCATATTGTTTTCCCCTTTAATTTGTGGAAAAACATGGGAGCCATTCAAATATAAACAGCATTCCGCAATAAATTTAAACCAGTTTTGGTGAAAGGACAGTTTATTAGCAGAATGTAATTTTGATGCTCTTCCTAACTGGTTTCTGGCTGCTCTCAGACTTATTCTAACAGCTCAGTAACATCCGGGGTGATTTCGGACGTTAACCGCCTGCTAAAACACTTGCTTTCGCATCTCATTCATTCATTCGATGTGGCGATGTCCCCCCCGCCCCGCTCGCGGTACCGGGGGCCAAGCCGCCCGGGCTGGGCAAAGGCTGCGGGTTTCGCCGCACAAAGTTTGGAGCCGCCGGAGCGCGGTGCGAACACGCGTGTGCGGGCGGCGGCGGGGCCGGGCGCGGCGGGGCCGGGCGGAGCGC
>JAOXNO010000006.1:18466117-18511956 GCA_028565335.1 Limnodromus scolopaceus | reverse complement strand
CTGACAGCTGATTTTTCCATCTTATTTGATAGCAAAGCGTGGTTCACGTTTTAAAAAGCCTTGTTATAACATGGAAATGCATCCTTAGACGGTCTTACTGTTTTAATTACTTATGGCATAAATGCACACCTCGGTTTATACCAGCCTGTTCCTCATCTCACAGCCTTCCTCCCAGCGCCATCTTGCAAGCTTGTGACGTTGGGAGCCGCTCACCCCTGACCCACATTTGAATAGAAGCCAAAATGAAAAAAAGAAGAGGAGAGAGAGAGAGAAAGAGGGGGAAGAAGAAGAAGAAAGAGCGGAACAAGGGGAGGCAGGCAGAGCAGCAGCTAGGCAAGTGCTGTGCCACTGTGGAACAGCATCGGCTCCCGCTCCCTTGCCAGCTAGTTTAGTAATAAGCAATTTCCTGCTTTTGCAATAAATGTTGCCGCGGCGGGGCTGGGAGAGGGACGGGGAGCTGGGTAATTCCCACCGAGGGACCAGGGCTTCCCCCACCCCTAGCCGGCCCCCCTTCCCTGCCACCCACACCCCGAAACCCAGCCCGGAGCCCGGCCACTGCCTCCCGGCAACCCAAATTCTGCTGCTCCCTCCCCGGGTTTGAGCAATGAAAAAGGCATTTATTAAGATTATTTCTCCCATCACTGATGAGGTCTAAGTGTGTGTTAAAGGAAATTATATAGATTATAGATTGAACATGTATTGGAATCCGAAATTAGCTTTATACACACATTAAGAAAACATCCTCATGTATAATGCAATTTGCATATTAGCTTTTTATCACTCCTGTCTATTTTTTAAAGACTGACAGTGCATTTTGTGCCATCCAAGACAGATGAAGACGTGGCCTTTGTAGAAATCTGAAGTTTTGTTTTGTGCTTTTTTTTTTAGTTATTTACCTATTCGGAGTATATCGAGAGGAAAAGTTACATGTGTTTTGCATCCCTGTTCCTGCAAAGACTTTCATGCATGCTTAACTTTAAGCACATCAGTAATCACACTGAGCAAGCAGGGGCTATTCAGATGCTTACATTAAGCATGTGCACAGTCTGCAAGCTCAAGCTGTTATTTTGTAAAATGTTAAGTGAAATGATATCGTCTTAATTTTGCTGACCATTGCCACAAAGCACAACTGTGCTGAAATCTGAATTATACCTTTGTAGCACTTTCTCCCTTCAGTAGCTAATTAATCTGTAATAACAGGAGCAATGCATATAAACATTTTTATTGTAATCATGCACAGGAGTTCTTCCACTATCCCATGTAGGAATCAATGTTTTAGCTGCAAGTGTGAGATGACATTTTCTTTTCTTCTACGCCCTCAAAGCCACCCATAACCAAAACTCTCTGCAGCCGGAGCAAGGTGAGTCATTAGCACAGCTGAGTCTACTATTTAACACATCTCTAAGAATTCCCTAATAACCTCAACGCCAGCGACTCTCTCAGCAGCTTCCTGTGCAGGTCCCCGCAGCTCGCATGCGCTTCAGCCAGAGCCCAGCTGCAGCCCAAGCGCTCATTCCCTGATAATAAAGGTATTTTCTAGTTGCTCATCCGGAGTTCAAAGTTTTTGCAGGAGATGGTTTCTTCAGCCCTACCAAAGTGGCTTGAGGAGCAAATAAAGATAAGACAAATCACAGCAGCCATATCAGAAAGGTCTGGACTGGTGGTTTGTTCACAGTACACGCCATAAAGAGCAGAACACTTTAACAGTGGTGAGAACAGCAAACCTGACTGTCAGCACAAGACCCAGTGAAGTAGATAAGGATCAATTCAAGACTCTTCTCCCACCGGGTAAGTTAATTTAGGATTGGTGGTGCTGCTCTTAGCTGTATTTTAAAGCTAAGTGGCCTTGCAAATAGCCAGGGAGGTGTAGGTAGCCATTTGTTTCATGCTGTGCCAGAGAAATTGGTAGGCAAATACACAGAAGTCCTTGTGCTGTGTTATCTAAACAGGGGGAAAATGCATCCTGGAGTTATTTCAGGGAGGTTTAGACACTTGGGTTTAGAAAGACCCGCTTTTGTGAATCTTTGTGTGGCATCTCAAGACCTCAACAATGCCACCATCTGCCCTCAATCTTCCTTCCTCCCGCTGAAGCTCTCCGCCCCAGAAGCCGTCGGCAGCACAGCCTGTCTGCCCCGCCAGCTCACAGACCAGCGCCTTCGTCCAAACCCGCTTTCATCAGACGTTTGAGCAAAGGTGCCAGGCTTTGCACGGGAATGGCTTGAAGCACGAGCATTTCAGTCCTTCTGCCCAGTTCACTAGGCAGGTGATAACTCTGGAGAGCAAAGGGAGTGAAGAAGGTTGGGAAGAAGGAGAGAAACATCCTAAAAGGCCACCACAAGATTTGGTCTGCAAAAACCTTTACTTGTATTTGAATCTTCTCTGGGTTTGGGGACAATCAGTTCTGAGCATTCCTAAGGAAATGGAGAGAAAGACATAGTCTTAGTGGAGAGAAGACAAAAAAAGATAGAAATTAGTTGTCTGGCACCTAGAAATGATATGGTAAGATGTAACACTGCATTCATATACACATGATAATTATAAGGTTGAAAGAGAATTAATGAGAAAGCTAGACCTGGTGCTGTCACTACAACCATGGACATCTGTAGAGAATCTGATGAGCCAAGTAGAAGTATGACCACACCTACCTGGAAAACATCTACAGGCATGCAAGGCAGATACCGTGATACCTGTAATGTCTCCAAGCAACCACAGCCAGGGAACTTGCCATCCAAACAGAGGGTACACCCTGAAGTTCTGAGAAATCACACCCACTGTGGGCACGTCTGTCACTGGGTGAAACGTGCCCGTGTACGAAAAGCAAATGTGTTCCTGAGGTCCAGAGCACAGTGTTCCCCAGTGAACGGCTGGGCTGGAGGGTGATGGTGGCACAATGAGCATATTCTGAAGGATGGTTTGGGCCAGTGGAAGCTTTGAAGAAAAAGACTCTCCTATTTCCAGCCAGATACTTGTGATTAACTTTGTTTTCTAGTTTTGTTTGACTGTGGGGTTTTTAACAGTTATTTTGAGAAGAGCACGGTCAGGACAGCAGCAGTGGATTGTGCTGGGTGCTTTGCAGACACAAATGAAAGCTTCAACTTCCTCCTCGGTGTGTTGTTGAACATGTTGAATACAACTCACCCAAGGTAGCCATGAGAAACAGATTTTTGTCCTAACAGTATGCAAAGAATTCAGAACAGAATGCAAACAACAAGCACATTTCACACCATCCTTGAATATTAGCCCTTAGTATCTATTCACAAATAGCTCTGTAATGCTGCTTTCAGGCAGTAAAGTTTAATTAATTGCATCCCCCCAAACTAAGTTATTGTTTGCAAAACACGTAGACTCAGATCAAGTCAGTGGCTGAAACCCAGAGGCATCTCAGAGCTTCAGTTTGTTTTCAGTCATTTTCAGCCAACTGATGGGTTCAGAAGCAGCTCCAGTGTTTTGTAGCAGCACTAATAGTACGGATACACTCATCACAAAGCAGGAAGAGGACATGGGCAGAATTGTGATAGTGGCAAACCAGTGCTGTGGGTGAGGAATGGAGTCATCTGAGCAAAGAAAATGCCGTTGCGGAAAGTCAATAGAATAACGACCAAAGGGTGGCCATGTGCCCTTGCAGCTCTTCAGTGCCACCTGCCTTCGGTCCCCGCGCTAGTGGATGTCCAGTGCCATCTAGCAGGCAAAACAGTTGTTTACAGTAGTAAACTGATGGCTAAAGCTGGGCGGAAAAGTTGAAGCGAAAAGCAAAAAATTGTAATTCAAGGAACTAAGCGAAACATACGGGGCAGCGAATGCCAGCGTGGGGTGTGTGTCTGAAAGCAAAGGGGAAGCAAGGGCTAACCAGCCTGCTTCTCAGGAATAAATAAGGATTTAGCCCTAAAAAAAAAAGGCAGTTTCTTAACAGAGGTTTGCAGTCATTGCGTCTCCAGTGGGATAGTCCTGACAGTGCCACTGAAAACGCTGAGAACCAGAACATCAAGCTGAAGGAGAAACAGGCACCCTGTGAGGCATTGCAGTGACCCGGGAAAATCGTGCTGGAGTGGTAACAGAGCAGCTGCTGATAGCTCATGGAATTAAAAAGTTATTTTATTGTCCCCTCAATAGAAATATCCCTCTACAGTCGGACGTATGTGTCTGGAAGGTCTTTTCCAACAGACTCGGAAGTGCCCATGGAGGAGACTCCAATTTTATGCTAAGATGGGTTTTGAAAATCTTTTCTCTCTTACCTGCAAATGCTCGATGTGTGAATACGCTACCCTCGTTAAAGCCCCTTTGTAATTAGCTGGATTAGTTGGTTTCCCCACTGCTCTCTGTGGTCTTTTGACTGCAGTTGGTGGATAGACACAAAGAACATTACATTTTTACCTTTGTATAATGATACCTTAATTTCTCATATGCGTTCCTATTTGTACTAATTCAAAACTTGTTAGTGGACAAGCTGTACAAATAATTTTTCCACAGTTTAGAGGAAAATACCATAGTTTAGGTAATCAAGGAAAATCAGAAACTGTAAATGTAATCTGAATCCTTAGTATCAAAAGTAGCCCCCAAGGCCCCCAATTCAGAGCTGGTTTTACGCTGCAGCGGGTCGAGACTCGCTCAGCTCTGGGTCTGCATTGTGAGGGTTCTGTTCAAAATCAGGGGTTAGAAACCCAGTCCAGGACAAAACCCGGAACAACAGAAGGCAACAGTTTGAAAAATTAGGCTAGTTGTTTAGTGCTTGTAGAAGGTACTATTTTGTACACTTCTGCTTCTGTTGTAGTCTTAGTGATAGAATGTTTTAATTTCCTTGAAAGAGAAGAAACATACAATATTTTCATTGCTACAAGCTGAAGCTTTTTGCCAGGCACTCTGGCACAGGCAGGGCTGAGGCAAGGGGTTTTGTGACTCTAATCAGATAAAAACATTGCTTCCATTATAACAAGATCTTTGATTTCTGTTGGCCTGTGAATTTCATTGCTAATATGTTCGCTCTGTACCTATCTACAAAACATCTGTATTTAACTACGTCTGCCCTGTTAGTTAATATAGTCTGTGCAATGGCATAATTTCACTAGACTATGGGAGAGCAATAAAAAGCAAGGGAAACAACCGATGAACAAAACCACTACCTATGTGTGTTAATAATAAAGTGAAATTTGCTGGAAATAATTCTGAAATAGATGTCAGAAGGAAATTAAAACAAAAAGGAAACATTTCTTCAGCTAGGTAAATAAACAGGGAACAAGAAGAGAACTGGTGCTACTAGGAACAAGTACCAGATTGACAGCAAGAATTTGAAATAAATTGTTTAGTCAGAGGTTGTTCTTGCATTACTTGAAAATAGTAGGTATAGTACATTCATTTAAAAAATTATTTAAAAGTTATCTAAGTAACCACTGAGCTCATTGACTTTGAGACCATTTCAGGCTTTCAGAAGAGTTTTGAAGGAAAACATAATTAACAACAACCAAAAAAAAGACCCCAAAAAAGAAGATAAATGGGGTAAAATGCAACCACAATACTGATTTTGATGAGTATCCTGAGCTATTTCTTTGCTGAGATAACTGATTGTCTAAGCAAGGAGAAATGTAGTAGATCTAATCTATGTGGATTTTAGTCAAGCATTTGATATGATGCCACATGGGAAGTTATTAATTAAGATGGAGAAGATGGGGATTAGTACAAGAACAGTAAAATGTGTAAGGAATTGTCTGAAGGAGAGGTGCCAATAGATGACTATTGGGATAGAGAGATTGCTTGTGACTCAAGACTGAACTTGTTTAATATTCACTATAATGATCTATTGTTATTTACACTGGAGTATGCTAAAGAAATTTTCCGATGACACAATCAAGAGGCACTGCCATTACCAGGGTCAGGGTGCCACGACTGGTGAGCTAGAAGACAGTCAAAGCAATGAGCAATGGAAGTGGGATTCAGTTCCATACAAAACCGGCACACATTTGGGATGCACTTCATTAGCTATCAAAAATTAGATGTTTTCTTCAAGATGATCATCAGGGCTGCTTCTGCAGCCAATGAAGACAGGAAGGAATGGACATCTATCCTGCCTCTTTTGGATTCTTCCTTTAGGATAAGAGGAACTGTTCTGTGGATGTGACTGTCTCTCTATTACCTGTACAGAACTCTATGCAGAAGGATAAAGAGAAACAAATTCCTTTGAAGCAAGAAAACTGACTACAAAAAAAAACCCCAAAACCAAAACCAAACCAACTAAACAAAAAAACCCTGGATGCATTAGTTTGTCGGTGGGTGACTGTGAACCATCAGAACACGAGGAGGTAATAGAAATGACAAATGAGGTCTCAGACAAGGTTCTTCCAGTAACAATAGGAAGGCACCGCTGGAGCATCATCTCTGTTGTTGTGTAGGATCTCGTCACTGGCAGCAGGACAGGTACTGGTCTGTCAGGATGCCCAGGGTGATGGTAGGAGACACTTTCCAACAGGAGCAGAGTGCTGAAAGCTACAGCTGCTTTAGAGACAAATTCTGATCCATGGATATGAGAGAGGTACTGTGTGTTGCTGGTAGTGGCTGGGAGTTGCTGAGGTGCCAGGTCCAGTCTCGTGTTTCTAATGTTACAGGTAGGAAAGTGTTAATCATCAACAGCATGTGTGTATTTTGACTATGGTTTTTTTTTCTTGTTTTTATTTTTTTTGTGTTTGCATGTAAGTACATTACATGTGTGTGTACACAAACCCACACATCCATTCATCCATGAATACACATGTAAGTGAAGCTTTGCTTCTGTTGCTTATTGGGTAGCACAGAGATACTGAGCTCTATTTTGTATCGTCTGTAATACCGCACAGAGCCAGCCGGTATTTGTTAATATGCTGCATTTCTGGGTATTTGTGGTGTTGACTTCCAAGTGATAAGAAACTTTAAAATCTCTTCTTATCCTCACATTAGATAAAAATAACAGGAAAAAGCCCACCAAATTCAGCTGTACATAAGATGTTTTTGCTTTCTTTGTGTATGTGTACTTTGCGTGGCGGTGTGTACAGTATGCATAAGTAACTAATGTTGCAAGCTGAAAGAATGAATTATTGTCAGATGGAGGTAAAGCACACAATATGGTCAAGTAAGCAGTTCCAATAATAGCTGTGCTTATAGAAGCTGAGTGTAATAGAGGGCAAACTCTACAGGTTGCCAGACTGGTGTCGGTGTGGGCTTTGCTGCCGTTGGTGACCAGGGACAGCAGAAGGATTGGTCTTAGCTGAATGCTTTTAAGCTTACGCGTTTACCGCACGTAATGAAGTTGCTTCTCAGGCAGTGGCACTCCAGCGAAGGGCACAGGTAATTTTAGCTTGATTTAGTGGGTGGAGGTCTAACTAAAAGCCACGTTTTTCCACCCTCCCCAGCTCGGAGAGTTACCGCTGGGTGACTGCCATCGCTGGGACAGCCTGCCCGGGCCACACCAGCCCTTCCAGCCAGGAACTTGCTGGAAAAACGGAACTGTTGTAGAGCAACTGGGCTGTGCAAACTCCCTGAAGCTGACACTGCCCGGGGTGAAGCACAAACCGAGGGAGTACTAAAGGTTTGGTCAGGTCACAGCAGCGGTTTTAGTTAATGTGGTAGAGTAGGTAATCACAAGATAGAAGGACCATAAAAGGCTAATTTCCATACAAAGTGGACACCAGAATACAAGGGTATGTTGTAGCCCAGCTGAAGTCTGCCCTTTAAAGCCAATGGTCGTGCAAATATAACTTTTTACACTGTATAAAAGAAAGCAACAGCAGTTCCCTTGATTACATGCACACGTACAGGGGTGTGTTTTAGCTGAGTCTCGGTGGCCTCACAATGGGTGTCACACACAGGGGCACAGGTGACACGCACCCACAGACCCCGCACAGTCCCTCGAGGGTTTGGTATCTGTCCCACCTACCCCTTCACAAACAAGCAGGGTTCACTTTCAGGCTGCCCAGAGCACAGAGCAGATAAAGACTGGCATGGAAGAGCCCGCGGGCAGCCCGGCAGCCCTCTGTACTTACTGGTATCAAAGGTCACCAAATGATAAAAAATAAATACGTTCCAGTGCCAGCAGGGCACTGGTGACCAAAGATAAAAGTTTCTCTACTACCAGAGAGACATTTTCTTGTTTGGTACCAACATGGACTGTATTTACTGTGATTTTTTGAGTCCTGGGAAAAATATATGGGTGTGAAACGTGTTTTGCTGTCAGGGGATCTGCCGCAAAGGCCAGCCTCTCTCACTCAGCATACGCTATGCTCTTCTCGTGGAAAGTGGGGCTTGTGAGCACCTGAGCTGCAAAGCGAAGAAATTCACTGGGTTCTGATACTTTTCATTCTTTTTATTTTTCAAAAATTATGTTCTTCTTTTCTGTCCTAAAAGTGCCTTTCTGTTTGGGTCTGACTTCACTGGTGCTGGTGAACCCAGAACAACTACACTGGAGCCTCTGGTGTGATATGGGTGAAGGGGAAGGAGACCCCAGCCCAGTGCCTGACATTGTTAAACAGGGTTATAAACACCATTGGTCAGTTCATATTCATCTTCTGTGATTAATGCCAACGCCAGTGGGAAGCCTGCCTAGTCATTTCCTACCGTGTAATGCAAGGTGACTATAGTCTGGGGGACAAAGAACAAGAGATCAGGATGTTTTTCAGGAGCAGGCAGAAGACTGGTTATGAATGTTTGGGGCGATTTAGTTTCATTGTTTTCTGTATCAGCACCGAGGGCTGGCTGGTGCTTTCTTGCAGATTTCTAGATCTAGTACCAGTTTTAGAGGTTATCCCTGGGAATGAAGACTCTGCTTCTCCTTCCTTTTTTTAATACTTGCACTCTTTTTTTTTCTTTTTGTTACTCTGGAGGGACATCTCTGGCAATGTTTTCACACTGTTTTAGTTTAAGGACAATGCATGTAAAAAGCAACATACTAGAAACGCAGATGCTGGTCCCTGGTGCTCTTCTATTGCACCTGGGCCAAAGGGTCATTTACAGCAGCTTTTAGGCTGCTCTAAGCAATGATGGGTGACAGGATGGTGCAGGGACAGGGAACTATGAACATCATTGAACACCAAAGACACCACAGTGGCTGCCCAGTACCACGCATGTAGCATTCACAGGCTGAGGAGATCCATAGCAGGACCCTGGGCTGCATCACAGAAAGATATTTTCAACCTTTGCTTAACTTTGGATGACAAATTAGATGTTCTAAATTGTGATGGTAGCCCCATTCCTTGGTGTAACATTTGCAAACTGTGACATGCTGCCAGGTGATAGTCTACTTATCCAAAATGTCCACTAAAGATAGAACTTGACGTAGATAGCAAGCTAATATATATCATCAACAGTATTTGCTGAGAAATACTTTTAGCTTGTCAGCAAAAATGCAGCATTTAGGACATTACACTTTTCAGTCACTTTACAAGCACTAGAGAAGGATATAGAGCAGTAAATATTACACTCATAATTGTACAGACAGAGAAACAAAGAGGCAAATCTTTCTTCCAAGTGCTGAGGCAAGCAAGGGCCAAAGGAAAATTCTGGAGTAGTGAAGTACCAGAAGCATGTTGTTGTGAAACGGATGAACATCATCCAGCACAACAGACGTGCTTCATTTGCTCTCCCAGAGGCGGAAGGCAAAGGATGGCTCCTGGAGAAAATCATTGCACCTTCCTCACCTCAAGCAGCTAGGCAGCACCGGCTCTGAGGGGCCGAGTGAGGGGAGAGATGGATGTGCAGAAGGAAGGGGAGCTGGGCTGGAAGAGCCGGGCACTTCTGCAAGCTTTCCTCATTCTCCTGGAACCTTTAACAGCACATCTAAAAATGCTTGTGATTTGCTTTCGGAATTGAGAACTTGCCCAGAGGCTGAGAAACAGGATGACGTGCCTTGGGCTGCAGGAGCCCGTGTCAGAAACTGGTTAGAACACAAGCATTTCTGCATCCCACTCCTCTGCTTAGATGAGCAACCCACGCCTCTATAAATCATCCAGGAGGCACTGGTGTTACTGGGGCTTTACGTGTGTGTGTAAATCACAGCGGCTGTTGTGGGGGAGGACCTGTCTGCCTCTGGCTGCCGGGGCACCCGGGCACTGCTGGCTCTGGCAGCGGTGGCTGAGCTGCCACATGCCCTTACTTTATTTTTAAATAGGGCACAGAGTCTCCTGGTGAAAAAAAGGGTTGCTTCTTCCTCATCTGTTCTTAAACGTGCATTCTAGCTATCATTCAATCTGTTATGAAACACTTGTCTCAGGATAAGATCACTGAGGAAACTGTGGCAAGACAACCCTGACAATTTCTGGATGCTGCTGATCTTCTTGGCACTTATCTCTGATTACACTCCTGAACATGCACTAGAAACTACATTTTCCCACTCCTCTATAGCTACAGTACTTTCCTTGGTGAGTGTTCCCAGCCCCTGAAACTCCTGTCTCCTTCATGAGGTGCTGCTGACTGCTCTGTTCTTTATCTTCCCCGTCCCAGTCCCCTTGCAGGGCCACAGCAGACTGTACCCAGAAACAGATTATTGTCGCTTTATAAGACACTGCAAATCTTTTTGATCCCCTTGGTTCTCTACAGGGCAGTCAGGTGAGACTTGGCTTGGGGTGGCTTCAGCAAAGGGCAAGACCCCATTTCTGGCATAATGCTGTCTGTGCGAATCATGTCCATCTGTTTCTTGGGTGAAGCATCTCACAAGAAATTGACCCCACTCTTTTCACTTGAATTAGAACAGAGAACATTGGGTTTGTTCTCTGTAACCACAAATGCTTTGGGACTTGCCTAACTGAGATGCTGTATCTCCTCTTCTGCAGGGATTTCGGCAGCAGAAATCAACACTGGCAATCTTGACTTAAAGCAGGCGTATTGTCCTCTCTGCACTTTGGAAATTACTTTGTCCAAAAGGGCCAAGATTTGTTGGCTCTCAGTGAACCCGTGAGCAGTGAGAGAGGTCTCGGTGAGAGAGCGAGGCATTTGCTTGTGTTGTTACTGTGATTGTACAACTGGATTTTCATTAGATGCAACGGCTCCTCATGGAACAGCGTGTGAATCATATGGGACAAGAATGCTTCCGGGGGGGCTGGAGAGCCACTTTCATGGCCATCTTAAAATTATAATAAACATAAATAGTTAATCTGTTACTTTTATTTTTCTGCTAAAAAAGCAAGAATGGGATAAAATATTGAAGCAGAAAAAGTGGGGTTTTTAAGATGGACTGATAGCCTGTTAAAAAGGCATGCATGTATGTTGTTGTTGCTGCTTTTGCTGGTTTAAACAAGAGACTATATTTTGTTCTTAATTAAGAATGAAAGGATTTCTATGCACATGTCTACAGTGGAGACCCCCAAGTGATTCTGAGATGAGGGTAAACTGGAGGTTTTTTTCAGCTAGTTACATTGAAATGACTTACCACTTGAATAGCATCTGCAACAGTGTAAGGCACGGAAGCAATTTTTCTTTTGTAAGAAGATGAAATAAAAAAGGAGTCAAAGACTAAGCAGGCTGAATGGGCCATTAGCACCAAACTCTAAAGATGTAGAAGTCAAATGGGATAGAAAGGCCCCATAAATTTTTACAACTCCTCGGAGAAAAACACTGTGATTATTAAAACATGAAACCTTGCTTTTCTAAAATGCTTAAAAGATTAATATAGAAATGTCATACTGTGGCTGCTGGAGGGATTATCCTTAATGGGAATGTTAGAAGTTATTTTAATGTAAAGCAAACATAGCCACCGAAGAAAGATCAAAAGTGGAACAAATTCAGGGCTCTTAGTTTCAGGAAAATGAAGTTTGTCGAGAAACTATTTCTACTCTGTTAATTAGAATGAGCAAATTCTCCATAAATACTGTACATATATGACATAGAAAGTGATGACCTCATCTAATTAGTCATTACCTAATCCAATCATTAGCACAAGGGCAAGGCTTAGGTCTTTTTTATGAAAAATTTTGTTCGCTTTTTGGCTTGAGAAAAACTATATTTTTGCTATCACACATTTTTGTGAGGTCATGTGTGTGTCTCCAAATAGTTTTGACGATAATCCACCATCCACGGGCAGGGGAAGGTCGGTCACATGGTGCAGTGGCAAATGCTCCCAGAGTTTGTGGTCTTTTCCATGCAGGAGCAAATTCTGTGACTTTTTGTTTTCTTTTCAATCTAGCATTGTTACTTCTTTAAATGTAAACTGACCACAGAGCAACTGCTTTGGTCTCTGTGTAAGCCTTTGAAGTCTAAATAAAATCTTCAGTGTTGCTTATTTAGAGCAAGAAATGTAGTATTTTCTTTGCTGTTCAGGATGGCACTTAATTTGCTGCCTGTCGCTGTTGGGGCAGCGCTGCCCTCAGACACCTGGTTCGGTCAGACCCCTGCCCGACAGCGCCGGACTATCAGTTCCAGAAGCAGTAATTGCTTTACAAATTGTACTGCTGTCAACTTGTTTTTTCCGCCAACATGAGGCACAAAACCACACTATGCCATGTAGCGGTCCTCACACATTGCTGTCCTTGTTTCCCTATGAAAGGGTTGGACTTACAGAACACAGGTTCTTTTAACATCTATTTCTAAAAGGATCCATCATGCCAGTACTCAGCCTGAGTCTGCTGGTTTTACTAAAAAACTTTCCCAGAAAGTAAGAAAGCGTTAAATCATTTTACCCAGAGTGAACATTCACTTATTCAAATGTTAGTGTCATATATGACAACAAGATATTACTGGGTAATAAGAATATTTTTCTTGAAAATAATTGCAAATATTTATAGGGGAGTTTCATTCAGCTGTTCAAATCTGCTGCCTCTTTCCCTTGTCTTATCCTGGACATAGAAATAAACTTTACTGAAATTAATATAATTTTTTACTTGCTTGTAGCCCTGAAGCTGCCAGCCCTCGTTTTCAGTTCAGACAAGGTGCCATCTCCATGTAGTTACAAGTCACCAGAAATTTTGCTTCCGGCTGGAATCCATTTTTTACAAGCTCTGCAAGCAAAAGGTGATCCTGGCGACCAGGTACCACGGTGCCTGAGACCT
Source organism: Limnodromus scolopaceus (assembly GCA_028565335.1). NCBI lineage: Eukaryota > Metazoa > Chordata > Aves > Charadriiformes > Scolopacidae > Limnodromus > Limnodromus scolopaceus. The sequence goes on along the minus strand of JAOXNO010000006.1, from coordinate 18,498,961 downwards.
GCAGCTCAATGTGCTGAGGACCTGGCCCAGGGGAAGGAAGGTCTTAGCTGAAATAGAGGAATTTAGTTAATTGTCAGAATTATTAAGACTTACTCTTGCTCCCTTGGGTCTGTAAAAAAATATAAATTTACCAAACTCCAAGCAGTTTTTGTTGGAAGAAGCTAAAACGTATCCCAGAATATAAACTGTAGAACTGGTGAACTGGGGTCAGTATTCACAGAGTAAAATACTTCATTTATAACAGAAAACAAATTCGCATTAGATTATGCTCCAGCATTGTACCTAGGAATCCTTGTTAGCATTACTTTACTTTCTTACAATTCTTTTTAAAATACAAGAGAATGTCAGTTGGAATCTTGCAGCTTTTCTCCATATAGTTCTGGGAAATGCACTGTTAAGATAAAAGGAAAGTGCCATAATTTCCTGATGTGCGCTTACTCTAAAATGCCAAATACATTATTATTTTCCTCACCAGTCTGGTCTCACAATGCCGAAACCAATGCCACCCATTTTCTTGCTGTGAGCCACGAGCTACAACTCAAATCCCACCAGTGACGTGGCTGCGACAAAGCATCCAGGCTGCAGGGTAAGCAAATGTGCACCATCCCTAAAACAGAGAGAGGGCTGAAATTCTTGCTTCCCTGGTGTTCCTTTAATTCGCAGTAATATAGAATAATACAAGAAAAAGAATCTGCATGCTCCATTCCCTCATTAAAATATGATTATTTGATTATGGTATCAAGAGCGGGCTAAGAGCCACTGCTGATACCTGAAGCAGACTTTATGTATTCCATAAATGGTTAAACCATAGGGAATGTTCTTTTAGAGAAGAAATGTAGCTATTTTGGTAACCATCCCAAATTTCAAGGACTTAGTAAGATAAGAAAGGATGTGTGTGGCCTTGAGAACATGGCGGCCTAAGACAGGGATGTAATAAAGATGGACATTGCTTGACAAACAGGTGGTAGCAGGAAGATCATTAGTTTCAACGATCAATTAAGCCGTTAGAATGTTTTGCCAGCATGAAAAGTGAGCCAAAGGACAGATGAAGAAGATGAAGATTGAGGAAGGAACAACCCTCACTCAAAATGAGGGCCACCAGAATGCCCGACTACACATGCCCAAAAGCTCATTATAATATGTAAATGAATTCTAGGAAATGTAATGAATAGGCTAATGTTTTCTTGGGATTACGTTGAATATGTATATCTGTTGTGTATCAATTTGGCTTGACACCAGCATTCGGGGCGCAAAATAGGAGGAGCCATCCCCTGCGCGCCCAGCGCCACAATAAAGCATGCCTGCTCTCTCAAACTCCAAACTGAGTCTTAGAAAGTTTTATCTGCCGGTTTGGGGTGACATTACAGCTCAGAGTTTGCAGCCTTGTCCTGCAGAGCTCGTACTCACACGCCAGAGCTCAGCCCAGAACCGTCGCGGCAGCAGGGCTCCATCAGTCCATCCCACAGATACTGGCTCAGACCAGACCGGATCGGGACAAATACTTTATGGTGCCATTTCCCAGCAATCATGCGCACCTCGAATCCCACCTGCTGGACCTGACCCAGGTGGAAGAACTGTCGGGGCTTCAGAACCGTGCGGGGCTGTGCTCTGGCTGCTTGACCTGCCAAAACTGGCACGGGGTGGACTTTTGAGTGTGGGAAGAGGATTTATTGCACCAGCAGGTTCCTGCAGGATTTGTGCGTAACACCCAGTTAGTGTCTGGCCATTGGAGCCTTCACAAGAGAGTGCAGGCAGTGAGAATGAAATGCATCTTATAAACATCCCTTTATGTTAGAGGTATAACACAATGTGTTTCGGTGCAAGCCCGGGCACGGTTCTGTGCGAGACCTTGTTTACCCTTTTATCATGAGTGTTCTCGCAAACTGCTGTTTTCTCACATATGACTAGTTTTCAGTTTTACACCAGGGGACTGTAAGGCAGGTTTCTGAACACAAGGAGGTGAATCAGTGACCTCGGAGTGTGCTGTAACTGCCAAGGATCCTGTGGAGAATACAAACACAATTAACAGATAAAGTGAGGTATTACAGAGGAAGCTGCACGTGGATGTACGGCAAGGGAGGTAGCAAGCGGAAAAATAGGGACAAGGGAAAAGCTACTAAAAGGGGGAGAATTCTTCCTTTTCTTGCTCACACCTTTTCCAAGAAACGGAGTGGCACGGGAAGGAGGCAAGACAGCAGAGCAGAGAAGAGAGGCAGCCTGAAAAACGGCGCCAGGAGCTTCCAGGCTGCTCCCAGGACCCAATGCTGAGAGCCCTGACAGCGCATCATCATCATCATCATCATCAGCAGCAGCAGCAGCAGCAGCAGAGGAGCAGGAGTGGCAGCAGCAGCAGCAGAGGAGCAGCAGCAGAGGAGCAGCAGCAGCAGAGAAGCAGCAGCAGAGGAGCAGCAGAGGAGCAGCCTCAGCAGCCTCTGCAGTTGCTGCAGTCTCCTGGCACCTGGCCGCAGTCCCCCATCCCGGGGGTGTCAGGGGGCTGACCGTGGCAGTATTCGCAGGTGCTGCACATCCTCCTGTGCAGCCACATTCCTCTCACAAATGCAGGGCCGCTTCTGTTTCCTTCCTGTGCAAGAATGAACGTGTTCGGGTGAGCCTGGGTTCTCACAAGCCAGGCTTGTGTATGAGGTTTGCCCTGATTTACAGCAAGGAGGCACCTAAATCTACATTGACTACAGGTGAACTCTACCTAAACTGGATCCCAGACTCTGCATCCCTCATCCTCCCTTTAGCTGCGGGAACAAAACCCAGAGTCAAATATCCTAAGTTTGCTCTAATCTCCCCCAGCCCCACCAGCTCACTGGTCCTCAGATTGGGGTCAGAATCAGTCAGAATTGCTGATCGGAATCAGTCATTTCGCTTGGTTGCAATGGCCCAGCTTCAAAGTTAATCACGCATGATCTCTAGAAGAAAGGACAAGAATTTAAAGTATTTAATAAGGTGTATTTATTTTTAAACACTGATTTCATTTTTTAAAATCACAATTAAGAATGATAGATTCGTACAGAAATCCATGCCACGCAGTCCTAACCATTATCATCTAAAAGTATTGGCTGGTTCTTGAAATATTCATGGAAGAGTCTTGTCTCCTCTAAGTAGCTGAGACTGACTCTGTTTTTTGCCTCAGTTACTCAGTTTCAGAACTGGGAAAATGATGAACTATACTGAATTCTGTAGGCAGAGAAACCAAGTCATTTTCCTGGTGTTGGGTCTGTTGAATCTCCCCAGGTAACTCGTTACACCGGGCTCCTGCTCTGGGCTGCATTTGCCGTGGGAGGGCAGAGGACAGTCAGAGACGGAGTCTTCAGACACCGCGGCTGGGGCTGGTGAGAGCTCAGGCTGGTCTTTTAGAGGTGCTGAGTGATGAGGAAGGAGGAGGAAATGAGCTGCTTCTCAGTTATTTTTTGCAAGTGTATTTCACACATTATGTTCCACAGATTGGCAAAATACGGTGCCAAGGAAAAGGCAGGGCCGGTAGTGACCGTTCATCCTCTGGCAACCCTGCCCGGAGGGGAAACTTCCACACCCCGCTCCTTCCCTCTGTCAGGAAGAGTGGCTCCGAGGGGGGGAAATGGGACGGTAAAGGGGGAGAGGGGGCTCACTCTCTGATGTGGAGCAGTTTCCTGAGGGGAAAGCTGTGGCCAGCATTAGGGCTAGAGAGAGATTATCACCATTTACCAAGAAGCTTAGTGGGAAACACATGGAGAAAGTTGTATACTCAGTTTGTAAGAATTCATCCACGTTCCCATTCTCCTCCCATTCTTTTACAGCCTGGAAGTTAACCTCTGAGGAGACCGTGCTACAGGGAGGGATGGTAGTGGAAGGAGACAGAGCAGAGCAGCTGGGAAGCCCTTTGGGAAACTGGATTTTCCTTTTTCTTCATGTTAGTGGGAGTCCCAGCAGATCCGCATCATAGGGAGGCAGGCGTACTGCCCTTCCCCTTCACCATTCCACACTCACAGCTCCAGCAACGGCTGCTATGGGAAATTCAAGGGATTAAAACAACCTAGTTGGACAGTTTTAGTTTGAAAAAGTATGGAATGGATGAAGTCGCCCTAACACATGAGAGGTTTCTCCCAATCCTCACTATTTTTCAATGCACTTAAAGCTTATAATTTAAGAAACATGCAAAGGAGCAAACTTTCACGCACCTCATGCAATGTCTTTGAACTTGTCATGGTCTTGGCTGAAAATAGAAAAGGAGCTAATGGACAGATGCTATATTCTGTGATGAGACTTGCACTAAGGTTTTATAAGATAAATTGCCCCAACCTTGTGTCACCAAAAGGAGGGCTGTGGTGACTGTAGCAGCGGCTGCCGTACAGACCTACCATTTCCAGTTCAGCTCTATCAGCCCCTTTGTTAAAGTCTGCTGCAAGTAGACAATTGACTGTTTGTGGCTTGTGGCTACTCTCTCAAGAGAAGTTATAAATGGAAAGTGATACCAAGTGTTATACAAGGGGGAAACAAAGCACAAAACGGAAGGCATTAAAACCTTAAAAATCCCCTTTTAAATGTATGTAATTATATATAAGTGTGTGTGTGTACACGCCCACCCATGTGCAGAACCACACATATGTGCAAACATGTTTCATTTAACAAAAGAAATTATGTTTTTTAAAATCCATATTCAATATTTTACTGCTGCAAAGCAAAGTCATCTGTTTCCCTTGAATGCTGAAGAGGGTGAAGGCAGCTGCAGCTTGAGCTGCTCTGGCCAGCTGGTAGCTTAAAGCCAGCACGCAGGGAGGGGGCGGTGAGTTATCCCCTCTGGTTGGCCTTAGAAGTGGTCACCGTACAGGATGCCTTCGAAACCACAAGGGTTGTGGTTCAGGGTTATGCTGGGCTAAGACAGTAATACATTTTCTTGAGAGGGGATGGTGGCTAGGAGCTCAGCACCGGGTAACCCCCAGCCCCACGCACGATTCAGGGCACCTCGACAGAAAGAAACGCATCGCTCGCTTCCTCCATCCTTCCCGACTCTTCCTCTCTGTTGTCTGTGAGTCACTGACTGCCGAGATGCTGTAAGTACTATTCACTCCCAAACACCAGGAGTATGGGGCCGTTGTCAGAAACTGGAAATATTGAGCAGGTCAGGTCCAACTCGTAGCTCCAGAGTGTCTTCAGCGGATGCCCCACACGTGGTGTGCCTATGGAGAGAGGATGCCACCTCGCCTAGCATCTGCCTGGGCAGAACCAGTGTTTACGGGGGGTCATTTGAATGGGTAGCAAGGAGAAAGAGAAGGGAGAGGAGAATGTGATTTATATCCATTTCATTATTTTCAGTGACAAAATGCTGCATATAAGCGGGCTACAGCTGGATTTCTTGGGTGAGCCCAATCCCCAGTGTCTGCAGCTCCAGGAGCGCCCCGTGCGATACCCGTGTGTGAGCCCTTTGGCAGCGACACCCAACCTGTTTGTCACCGCTCTGAACTGGCTGCCATCGCTATATTTGCCCCGTCTCTGCACCCAGATTGTATGATTTCCCAGCCACAGTGTAAAAGCTGTGCGGCTCTTACCCAGCCATGCGGAGAAGCAATGCGGGATAGATACGCACGCGGCGTGGCTGGGAGCATTGCCATATTTTTCTCTGCAGAATTTGTTGAGGTTACATAAAAGAAACAGGCGGGAACCCGTGAGTTTTCATTTGGTGGTTGTCCCTCTGTTCTGCTTGGCTTCTCAGCTTTCAATAGACCCCAAGGTCAGGCTGTTATTTGTTGCTAGGCCAAAGTGGCAGCCTCCCACCCTAACAATGCGACCGTGGTCCTCGCACCGCCGCGCCATGGGGCCGGGTGGTGGTGCTGGCAGCGTTGCTAGGGAGGTTGCTAGGTTAGGTTGATGTCATTATGTGGGTTATAAATTGCCTTTACCCTGCTGGCCCTGACTTGGCCCCTCGCACAATGATCTGGTAGATGGCATCCAAGTGTTCAGATGATACAGCCGAGCAGCATCTTCGGACCCTGAACTTGGCAGCGGACGCGTGCTGCAGCCACGGGGCAAAGGCACCCGCTCTGACCTAGAGGAGAAAATAAACAATTGCTTAACACGCATTCTCTCATGTCCGGAAATTAACAAAACTGATGAAAAATACCTAGTTTCTGACCCACATACATGCACTAAACCCAGGCTTCCCCTTAACAGAGACCATGTGCCCCCTACGTGCCCCACTGCTGAGAAAAGGAAGTTTTCTAAAGAGAAAAGTGAGAGCTGAAGAAACAAGGTAGGGGAGCTGAGAATTTCCCAGCTTTGAGTACTGCATGTCACAATCTCACCTCTACTGCAATGTACCACCAAGGCCTTTATTATCACACCTGTTTATTCTAGCACAAAAGTGCCAGTCTACATGTAGTCAAATTATTTGCATGTTTCTGGTTCACAACCCCAAGGGACATTTTAATCTTGCCTGTTGCATAAAATAATAATAGCTGAAGAATCATTTTAATTGATTTTTCAATATATTAATATACCAAAATTTAGAAATTCTACATTGTACACAATATAAATGCATATGTGTGTGTGCACACGCATGTGTGTGTTTCATTTCTTTTGAAAAGGAATAAATAAAAATAGATAAACATGCTTGCCCTTCAGAGCTGTTCTGGTTTAATAAGTAAATACATCATTAGACAGGCTTTTCTTTATGCATGATGTCTTGATATTCAGGGCTTTAGCTGCACACCTCTCATTAGCGCTAATGAAATTTATGTGGCTAAATCCCCATGCATTGTGTTGAATGTACACCTTCGTATATTTGTAATTATTTTTTAAAGACTGCCTTCATTTCAAGGCAGACCAGAACATAGCTCCTACAGTGTGAATCCATAGGGTGTATACATATTTATAAATGTTTTTAAAATGCATATTATATTTCACCCACAGAGCATAACATCTCTGCTGGCTGGAAACATGTATTAAAGGAGGTAACAAAAATCCAGAGGAAATGTCTTTGCAAAAATAGTTAATACACATGGGCTACAGCTGCCTTTTAAAGATTAATTTCTTGGCCATTTACAATGTGGTTTTTATTATCAAAAGCCAATGGACCATATTACAGAAAATTTTGCTTTGTAAATTCCTTTTGCACTTCTTGGGCCTGGTTCTGTTACTTAGAATTCAGTGCTTTTCTTTGCAGAATTACACTATGGTGTGTTCGAAACCGGACCTGGATTGTCACAGGGCTCCTGCTTGTCCTCCTGAGCTGTCACTAGTGAGCAGCCTTCCTCGTGCACACACTCGTGCAATTAAAGGGAGGTAAAAGATAGAGATAAGAGTCTTAGTTTAGAATGTGGTTTGCAACGCTTAACTTTGCAAAGGTAAGTCATACGCATGGGTGTAGGTTTTTGCATGCATTAAATATGTGGCAGAGTTTAAAGAGCTGGAATCATATTTTTTAAAATGTGGTCTTATTGAAGCTGCACTAGTTCTGACTGGATTATTTATAATTTCTTTCAGTTGTTGATCTCCTGTAGCATTTGAAAACGAACTAAAGACTGTCTTGACAACACTTAGAGCTGCACAGATTTTTCCTTCCCCTGGCCTTCCCCTTTTTTTCCTCAAGACACACAGAGTTTAGTCAAGTGCCATGTGCTCCTCAGTTACAATTTGGGTCTGGACAAAATACAAAATACACCTCTGCCTACGCAGCAAACCCTGGCCTGTCTCTGGTTCAGTCTATCAGCACCAAAACTTCCCACACACAAAGGGTTTGGGGGGCCTACGCATGAGCTCTCCACACCTCCCCCAGGCAAACCCCAGACCTTCTCCAGCTCCTCTCCAACCCCCGAAAAGCCGGGGTGGGAGCTGGGGGGAGGCTGGAGGTAGTGCCTGTTAAAGCCTGCCGAGCAGCAGCCCGGGGAAGGCAGCAGAAACTGCAGGCTCAGGGCTGCTCTAAGGATGATGAATTGTGGTTTCTCCTCAGCAAGCGGTGGGAGGACGGAGAACCTGCTGGGGTGGGTCCCGGGCCGGGGCACGAGGGCTTTCCCAGGGCAGAGGCTTCTCCTCTGCGACCTTGGGCAAATCATTTCACCTCTCTGCCAACCACTGTCCTATTCCTGCAATGAAAATAAACGACAGTAATGCACCAGAAAAGCTAAATGCACTGGTGATTATGAGGGGCTCGGATGAGGATGAAGGTGAGATAAATATTTTAGACAGGTAAAAATAATCCTTCCTCAAATCTTGTGAAACTTTCATATATTAAACTCAGCTTCTTGGTATGAGAAACAGGCTGCATCCCTCAATAAACAAGATGGCTTGCATTTTAGTTATTGCAGTACAAGTAGATGAGTTTTTCCAGGGGACTTTTGTTCTTTTTGCTGCGGTAGCAGCTGGAGGGACATGTCCTTATTTGCAGCTCTGGAGTGCAGGGTGCTCCAAGGTGACTTATTTCAGCAGAGGACTCTCACGCTGGCTGGAGCCATTGGTTTAGGTCTTTGTCTGATGATACAGTGTCTATATGAACATTGAAATTTTCGTTTCTTGGAAAGTGTTAAAATCTAATACGTAAATGTTGATTTTTTTTTTTAATGTGCTCCCAGGGCTTTTTCATCTACGCCAGAATTAAGTGCAAAGGGAATTTTTACAGCCAACTTGTAAATTCCTGACAAGAGGAGTTTATAATAGAAGTGTTGACATAACCTTAACTACAGTGACAACTGAGGCTGGTTTGTTAGGAAAGCAGCAAATAATTTTCTTGCAGGAAGGCAGGAGTTGGGCATAGAAGGTGAGGCAGCTAAATTCTTTTCCCTGAGAATCCCCGGAGGCGACTGTGTGAGACAGCACGTGAAATGAAGCTGAAGCAAATCACATAGCAGGCAGAAGAAGAAACACTCTGGAATTTGCTCATTTTCATGAAGGAGAAGGTGCAGTTATCCTCTTATAACTTTTTTTACAAGCTGCGATTCTCCCCTCAGAGGTAATCACAAGGGTCTGATAGCAAGTTAGTGCTCGCTTTTGGCCTTACAGCTGGCTCTTACTTTGTTCTTTGTCCCTGGAAAGCTAAAACAGTCAGGAATGAACTCGGGTGCCTCAACTCCATGCCTTCAACAGGAGCAGGAACCAGCCCTTTTTTGTAATCTGTTTGTGTCTCTTACAAGCAGTAATTTTTTTAAGAGTCACTAAATCAGATTCATTTCCTTGAGTCACCTGCAAGAATTCAAAACCTGAGAAGGTAAAACACCCAGCAGCAGGGGGACAAGCCTTTGTGCGGCGAGGCTGAGCCACAGCCTGAGCTACTGGCCCAACAGACGTTGCTGTCACTTAAACAAGAACCAAATCAATTGATAAAGAGAGGTGATTTTAACTGAAATCAGAAGCCAAGGGAGTAGCTGTAGACCTGATTTTTAGTGTCTTTATTTCCCCAGTGTCAGCTGGGGTTTGTTTCATACCTGCCACTTCTCTTTTATGGCGAGGGGAAGGGAAGTTTTTCAGCTCTTGTTGCAGACATGAAATGCCCAGGGGGGATGGAGACGGTACCTGCAGCCCCTTCCCGCAGCGCAGCCCCTTCCCGCAGCACAGCCCCCCCCTTGAGCCGGCCCCCTGTTACTCAGGGTGGGCTCAGAAGGAACTGCTGCCTCCCACCCCCTTCCCGCACCCTCTGCCAGCTCCGACCCTCCCCACACCTTTGGCATTAACATCTAAATGGCATCCTATTTCCAAAAACCTTTAACAAAATCTTTCCTACATCTTGGTGTCGATGTGCCAGTGGGGAGGCAGCGAGCCCCCGGCAAGCAGCAGGAAGGTTTGCTGTGAGCGGAGCCAGGGGCGCGATGCCCGATGTCCTCCCTGCCCAGCAGGTCTGCCAAAATCCTGAAGTAATGGTCCTGGAAAGGTGGAAGGTCCCGGGACAGAATATTCAGCATAGAGTAAATAAAACACAATGCTGAAAGCAGAGGAAAGGAGGACTCTGAAATGGGAAAGCCAGAACTAAATCCCCTCGATGCTTCCTAATTATCCGGGGGCAGCCACGGCCGGTGGAGCGCGCAGCCGAGCACAGGGCCATTGATAGGGGCGGTGGGGGGGACGGTGGGGGGGACTGGGCAGCGCTGCAGAGAGCTTTCTGTGAGTCCTGATGGATTTTCAAACTTCCTTTGCCCCGTTGTGGTGTGAGGGAAGGAGCTGCTCCAGTGGGGCAGGGGCAGGGGCAGGGACAGCACGGCCAGTAAGGGACCAGTTTGCACAGAAATGGAAAGGAAAGCAAAGACGGCAGATTTCCTCGTTTGCCTTCTCCCCATTAAACCAAGATTTTCTTACCCTTCCCTATATTCTTTCTTTTTAATAAATATTGAAACGCAATCCCTGGCTCTCAGGCACTGCCAGCAAACCTGGGAGAAATAATGCTCTTGGAGCCCCGGCCGCGAGCGGGAGGACGTGGCAAAATATCGCTTTTTCCCCTGGCAAATCAAACACACATCGGGGAGTAACGTGCCAGTGAATGACTCTACCCTTTTCCCAGAAAGCTCATTTTCTGCCACGATTTCCTCTCTCACCGAACGCCCCTGCGTGGGTGGGAAGGGCATGGGCTGGTCTGAACTGCAAACGGCCGGAGTGAGCCCCCCGCCCGGCAGCCCCGGCCCCCCAGGACATCTCCCAGTGCTTGCTGAGGGGTCCCCAAGAGGAGCCTCAGTGGGGGGCAGCAGAGGTTCCTCCCCCCAGGCCCGGGTGCCTCTGTGCCCCCCGGTGCTCCCCGCGGGGCTGTTGGCGGAGGCGGCGTTTGGCCGGGGGCTCCCATTGCCCGCTCCTCAGCGCGGAGCCAACCCCCCCACTCCGACCCCAGGCCAAGGGATGCCTGGTGGTGATGTTCATATGCATTTAGCCCCAGGTCCCTGCCTCTCACAAAAGGATATGGCATGTAGAGTAGATTTATACCAAAAATGAAATGGCACAAGGAGCAGAGGCCACCAGAGATAAGTAGGTATTAGGACGGTGTTTTCCATCTCGTGTTCCTAAATGAGGATGGTGGCACAAAGCAATATCAGCGACAAATTGGCAACCTCCAGCACTGCGGTGTTTTGGTCTGTGCTTATGGGACTATTGGGACTGTTTTCTCCCAATAGCCTTTAAAATTTTGAAAGGGCCTGCCCCTATAGACAGCTGCTGGGCTTTGAAGCAGTTATCTCAGGACGAGGAGCTGATATCTGGCATTGTTACTCAGAATTATTTTCCTTTTTCTATTTCCTTTTAAGCTTCTTTATTTTTCTCTAAACCCGTTTTCCCTGCCTGGCTCCCGGGCGCAGCGTAGGGAGGAGGGAGAGGGGCTGGGGAGGCAGCCTCGGGTTTGCGGGGGCAGCTCAGGCACCCCCTCGCAAGGGGGTTCCAAGAACAGATTCGGACACAAAAACCATTCACTGAGGAAAATGTAGGTATGTTTGAGTCTAACTGAGAGCAGGATGGGCAACCCCACGTCCTCCTCCAGGTCTTTGTCATGAGGCACAGGGACATTTTATGGCAGAAGCGTTCATGTTCTGTCCAGACACTCGCTTTCATGAAACATGTGGGAACTTAATAGCTTTGAAGCAGTTTTTGTTGAAACTGGCCATCCAGTTCCAACATCACTGGGGTAAGGAACAGGCAGATGGCTTGGCCACACAACCCTCCTTTTCTTTGGGAGCCAAACACCCAGGGGTCACTGCAGCTTTCATTAAAATAAGGACGGGAGCTCTGCAGTCTCCTGGCTGTGGGCGACCGGCACGTTGTACCTGCTGGTGGCGGGGAGAAGGGACTCGGAAACGTTCGTGGCATTTCCTGGTAATTCTGTGTTAAATTCTCCCCTGAGAGTTGTCACAAACTTCAGTTTATGCTGCAGTTTACGGTAAGGCCAGTGCAGCCTGCATCCCCCTCTTCAGTCTGTTCTCCCTTCCCGTGAGCCAGACCTGTCTCCGGTTCTCTCCCCACCTCCAGACACGTGCTCACTCCTCGGTGACCCCCGGAGCCGCTGGGACGGACGTGATGGGAACGCCGACCTGGAGAACAGAGCGGTGGGGGGGCCTGGGAGTGCAGGGGGTGTTGGGGGCATGTGAAGAGATGGAAGCAAGAAAGATGTGAAGGAGGAGGGAGGGTGAAGGAATGTTAAAGAAAATAATGAAAACAATTGTTTGTGGATTTGACACTTGATTGGAAGGATCAGAGACACCAGATCTGTAGGGAATGTAGCTCCGTGGGGCAGATCTGACAATCGAGCAGCTCCGTTGGAATTTGAGCTCTTTGGTTGAAAACAAGAAAGTCTGATTTCTGCACATTTTGATCACTGATGCCTGTTTTGGTTCTTGGCGAGGTACTTCAGCTTCTCTGTGGCACCACTCCTTTGTGTAGAATGAAGGCAGTGCAACTACAGGGTGGGAATGAGAGCACAGACTTTTCCAGACGGATGGCAAATCATAGAACCATAAGGCTGGCAGAGACCTCGGGAGATTGCCTAGTCTGGCAGTCATCAGGTTTTTTGAATCAAAGGACTGCCCTGGAATTTTTTAAAAATCCTGTTCCACTGCACAGTGCCAGCACAATGGTTTGAATCTAAAAGTAACCAAAAATTGTGTTTTATTCTTTAAATTGGAGAAAGGCCCATGTGAGCAAAAGTGTTCCAAATAATTAAAGCCAGATCTACTTATACTTTACAATAGGCATAAGTGCTTTTGTTCTGATTAGTTTTATCCTGATATCACTTGTTTTCATAGATGCCTATAAACATTTTCTTTGCTGGTTAGTCCAGCTCTGCTGAAATGCAGCAGAATCAGTGCGTGAACCAGCGCATCGGATGCGGTGTCTCTCTTGGGCTGCGGGAGCCACCTTAGCGGGGTTGGTTACCCAGAGATCTCCCAGCAGCACTACCAATGCCATCCTGATTCCAAACATCGCTTCCCTTATTAATCACCCAAAATATCATGATGTTAGCATCATTTTTTTCCCCATTTATTTGGAAGGTCACAGAAAGTTCATCCATCTGACCAAAACAGCAGTGCAAATAGCAATAGCAATTACCGCTCGGCACTTAAAGTCATACTGTTATTGGGAGGAACAGTCGGAAAGAAGTCCTTCTAAGTGAGGCATGTAATTACAGAAGAAAATACCAATCAAAGACTGGTAATCTTTTCCTAATTAGCTGCTGTGTGCCTGAGCAGAGGATTGCATTCATCTCCTTCTCCTTGGCTTGGTCTGCTGAAAGGCAGAGTGAGGCAGCGCTGCAGCTGCTCTGCAGGCAGCAGGACCTGATCCAGCCTCCTAATGATGCTGCTATGTGGTCATCTTCTTCACATTAACTCACTCATATCCTGTACATCCAGGAAGCACCCAGCATTTTATTAGAGCTGATGAATGCACATTGACCACTCAAACGCAGTATGTTCACAAGTGCATGAGTTACTGTGGTTTCACTCTGCTTAAGAGAACCTTACAGAATAGAAGAGAAGCTTAGACAATAGAAAAAGACTGGATTCTCCTGTGTGAAAAAAAAGTTCTATGAATATCAGTTTGTCACGTAAGCAAGTAGGTAATCAAGTTATCAAGCAGTTGTTAATGCTCGGCATTCTAAACTATATTTTAGTCCCACCAAAACTTTAATTTGGTAGCCTGGGAATGGCCAAGAGAAGACTGAAAAAAGTGTCAGGTAGTTCTGAGTTACAGAGCATGAAAATAAACCCGAGTTGTTCTTTCATTTTTACCCTGAGCTTCCCTGAGGTCCCTCTCTGTTCATCGTAGCTGAAGGAGCCATGCTTCTTCCAAAATGTGACTCCTCAGTATGTTCCATTTATGACGCAAAGGGAGAGGATTCTCTACAGCTGTTCATATCACAAATGTGATAAGATACTCCCCATCTCTGGAAACAAACAGAAAAAAGGCTTTCAGCCTTGCAGGATTGAGTCTTATTGATGAGTTGGATGCTGCAGTATCTGGAATAAGTCCAGTGATTTAAGTCTGTTATAGCAAAAAGGGAAGACAAGTTTTAAGTGGCAGGTGATATTCCTGTAATTCAGAAAATCACATTTGATCAAGGACTAATATAAGCTGAGAGAAGTTACTGAAGTAATGTCACACATTTATGTATATGCTCCGTTTGCACATTGTTTCCCCTTAGAGCAGTGGGAGGCACATCTTCACTGTAGAAACCGCTCACTCATTTACCTGGGCTTATCCCCATGTAAAGTACAAGATCCAAAGCCCTGAAGAAGGTAACAGGCTGTGAATTGTCTCCCGTTCCTGTGCTGTGGATGGAAGTCGGGGTGAGTTTTCTTCTCCACAAATCAGCTGCTGGGGGAAGAGCAGGCTGGACGGAGAAATCATGAGGTAGTTGGAAGCTGAGTGACCCTTACGTCCCACAGGCCAAAATTCTGAACCTCATCAGGTTACGCAGAAAAATCCGTTTCTGACTATACTTTTATAATGACTATTTTTTTCTTCTTGAATTGTACATTTGATCCCCCACCCTCCCCTCTAATTGTATGTTGCAAAGAGGGGAAAGCAATAACGTTTTGTCCATACAGACCAGCAACCAATTCCTTCTTGAAAGCTCCAATTAAGGATGAAGTAGCCCGAGTGCTTCTTAAATCCACTGCTCAGGTCAGAAAAGATTTACACAAAGGTTCATGGATATAATTTATCTGGAAAAAAATATTAAAAACCTTAACACATCAAATGTGCATGTAAGCAAAGCCTCCCTTTGTGTGCTGTCAGAGGGTCTGTCCCCCCAACACGTGCGCACACCCCCCGCCGTAAGAGATCCATGTTATAGATTCAAGGACAGCTCTCTCCAAGAGGAGACGTTGCCAAGATACCAGATGCAGTTCCATTCAAGACCACTCATAGGAGCAATTCAAGATGAAATCAAATTAGATGTGTTGGTTATACATAGCGCAGCCTGCTCGGGATACTAAATGACAGAGTTTGCCAATAATTAAGTGAAATCTCAGAGATGATGAGTCCCCAGAGCTCTCTAGGTTATGTCGGTCTAATTCTAAGTGTCATCATTATAGCAGCAGAGCAAAATACTCTGCATAGGCCACAGAGCTGGAATTTCTACTGTGGATATTAGCTTTCCATAGCCAGTGCTACAGGGCAGCGTGAGCGTCACTACACGTTTCTGCTATTACACTTGCTTAACCTTTCCCTGTTATAAAGCTCCTGAAACCTGACTCCCACTTAATAATTGATAGTTAGCACTTACTGTCCATGGCAGTTTTCATATTCAAAGCACTTTACAAAGAGCTCATTAATTTATTTGAACCCCCTTCCCTGTGGGGTGTCCAGCACACTTACCCTAATCTTGCAGCGAGGGAAACTGAGGCAGAAAGGTTGTGCCTTAGGGCTGGCACTAGTGCTCCGGCGTCCCTTTGTGAGGCAGATGGCTGGACATGGGCTGGGTGGTCGGGGTGAGCAGAGTGCACCCCCTTTGCAGAGGATTCGGAGCACGAGACAGGCCTGGATCAGACCCAGGTGTTTCCAAACCGTGCCCCCAGGGAGGCCGTCCTCCACAGCGGGACTGAGCCCCGACCCGGTCAGGTTACCAGGAGTGTCAGTGTTTTAGTGGTGCCCAGGTCATTATCGCCCCTTGCTCTGCTCCCGGAAAACCGAACACCGCAGCCTTGTTCAGAGGGGGAATGGCTGTTTCCAACTTCGAGAGTGTTCATTTCAGATTGCTTGGAGTTGAAAATTGTGCACTGAATTTTTGGTTTTGGGAGATCACTGTCTGAACAGAAACCCTCCAGAAATGCAGGACCTGATTTTAAAAAGAAATAACCTAAATATTAAGAATAAAGAAGTTAATGGATAGCAGCTATAAAAAAAACCTCTGAAGCCAAGACTTCCAGGAAGAGCTTTCTCAAAATTTTACTCTCATTATGTACCAAGAGAGGGAAGAGTCTTGGAGCCTGGGGCATCGGCGTTGCTATAACCACAGCAGCACACAGGAAGGTGAAACCTCCACTCTGTTATCCACAGGCTATTGAGGGCATCAGGGGTAGGACCAAATCCCAGTGCTGCAGTACCTCCGCTGGCCCCGTTTGCAGACCCGTCCCCGATCTCCTGTGGGATGGCAGCTGCTGGCCTTGGGCTGGTGCTCGAGGGGGTCTGCAGGGCTCAGCTTCCATCAGCTCCTGATGGGGGCACAGTTTGCGAAGGGAGCTGGGTCTGCTCACAATGGAACACAGCGTCTTCGAGACAGCTAGGAGGAAGTTATAAAATGTATAGAAGGTTCTGATGAAGATCTTGGATAGATATGTTCATATTGCTAAAAGATTCAAACCTAAGGGGCTTTTAATCAAAGACTGGGGCACTCAGGGCTATCTTACCAAAGAGGTAATAAAAATATTGACTAAATCACTAACAAAGGCAACTGAAGCAAGGAGTTTAAATGATTTCCAGAGACTGTTCTCCAAGTGAAGGTTACAGTGAGAGAGCCAGCAGTGCAATTAAACCAAATGAGGTCAAGCATGTTGGGCCTTAAGGCCTCTGCCTGCTCCTCAGATTTCTTTTGTTCTTATAATTCAATTATAAAGACCCCCCCTCAAGAACCATTTAACTGTCTCGTAAACCAGTTTGTAAACTTTTTTATTTTTCTGTAAATTGTCTCCTAAGAGCAGCTTTCAGCATTTCAGGCAGTGTGGAGCATATATGAGCATCACTCTGCCTTTTGTTCTCCTCCATGCATCGTGTGTGCACAGTGGATCTCACGGGCCAGGGCGTCCCTCTGCCGGGGCGTCCTCACCCCAGGAGAAACCCCTGCAGCTGCAGGCAGCAACTGGTGAAAACTGTGGTGGAGAGGAGCTGGGATGACTGTCACTCCATCTCTCACTTGCCTTGCTCCCAGGTTCTCTTTATCCTGTTTCTATGTGAGGCAGAAAGAGGGGAAGGGGTGGGTGTGTGTGTGTGTCCCTCATTTCCTGCCCACTAGGTCATGTATCCCAACCCTTAGCATCATAAATGAGCAGGAAAGTCTGCTGGCCAGCAGATGCCTATTTAGATCCCTTCACATACAATTACACAATTTTAAGGTATAGGGGTGTCATCCCCACCCCTTTTTTTTTAAAAGAATTATATTTTCAAAACATGATTAGGTGGAAATTAGGTAGCTTCCAAACACAAAAGTGTTTGTGGTCTGCAGTTTGGCTGTTCACAGTGCCAGTGACCATAGGGGAAGCTCCCAGAATTTGGAGACGTTGTAGGACTGGGTCACATGGTGCAATTTTTCCTGTGTAAAAGGCAAAACCCAGTTATTTACTCCTTTCAAGAAAGAGAGCATTTCAAGATTGAAACCATTCCTGATTCACAATGGCTTTTAACTACCTATGGGAAGAGGATAGAAGTCCAGAAGGGGTTTAAAAAAATTTCTAAGCAGTTTAAGCACAAAACTCCTGTTCAGATCATGTCTTTAGAGACTTAAATTACTCGAGGGTCCTGGATTCCTGTCTGCATCATCAGCGGCCTTGGTACCTTTGTAACTCAGGCACAGGGTGGCTGTCTTCAAATAAGCAGAAGCGAGAGTCTAAACCTCACACCTGGAAATGTTCCCTTTTAGAAACGAAGCCCCACAAGGCAGCATCCTTTCTATCCATGAAGTTCCAAGTGACAGATCTCTGCTCGGAGATGAATCGAACGCTAGAAGCAACTGTTGTAGCAGGAAGAGAAATTTTTCCTCTTCTCCTCTATTTCTATTTAGTTACAGCTAAGACAATTTGGTTGAGGCTCTGGAAGAAGGACTGACAGCCCTACCTTCTCAGGGAGAGACGAGACAGCAAGCACCTCTGGGGTCCCGCAGAGTCGCTGCGACCTGTCCCCTCACCGCATCTCAGCAGGGTCCGGGCAGGTCCTGGGTCTGAGCTCCATCAGCTCTGCCCCTGTCCCCCCAGCGCGAGAGCGGGGTGCATCAGTGTGATCCTCCTCTCCCGGAGAGGGGAACCCTTACCCTGCCAGCGGGAAACCATCGCGGGTGCTAGAGGTGGACCCAGAACTCACTCTGCCACCGATCCCTCTGACAAGGTTAACATCTTCTTGCTCAGTTCATTAAAATCTTGTGCCTCCCTCCCTGAAGGAAAGAAATGTCAATACATGAAAGAGGGAGATGAGTTAGTGCAACATTCAGGTTGCAGAGCTAGAGATTTTGGAAATGCTGAGGTAAGACGCCTGTATCAGTGCTAGCTCAGCCACCTTGCACACAGACAGGACAACAGCCTTGTTTCAATGGTCACATGCATAGATTAATGCAATTATCTTTATTAAAATATATCCCAAAGTGTTGCTTGTTGCTAATCCATCAGATTCTCGATGTGGTCGATGTGGTGGCATCTACAAGCAGCCGTGTAGCAGAATGCCCGGGACTGCTCTTCTCTCCTGCCACGGGACCTATAGATTTACTCGTATGCGTCTGAACGAGCCGCAAGCCCAGTGGCACTTGCTGAATGGCAAAGGAGATTTTAGCTGAGGAAGTGCTTTTATTACTGTAAAAAATTAATGCAAAATGTCAAATGTTTCACACCCAAGCCAATACTGGCAAAAAGCCAGAAATATTCTGGTTTCGCTTGGGGTGTGAATATATTTGATCATCTGTAATTCAAAAGCTTTTATTTCAAAGGAAAGAGACAGTGTGTTGCAATAGACTTTGTAGTGATAAATATCAGCTGTGCCACTTCTCTCCCAAAAGGGGTTTCCCACAGTTCTATAGTAATATACAGTTCAAAAGGCCATACTGAGATTTATAGAGCTATATATTCAAAAAATGGCACAGGAGTCGCTTTGCTCAGCTAAAGTGGATTTGACTTGCAGCCTTCACAGTTCTGCACGGCTGAGAAAGCAGCCACAGGTCCGGGGTGCCAGCAGGCCCGGGTGATTAGTGAGCGTGTGGTGGTTGGGTCACTCAAATTTGTACAAGCAGTTAATCTAGCAAGTCCTCGGTTGTGTGACTAGATATTCTGGAAGCTTTCACAGGTATTTGGCCAGGAGATCTGGTCAGGTTGGAGTAAAAGGACAGAAATGCATTAAATCAAGAGAGTCAGAGCAGCTGATGACAGCAGTGAATTTGGCCCTCTCCATGCATTTATCGTTGTTAAGAACTGCTCTTACATTGTCCAAAGAGCATGTCTGTTTCTTCTTTTCTAATCTATTTCTGTGTATTCTATTCTATTCTATTCCATTCCATTCCATTCCATTCCATTATATTTTAATTATTACTCCATTTAAATCTTCACCCAAGTTCTAACGCATTTGTTCAGCAATAGCTTTTGCTTGTGACATACATTTAGTGCCCCAAAATGCTTTCTCTGAAGAAAGCAGGAAAATTTCCACTGATTTTATTAGCAACACTGTTGGGCCCTTAATGAAGGGAATTCATACCAAAAGTTTCATTCTGTAATGAGAAATGTGTTTGTGTTTGCAGCCTCTGGACGAAGCACCTTCTGTAAAGCGTGGCCTGGAGTCCTTGTCCAGTTTCAGAGGTCAATGGAACCTTTGACTGAGTACGAACGCAGCAAAGACTGCTGGAGTTGGCATTACGTTACATGGCTCTAACCTAAAATACCCGTTCTGTGTTTGAAAATGCAAATCTCACATTTTCTTGCAAATAAAAAAAAAAAAACTTTTCATAACTTTAAAAGCATATGGATATTTTAAAAATATTTCATTAAAATCCATTACTGACCTGAAAGTCATTCTTGTTCCTGCACAGTTTAAATCTTTGGAATTGGGGTTTTCTCCTATCAACAACCACTATTTATGATGGTGCTTTTTACAGGGTTCTGCAAAAATGGAGAAAATTACAAAGATAAACAACTTTATAGAGTTGCCTGCATTCTCAGGTTCATATATAGAATAGACACTGATCCACTAGGGAATGTCTTCTGTTGCTTAAAGATTCACCCTTAAAGATAGATGCAGTATCTGTCTGCAGCATTACAGACTTCCCATCTGATTTTAACTGTGTGCCCTGAAGGACCTTGAGGTGCAGGAATTTGGGAGCCATGTGGAAATGTTATATCTGTTAAATGGATTGGAATTACTGGCAGTAAGTTTCAATAGCAAATGTGTGAATTCAAGCACCTGTAAACAAAAACATCCACCTAGGTTTTCAGTCTGTAGATTTTCAGACATTGGACAACATGCAAAAGAGCAGCAGAAGTTTTGTTATCAAAGAACTTCTCAAGAACTTCATACATAAAAGACAAGACATAAACCAGGACTGTGTAACATCTGACCCATGAGCTTACGTAGGCTGCCAAGAACTTCCTTTGACCCATCATAACGCTCCAGTAAACAGACTTTCTGGACTGTCTTCTTACACTTGCTGCAATACACAGCTGGCGCAGTGCTGAGCCTGCCCGGCATTGGGGCACACGGAGATTTGCTAGCACTCAGCCATTTAATCAGCTTTAAAATCAAGAATGGTTTCTCCTCTTTGTTACTTGTGGCAATACTTCAGTTCTCCATGAGATAAACGCACAGGGATGAAGTGGGTGAGTCGCTGGATGGTATGAAGGGTTGTCATCTCTCACAGATGTGTCTGCAACAAGCACATGTGGAAATAGAGGGCGACTGCTCTGCTGGGTTCCACGCCTGTGAGACCTGAGCCAGGTGGTTGTACCTCAGTCCGGACTCTGCGGTTTGAAAAGAGCAAAACTGGGCAGAGAGTGGGGCGGGGAGAGAAAGGGAGGGAGAGCTAAAGCGGTAAGGGATTTAGGAAACATGTCCTGGGGGGCACCGCAGCTCTATCTTCATTAAATTTAGAAAAGTAACGAGGGAAGCTACAAGTCTCCAAACCCATGTAAACGGTGGTTTTATTTTGTATGTTAAAACACGAGTCAGTCGCTCCTCAGGTTCACTAACACAGTGAACTGGACCCAGTGCTCCAGATGTGGCCTCACCTCCCTCCACCTGCGGCCACGCTCTTCTTCATGCCCCCCAGGAGACCATTGGCCTTCTTGGCCGTGAGGGTACATTGCTGGCTCATGGGCAACTTATCCACCAGGACTCCCAGGTCTCTTTCTGCAGAGCTACTCTCCAGTAGGTCAGCCCCAACCTGCACTGGTGCAGGGGGTGATACCTCCCCAGGTCCAGGACCCTGCGCTTGCCCTTGTTGAACTTCATCAGGTTCCTCTCTGCCCAACTCTCCAGCCTGCCCACAGAACAGTAAAAACAATTCCAAAGTGTCCAAATCCCAGTGAGAAATGTTGCAGGTTAGTTTCTCTTTGGCAAACAAATAGTAATACTCTGAACCTGCCATGAATAATACAGTTAAAGTAATTTTTACTTTTTGGCTCTCGGGTTTATTAATGTGGTTCTCTGAATTATTTTCAGTTTGCTTGTGTAAGGCTTGATATCCAGAAAGGCTGAGCATCACCAGGAGAGAGTGGATGTGAAGCACTTCACAGTTTTCATCTTTGTTTATTTTTGGATGTCACCATCGACAACATCCAGCAGAATTCCCGTTCTTCTAGGGATTTTGAAAAGCTTGGTGGTGCTCCAGCATCCTGTTTTCTAACATTATAAATGAAGCTGTCATGAAATCTCCAAAGCAATGAGACAGTTGATGTTTGAAATAGTGTTTAGAAAAAGACATTTTAGAGACACGTGTCACCCTCAAAATCACAGTGAGCAGTCCTTTGTCTGCAGCTGGCAGAAAAATGAGATTATTTTATCTGACTGTCAGTGTTATCCACCTCTGGATGCAGTCACTTATCTGTTGGCTTGGCTGATCTATTCTGATTATGCCCTATCAGCATCATAAAGATACTGTATTTACAACACATGTATGTCACCACTTGAAAACATACACACTGATGTTGGAAATTATGTATAAAATGGCTATTGCCTTAAAATTGATCTTGTTCTCACTCCTCAATAACAAACGTTGTAGAAAGCACTTTGAAAAAGTAATCTATCAATCAGCTCTATTTTCACAATGACTATGAACACTTGAAGTCAGTAATTGAAGTAAAAATCAAATTTCTTACAAAATTGACTTTACAAATGAAGTTTAGCATTTTTATTCAGAGTATTTTTGATTGCCAGAGCTATCTATATTAAAAGCCATTCAGACAAATACCAAAAACCTAACATCTGAGGATAAATCATATTGGGCACAGATGAGTAATGCATGAGGATTAAAACAAATTTGCCACTGCTTCAAGCTCCGAGGATGAATCCTGGTCTGACTGAACTTGCAAGTAACAGGCCCCCGGATTTCAATGAGATAATAATTTGATCCATGCGATTGCTTCTGTCTCCTTCTTTGATATTGCTGTAATTGCCTCTTCTTCTTTAATCCAAAACAACTGAGATAGAAAGGAAAAGCCACATATGTTTTTATACAAAAAGGGCAATACATAATGTTAAAAAAATGTTTCATCAAAGGTGCAACCATTTAAAATGCAAAACAGATACTAGAGAGGTGACAAATTCAAGTTCTTGGTGTTTCTATTTAAGATCTTTCAAGTATTCATTTGCCAGGAATACTTGTTTAAAATTTTTAATGTATTCAGTTAGTTATATTCAGTTCTCTTTTATGTCCACTTCTCATGAATCACTTGACAGATGGACTTCTACAAGCACATCCCTTTGGGGAAAGTAAATTTTAAGTCATAATAAGAACATAAGACCTGCCATACTGGATCAGAGCAAAGGTCTATCTGGTCCATACCCTGATTCTGGCAGTAGCCAAGAGCAGTATATTATATTTTAATGGTAATGGCTTTGATCTTTCAGTGAGTATTAAGTTGGTGACTAAGCAGAAAATGAAAAGAAATCCCAAGAGCAGAGTATTCCAAAACTCAGAAGAAACACCCAGTGAAACCATTGGGCTGGTCAGCAAAGGCGTTGCCCTCGTAGGGAGCACCAGAGTCGCCCACACTTCAACACAGTGTCGTGCACCAACAGCGTTTATTTGTTTTGTCCCCTTGCCCAGGTAGATACAGCTGCTCTGGGGCACTATGGCCACTTTTTCTGCTGCCAAATGGAAGTATGTAATTAAACTCTAGTGATGTGAATGAAAGATGATGGGAAAAGAAATGGCTGAGGACGGAGGATGCTCTGCGGCCACCAGGAGGTCAAGGCCGATGCAGTTTGAGTGATGGTGGTGGTGAGGAGTTCTACCAAAAGGGATAGTTTGGGTTTGGAATTTGGGCTTGCACAAAGTGTGCCAGCAATAGCTAAAACCTGTTCTGCTCTCATTTCCAGAGTAAGAGCTCCATTTGTTCCATGGAGATTCTAGTTAAAAGTTCTCAGGGTTCAGCTCATCTTTTTAATTGCTGCTGTCCCAATTAAATTGCATCTGTGATAACAACAGCCCTCCTGGAGACCCAACAGGAACCTGAACACATTGTGAGTAAATTAAATAATTGTGTAAATTATAAAGTTTACATCTACTGATTGTTGCAGAAAAGCCCTACAGATAGAGCACATACTTTTTGTAACCTTCCTGCTTTAGGAAATCTTAGAAAAAAGGTGTTTAGCCTGCCTCCAAAAATCTACAAGGATCACTGATAATTTGTTGATCAGCATTAGGTTCATTAAACCTATGCACTTCATTATCTGATTAATTCAGAGGCAGGTTTGTAATCAGTGATGAAATGTTTAAGATTCTTCTGCTCTGGCCTCCACAACCTCCTGCAGCTCATTAGAAAAGCTAATCAGATTGAATTTTCCACCATGCTGTTTATTGTAACCCTAATGGAAGACAATCACTTTAAAATTACACACTTGGCAGGTAATTTCTAAAAGCCGTAAACCATGGAAGCTCTGTTCTCCCTGGGCTCTTTGTCTTTCTTTACTAGGGTAAGGTAAGCAATGCTGATTTCTGTTAGAATTTGGAGGGCTATTTTCCGATATAGAATGCAATGTAAATGCTGCTGGGAAATCTTTTTTACCTTTACCAGGTTTTTTGTCACCTGGGAGCCCTTTCAAAGATCGTCAGTAATGTGTGATGAATTTGCTTTAAAAATCAGATGGGCTTCCTGCTTTGTAATTTGATTATTCAAAGCATTAAGATCCTTCTTCATGTGCTCTTATCTTGGGATGAATAGCATTAGTAAGAAAAAAACAATAAAAAAAGCTTCTTGGCCCTGATGTTTCACAGATCAGTTACAAACCCTGTTGTGTTGGAGCCTTCTGAATGGAGTTACTAGCATGAGCTGAAGGAAAATTTTGACAACATTTAGTGATAAAGAGCCAGAAATGAAGGTGAGTATTCTGAAAATTTTAATAATTGAATTTATGTGAACGATGAGAAAAACTGACAGCAGAAGTTGATAGTTATCTCTTGCACTAGTGATGCTCTACCACTTCTCTTTTTCTGAAGGGTAGCTGAACTGGGGAATGCAGCAGGGGCAGTTGACAACCGAATGAGAAACACTGCTATTCCACCTGTTTTAGAAAAGATCCTTTTGGCGCTTTGCCAAAAGCGTAGTGTGAAGAACCAGCCTCAGCTTGGGAGTATGGACCATTTTCTCTGGTTTTGTGCAGGAAGTGTGGCTCCTGAGAGGTGATGCCTTCCTTCAAAGCTGATTTGAAGCATTCTAGTTCGTGGTATTACCCCTCAATAGTTCCAGTTAAAATCTGTGGGTGAATGAAATACACCTTTAATGTAAAGTTGGGGGTTTATGGGCCTATTTAAACATAGACATTAGACATGAAAATAATAATCAGTCATCTAATTCCATCTCCCTGTGAACATGCTGCTGCTTTTGTAGTATTTTGAGTCCTTTTGGCTATTACGGCTTTGTGCATTTTGAAGAAATTTCAGTTGTTTTTAATTAAAAGCAACACCTCCTGGGGTGCAAGACCTGCCAGTTATCCTTTCAACACCCTTGAAGTCCACTGCTAAATGACATCATCTTTGGCCTTCATCTGCCTAATCTTTCAGCAACTTTGCGGGTCACGTGTGGATACGCACAACAACTGCACTGCCTGGTATTTATGACGCCACAGGAAAATCCAGCGTTACATCGATGACTGTATGACTTTGTGTTCCAGCCTGGCTCCGTGTGGTCTCCATCTAATGGGGTGGGATGTGCCTGATTTCTGCTGATGCTCAACAGAACAGAGAGAGCCCATGTACCTTCCCAGTAGCTGCCACGAGCTGGGATCTGACTGATGGATCCAACCATGCTGATGGTCCAGAAGGCTATGGCTGAGCCGGGCTTTCGGCAGAGGTACGATGCCCTCCCTCCTTCTCGACGGGTGCTGCTGAACATTCATCTCCTGCCACCCATCCCTGTGGCTTCCCAAAAATGACACAGGAGCCACCTCCAAGCTGTCCCTGACGCTGCCCTCCACACCCCCCCTTTTCTTCACCCCTGACTTCATCAAGTCCATCTTCAGGACCCTTCCCAGCTCTGGACCACTAGCGTATTCATGTGGCTGTTGCTTCCCAAACTTCTAGCTGTCCAACTGGAGAAGCAGCCTTTTGATAGTTCCCTCAACCCTTTCTGTATCGCGCGGGTTCATGCTACCTTCAGTGAAGTTTATTGTGTAAAAGATAACCTCTACACACCTTTTGATCAATTAGGACAGTGAGATTTAAACTTTTTTCAGTCACGGTGACACATACTTTTATAGTGGCGGGGAAGTATCAAACTATTTTAAGGACTGGAAAAATCTCTCTCAAGTTTATTTGCTGAAAAAAAAAAAAAATTCACTTTTGCTTTTAAGTGCCTGGAGTCTTGTAACCTGGTCCCTTCCGTTATATTCAAGTTTAGATATTTCTTTGTAACATTGCAAGGATTTGGGTTAAAAAAAAAAAAAAACAAAAACAAACAAAAATAACCAAACAAAAACTAAACTGCACCAAAGTAAGCAAACAAAACAAAAAAAACCCAAACCAAAAAAGAACCTTTTCCATACAGTAACATTTCTGTGATGAAGTATTCCTAAATAGACTTGTCTGAGGAATGAACACTGGGAAGTCCTGTTTGGCTTAAAACTGAGGCTTGCTTTTAAACAAGGTTTTCCAAACTGGAGACAGAGATAACAATGTGCATCAATTAAAAGAGAAAGAAAAATCACTTCTCGTAAAATAGGGATCTCCTTACTGTCCATTATTGCAGCTGTGAGAAATACAAAAAGTAATGTAACACCTGGATGAAGAGTATGTGTTCTGATGAGAGGTCTTCTTAAAATACACTGAGGGCACCACAAGAGCCATTCGGGACATGAGAGGTTTAGCGCAGAGCCCTCGGGTAATGCCGCCAGTTGAGGTCTCGTTTCCTGGGCTCTGCTGCCACCTCATGGTTTTAGCCAAAAACAGGACAAAAGTCAGAGCGGTTCCTGGAACAGTGTTAATTACACGTTGTCATCGGCCCACAGCTGTCCCAGCCTCTGGGAGGTGCCGGTTGGTTTCTCCACAGAAATCAGCAGAACCCACACTGGACCTTACGCCTGCAAAACCCCCTTCTCATCCAAAACATCCATTTAGGAGTTAACTGTGGAACTAAATACAATGCAAGGGCAAAATAGCTTTAGCAAGCTTTTATAAGTTTATCCTTCACTAAACAGTGTTTTTAAAAGCAAATGCTGAAAAAATACAAGAAATGGCTTCTTTTGAGCAAGGCTTTATTAGAATAAAGCAATCTCCGACATCCATGTCTTCAAAGATCTAAAACTAAACAAATTTGTATCTTAAGACAATGAATTTCCTAGGTTTCGCCCAGACAAAATGAAATCTATTGAGAACAACTATGTGAGGTTTTCCTCTATTTGTTGAAGAAAGGAGTGTCTTCCGTGATAGTAACTCACAAACACCAGGCACTTCCAGTGTCGGAGAGGCAACTTCTGTCTCTTTGTCCACGGGTGTACGCAGCAGTTGTGGTCCTTTGGAAGGTCCTCCAGCACTGACTGTCCCCAACTGCCAACTGATGAGCAGGACATCTGCCGATGGGCCAGGCTCCACTTGCACACCCAGTGGAGCTTGAGGTAGTTGTGTGGGCAGGATAACAAATCTCCTTGTTGCTGAATTTTGCTCCTGCTTCTCCTGGTGAACGTGCCAGTTCATGTCTTTAGGCCACGCTCTCACTTTTGCTTCTGCTGGGCTGCCAGCTTTGGGAGGTTGGCCAGCAGAGCTCTGCCTGTGCCAGGTTGCCGTCGCGGTCACCGAGGTACACAGTGTGCAAACAGCTGCCGCTTGGCATCCAGGTGACCTCTGCTGAAATAGGGATGGTGCTCCTAAGTTTCAGACATTTTGGAGCTATTTGGGAGTCCTTCCACTGGGATGGTATGCTGCCTCTTATCTGAGGTTCCTTTTTCTATTATGTGTCAAACTAGAATTCTGTAGGTCTTTTTATTTATTTATTTATTTATTTATTTATTTATTTTAAATCCAAGTCTTCAATCACTGCCCGAGTCTCTGAGCTACATCTCACATTCTGGCTATATAAACTCCATTTGGTATCTACAGAAACGTTATAGTTCTGTACCTCCTCCCACACAGCCAGCACAAGCAGAGGCTCCTGGCCAATAATAATACTTCTTGCAAATTGTTTGATTAGAGTGAGATTTCTCAGATAAGGCACTGCTGCATGACTAAGAGGAATCTCTGTGTCTCCTAGTCTGTCAGCCAACACCATGACACAGATTCCTTTGTCAAGACCATCCCTTTTTTTTTCAATATTAACGCTTCTGCTGCAAAATCTCACTTTGTGATCTGCCTTCTGCAGGAGATCGCTTGGCTCTGGAGGCTCAGTTGTCATCGTGTTATCCTTCGAAACTTCTGTCTCTTTAGAGGAGACCTGTCCTCCTCTGCCATCAGTCAGCTCTCCATCAAAGAAACCATCCTCCTCCATGCCTCAAAAGATACAAACCCTATTCTCCAGTAGTTAGAGGAAGCTCTACTTCAGTGCAATTAAATGGTTTTCCAAGAAATGGCACGTGTTGGTTATCAGCTGTCCTGCCTCCTGGGTTACTTGGGAGGGATGCACCAACAGCCTCCCAGGCTTTTTCGGTAAGCGGCAGTCTCTTTTTTTTTAATGTGGTATTCAGAGTTTCCAGCACCGTGGGACCCGGCTCTGGCTCAGGCTGACAGAAGCTGATGCAGCACCAATAGGAGACTCAGGCACCCGCAGCGTAAGTTCACAGCGCAGTTACTGTGATCCTTCGTATGTTCCCCTCGCCATCTGCACACCTGCTTCCAGAGCACGCTTAAACAGTTGCTGTTGAAACACAGTGTGTTTTGGCAATCATTTTATTAAAGCTATTTTTAAATGTTTTTCTACCAAAATCTGTGGGCACAGTTACGAGAGACTGTGTTTTGAATTGTTTCATGGCGCTGCGGGGATGCTGGACCCATGTCTGGGCTGAGCTCTCACCCGCTGGGCCATTCCCTGTGTTTTCTCTGCTTTTGTCCCTGTTTGTGCAGCGCTGGCTGTGCCCGGGCATGGGCTCACCCTTCCTTTACAAGGCAGCTAAAAACACGGGGATACGCGTGACTTTCCTACGTTAGCAAATCCCCACAGAGTCTGCTGGGTGTTACGTGGTCGCGGAGGGAAGGGGAAGCAATTCATAAAGTTAAGAATGAAAGAAATCAGCCATGAGCTGTGTATCCGCAGCACTAAGAAAGCTTGAGGATCTGCTTGTGCAGCACTAACTTGAGCTGGAGTCTGTTGTGTTTACTGTTAGCAGAAAGGAAATCAACAGAACACCCTTTTTTCTTTTTTTTCTTGGAGGCAAGGGGAACTCAATGTATTTAGTTCTTCAGAAACAGTTACGAAATATTGCATTCAAGAGGAAAGGGTTCTGTATAGGACAGAATCACTTTATTAAAGCACATGACATTCAAAAGTGTCAGGAGGAAGAAAATTACTCTACAATTCTATACTGGATACATCATACCTAATTAATTCTTTTTAAATGCTTATCATTAGAGATCTAAGAAACTGAAGGAACAGGAAAACCTATATAAAAACTTGAAAATGGCAATTTTACAGGACTATAGGATGGAAGATTGTCAACAAAAAATAAATTAAGCATGTCTTTTTTTTTTAAATCCATTTTAGCTTTAACAATTCCAATGGAGAGGCAGGTATATAATGATTTAAGACATTAATTATTTTTATAATTTTTTGTCTTAGTTGTTCCTGGAGATGAGCTTTGCCCTTGTGGATCACAGGTAAATCCCTTTAATGTGTTTTGAATGAATTGGAATCCATTTAAAATCTGAATTTTGTCTCTATTCTGCAAACCAGCAGAATCCTGAAAGTAAGGACCAACGCAGGTCCATCCAGCCCTTGCTGTCCCGGGCAGCAGAGGATGCTCTGTTCAGGGACCAGCAACAAGCCCAAGTCTGTTATCTCATACACCCAAGCATCCCTAATTATGAGTAGGCATCAGCAGAGATGTTAGATGATGATTCCATGCCTATTGTCTATTTTATCTGTTTGTAGACCTGTTACCCAGTTTGACTAGTTTGTTTTTGAACCTGCTGACTGTTGCCTTAACTAAAGCCTGTGGTAGGGAGTTCCAGACATTAATTACCTGCTGTGAAAAAAGGTACTGTCTTTGGGCTGTTAGTAATGCTCGATTAGTCTCACCTTTGTTCTAGTATTGTAAGATCTGATAAATAACAACCTTGTATTCACCTTAGCCACTGCCTTTACGATTCAGGTTTACAAAATCGTATAATTTCTCAGCCTTCTCCTCTGCAGGTGGAAGAGCCCCAGCCATTTCAGTCTCTCTCCATACGGCACTGTTCCGCCCTCCTGATCACTGTATCTGCCCTTCTCTTTACCTTTCCTAATTCTCTTGTATTCTTCCTGAAGACCATAGACCTGTCCCTTGCGTAAGCACGATGTGTGGGTCCCAAGGTTTCATATGGCAACAGAATTACTCTTGCTCTTTCCTCCTCTCCTTTGGTTTTCATGAGCCTCTTGGTTTTCTTTCAAATGGCCATTTCATAACAGCAAATAAGCAAGGAGATCTTTTTTTTCTGAAGTTTTCAAGAGCTGTGCTGTGGCTCACCTGTTCAGAAAGTCTGCTTACACAATTTCTTTTTTGAAGTTGAATAATTATGTTCCTTAAAACAGTGGAAATCTGGTAGAAAGTTATCTTTGCAAGTGGGCAGGCATAAATGTAGTGTCCAGTCCCTTGAAGATATTGCAGGATAAGCACTAAAACCTGTATTCTGGACACTCTTAATTGTCAAGTAAAATAACGGATACAACCTGGAAACACCAGAAAACAGATTAAAAAATGCAGAACCATCTGCAAAACTCTGTGTAACTAATGGCCTGTGTCTTTCTGCTAACAGGAAAGTAAGAGGTGTAATTGATGAAACTCTGTCTGAAAGGAAATCCCTGCCACTTCTTCAAGACTGTGTGACAGCGTGCTGTGCCTGCCGGCAACCGGCATCTGGGCAAGATCCAACCAGTATTGCACAGCCCTTGCTCACAACACGATCTGCATCACAGGATCTGCTCTGGATCCCACCTGAGACAGCACTGAAAGGACCCAGGATACTGGCAGCAGGTAGTGAAATGTGTCTGCTTCCATGTAAACTTCTCAAACAGCCTGCTGTAATAAAGGATTTCAACATCAAGTGGCAATTTGTGAGCACAGCTATGCTTGGCAATGATTTCTCAAGAACTGGCTGGGCTATTGTTAGTTATAGTGTGGGTGGTATTTTTTCTTGTCAAAGGAAATGCGGATTATCTTATAATTATCCCAGATACTTCTGACACTCTCTTACAAGCTATAAATTAATGGATTAAAACTACAGATAGTAAATTCAGAATTCTCTGTGGTGCTTGCGGTATTATCTCTCATGTGTGGTGGCTATGTGCCCCAGTGCAGGCATAAGCAAGGGCCTGAATAACTGTATTTTGAGGGGGAAAATTGTTAGATAATACTCAAAGACATATGGTGGTCTTGGAAAATTATGCAGTCAAATAAAGAGGAGATGAAGATATGAATAGAGTTTTGGCAAATAAAGAAATCAAGCTAATGTCTGAAGCAGCTTGTTTTTCATATTTGTAGACATCTGGAAAATAAGTTATAAGAACTGTTCTTCCAAGTTACCATGGTATCAGATTTAGGTATTTCTACATTTCAGAAGCATATAATCTGAACTAGCCCTTTTATCAGATGTCAGCATTTTTAAATCTTCACCACCAGCATCCCATTCCAGCAGCACATGGCGAGTCCTCAGAGTCTCCTCAGCACCTGTTTTTGCACAAGGTGTACCTGCCTGGCACGTGTGTCACGTCTCCAGCCTCGCACACACCTCGCACCACCGCTGCCTCCCTCAGCCTGTCTCCTCTGACCCCGCTCTCCCTGGATGAAATGGGTGCAGTAACCTTTAGATGCTTAATAGAATAAAGTTATAGTAATGTTAAACATCTTTGAAGATCGTAATATAAATATTTACAAACTACTGAAAAATACCCATATGAAGTAGGTGAGTATTAAGTTGGTTCCTGTTGGTGCTGTATAGCTTACTTCATTAACAAATGTTAATTGAGTTTTGGAGCAATAAGCACAGTATTAATGCAAAATAGTGATTATCAAATAGTTGTTCAGGGAATAATTTTAAGATAGCATATTAGAACCCTGCGCTTCATCATTAACAACTTTTGTTGCGTTTCTATGAGTATTTGAAAGCCTCCTGTAATAACTGCATTTCCCCTTTCAGGCTGTCTGAGTCTGCAAAGCTTAGTTTGGAGCATAGAACTTTCTCAGGTGTCAGCAGCAGCTTTTCCCCAGAGCAGGAGTTGGGTGGAGTGAGGACACCGAGGGGGCCGAAGGGGGAATAAGGCCCCGTGTGGGCAGAGCGGGTCTGGGAGCCCTTCCTGAGCACACGGGTTCAACGGACGCTCTGGTCAGGAGCCTGGATACACATCTCCGGTGGCATTTTAGACGTCGTGCAGTGCAGTGACCCATGTCCCGTGCCATGTTTGCTAGCCCTGTGTCTTGGGCACCTGAAACGGCCCTGCAGCCCGTGGTTCAACACCCAAACTTCTGACCGTGGCTGCTAGAGGCCAGCTGGGGCCGATCAGAGCCGGAGCAGGTACCAGCGGAGCTCCTTTGAAGAGCTAAAAAGCACATGGCCAATTACAGTCTTGATTAATGCTGACAGCGACATCATCTCCGCTCCCACGGCGCTGCTCTCTGGCGATGGCAGGCAGGAGGCCGGGGCCCGCTATGGGCCCGGTCCCTGGGGACCAAGGGCACCTCTCAGGAGCGTGATCCCCGCCCGGGGAGCTTCGGGAAACGAAGAAATAAAGGTTGTGAAGGGCTCTGAATGCAACAGGGCCTGCGTGATAAAACCCTAACTGCATACCGAACGTGGGGTGATGCACAGTAAAGTAAGCCACAACAGCATTGTAAGCCACGGATCGAGGACTAAAGCACTCGCTCTGACAAAGGCACGGCCGAGTGCTGGCGAAAGGCGGGACCCGGCCCTCAGAGAGCGGCGGGCCGGCACCGAGAGCCGAGCCGAGCCGAGCCGAGCCGAGCCGAGCCGAGCCGAGCCGCTCCCTTCGGCTCCTCTTCGCGGCCCGCCCCCACCCACCGCCCCAGGAAGCGCAGGGCTTTAGCGCCCTGCCCGCCGCCGCCATGCATTGTGGGGCGGCAGCAGCAGAGCCAAGATGGCGGCCAGCAGGAGGCTGATGAAGGTAACAAGCAGCGCCGCGCCGGGAAGGGCCGGCGGGCGGGCGGCCGCGGGCACCCCCTCTCCCGTCTCGTGTCCCTCTTAGGGCGGGGGGTCGCCTTCCCGGCTGCGGTCCGGCGGAGCGGCCTCCTTCCCTCCTCTCGGTGGCTCCCTGGGCTGGAGCGACCGGAACGGCAGCAGCCGGCACTTAGGCCGCGGCCGTGAGGGGCCTCGCTGCCTTCCCCGCCGCTGCCCGCGGCCCCGGCGGCCCTCCGCGGCCCCCAGCC
>JAOXNO010000006.1:18436218-18465934 GCA_028565335.1 Limnodromus scolopaceus | reverse complement strand
GGTCGCCGGCGGTGCCGCAGCCACTGGGCCCGGGGCCGGCCGCGGGGGTCGGGAAGGGTCCTCCGCCCTGCGGGGTCCGCGCTCCCCGGTGAGGAGCCGGGCCCGGGCGCCCGGGGCGAACCCGTCTCGGTTTCGTTGTCTCGGAGAGGAACCTCTTCCGCGTATGAGTAAGACCTTTATGGCGCTGAAATATGGATCTGAGTCCAGGAGTTTCCCCGTTCGCCGCAGCCGGGGGGATGTTTTTGTCTTCGCTCTGTGTCTTTGAGCGCGGATGGTGCTTGTGGACGTAAACCCGGCACGTACGCTTTATTGTAAAATACTGCGTGGGATTGTGTTTCTCATCGTTTTGCTTGAGGAGTAGGGTACTTCTTAGAAAGGAAATTAAGACCATTGCCCCCAAAGCATGTAAGTTCTTTTACGTGTTGTATATAATTGCCCATTAAGATTACAAAACGCATGCAGTGGGGTTTGTCTAGGACATGCACGCTTAGTGGTGTAAAATTTAGTCATCTGTAAAATGCTCTGGCAATACCCTATGATATTTGCATGCAGAGTGCCTGTAACGTAAGTCAATGAACTTTACAGACATGTCCTGTGAAACACAGGGGAGGGACCCCGTAACCGTCAGATGATGCTGTAGCTGTGTCATAAAACCTGTTCTTGTGGGGTGCAATGGAACCGTGTTCTAGGGTTTCACAGATACGTGGGTGATTCTGTTAAACTTCATCTTCTAATGTCGGATTTGCAGCTTCCTTCAAGGACGTGGACCCCTAATAGGTCTGTGATTTCACTAGGATATGTAGATGGCAAGTTTTGAAGTTGCATTTCCTTAATTGTGCAGATCCGTAATTAACCATTATCACTCATTCATTTCTGAAGAAACCAATAGCTCAGCAGTGCTTTCATAAGGCTAGTTTTGTTCTTTTAAATGCACTGTGGAGTGATTAAAGATTAAATGGTAAATATATTCTATGCAGAGTCATTCACGTATATAAAATCAGTAGGCGTAAACCTTTAATTGTCCTTAAGGATCCTGATGAGATGGCATTCATTTTTTTCATTCCATTTTTGATAGATGTTATGTTTTGTCACAGCTTTAGTGTCATAATCAATATGTCTGTTGCTCAAATAAGGTTCCTATTAGTTTCTGATAGTAAACAACAATTTAAATTTATCTTTTTGTAAGGCAGCTTTTCTGCCTGTTCTGTAAAAATCCATTAGTTGTTCAAAAGCACATCACTAGTACTCTGGTAGGAAAACTGCATTTCCAATTATTTTTTTCTTTTTAAATTTAAAATAGAACATAAAAATCTGAAAGGCAAGCAAAATTGTTCTAATAGCTGCAGTGCTTCTTACTTCTCGGCTCCCCCTTGAGTTCCACTATACGTCTACGCCATTAGTACTTTCATCTTTCACTAAAGTACTGTAAAAATGTTTTTTTGACAATGTGACCTCCTCCTTTCCTGGAAACCGTGTGGCAGTTGCCTTTGAGAGGGAGTGGTGTAGGAAGGAAAGAGTTTGATAACTTCCCTCTTACAATTTTGCTTTCATTTTTATTGCCTGCTGGTGGTGAGTTGTGCGCGTTGTCTGCGTGTTTCCTCTAGTCCAAGAGCTGCGAGATGCTGTATCACACGGCTCCTAAAGGCTATTAAATCCACAGCTGCCTCCGTGCCTTTTGCAGAGTCAAGTCAGCCCAAGTGGCTTTGGGTTTTGCTGTTCATCCCGGCAGGAGCAAAGCAGAGCTCTCTACAGATGATGTAATCTGGATGCTGCAGCATGATGTTTTGAAGGTCTGAACTTGCATGTGTGTCAACCTAATATCATTGTTTAAGTTCCACGCACAGATCCTCCTTAAAAAAGTCTTTCATCATTGAAATTTTGCAATATAGAAGAATCTGTGGGGTGTCTTTCTCGGGGTCGTAGAATGATGAGTGATTATAACTAAAGGAAATGGAGTTTTTCAGTGTGTCACTCAGTTATGTTTAAAATAATTTAGGATAAGCATTAACTGTGCTTTCTTTGAGCTAAATATCAAGTTTGTCTTTGGTAAGTGAGAATAAACTTTGAACCTTTTATAGGTCACGTAAAGCAATTCTCGTTTCCTTAAGGTCTTGCCAACATTTTGAAGTACTGCATTTTTTCTGAACTCATGTCATACATAGTTATTCCTATTAATCACAGTGCCTCAGAGAGACTGGATGTAGTGAGTTCATAATAACACAGTTTGCCCATAGAAAACTGGGACTATGAGTGTAGTTTCCACCTTACAGGTGGGAATGGGTGTCCTTTTCAGATCGTGGAAGCCCTTTGTATCTTCAATTTGCAAACCTCCTTGTGAAGGAATTATTAAAAATTTTGCCATTGTACTCGTACAGTTCAATTTTAAACATGAAGTCAAGTTATAACAAGAATAAGATTGTCTTGTGATCTCAGGCTCTGTTTGAGCAAACATTTCCTAGGCCAAAGGCCTTATTTATGGCCTATTTTTGCAGAGCTTTCTACCATCGCATAGTCTAACTGGAGTTTTCCCTACTGACTTACAAAAAAATCAGTGAAGACGTGCCCTTTCTAGGA
The DNA here is from genome assembly GCA_028565335.1 of Limnodromus scolopaceus. NCBI lineage: Eukaryota > Metazoa > Chordata > Aves > Charadriiformes > Scolopacidae > Limnodromus > Limnodromus scolopaceus. Next base: position 18,463,360 of record JAOXNO010000006.1, on the reverse strand, counting down.
GAACACCTAGGTTAGCCAAAATGTGAAGTAAGCATAGGTAATGAATGATACTCCAGTGACATCTGAGGTGGAGTTTTGATCTCTGAGCCACCATTACACCTCTTCAAAGAGCTGCAGTTGTCGGATCTTGACTCCTCGTGGAATGTGAGAGGTGGGAATAAAGCAGTCTTTGTCAAGGATTTGTTGTTGTGGATGATCTCTCGGGGTAAAAACAGACAAATATGGAGCAACCATAATTAGGAAAGGATCTAAGGCTTCTCTTTTAAGGGAGCTACTTTGCTTCCTGACCCTTGGCTCATACAAAGTGGTTTGTCCCCAAACACATATGACTGGGAACACAGATCTCCAAGAGACATGCCGGAGATCTCAATGAAATCCTTTTCCAGTTGCCGCCCACTACTGTAAAAGAAGCTGTTTTCCATGAGCACTCTGTAGCTTGGTGCTGTGGAGAGAGGGGGTGGTTGCTGAGGGAAGGCTGTGTCCGTGCTGGGCAGTCACGGTCTGTCCTTGTGGGGCAGAGACGTGGGGCTGAGGCGCACCGGAGATGCAGCAGTTCTGGGTGCTCGGGAGGCCCTCCTGGCCCCTGCGTGGTCCCGTCTGTGGCACAGACAGGCTGAGGTGGCTGTAAGAGCTGCACTCTTGTTTCCTGGTTTTTGGATGTTCAAAAGTATCGTATTAAAAATTGAAAATAGAGCTAAAGAGTAAATAACACTTCACATAAGAAATGATGTGCATGGACAATTATTTTAATCTTATTGGTTTTCCTCTCCTTCCATAATTGCACAGTCAAACGTTTATGCAATTGTTGAACTCCATGATAAAATACAAACACAAGGCCGCACCCAGGTACCTGCTGCAGACGGCCTGCAATCTCCAGTGTGCTCTTGTGAGCACCGCAGCCCTTCCCGATAAAGGGGTTTTAAACACCTTTGATATTGGAAAAGCAATTCTAAATTAGTCCAAACACCGGTTCTCAGTAACAAGGGAAATGTGGTTTTGCGCAGTGTATGATTGTCCTTATGCAGAAGTGACAATACTGATTCATTTTCCCTTTTTGAAACTGAGAATTGACAAAAGGATTTTTAATCAAATGAAAGTACTTTGCCAAAAAGTAGAATTACTCAGTAAATAAGACAAGTGAGTATACAGGGTTGCAATGTTGCAGAGGAAAAATAATAATAGTTCTTATAAGAGTAAGAATTTATTTTTCTTTTGGTAGATTTTGGTTGGGTTTTTTTGTAAAATTATATTTTATTTTAAGGTGTTCTAACACTTTTCTGTGCTCTTTGAGATTCAGAAAGTAAAACTGGCCAGTTCCTTATCAGCATCTTGGAGCCTGTTTAACTTTGTCAAGCTTCTAGTTGAGAATGTGTTTATAAACAGGTAAACGTAAATTGTAAATGGCAGAGAATCGTGGTTTAGAGTTCTTTCATTAGACTTTTGGTTTTGTTTGTGCATTTAATAGCAATTTGGGCTTAATGCAGAACTTACTGAAGGCAGCATGAGCCCTTACACTTATTCCCGTATTCTTGGATTGCACTCTTACAAGTGTTTGCCTTCACTGCATTTTCCCATCTGGCTTGTTTTTTTAGAGAAGTCCCAAAACTTGAAAAATGCATCAACAAGACAGTTGCAGGGTTTTTAAAAGACTTAACTACATTTTAAGCTGATGCTACTTTACTTTTTCATTTGAAACATTTATTTTTTGCTTTGAACAGCACAAATGATTATACAATACTGAAAATCAAAATTTTAAATCCTCAATGACTATATGAGGTAGTACGTACTTTTATGTCTCCCTTCAGCATTATTTTTGGAGATCAGATACCGCCTCTAAAACAGTATTTTCACCATTTCATGTGCTGCGTACAACACTTTCTCTGTACATATCCAGAGTACACACGTCGTGTCTCAAGAGAGCCCTGTGAAATAAGACATTTCTATTTTACAGATGGGGAAACCTATGCAGCAAGGTCACGTGCAAGGTTGGTGACAGAGTGGGGAATGAGGACTGATGGAAATTCTTACTGCACTCTCCTAACCTTTAGTTACACTCCTACTGTGCTCCTTTAATTATCTTACTTGACAAAATTAAGGGGTGGAGAACAAGAAAAGGAATTAATCTATTTACTGTCTGCCTAGACTCTTAAGCATTATTTTGAAATAAATATCTGGACTGTATCCTTTTACCTCAGAAAGTAATTTTTGTCCCTTTGGAGTTGCTCAAGCCCATGTTAAATGCAGAATTGACTTTTAATCTGTGCTGTTTGAAGGTACTTAGTAGCTCATTCACTGTTTTAACAGTACATTTATACTGTAGTTGTCTGCCTCTGTAGCTCTGAGGCAGTTAGATCTTTATTATGGGTTTTGGCAGGTACTAGGAAAAAAACAAAACAATCCCCCCCACACACCCTTAAATTGTCATTGCTGAATCTCTGGCTTCTTCCGAGGTGCTAGATACAAAAAGCCTAAAAGCTGGACTTGCAAGTAGAGCATTACATTGTATTTGTAGGGAAAGTAGTATGAAAAAAAAAAAAGCTATTTGTAAATACATCTAACATGGAATTGATTAATTTGGAGTGGCATATGAAATCTTAAGCACTTCTAGTATAAGAGAAGTAATTTCTCTTAGAAATTGGAATCTGTCTGAAACGCGTAGTTCTGACAGGTCCTCTGCTAAGGTAGGCTTGGTTCTCCCTGACCTTTGCAGCCTTGCCTGTGTGTGAGGGAGGTAATTGCCTGGTTTGTGCCCATCTGTCCCCTTCTCTGTTGTCAGTTGCTGGGGCAGGACCCCGGGCGGCAGAGGGGGGGGCACAGAACATGGTCCTGATCCACTGCTTGGAGTTTGGTGAACTCCTGCAAAGGCTTCATGTCCCAGTTTAAAGAGGGAGATGTCCTGGGTCATTTTCTGCTAGTTCTTTAGTGTCTTCCGGGCTGCTAAATACCCTCTCTGCTGTGGTGAGGTGTGAGAGGACTTGAGGGAAAACGGGAGGCAATTTTCATATTTGTTTTAAACTTTTCTTTGCTTTCATACAGAGTTCTACAATTTCGTAATGATCTCTGTACTGGATTCCTGCATTTCTTAGTTCAGCATCCAGGTTTTTTTAATCTGAATCAGATTATGAAATGTAGGAGTTTAATTTTCTAATTTGTTTTATTAGCTTAACAACATACCTAAATTATAGAGTCGTAGTCTCCCCTTTTTTGTGTCTGGGCCCTTGTTCTCTGGGCCAGCAGCAGAAGTGCTGTCATCGGAACCTGTGATATCAAGCAGCTTCTGCATAGGAGCTGTGCTCCACCCTGAGACATTACAGGAGAAACTTCTCTTGTAGGTACGTTGTTAATACGGTAACTAAAAAATTGTCCAAACCCATTTTCCTTTCCTTGTTCTAGAGTGAAGGCACTTGTGATGCACATTTCTTCATGCTTAAATGCCTCCTGGTTAGCTGCCTTATTTTGCCCCTGCTGTTGGGTGCACTCTGTCTGGTGTGGGATGGGGGTTTATCCCCACACCCTGTGGAGCAGGGGTGTGCTGGGACCATAGGGCTCTGGACGTGTCGAGAGTGAGCTGCTGGGATGCTCTTTGAGTGCAGTGCCATCCCCAGGCTGGGGAAGGGTCCCATGTGGGCCAGGCTCCTGGGTGCTGCTCCAAGCGATGACAGCCGGCTCTAAGGCACTGCACGGATTTGCAGCTTTAGTGATTGCAAAGGATCTCTTATAGCTGCGATAATAAAGGTTATTTTCTTTTGAATATTTTGGTTTGCTCTGTATCCCTATAAATGTGCTTCATGGGATTATTTTTGTGTGGTTTTTATATGTTTTCCTGCTTTAATGAAATAGGATAATCCTCTTACCCTTTTTTAAAAACAAAAAATCCCTAAACTGTCTGAGATATTGCGTAAATCTAGCAGCAGTGAAATTTGGGGATTAATCCACAGCTCTAGTCTAAATAGTTGGGTTTAGTGTCATGAAGATTGTGTTGGGCGTCAACTCAGTATCCAAGGCTCCAAGGTTAAACTTCTGTATTCTGGGTGTGCTATTGCTGTTGTAGGTGCAGTGGGTGGGAATGTCAGTGTTCATCACTGATGTGTGGCTCTTAAGTGATTCTGGTTCCATGTGCATTTGGAAATCTCGTTTTCCCTTTGGGTTTGCATTTTTATCATGATGCTAAGTTTACACAAGAGATTACTGCCTGTATTAAATCTCTGCCTGTCAGATGCAGAAAGAGTTGATCTAAGATGAACATAGAGCTGTTTTAGAAAAGAAAAAAAAAACAAACCCAAATAAACCATGGACAGTATAACATACCAAGAAAACTGATCTTTTTTGTTTTTTAGTGTATAGTGCTTTTGCTTGTAGTTGGTGCTTTTATCGTAATATACAGTCTAGTTTTGCAAATATGCTAGCACCCAGTGAAGAGCGGTGCTGGCGGTTGCTGGATAAGCAGCATTTTCCATAACCTATGTAGGCACATGGGTGTATGCTTTGGTTCTGAAAGCACTGCAAAAGTTTTATATTTCACTGTGGATCACTTTTGAATTCGAATTCAGTTAAATTATCTTTGAAGATAAAACTGCTGAATTCAATAGCAAAAGGCTATAATAGTTATGAGGGGGCAGGGAAAGTGGAACTTTGAGGTGTTTCATTTTAGGTCTTACTGAATACTCCAAGAAACAATTGCTACGCTAGGGTTCATACATAACTTTAGATATAAAAATGCTTAAATACCTGTTTCGGTGTTACCCGGATCACTAACAGATCAAAAATGGTTTGAATGGTGGTTGACTGGTGCAGAAAGATACCACATTCAAGAGTGATACAGCTATAAAGAGAGGTGTCAATATATACTGTTAACTTTGAGGTAAAAAACTGACATAAAGCTATATCTTCAAGTTATTGGTCTAAATAAGGCAAGTTTGGCTTTGATGCTAATTTAAGTTGGTCGTGCAGGAATTTGTTGGTCTTCAGTTGAAATAATTAACCTATTTGGTGACTTTATCTGTGTTTAAAACTGTTATGGAATAATTCTTCCAAATCACTATTTTCCTTCAGACAAATTCTAAGATGCTTTTTATTTCTGTGCAGCACAGAGGAGTCAGTTGTCTGTTACCAAAAGCACTGATTTGCATTTGAGATGCATTAAAAATGTTTTTACACTTTTTAAATACTTCTACTTCTTTGTGTCTATAATGGTGTTAATAACAAGGCATTTTTGTATTTTCCTGACATAAAAAAAGGTTTGGGTTGGGTTTTTTTTAATACCTTGTGTGGGTTGCCACTGCTAAAACCTCAAGCTTCTTTACCTTTAAAGAAACCAATGTTGACCTCTAAATCTTTTGAAAAATAAAAATTAGCATCTTCCTTAATACTGCTATTAACTTACACTTTGCTTGCTTTTCAGGAGCTTGAAGAAATCCGCAAATGTGGAATGAAAAACTTCCGTAATATCCAGGTTGATGAAGCTAATTTATTGACCTGGCAAGGGCTTATTGTTCCTGTGAGTATAGACTGCTCCTCATTTTATTTTAAAGCTCATTAGAATAAGGATAGTTTGTATCTCATGAACCCACAGTTTAGCAGTGCAGCTGGTGACCCTGCACCCTGACAAGAAACTTTTTTATTATTATGAAACCTGACTTTCAGAGTTGCGAGTTTGTGCAGAACTAGTTGTTTATAAATATATCATGAGTTTATATAGATTATACTGCAGCATCTTAGACATAGCCTGGGCAATGAAATGTGGTCCTGGATTTAGTTCTTGTCTGCCTTCAGGCATCTTGTGTAATCTTGGGAAAATAGTGTAATCTTCCTGACACATTTTATTTGAGTGTCTTTTGTGTTTCATTTCATCGAAGTCTGCTAATGTTTGCAGGTGTTTCTTACAACTCTTCTGAAGAGGAATCCATAGGTAATTGACTGCTGCTGTAGATTCTGGTGGTCAATACCTGCCTGGAAGCTTCATGGCTGCAGGCCTGGTCCGACACATGCCTGCGGCTGGCAGGGGCTGTGGGTGCAGCCATGGCACAGGGTTACTTGGGAGAGGTGTTGGAAAGGGGAAGGAAATCAAGTTTGTAGTTTATTACATTAAGCTTAAACTACAAAATTTACATCATCATAGGAAAAAAAATGAGGTGTGAAACACCTTGTTTACTCCTTAAAAGATTTATTATTTTTTTTAATGGACTAGATTTATTTCTAGGATAAAATTGATTATTGCAATGAAAATAGTTGGATTTTCAGAAGTGAGCTCTTTAAAAGAAAGTTTTGACATTAATTAATGCCTAAAAACCCCCAACCTTCAATTTTTTAAAAGCACTATGATCTTCTAAGAGAATGTTTAATAGAAGCAGATAACCACTGTATTAATCAAACAGAGGGATTTGTTATGAAGGGGAAAGCAGGAAATTGAGTACATTGAATTACTTGAAGTCACTTGGATTTTCACCTCCTTTATTTTCCACTGCCCTGGCCCATCCTCCGTTCGTTACATGAGCTACTTTTAAGTGCAGCAACAGAGGCCGTGCCACTGGGGCATCAGTTCTGCTTGTCCTTGGGAGCCACCTAGAAGGTTCCCCAACCAGTGTAAATCTGTGCTTTTGTTATATGGCTTTGAAACACCTCTTCAGCAGCACCTCTGCTTTGGTACTGGGGGGCTGTTCCCAAGTCACATCCCACAGGCTGAGATCGTGGCTGGGTCTCAGCACTTTAAATACTGCAGAATATACTCCATTCACTGATATTCCTGCAAGTAATTCCTCTGAGTGATTGAGGCTACTCTTGCAAATAAAGCAAGCAGGATTTGACATTAAAACTTGACAGAGCTGAGAAACAATACCCCTGCAGCGTATCAGCCAGGCTTAATAGTCATGGTTCGTATGTAACAGTTTACTGCTTTGATAATGCTTTGAAGCAGTGTAAGGTTGGTAAATATGACTAATAAAGCAAAACACCAAAATACTTCTTTATTCCTGTTAAAATTAGCAATATGTCCTATACAGCACCTATTTTTAACAGTTTCTGCTCAACAGAGTATGAGCTTAGTGTTTGTTTTGCAAAGGGTTCACAACATCACAAGTATTTAAACAATGATGCGCTGCACCGTGCTTCACACCTGCCTTTTGGGTTATAATATGCCCCGTTACAAGGGAAATAGCCTTAAATTCACTACTGGTGTAGTTAAGAGGGAATTTTATCATGAAATTGTACTTCCTGCGGTAATTAATAAAGTGTTGTGTTGTACATGTTCAAAGAGTAGTATAATTTATTGAGGAGATAGGTATATATAATTAATTGAGGATACTCTCTAGAAGACACTGTAGTCTTAGTGTAATGTTTTTAACTGTGATAATGCTGGAGATGATGGCTTAAAAATGTAAGACACAAGCTGGTTGCAAGTTTAATTTTTTTGCTGAGTTTTTGCTTTTGAAGTTTTACATGTCGTTTCCATCTTAGAAATTGTCCTTGCTTAGGGTTTAGAGCCATATCAATCATCCTTTAGTAGCACTAACCAGGTACTGATTATTGAACTCTGTAACTAGGTTTGTTATGAAGGTGTGAAAGATACAAAGATTAATATTTTTAGCAGTGTTCGTACAGAATTACTGTGAAAGGTACTTCTTTAAAAGTTTTTGTTGTATGTAGCATATTTTGTTCTTTGGAACAGTTGTTAGTTTTTAAAGGTATTTGCTCAGTTGAGAAGCAAATTGAAAGCAGCTTGTTGGCTTCTTTTTTCCTGTTCTAAGTTGTAGAGTAAGGTAGTTTATGTACTGTGTGTTGAAAAGGCACAGTATTTGTTTGATAGCAACATCAAATGAGACAATCTACCCCAGGCTCCTTGCTCTTGTAAGAGGTACAGTTGGTGGACCATGAATTTCATTTCACTTAATCAAAATTGCTTGCTATGGACAAATTTGCAGTGCGAAAATACTCCAGGTGGATGAGAGTCATATTTGTCGCTTGTGTTTCAGTATTTATAATTCTGCTTCTCTTTCTTATCGATGTCAAAAAAATATATAACATAATTGGAAATTAATTGCTTGAATATTCTGCATTTTGTCTGTTTAAAACATGAGCAACCCTTTACATACATCTTTGGTTCAATATATTGGTGAGTTATAGTGAAGAACTGTTCTGACTGAGAGTCAAGCAGGAAATGGACATTTTTAAGGCAGTTCCTGTATCAGTTCATGCTCACGAATTACAGCATGTGATGGTGCTGTGGGGGAGAGGGCAGTAACTGCTTACGTTGTCACCACCACCAGAAGTTATTTGTTAAACTTCCAAAGCTTTTAGGATTGCTTGGATAAAAAGTAATTTTAAATCCACTCTAATTACCTAGTTTTCCCTTGACTGCAGAAAGTGTGCTGTATTTCTTAGGAACACACGACCAGAATTCTCCAATTGGGTGAAATTGAAATTAAATGTTTGCTGTTGAATAATATTTTAACAGAACACTCCCTACCCCCAAATATTGGGAAACCTTTTTTAACTTCTGGAGTGGGTTTGATTGCAGGGAATGGCCTGGTTGCTAATGAAGAATGTGTGTGATTATACTTTACACCAACTGGAAACTATCATCCTTTGATTCTTGTTCCCAGAGTGTTTGGAAAGGCTTCATGCCATAGTTACTGTTTTCAGTGCAGAATGGTATTTTCTTAAGCTTTAAATCTAGCAATGGCTAATTTTTTTTTTTTTTCTGCCTTTCTTCTGCAGTTAGTATTTGAAGCAGTAACAGTAGTCTGTCGGGTTTTCTACGTGAGATTCTGGGCATTGTTTTTTCTGTTTCAGCATGAAGAACTACTTTGCTTACTTCACGGTCCTCTCGTGCTCCTTCAAAAATGATCTGATAAGAGTGGGTGCTAAAACTGCATACAAATTCAGAACGTTCTCATCAGCAGACACAGTGAATATCTATCTTTAGTACCAATGAATGCTCAGCAGATTTTTGTGTAGTCAGCACAAAAATGTTCTCAGAACGTATAGGAAAATCTGACAAATGAAATTGCTTTGCTGCTCATACCGCCATGTTGTGAAGCACGTAAAATATCTAGGTTTAGAGAAACCGATTTTCCTTGTCAGGCTCCATGTTTGTATCTCGGAAAGGGTTTACAATGTTTTTTGAAATACAGGGTTGAGATTAAAACTACTTATTAGATGGGACCTTTTGGAGTAAATGGGATTGGATGGTTTCTTACCAGTAGAAGTGTCAGCTGGCTTCAGAACAAAGGTAATCTGTTTTTTCCAGGGTGAATACAAATGTTGTATTGCCTCTCTCTTACCAAATAGGTTTTGATGTTTCCTGACACATAGATATGACGGTATGTGCTGGAAGAAAGTGCCTTTAAAAGAGGTCATTTGGTGGATCGAAGTCTGGAGCATGCTTTTTCTTAATTGCACCTGTTAGAATAAACTAAATTCTTGACATTCTGCCTTCTCATTGCAGGACAATCCTCCATATGATAAAGGAGCCTTCAGAATCGAAATCAACTTCCCAGCAGAATATCCATTCAAACCTCCTAAGATTACATTTAAAACAAAGATCTATCACCCTAACATCGATGAAAAGGGGCAGGTTTGTCTGCCAGTAATTAGTGCTGAAAACTGGAAGCCAGCAACCAAAACTGACCAAGGTAGGACTCCATGTGGAGAAGAAACTGGGTGTCGAGATACTTGGTATTGTGTTTAAATGTAAGGCCAGTAGCATTCCAGCTTGTCAGCTGATCACTGCTCTTACGGTATATTCGTTGTCGTAAGGTTTGTGTCATGAATCACATGTTGTGAGCTGAATGTGCAACTCCTTTGGCATCTCGTTTTGTTACTGGAACGTAAGGTAATGACAGTGGCGGGTGGCATTTCCACCTCCAGGAAACCACACGGCTTTTCATGACTGAAGAGTTTATTTAAGGCAGTGTCCTCAGCATACTTAAAAATTCTGGTGGCAGTTTGTGTGGGAGTTATTTTGTGTTTCTTTTTAAACAGTGACTTTATAATCCAGAGGTGTTGGGTACATTCCTGGGTGTTTGAAAGAGGGTCTAAAACCTCAATCAAGGCTTTGTGTATTTTATAATCTCTGCCATTGGTTCAGTGATTTGAACATACAGTTTGAAGTGTCTAGGGAGTCATAAACAAAACCTGAAATTGTAACACAAATTAACTCCCAGTTCTTAAAACATCACTGCTGTGAGGCTTACTGTTTAGGGTGTCTTTGGATAAGAATTTAAATATTTTAAGGAAAATATTTTCATCAGGTTCTGTGGCAGACTGAGAGTGTGATCTGAGCAGGTTTTTTCAGTTGTTTCCATTAGTTGTTGGAGTGAGGATTTCATGTTTTCTGGCAGGTAATGGTTAGTTTCATATTATGCGCTTATTATTGTACATATAGAAAGAGCAAGCATCCTTGTAAAAACTATGTATTTTTTAATAATATTGATTCAAATGAGTAGCAATTGAGTCCAGTGCAAATGCTTCAGTGGCACTGAAGTGTCTTGCTCTGTAGGAGACAGTATTTCATTCTTCCGGGCTCCTCTTTAAGGTTGTTCTTGCTTGAACAGTGTTCCTCACAGTAAACAATGCTGTACTTAAGATTTCTTTTTTCTGTGTACGTCTGTGTGCTAATGAAACTACTTGGGGTTGGCATGATCTTGCCCCAGAGACAAAATAGGAAGATTCCTGTAGGTGTTTCTGAAACTGAGTAGTTGAATGTTGGGGAAAGCAGAAGTGGCAGCAAAAAGAACCTGTTAAACTCAAATAGGTCAGTGAAGTTCTTATGTTTTACCCCAGGTTACACAGGACGGAGATCCTGGGGAGAGATGAGGTGGAAACAACGTGTAGAAGTTTCTGTTAACACCTTAGCAGTTGCCTTAGCCCTGTGAGCCTTGTCTGGTGAAAGGAAGGGACGACGTGTCTCGGCCTGGCCTGGCCAACGCGAGTTGGCGTTAGTTGGAACTGTTAAAGCAATCGTTTATGTGCAGGAAATAGTGTCTCACTGGGAAGTGGCAATTCCCTTTCTATTTGTGAGAGTGAATAAAAATTATGCTAAAATCAGAATTTGGAACAAAGCCTGGGTAACCAAATATTGCAGATCTCTCAATTTTTGCTGTTTTGTGGTCTTTGATTTGTTTTCTAACTCTTTCTTCAAGAAATGGTTTTAATGTCAACGTCTGTTACTACATCACTGTATAAACCTGCAACAATGCTATTACAGCCCTGTTTAAGTGTGTGTTCCTTTTCCTCCAGAGCTCTCCTGCATTGAAAAGGGAACTTCAGTCTCTTTGGGCCTTTCTCAAGGAAATAAGGCAGCATTATTAGTACAGCATCGAAGTGATCGGGTTTGATCAGTCAGGTGTCAGGAAAGCAGAGAGATTAGGTTCATCATAAATCATTAACTCACCTTTCATGTACTAAAGGTGCATCTTACTGCTGTACTTTTTATTAACTTATGCTTAATACTAAAGCTGCTGTGACAGTGTAGTTTTAAGGTGCTGTGGGTATTGAGGCAACTCCTGTTACAACAATTCCAGTTTTTTTCGGGCTTGTGTCTTAACCTTAACAACATGGTAACGCTTTCTCTGTAGTGTTTGAGGGTGTTTTACTGAGTGAAAGGGGATTTGTCATGTGCAGAATTGATGCTGGTCTGATAAGTAGTCATTAATATGATGACAGTTGTCACAAGTCCAGGACTGGTGAGTCCATGTTAAGTAAGCGAATATCAATTCTACATTCCTTAAGTAGTTTGCAGTTTAAACTCAACTCGATTTGTGGTAAGAAATGTTCCTGTTCAGCAGTGCAGCACCAGGTGTGCTTCTCCGGATGCTGAGTGGTTGTGTTGAGGTGTGTTCCCCATCCCTGTTGGGTACCGGTGGAGACTGATGCTCTGAAAGCAGCCACTCTGGTATTCTGGCATCTGCTGGAGGGAGAAGTGTTGTGAGAACTTCCATTGCAAAACCAGGGTGCTCTGGCGGAACTGCCAGAGCGGTTTGCTCTGGGTTAGAGCCCAGGCTCGGCTCTGCCTCTCTGCGGAGCAGCGGCCGGGTTGTGGAGCCCCCGGTGCTGGGAGCTGGGGGGTCGGCAGCTCTTGAGGGCAGGAGGAGCAGCCGGCTCCAGCCTCCAGCGTGTGGCGTTCGGTTCTGTTACACCTGCTTTAAACGCTCCTGCAGCGCTGCTTTGGATCGCTCTGGGTGCCCAAACTTACCTCAACCAGGATATTACTAGCATTGTCCTACAGCCAGATGCCTTCTCTGTGTGCCCGCTGTCTCTAGGCTGGCCAAGTTACCACACCTTTTAGGGAGTGGAGGTGAGAACTCCCAGTTGTTGTGACCTGTCTGGCTTTAAGTGGTGGTAAGAGCGTGTATGAGGAGAAGGAGAGTAAATGTCATTGTAGTATGGGAGGATCCCCGCGTAAATGTCGAGTGCAGTTCAGTTATTTTAAGAATGACATTTCCTTTGGAAGCGATCGGCGAAGGTCGAAATGGCTGTGAGCAGCGGGGTGAAAAGCATCTCGCAGTTCCTACCCGTTTGTTTGCCCAGTGTCTCTCTGACAGTGGGTGTCTTGGGCAGCTGAGGGTAAATGCAAGAATTGTCTGCTGTTTGCAGGGGCAGTAACAGTCACAGAAAAATGAAGCCTGTTGGTCTCCGGGAGCAGTCCCAGTTCCAACTGCAGCACTGAGACAGGTGCTGGGAGAAAACATTTCGTGGTGGAAATCCCACCTTCACCCAGTCCCTGTTGGAGGAACTTGTCTGTGAAACTGGGTCTCTTCCTTAGCCATAGGGGAATGTTTCAGCCGGGATGCCAGTTACATGGGAGATAATTTGTAGTGCATTTTGGTCTCTATTCAAGCTGATTTTGTTTACAAATACAATTTTCTGGTGTTCATTCACGGTCATTGAACTAAATCTTGGCATATTGCTCTAGCTTATTCACGCTCTGCTTTTGAAAAGACACTAGATTTATGGGGATGTATTAAATGCAGTTAAAGCTCTTTTCTTATTGGGGAATTTTGCTTACGCTTTGATTTTTAAAAATTAACCGTCTTAGTCTCTGATAGTATTTATACTTCTTTTGACAGTAATCCAGTCCCTCATAGCACTGGTGAATGATCCACAGCCCGAGCACCCTCTTCGGGCTGACCTAGCTGAAGAATACTCTAAGGACCGTAAAAAATTCTGTAAGAACGCTGAAGAGTTTACAAAGAAATATGGTGAAAAGCGACCAGTGGACTAAAATCTGACACAGTTGATGTCAGCACCGTATGACAGAAGATCGGAGCAGTGCATTTGAGACACCCCGTAAAGCAGGACTCTATGGAAAATTGACAAGTGCCACCTTTTGGTGTTAACTTGTGGCTGTTACTAACTTTCTACAGTTTTCTTAATCAAAAGTGGGCTAGGTAACCTGTAAAGAAAGGATTAAAATTTAAGATGTTCTAGTTCTGCTTTCTTTGTTTAAAAATCACTGCTTCAATATACTTTAAAGTATGCTGTTTTCTTTTTCTTGTCAGAAATTATCAAAAATATCTTAGACTTATATTCTGCCCTTAAATTGAAAAGGTTGTGGCTGTCATTTCTTATTTTTTTTCCCTTGCAGTTCCCACTATCTTAAGATCATTTAATTCTTCATTGAATTTTATCCGCCTCCCCAAACTGATGTCTTAGAAAAAATAGCCCAGTTCTGGCAGAAAATGATTGAGTGTTTGGCAGTTTTGTTTACTTTTCTTTTTAAATGTTGCACTGTGCTCTGTGGGACTTGTTGCAAGTTCCCCTTAACTTCAGTTTGTAACATAATAAACAAACAAACAAACAAACCCCACAAAAACAATCAGAAATAATGTCCAGGTCTTATGTAAATCTGGCTGATGTTATCACAAAATGTTTATTAAACGGGGAAACCCAAGTTTTTGTCTGCGTCATTGAATTAAAATATGGCTTATGTCCTGCTTCCGGAAAACTTTGGGAAAAAATTCTGTAGCCAATGAGTAGTGGAATGTGATTCCAAACCTCCCTCGCTTCTGTCCTTAATCCCTGTGCAGAGCAGCTGGGGAACGTGCACAGAACAACATTGCAACCAGCTTAGGAGCCTCTCAGAAATTGGGGACCAAGAGGTACCAAAGCGATAAACAGTTTTTTGAGTTAAAAATCGGTATTTTGGAAATGCTAATTTTGAATCCTAGTACTCAATCTGACAGCACTGCTTGTCATCTTAGAGCATTTTTCCATTAGAACGCGTATGAAACATCCGTGTTCTACGGGACGGCACTCATGCCCCCTCCCTGCCCCGTTGCTGTACAGCCCGTACTGAAAATGGACTAAGAGGAGTAAGCAACAGCCTGAAACAGAGTTCTAAAACCACACAGGTTAGAAGATTTAATGAAGGCTTCAAGCACTGTTCTAACCGAACCAGACTGAGCTCCAGGGCACCCCGAGCCTGCTCAGGGGAGCCCCCTCTGTGCAGAACTGAGCACCCTCTGCTGTCTCTTGCTTTCCCCCCGCCTCCTCCCCGCTCCAGAGCTGATCCCCAGCAAAATGCCACACAGTCAAACTGCCCCCCGGCCCCCGCTGGGGCACGGTGCTGAGCAAACACTTCCATCTCCAGAAACCCAGTTCCTTGCGAGCACATATCATTTTGGTGTGCAGGATGCTGAGTTAGGAAACCCCTCGCACCCGGATGTTGTCTCTGCTCCGAAATTCAGTTTCAGTACAGCCTCTGCCTTTGCAACCTTCCCCAACTAGTGTGTCGAGCTCTCTGGGGTTTAATGTCTTGTGTATTTGCCCTTCCTTCCTTCATCCCTCTCCTCCAGCTTTCAGTTCTGATTTAGTGTAAACAATGACAGCCCAGTACCTCACCTCTGTTGAAAGTAAACTTTTTTATAAGTTAGGGAGCTAAGAAATTTTATGTTTAAGTGTTCTTAGACAGATTCTTTGGCAGGTAAATAAAGTTAAACCACATTCACCTTATTTACGGAAACTTGCATTTCCTGAGTGTTTTCAGGCTTGTGAGAGCACTGTCTATTACCAGATTTTCACATCTTTGTGTCTTCATTTGCAGAAAGTTGGTACTGATTTTGTTTCATTCACGCTCACTCAGATTCATAATAAAATAATGCCAAATTATCTGTCAAACTGAAGTGTGTGTAACTTCCGCATCACAGGAGTCACTGTACCTTTTGATCATGTCTGTTGGCACAGAAACTTGCCATTCTCTAGTTTTCTTTTTATGTAGAACCGAGCTGCAGCACTGTTTGCTGCCCGCGCTGCTACTCACCGGCAGGCTGTCTGGTTTGAGCCCTCGGGGCAGAGGCTGGGATGCCGCGGGAAGGGACCCCGAGGGCTGTGCCATCCGAGGAGCTCCGGTGGATTCACGCAGGCTCCCTCGGCGCCACACCAGCTATTCCGGTTCCAGCTGCAAACGTCTCCTAGAAGACAGATATCGCTCTCGGTTCTCCCTGTGTGTTCTTCATAGCTCAATTCCTAAACTACGGGACGCGTAACCTGAGTGAGGGCTTGTGTCTGTGGGCGCCCTCTGAGAACAGGTAGAGATCCAGTGCTGTGCTGTGTGGCTGAGGAGAAGGACAAAACTCAAAGTTCAAAGTCCTACGTTAACTCAGGAAATCCAGCTCTCGTTCTCTCGGGTTCCCTAAGCCATGCTGAATTCTAAACCTGCAGTTTAATATCCAAAATAAAAACAACGTACTGTTGAAACTACACCCAGGAGTACTGGTATAGGCTTTCTGCAATTCCATTCTGCTACCCTAATAAAAATTGCTCTCAAAGGCGTTGTGGCATGGTTTTGGTTTTATTTTCAGAGAGATTTGGGGGTTAGACTTTATTTTTTCTGAGTATCCTGGTGCAATGACGTTTGTAGGTAGTGTCTGAATGCCTTCATTGAACTTGTCTTTAAAGCTTTGATAGAACCACTGAGAAACTTCCTTCCTTATCTCCACACGTTTTATGCAATTGAAAGGTTCCTTATTTAGAAGTCTTTCAGTAGTTCTTTATTTCACTGTTTAAAGCTCCCTTGAATTTAAAAGAAAATTTGGGCTTTAATGCTGTTTGTTTAAAAATACAGAATTTGCAAAATTTTGTTGTTGTTGGCAATTCAGAACTACCTCGGGTAGGACTGTCGTGTTGGCAGCGTTCTGCTCACAAACAGCACGTAACGTCCTGAGGATCCCGAGCAAATCCGTCGGGAGCAATTGAAGTGTTAACAATAAGGTTAAAAAATGCCCATCAAAACACGGTCCCGGTGTGAACAGCTGAGCTCTGGGACGAAATAACCACCGCTGGTGTGGGGCTTGTCCCCGCAGCGACCGAAGAGCCACCAGTCACTAGGTGGCACTCGCAGGGTGGCCGCGCTCGGCGGCTCCAGCCTCGGGGGGGTTTTACCCCGTTACCTTGGCGGGGGCTCCGCTGCCCAACGCCCTGGGACGGGCCCCAGGAACCGTCACCCCGAAGGGAACGGCTGCTCTCGGCTGCGGGTGCCAGGGATGGGGACTCACAGACAAACTCAGCATTTACCAAATTAATTCTGTGACAGTGATTTAGGAAAGAACCTGGGAAAATACCTTCTAAAGCATCTTTGATGTTGTTTTTCGTATTTGTACAGAACAAAACCTTCCCCAGATGTTGAAAGGGGAGGTGAGTGGTTCCCATTAAAGCCGGACACCCTTTTGGGCCACCGCAGGTGAGTAGGATGGGTTTGGTCTCCAGATAGAACTGAAAACGAGCCTTCTGAGGCAGTACAGTAGAAAAACACCTGAGTTTATTTTTCATTTAGAAGAATGACGATCATATTTAAATTTGAAATATTAAAAAAATGGTTAACCAGAAATGATTACATTAAATAGATCAATTTTGTGCAGGAAATGAGCATAAACAAATCTGAAATACTTTTTCCATGTGAACGTTGTACGTGAGCGACAGGGCTGCCGTCAGGAGCACAGTTAAACATATTGGTGTTAGCGGGGTTGTTGAAGTTGGGATGCTTTGATGGCAGGAATACAAATGGACAAGTGGAAGGACCTTCCCCAGTTGAAGACCTGCCCAGGTTGCTCCGCAGCCCTCCCACACGTCGCTGGGCCGCGCGGGAGCAGGTGCTGCTCAGCTCGTAGGCAGCAGTTACGGAAATAGCAGATGGGTCAACAGTTGCTGCTCCTTCAAAGTCATCCAGAAGAAAAATAAAAAAAGCCTCTCTGAAAGGGCTGAGGCTGATGTTACTTTCCTACTGTGGCTTTATGCCAAGAGGCAACGTAAATGGGAAGAGCTGTAATTACCGGAGCTGGACACGGACTATGGCTTTGAATGTGGCTGTGGAATCCCTGCTTAACCTGGCTGTCGTGCCCCTGCGCCCTCGCCATCGTGAGCGGGCACCGGCAGAGGGGAAGGACCGCGACCCGGTGCTGTAAGAAGAGGAACTGCTGAGGGTTGCCAGGCCTCCCGTGGGCACCCTACACGGAGCGGTTGCTCCAGAACAGCACTTGCTCCCCAGCAACGGCTCTTTTTTTTGCAGTTAAGTCCAAAAAGAGAAATGTTCGGAACCCTTAGGGCAGTAGCATGCTCCTGGGTTGGCAACTGCCTGTCTTGAGAATGTGACTGAAGCGTGGGGGGGTGTGTAGTACACACTTGTTGACTTAAAGATCTTTGAATGAACAGAGCTGAATGTTGTGGGTTTTGTAATGGCTCTGCAGCTCCGGCTTCATCAGTGTCTGCAGCTCATGGAGGCGCTCCCAGGACTGTGAGAAATCGTCTGGTCCTTCCCCACAGCCGCCGGCGGGGGGGACGCTGGGGTACCCGGGATGCACCATCAGCTCAATCGTCACTGTCCTGCTCTGTGGCGCCTTGGACGCAAACTCCTCGATGGCAGCATCGATGGCGCTGCAGATGCTGCCAACAGACATGTTCTTGCCCATGGTACTCAGACCTATGTAAATGTCTGGCCACCTGTAGCCAGAGGAGGAAACACCGATGTCAGTGCCAACAAGGGGGTTATAAAAGAGTGCGTTACGTCCAGTGGATCAGGAATCAAAATTTACCTAAAACTTAACATAGAAAAGGGGGAGGCGGATTTTAAAACTTTTAACTATAAGCAAAAGTAAAACTAGAACTACAAGGCAGTAATGCTTTTTCTTTCCTTGTTGAAACAGGACACTGCTTAAAGCAGCCCTTGTGCCCCCAACACTTTTATCCTCCTGAACTTTCTGGTAAGCCCCAAAGTGGGAAGAGAGAGGTGGGGCTCCATTCTGAAAAGAAGCTGTAAGGAACTGCTAAGATCTCAAAGCCTTACCACAAAAGGATGAGTAATGCCCAACTTACCTAATTCCGTGCCTTGTAAACACATCCACTGTGTTAAACGAATCCTCTTCGACCCCCAGATAAAAGTCCATCAGGGACGGTGGGATCCAGTCACAGTTATGAAGGCCTGGCTCTATTGGGACACGTGTGTACTGGATCCCGTATTCCTCCAACACCTCTGCGAATACGTGCCTGACCTCTGTAAGCAGAGAGAGACACTTCAGCCAGGAATCAGAAAACCAGCTCCTCCTCTCCCCTGGGAGCTGTGAGCACAGAGAGGACTTCCCAGGTTTAACAGGACGCAATTCCATTTGGCTGCTCTTCTGCTGACAGAGGCTGGCGTGGAAACAATTGGCAGGATGGAGTTCTAGCACCTGAAAGAGCTGCCAGCTTTCCCAGACTCCAGCGTTCCAGCTTAAACTGGCCAGTCTGCGGCTGGCCCTGGTCTGCCTCCTCCAGCGCGGGCGGGAGTGTGGAATTGGGGTGCTGAGGGGAGTTACCAGCCCTTGGCGGAGAAGGTGCAACCTGGGCTGTTTGTGCTGGTAATGACCCAGCTCCCCACGCAGCCACTTTGGGCCCAGGTGGGACCAGTCAAACTGCAATCACAGAGCAAGTGTCTTACGGTGAGGTTTATTGCCCCAGAGGAAGCCATGGCCAGGGGAGTCTCCTCAGACCTGACTCTGGCTCTCGCTCTCAGCGCTGGAGGATGAGGACTCCTCTTACCTGGGAGGACGTGAACGTGCTGGTGCCCATCCATGTGTGGAGGTAGGTGACCTGTCAGCTCACGGAACAGCTCCACCTGGGCCTTTAGCTCCTGCTTCACCTGCGGAGCAGAGAGGGGTCAGAGGAGGACCTGTCAGAGGCTGAGACCTGGGGAGCGTGAGGGGCTGCTGGAGACCCCTCTGGCTGTCACTGGGGGCTTCCCTGGGAGGCAGAAGGTGCTTTCTCCTACCTCTGACATATTCAGGAGACCTTTTGATAGAGCTGTTCTGAACCCCATTTTCCCATGGAAGAATCCATCTTGGTTGAGCAGAGAAGAGTTTGTCTTGAGCACCTCGCATACAGGAGAGCCCTCGGAGAGGTTGGCGTGGAGGCCGATTGGGATGTTGTATCTGTAACAGGAATGAAGTATCTGTCAGCTTTGCATCTCTGCCTCCCTTACTGTGGCCAAAGCGGGAGACTGCTGTGAAAGGTCTCAGCTGGTCTGAAAAGTGGTGGTGAGCTCACTGCAGCACATCTTCGTGTCCCTGCTCCTCTAGAAAGCAAAGCAGAACAGAAACCAGAGCAGAGCATCTCCAGGTGTAATCCTGTGCAGGCTGATGAGGGCCTGTCTGGGACTCCCCCATCTCTGTTTTCACCCTGACTCCTGCGGAAAGAGCAGGCAAGAGGTGTCTCAGGCTCAATGCAGTGGGGCCTGGTTGTGTAACTGATGATAAATAAACATCTGCTTTTCACACCAGGGACCTGAGCACACGACACGTGCACTAATGCCTTGCTGCTGAAAGAACGGGAAGATGCTGCGCTGGGAGCAGGGGCCCTGAGCAGGCGGCGGGTGGCCGGGCAGGGGGGCGTCCCCTCCAGCCTGTGACCTGCTCAAGCCCAAAGGCACGGGGGAGGAGGGTTTGGTTTTGGGTTTTGTCCTTTGGTTTTGTCGTTTGGTTTTGGGTTTTGGTTTGATTTTTGTTTTTTAGAAATCCACCTCCAATTCTTTACCATGTCCCTGGGAAGCTCTGACAGCATTTGTACCGCAGCACTGCTGTCTGCAGGAAGGATTCACGTGTTACTGTGAATCAGCAGACGAAGACCTTTTTTGTGGAGCACTCTCCTCCCCACGTGTTGTGGGAGGGAGAGATGAACAGCTGAGCCGCTCCGGCGCCTCCCAGGAGCATCGCATGAACCCCCTCCGACAGCGGGCGCCTCAAAGGCTGCCAGGGGGGCTGTTTCAGGAACAGGCGCGACCCTCCGACAGCTGTGGGACACGGAGGAGCCGAACTCCCACCGCGGAACCTCGGAGCCACTGCCCTGCCTGCGCCAAAGCCAGCCCCGGAGCTGGGAATGCCCGGAATGTGGAAGTGCAGAGAGAGCTGCCCTTGTTCTCACTGAAAGGGGAGACTCGGACTGTAACATTAGAGCATCTCCCAGAGCTTTGGCCAACGCCAGCTGAGTATCTTAATAGTTTTCTCCTAGGGTCAGTCCGGCTGATGTGACAGGCAGCCCGTGCTGAGGCATCTCAGGAGGAACCCTTAGTGTTTAACAGCTCTGGGACACAGGAACTGAAACCAAAACTCAAAATGCAGCATGTGAGAAACTTGCTCAGAAACGCTCATCTGTGGGAAACGTGCAGCATCAGGCGCGCTGGGAAAGCTGGAGAGACACGGGGAGGAGCGCAGGGCAGCAGCACGGCAGGGTTCTGCTGCCAGCAGTTTCCTACACCCAAATGGGATGTACAAGCCAGATGATGCTCCTGTTCAGCACCAAACGTCCTGCTGCCCGGTGTTCATTCCCAAAAGCCCTGATGCTGCATGAGCACCCCAAGTCCTAAGTGCGAGGAGATTAAAACATGAGCAAAACCTAAAGCATCATAGTAATTGGCTTGGCTGTGCCTTGGGAGACAGGGCTCCAGCCACGCTCTGTCCTGACCAGAGGCTGGGGCTCTAAGACTCAACCAACAGCCTTTTCCCCACTGACAACACACACTGGACTAACGCCTGCTCCAGAGTGTCTCTCACCACTGAAACGTAGCTCCTGCAACCAAAGAGCAACCCAAGGCATGCTGTATTGTAAAAAAGGCAGGGAGAAAAGTCAAGTTACAGGAATATCCTGGAAGGTCCTCTTTTTTCAGAGGGCAGATGATTGCTTCTGCCACACAAACACGTATTTCATAGTTGCTCGCGTAATTTCAAAGACTGTTCAGCATCTGCTGTTTTACTGGCTGAAATACTGAGGCAGAGACGGGCGACTCAAGCAGCTCATTCAGCACGTGATGCCCCACTGGGAACAGCTCAGATGGTGGGGGCTCGGCCTCGGACCCAGCCCCGTGCCGAGGGGACAGGGTGAGCCCTGCTGAGCACGTCTAACTGCTCCTTCTCCACCCAGCATCAGAGGACAAGGGCTGGCACTGAGCTTCAAGCAACAGTTTAGTTTTGGCAATAAACTCACTGCAGTAACAGCTACCATTGCCAACCCAAAATGGTGCTGGGGAATCCACCTGGTCTCTCTAAACTCAGTTTTGGGGGTTGTTTTAAGCAGCAATGACCCTTCTGCAGCCTGAGGCCCATGTCGAGGTGTTTACAAGTCCATCCCACTGTTGTCCCAAAGCCACTGTCCTGGAGAATGCACAGACATGAAGCAGGATCCAATTCTCTCCTGATAAAGCCAGTGTCTACGTGTGCAGGCTCTTACAGCAGAAGGAGCGTTAGCCTGGGCTGTCTGTGAGCTCACTGAAGTTCAGGCCAGTAGCTTCTGTGGC
Organism: Limnodromus scolopaceus; assembly: GCA_028565335.1. Lineage (NCBI taxonomy): Eukaryota > Metazoa > Chordata > Aves > Charadriiformes > Scolopacidae > Limnodromus > Limnodromus scolopaceus. The sequence continues at coordinate 18,441,609 of JAOXNO010000006.1, read as the reverse complement.
CATTAAGGTTATTGAGCCACTTCCACTGCTGAACCCAGCCTGCTCTGTGGTTCTTTGCTCCCGTGGGGGGGTGGGCAGAAAAAGTCGATGTGCCCAGCCCAGTTATCAAATAGAGGAAATACAACCAGCTGAACTGCTTCCCTTTCAAGTAGCTGCTTGTTTTGCGACACACAGGTCTCTGCTGAGGCAAGGGGCTCTCGTGCAGTTGCACTCCCTGTTTGTTCATGCCCGAGCAGCTCGGGCTCCCTGCAGGCTGGTACTGACTGAGCCGCTCCCTGAAGCACCCACCAGCTTTCACCACTTCAGAGCTGGGAGGGCGAGATGCCCTGGGTCCTGCCTGGCCGTGGCACAGACTGAGTGTGGTCCCCGTGCTCCTGGGAGCAGTGGCTGTGGGAATTAGTGACTCCCTGAGCCAGCCCCGATGGTCCTGCTGCAGGCTGCCTGCCCTGGCACAAGCACGGCACTTGCCCTTTTCCTTGATGCAGATCCCACCTTCAGCATCCTGTTTGTATCCTTATCCGGAAAACTGCCGTGCTTCAGGTTTCAGCCCAAGTGTGATGCAATTAAGAGCCTTGTGTAAATATCTGTATCTGGACATCCTGCTTCAGAAACCATCAGAGTGTCTGAAGCCGGACAAAGCAGGGCTGTGCTTTGGGCAAAAAACCCCACACCTCTTGGTTTCTCCCTGTTGGCATCTGCATCTCTTCCCCCTGCCCCGGCTTTCACTCTTTAGCAAACTGTAAAGTCTGTCTTTCATCACAGAGCATCTTGTCTTGCTCCATTACTGCCAAAGGACTTACTTCTGCTGGAAGAAATGCTCCAAAGCCTCTGCAGTGCCAAGAACTGGAACTGTGACATAGCTTAGGGACAGTACTTTCTTTTTAATTACATCTTTGTATCAGCTGAAGCTCCCAGGTCCATGACCTTACATCAGCAAGACGTGCTGCTGCCAGTAAAGTCAATATGATCTAGGATTCTCATTTTAAGGCCTCAGATTGGGCCCCACCCCAAATCCAAGCACAGTTCAGCAGTGGAACCCTCTGCTGTGATTAACAGTCAGATAAAAGGGTGATGAGAAAGCGCAAGAGACTTCTGGATTAGTCAGATGTTGACTGGGAGGGTCAGAATTAAGTCACAATTTACACACACATTTTGCAATTAGTGATGATGGGAAAGGAAGTGAAAACACAGACAGCAATTAAATGTGGTTTTGTTAGATTCTTCTGTTAAATATACCCAGATGTTGTAGAGGCTCCAGCTTTGTGTAGCTGATGTTCAGCATTCAAACAGCAAAAAGCCAGGAAGACTGAGGTTGTGTTCTAAAATATGTCACTCTTCATCAAGTATTTGGATACGATCAGCTGGGAAAGGGTCCTAATAGTCAGAACTGTGCCGATTGACAAAAAGGGTGAAAAATACGGGGGCAAACAATCCTAGGTCTCTCTATTTCTGCTCTCTCCGTATTTCTAAGGAAAAATGAAGGGGCCTATTCATTTCAGTTAACAAAAGCACTGTTTCCAGTCTCTGGGAAAGGCTCTGGAATAATCACCAGGAAGACTGGCTGATGTCAAGGTGGGGCTTGATGAGTAGAAAATCCAGATTCTATGATACGGATAACCAGGAAGTCGCAATCAGTCTACACCCCATAAAGAGAAAAATCGGGAGTTACTGAGCCCCCCCGCAACGGGAGCCTGTCCTGCCGCTCGCTGCTCCGTTAGGTACCGCTCCTGCAGCTGCCATCAACAGGTCTGTCCTTTGGTGGAGGGTCAGGCATCTGCTCAAACTTCTCTTTTGCCCGGAGTGAGTGGGTCCCCTCTTTTAGCCCAGTTGTGACAGTGAGTGAGAAAGGCCCAAGATGCAGAACCCAGATATCAGGGGAGGTGGATTATTTACTGCTGGGTTCAGCTGTTTTGCAATTAGTTTGTGTTAGAGCTGGTACAAAGGTCTGCTGACAACCACCACGTTTCTCCCAAGGCTTCTAATCGAAATGTGGGGCAGCAGATGGCATTCCCAGAAGCCTACAGAATTACTGGGAAAATGAAAAGAATGAAATTCCAGAGGAACCGTGTTCCTTTCTGAAGGATGCCGAGCCCTAACATTGCAGGGCAGCATGAGGTGCTTAAGAAGGACTATCCTGCAAGAAAAGTTCTCTTGTTACTAATTAGCTTTGCCTCTGTCCAGTTAACTGAGAACACAGTGAGGAAGGAGCTCAAGACCTGTGGTGATGAGCAGCCATGTCGTGGACAGGCAGTCAAGTGACACCCAGAAAATCTCCAGAAGCCATAGAAACAGCCCACCACTGACGGTCCCAGCACCTCACATGCAAAAGACCAAGTCCCACAACAGGAATGCACCGCCAGAAAGAAGCTGCTGCTTCAGGCCTCCTCTCTCGGCTGGTGACAGATCAGTCCCCTGCTCACAGCCCTGCTCGCGGCCGAAGGGCCTGCTGTGGGGTTAAGCAGATACACGTGTGTGTGTATGTACATATAAAGATAAACATATAGTACTTGCTTTGCTGGGTGTCAGTGGGGGAAGACAAACATGGGGAGAAAAAACAGGGCAGACTTTCATGCCATAAAACACAAGTGGGACGGGAGACAGCAGGGGAGAAGGAATGGCAGGGGCAGGGCATCAACAACAGTGGTACTTCCCCGGTTTTGCACCATGAGATGAAGGGGACATTTCTCGTAAGTCTGACCTATTAAGACATCTGTGTCTACAAAGAGTTTGCTTGAACCTTTGCAATAGAGGAACAAATATCTTGGGGGTGACACGAGGGTTTTTTACAAGCACGGGTGCCAATGAAGTGTGTGTGCACTCGCAGCACCCGAAGCGGGGCTCGCGTCGGAACATGACCACCCTTTTCCCCAAACCTGCAAACGCTTCCCCCCGTGCGGGTGGTGCTGGATACAGCTGCAGGGTGACACAAATGAGGAGCTGCAGAACCTGGGCTCTTGACCTTCAGTGCCGACAGACGTTCCCAATGTTGCCCTGCTTATATTCTCAGAAATAGATTTAAATCCCTTTCATTCACACTTACAATTAAAAACTACCACCCAAAAGAATGAAACTGTAGCAGCAGGTTGCAGCTTCTGCTGTCACCTGCCCTCCAACCTGGCTTCTCACACCCCATCAGCTGTCACCACAGTGTCATGACCTGGATTCAAAGATGCTTTTAAACCTCTGATTACACGGCCTACTTTCTGGCTATGGAAATGAGGCCAGGTGGATTCTATATTTAAAAACCTGCTAAAGAGCACGGCTAAAATAGCTGACAACGTTACCAGAGCGTTGGGGCTTAAAGGGCTTCAGGGTGCCTCTGTGTCTGGGAGAAGTGCTGGCTTTATCTCCTTGTTTTACATTTCATTTGTTTCATTCGCTGACAGGACCCCGGGCGTCTGGGCAGTGCTGTGTCCTGCTGCCTCTCCCCCTAACACCCCGGAGGTTCCTCCCCCAGGGTTTGTGTGCCATCTCTAACCTTTCCAAGAGCAGAGCAGCTTGCCACTCACACTGCACCCCGGCTCTCCTGCACCACCCAACACCAAAGAAGCCGCAGGCTGCAAGCAATCTCCAAGGACCTCTAAAATCACAGCCAAAGCAGGGAGAGATGGTCAAGAAGAAGGACAGTGTGACTTTCATGAAAGTGTCCCCTGCAGCAGCTGTATGTGAAGCATAAGGTCTCGGTTCTTCTAGCACCAGTACAGCTCCTTTCCTTTCCTGCTTTCCTCAACCATTTCTCAGCCCTGCTGCCCTCCCAGGACACACTCCCCTTCCAAGCGCCTGCCCACGCTGCAGCTGAAGCATTAGCCGGGTTTTACCTTCTAAATACAAGTAATGCTTCTGGGTAAAGGGTTTGCTAGGCTAGTCCGTGAGAACAACACAGAGCATTTGATTTGTTACAGAGCCAACTGTGCCAGCAACCTCCCAAAAGTTCCAGCACAAAAGCAAGGGGTAAAGGTGGCAGGTAAAGGCAGGTAAAAGGTGTTGTCCCTCTCTTTATGAATATGGATTTTACAAATGGATTTATCAAGCCTAGAATTCCCAGAAATATTGAGGTGCTTTTTTAAAAGGTTTCTGGGGTGGAAATATCAAGTTTTCCATTGCCCAGATTTATAACTTAGCCCTTGCAGAATCCCACCTTTCCCCGATTCTGCAGTGAACCTGGCTGACCCTGTGTCCAGCCTGGCTGAAATGCACCAAATTAAATGAGATTGAAAGATTTGTGCTTTTATGGTCTATTAGTTTTTGGGGTAGCAGCTCGGTCTGGGTATACAGTGCGGACTTCTATTTTGATGGTCCATCTTTTAGAAGTCCAACAATCCCAAACTCCATTAGTCAAATTGTGTAAGTGGCTTTCTGTCCCAAGGGAAAAAAAAAAAAGGTGCAGTGCAGTGGCTGATACCAGAGAAAGAGCCGGGACGGGTATGGCTGGCAGGTCACTGTTTGTGCCATGAAGAGTCTTAGTAAATACGCCTGGAATCCAGTTTTCTTAGACCAGTCTGGGCTATGATACAGTGTTTATACTGGGGCTACAAAATACTAAATTTTACAGGTTTGGCTTTCCATGGAGAGCCTGTGGAGGCTGTCCCCAAAGGAGCTAAAGAAAGTAGCTTACCTCCTTGCCAGCTGGGCTGCATCTGCTGCAGCACTTCCGTTGACTAGAAGGGACACGTTGGACACCGCACCGGCCAGGAAGCAGTCCACGATGCCTTGGTTTCTCCGGGGACAATAGCCAAAGTCATCTCCAGTTACTATGAGCTTCACCTGGAGCATCCTTAGAGGTCATCCCTAGCAAAGGGGCGAAGGAGGGAAAATCGGGAGGATCAGCAGATCGCAGGCCAACAGGAAAAGCCGGGCCGGGCAGGGGAACCCAGCCGTGACTCAGCCCGACCGGCTCCCGCCCGCCCGCCCGCGCGGTCCCGCACAGCAGCCGATGGCGCGGGGCTGCCCCGCTCCCGCCGAACCGGCCCTTCCCCGGGGGGTTCTCCGGCGCCTGCCCTCCCCGGGGAGCGGACCCTGCCCGGGCGCGGTGCGGCGGCTGCCGGGAGCGGGCGGCAGGTCGGGGCCGGGGCTGGTTCAACCGGCGGAGGGTGCGCCAGGGCTCAAATTCCTTCCCCCGCCCCCGCCCGTGGTGCCCGGTGAAACGGCACCGGTGCGAAGCGCCCGAGGCAGCCCCGCCGTCACCGATTCCCGGCCCCATCCAGCGCCCGAGGGGGACAGGGGGGGCACAGCCCCGTGCCCCCGGGGAGAACGGGCGCGGAGCGGCCTCCGGCGGCGCGGGCCCCGGCGGCGCGTACCTCCGCTCCTGCCCGCTGCCGGGGGGATGCTGGCCCCGGCGGCGGAGGTCTGCCCGCGCGGCGCATCCCCCTGCCCGGTGCGGCCCCGGCCGGA
>JAOXNO010000006.1:18400186-18424099 GCA_028565335.1 Limnodromus scolopaceus | reverse complement strand
TGCAGTCCTGAGTAATGTGCTCTAGGCAATCCTGCTTTAGCAGGGGAGTTGGACTAGATGATCTCTAGAGGTCCCTTTCAACTCTGTCAAATCCGTGAATCTGTGAAAAAAAACTAATTCTTGAATGTGTTTGCTACATGGTGTTACTGGAAATACTGATTAAAATTCAAAGTACCCTACATTTCCTATTTGTTTTAAACGGAAAAGCTCACAAAATGGGAGTGAGAAGTCAGCAAATCCAGGTGTTCTGGTCTCCATGTGTAAATAGTTTACTGATTACGGTATTAATTAGTCAATCAGTTGAAGGAGCAGGAAGCTGATATACTGCTTTTACAGCTCCACTCCCGTGCTGTGGTGTGGGAGTGTTGTGTGGAGAAGGTGTGAGAGGCAATGGCAGTTGAGGTTTATAAATGCACCTACTGGTACCTGCCCCCGTCCCTTATACAGCTGGAGCAACTGGCGGTGGGTTTTAATTAGGGGTTTGTTGCTGGTGAAGATCCTCCGTGCCCTCTGGAACACGGAGCTCCTATAACAGTTTGCTGTACTTCATTATTTTTCTTTGAAGAAAAAGGTAAGACTGTTTTTCTATGAATCTTGGTTGCACATGGGTATTTAAGGATTACAAGCATTTTGGACAAGGAGTAGACGAGCTTTTGCTGGCTTGTATTAGAAGTAAACTCTTACATGATGAATGTTGCAGGTTCACCGATACTCCTGAGTAATTGCTATTGAAATTGTAGCTATAAAGGATAGCTATTTAAAAACAACCCAAACCTTCTGCATAAACAAGCTGACTTTTCCCATATTAAAAAGGAGGTATTTTCCTGTGAAGTTGGTGTATGAGTAAACACAAAGAGTGGTAGTGTTTGGCAGGAGGAAGAAACAGATAGAGCACCGAGTTGTGTGTCCCTAGGAGCTCAGTGCTTTATGGCTAACCCAGGTGGGGCTGGTGTTGGTCGGTGCTCCTGCGAACGCCGAGCGGGCTGAGGAGGGGCAGAGCAGGGGGGCTCATCCCAGTCCGTGTGCCAGCTACTATCCCTACCTGCTGTCTAGCTCTGGATGGTTCTTTCCTTAGCAAAGGTATTTGTCCATCTTACACTCGAGTGGGATCTTGCTGGACCTTCCGCTTTCTGTTCTGGATTTGAGCCAAATTGGTTTGGTGAGGCTGGGAAAGAACTGGCTTTTAGTTCTTATTCCTTCCTAATATTCTCTCGGTTTTGGATAAACACTTGTACCTTCTGTTCCCAAAGAGCCAGGCTTCTCCACACAGATGTATCCATGAATGCCTTATTTAAAGATGTATTCAACAGTTTTCCTGTGAACTGAGTTTCCTTCACTTTCAATTCTGAGTGTAGAAGTCACTTGCCCTTAATATTTAACTTGTAAGTATGTCACAATAGGTATTTTTCCCCAGTTCTCATCACTATAAAAGTTGTGCTGTAGGACTTTTAAATAAGGCCAGTTGAAGAACATCTTACTTTGGAAAGGTCTCACATACTAAAACAACTGCTGGTACTCATAGTGTGCTAAATGCAGGCTACAAAAGTTGTTAAGTTAATGTAAAAGCTTATAGCTGTGAAAAATGATTATGTGTGCAAGTGCTCATGTCCTTTCCTCTCTATAGAACTACTAGGTTTACACGACTTGTAATCTTCAGAATCTGATTCAGGTGGTTTTATTTACTTTTGGCTGTTTGCAGTTCGACTTTTCAGTCTTCCCCCTCCAGCTGAGGACTAGAGACTTGGAGAATCCCAGTTTTTATATTGTTGGGTTCTGTTGTTTGTTTTCTGTATGACTCTTATCGTCTGCCTAAAGATGTTGGGACTCCTGGGTAAAACATGAAATAGTGAGAGATGTAGATATAAGAGTTGGCAACACTGTTTTGCTGCTTTCTTTCCCTTTATTTTAAGGTGATAAACTAAATTTTGTAATACCTCTTGTCAAAATTCTCTATATGCTTCAAGGTTAAGTGAAAATGATCTTGGCTTATGATCCTAGCAGAAAAGAATTCTTTCACATTACTGACAGATGCTTTCCAATTTCTTGCTCACTACTATTACAAGACTCTGAAAAGGTGCACCCATGTTGTTCCTCTTCCTTTAGTAAACTAGAAAGGCTTTGGGAAAAGATCTAAGCGGGATCCTTATTTATAGTTGTTCTCAGTGGGAGTAATTGCTAAAGACAATCTACTTAGACTTAGAAAAATCTGTGAAATATGGCATTTTACACGTGTGTATATATCTAGTTCAACATAAAATGGCAAAGAGCTCCTTAGACATGTTCATTTTCAAGGCAAGTGTGTGTATACAAGCACTTGTACTCTCTATTTCCTGAAGCTTTTTAAAGCTCTGTGTAACTGCTCAGGATATGAACACTGGCTGCACAGCTTGTCTTCTCGGTCAGTGCGGATGACAACCGGGTTTAGTTCCTCAGAAGTGCTAGAAGGGACATACCGCTCATTGACTCTCCATTCTGAATGTTAAGGATGAAGATAAATGAAATTGATTCATGTTTGGGAATGCTGATTGGGTATATCTGTTCTTATTAAGTTAAATTAGCATATTTTTTTAAAAATCAAGACAAAACAGAAAGAAGATGGTCTCCTTGGCTGTGTTCTGTGGGGTGGGAAGCACAGGGGATGGTTTGCTTCATCAAGGAGGAACAAAATGTTCAACCTTACCATCCCGGAGTTGCACTGGAAACAGGAGGCAATTCAAGTTTACCTCAGGGTATGCAGCATTTATTATGTATGCAAGTCACAAGCGGTAATAAATTTTAGGGCCCTACGGTTATTTTAAATACTTGGAGGAATAAATATTTTATGCTTTCTCCCCTCTTCCCACTGGCACTCTAAGCATCTCAGTGCTCCCATCTTTATAAATACTTCAGTGGGACCTTGAGTATTTATACTTGATAACTTATTTTTACTCTGTGCAATGTTTCCTTAACCAAACATGCCACAATTTCAGTAGCGTAGGGGAATTGATTGAGAGGTGCTCAGCCAGTTCCTCTGCAGACAGAACTGAATTACTTTAGGTGTGTATGAGACAAGGAGGGAGTGTTGTGAGCACCTTGAACGTAGACTTCAGCAGTTCTTTCTCTTTAAATTGCAGCAAATTAAATTGATTATAAAAACCTCTTACTATATTGGGTATTGTAGTAACTCTAAATTAGCATGAAGTTCGCAGTGAATCCTCCTATGACAGCTCTGACAGTGATTGAAGCTGCTGTTTTGTGAGGGGTTCAGGTGTCTTCAGCCCTTTGGGGAAGCGGTGCCCTGCGTCGGTAAGGTTAGCAGCTGTGTGCCATCTCAAGGGTACCAAACCCTCATGAAACACATTACAAACTAATCAGAGGCTGTGCAAGCTATAAAGATGCCTGATTAGGTCCTATATGTTTTTTTTAACTATAAAAGTAACGTGCAGGTGCTGGCTTTGCGCATCTGGAGGACTGTCGAGCTTGGACTCGGATCGAAGGCTCTTGGCCTGATCTTCGTATTTATTCCCCTAACCTTCATTTCCTGAGAGCACTGATCAGTGGTGGCGGTGCGTGCTGTGCTCAAAGTGGAAGTATCCGGGGTGAATCTGGTGGGGCTCAAACCCCAGCTAAACATAAACAAACTCGGTACCCGATGCTATTGTTCTGCTGATGCCTTCTCGGCCCCATCCCTACCTCCCGGGCACCGCAGCCGCCCTCCCGCCGCTCCCTGGGGTTGCGGGTGCCCCTAGAGAGCTCCTGCCTCTGGGGACGCGGGTGACTGCCCGCTCCTGCCCAGGGCCCGGCCCCGCAGGTGATCTGTGGAGAAAACTCGGGCGGGGAGGTGCGAGCGGGGCCGCTCGGAGGAAAAAGGGACGGGATGTCCGTCTTGGAGCCCCATGCGGGACCGGGGGGCGGCGGACCGTGGCCGGGGTCGGTGGTGCCGCCAGCCAGCGGGGCTGCTCCGCCGGCTCCCCGGGGGTCGGGCGGCTCTGGTCGCCTGCGAAGTTATGCTCTTCGGGGGGGAGCAAATGGCACCCGCGGAGGGGGTGGGCTGCTGTGAGCCCTCCTGCGCGGCCGTGTCTCGCCTTAAATGCGCCCCGCCAAGTCGTGTACTGCTCCGTTATGGAAGGGGAGATTAAAACATTAGCGTAGGCTATAAAGCGATGCTTCAGGCGTTCTTGTTTACTATCTTCCTATAGGATCGATAAAGTGTGGCCAAGGCTGAAGTCTGCTTACAGTAGACAGTTAAGGCAATTACCTGTATTGTAAAATTAAATACCGGTTTCCGCTCGGTGGGGTGAGGGAAGACACAAAAGGATCGTTAAAGAGAGCTCTTTTCTCCTCCCGTCACCTACAGCAATCCCGTTGCATTTTGCGAGATCTCGAAGGCAAAAGCTGAAATGAAGCGATCTGTTCCTAGCCCCCGTGAGACACTCGCCCGGCAGCGGTCACACTTACACCAACGCTCCTGGGCTCCGGTGCCACCATCCCGCTCTCCTCGGCGCTTCCCCTGGAGCGGATCCCGTGCCATCCCTTGGCGTTGGGGTGGAAGCCGAGCTGCCATCTCTTCCCGACACCGCGCCGCTTTGCGAGCCGCTGGGAGGCTGGTGGGACCGCGGTCCGGCGGGCCAGCTCCCCTCCCCGCCGGCGCAGCTGTTGCCGAGGACTTCGTTCGTTTGCCAAACGGACGTAGATTTTTTCTGCAGATCCTCCCGGCAGTGCGACTTCGGTTTCTCGGCACCAGCCGCCTGCCGAGATTCCTTCACCTCTAGCGGAAAGATGGTCTTGAGTACAAGCCTTTTACCGTCCCGGGTACCGGTATTTGCGAGCCAGCCTCTGCTCACGGCGATCCTCGGGTGATGGCAGGAGGCTTCCTCCAAACCGGCTCTCCCGTAGCCGCACGCTGCCCCCTCCCCTCCTCCCTCTCCTCTTCCCCGGCTCCCGCCTGCTCCGCCGGGCAGGCTCGTCGTCTCTGTATTCAGCCTCGCCGGCTGCAGGGGGCGCGGGGGGATCCCACCCGGTGTGCGCAGCCCTGAGCCACGTCTGCCGGCGCCGCCGCCAGCCTGTCACCGGCTCCGCCGGAGCCACCGGGTCCCGGCAGGAGCCCCGGGGACACGGTACCCGCGGCAGAGCTCCTGCCCGGCGGGGCGCGGCGATGCTTTGCCGCAGGGTGAACCCCAAGGTTCAGCGCCACAGCCTTGAGCCGGGAGCGGGGGTCCCTTCCCGGCTCCTCCGCTGCCTCCATCCCGCTCCCTCTAACCAGGGAGCGAGTTTAAAGCCCAGTAGCTCAAGAGCCCGAAAGGCTACAAACAGAAGCCTTTGGCTGCGGAATCACAGGAGAGCGGTGCCTCCTGGTGCCGAGAAAACACGGCAGCGTGTCAGTACCTGCCCGGGAGAGGGAGCCGAGGGGCGCTCCCGGACCCCCCGAGCGCTTCTCCCGCATCTAGGACGTCTGGAGGCACTAACTGTGTGGCTGTAGGGTCTGTGAGAGAGCGTTCAGCCCTCTCCGGCTGCTGACATCGTGAGGGAACACACCTTAGTGCACCTCCAGCAGTTCCCATCCTGCCGCAGACTGATCTAGCTCGGTAACTGGCTTCGATGGGCACGCGGAGTGTGGCGTGATAATTGTATAGGTACTTGTTTAATCACCGTCTGCTTCACTTGTGTCCTCCCCGCTTCTTCAAAACGGGAGGCTCATGATTCGTGCCAGGAACATCTTATACTGGGCTTGTCGCCTGTGTTTGTGGCTCCGCCAAAAAAAAGGCTGTTGTAGCATTAAACCCGAGCTGCTAAAAACAGACATGGTGAGTGCAGAACGCGAGGCTTCTCCTGGAATCGCACCCAGGGGAGCACCATCTGCTGTCTCTCTTGCAAATATTATACTTTTGAATGCATTCCCTCTGCCGTCGCTGGGTGCGGGTGTGGGGGCGATTACTGTCCAGCTGGAGGCGATTTTCTATAAAGCCGCGCAGCGAAACGCTGCGTGTCCTCAGCCGGACAGACAAACGGCGTGAGGCGGGTCTTCGCCGAGCTTCAGAGAGCAGTCTCCGGGGCAAAAGAGCTTAAAATGTTAAAATCTTTGTCTGTCCCCCTGTATGGCCCCTGTTTTCCTTCATGAGATGGGAGGCTGTTTCGTGTGGGTGATTAACTGAAACCTCGCTTAGAAGTCTCGGAGCCCCCCGGGTCCGGTCCCGGCTCTGGGGGTGTCGCCCCGTAGGAGGACTGCCTTTCTTGGGGCTGAAGCCGGGCGCTGGGGGGCAGGAGGGGTGCTGCTCGGTAAGGGGGGGAGGGGGAGTGTGACCAGACCGGCCAGAATAGATGCGTTTGCTCCTTCGGGTATGAATTGTCAGCTGGGAGAGCGGAACTTCCTCCCTACCCAAAAAGGAAGAGTTAATTGTGACTTTGGAAGTGGCAGCCGGAGTGGAAGGGACACCCCCTCCAGGAGAGTTGTCGTGGGTAGTGGAGAAAAGCCTTGAGAACCCTCCCGGGACTGGAAATTTCACAGTGCAGCGTTTATAGCTTCCTCCCGGCGCCAGGGAGCGAGCCTCGCCTGGGCCGTGTGTCCCCGCAGCGCTGAGGGATGGCGGCCCGTGTTCTGCGGGGACGGGACAGTGGGGAGGGGGATCCCCAATGCGGAAAACCCCAGGACAAGGTGTCGGTGGCGGAGAAGGGGGGTTTCCGAGGCGGGCGGGGGCTGCGTGGGGCAGGGCGGTCGCCCGGCGGGGACGTGCCATGAGAGCCGGCCGCAGGAGGGTGCCGAGGCATCCTCAGCCCCCCGCCCGCCGGGACAGCCCCCGGCCGGGACCCCGCGGCGGAGCTTCCCCGGCTGCCTGTCACGGCGCTGGCCCCGCCGTGGAGGGATGCTGCCCGGGCGGCGCTGGGAAGGCTGGTGCCGCGTAGGACGCTACAATGAGAGGTGCTTTTAACGGGAAACTAAGAATACAGAACGGCTCCCCTCTTTCGAGGCTGCCTTCTGCGCCCTTCTCCATAGGGAAGTTGCCCAGTCTAGATCGTTCTTGCCAGAAAACCGCCTTGACACTAGATCATGTTTTCTTATATCTGGTGCCTTAGGAAACCGAAGGAAAATGATTATCTGTTGTTCACTCGGAGGCACGTGGTTCATACTGAAGGAATCGCTTAATACTTAACCTAGGAAAAAAAAAATCTATCCTAATAAAGTGCTAGCTAAAGTCGAGGGATCTTTTGGTAGGAGGCTCTGCTTCAAGGTACTGGGACCGATGACTTGCTGCAGAGCTGAGTGATCCCGAGCAACGTGTCGGTACCTCTTCGTCCCACCTGGAAGAGAAAATTACAGGCTTTCTTTGCCTTGTCTGGGAGCGGTGCGCCGGGGCTGGTGTCCGGGAAGCCGGCAGGAAGGCCGGGTGACATGCCCTGGGCTGCCCGGGGGAGCCCCTGCCCTCCCCGCTGTCCTTCCCCCGCACCTCCGCGCCGCGGCGGGCGATCACCCGCTGCCTCTCTCCTGCGGGCCTGGCTCCGAGCAGGTTAAAATGGCGACGGCCACCCTGTCCCTCGAAGGCAGCAGCTTCTGCGTGGCCCTGCCCAGGGGCTCTGGGGGGAGGCCGGGTGCGCTGCCGGGAGCCAGCGCCCCGCTGGGGCTGCGCTGGCCTCTGCTCGGCACTGCGGGGTGACAGGGGTTCTCCGCTCCGCGCAGCCCTTCTCCGCCCGGTGCTTTCCGCCTTCCCGCATACAGGACCGACCGGCGGCGGGTGCGAGACCCGCGGCGCTTGCTTCTTTGCGGGAAGCGCCCGGCAGCGGCGTGGCCCCGAGCCCCCCGGGGTGCCCGGAAGGGGCAGCACCGGGGTCCCTCCAGGCTCGTCTCTCGGGGTATCTGTGTGCATCGGAGACTTGTAGTTCAATAGAGAAGAGGCAGCGAAGGATGTGCTTGGATTTCAGTGCTATTTTAGGCAGAAATAATGGGAAATGTGCGTGTGAATAGCCTGAGCAATACTTACTGAACAGTCCCTCCCGCTGCGTCTCTCTTTCCCCACCCCACCCCCAATCTCTTTTATTGTGTGCCCCCAAGTTAATAAAAATATTTCGATACCTTTAGGTCGAGAAGCGAGTTTAGTCGTTATCCCCATTGCACCGCCCTGAGCCCCCCCTCTTCGTCTCTACCAGGGCTGGCGGACGTGATTTTTTGCGCCAGCCTCTCACGGAGGGAAGGCGGTGGTTTGGGGCACACGTTCCCCGACGGAGGGGGCCCGCCCTCTGCATCCCCCTGGCCCGGTGAGAGACGCTCCTGGGCTCGGACACGGCGGCGGGGGCGCTGTCAGCGGGGCCCTTTCAGACACCCCCGAAATCCCCGTGCGATCCGCTGGCGGGGGTCGGTCTCACCCGGCAGCAGCCGTCGGGCTCGGCCGGTCGCGGTGCGGCGGCCCCCGCCGAGCACCGGGGATGAGCCCCGGCGATGAAACCCTTTCTTAGCGGCGGCTCGGCGCTGCCCGTGCCAGCGGGGCACCGGGAGAGCATCCTCCGGGGAGACACCGCCTGATTTCTTGTGCCGGAGGGGGGGAGCAGGGGGAGGCAGGCCGGTGGGTGACTTTAACCCACCTGCGGAGGGGTCCTCCTGCCTTAGCGCCAAGAGCCGTTCAGCTGGTCCAGGCTTTAAAGAAGAGCCCTTACCCCGCTGGCTGCCTTGCACAGGGTGCAGGTGGCAAACGGTTCGGCTTCACTTTTCCCGACTTAAATATTGTCCTGATTCCCCCCTCCCCTACTTAAATTCTTTCCTGCTTGCTTTTTTTTTTTTTTCTTTTGGTGTGTGTGACAGAGATGTTTTTTGGCGGGGTTGGTGGTTGTTGGTTTGTTTGTTGTGGGATTGGTGGTTTGTTTGTTTGTTTGTTTGTTTGTTGTAAACATTTACCTTTCAGTAGGGATGTCTGTGTGTGAAGACGGAAAGGAGGGGAAGAAGGGAACAATTCTGATCAGAGAATTTGGCCAGAGATTCAACAGGGGAACACCAGAACTACCCTCTGACTTGCTCCAAAGGCTGTTATAAATACCCTAACCTGGCGTTTGGGGATGGGCAGTAAGAAATCCTTAGCTTTGCTGGTCCTTGGTGTCTGTAACAGCTTACATGTGAAGGTGGCCTCTGTACTTCTCCAGGGCTGTTGAGTGATTCCCTTTTCCCTCAGATTGGGAAGTCTTTCATTTTCTGCTTCTTTTGGAGCACAGCCTCCCTTTTGTTTGAATTTTTCAAAATAATTTAGAGGTGTGTCCAAGGTGTAACCACTGTAAAAGGAAAACCAAGCAACAGAATTTTCTGCTGATGCTGTGGATTGCTGTCACCCTGAGCTTGTTCTGAAATATGATGGGGATTCACGGTGGAGGAACAAACCAGTTTGTCTTCTAGCTCTGTGTGATGGTGGCTTTTGTACACAGTGTAAGTCCCTATTGATTTTAATTGGGCAAACTGCTCATGTCGTTGTAGCAGCTCCTGGCAAAGGTGTTGCTCCTCAGCAGATCAGTGTCTGAGGGAGGCAGGGGTCTCCCATTTGATGTTGTAGTAGCAGGGTGACTCTTTAAAATATTTGACTTATTATACCCATGCAAAATGATACACTCGAGTTTGCACTGTGAGCTTCAGCTTATTGTTGTCACCTGATTATTTGTGTGTCTAAGGAGGTTTGCAAGACCTGGGGAGGTTTACAAAACAAGGGCTCGCCCACCTCTCAGGTGAGTGAGTAAGCAGGATTTTCCCCGAGTCGGTGTTTGACACTGAGCCCAGGCAGTGTACCCAGTTCTGTGCAGTGCCACAAAGACTGTTTTGGTTTGCCCCAAGGAACTTCCCTTCTCAATTAGCCCACCCGCTGTTCTGCTAGCTCCTTATGGCAGAGCTCCTGGTGACAACACACTAAAGAGCAGAGCATGGTTTTAAAGCCCTGATGCTTTTAGACTCTTCTTCCCATCTGTTCACTTCTGAGCAGAGGAACAGGTCCTTAGCAAGGACACAGGGCTACTAGATCCAGGCCTTGCCTGGGGAAGCTTGTCATTCCCAGGAAGGGTTTAGCTGGAGTCTCAAAAGTTGTGTACAGATTGAGCCAGGCTTCAGCTGAAAAGCTGGGTGGATAATGCCATTGTCAAGCCTCCAGTGAAGCAGTTTGGCCACCTGCTACTCCCTCTGGATGGGAACAGGATGCTTACTGGAAGGCTTCTGAGGAAGGGAATATACTTTCAGGTATCTCATGTGAATAGGGTTCTTGGGAGGAGTTAACAGTGAATACTTTTTTCCCTAATCAATCGCAGCTAGGACTAGAGGGTTTTGGGTTGTGGGTTTTTTGTACATGCCTCACCCTTTTTCTTAGCACTTAAGGTTGTCATAATTGCCAGGACATATCCTGTCTTCAGTCTGTGCTGGGATGAATCCCCAGGACTGGATGTGGAGCAGTGGCAGGATATGGCCCTAAAAAGCAGCAGCTTGTGCTTCCTGCAGGGAAGTGGCTGTCCATGGCAGCCCTGCCAGAGGCAGTGTCCACTCTCGGCGGCAGCGCAGCCAGCGCAGTGCTGACCAGCAGCTCGAAGGGAAAAATGCTATTGTGTCTTGGGATTCCATAAATACGCTGTGAGCTACCTAGTGGTATTAGGTCTAATTGTTGGAGTTTTCCCTCAAAGCTGTGGCTGGATTTATGTTGATCACTTTAAAACAAATCTCACAGATATATTTAGTAGAAGAATGTGTAAAACCCCAACCCCCAAAGGGTATTATGTAACCAATACAGTATTTAAGTGCCCCCTGTGTAAACTAACTGAAAAGCCTGCTGTTTGCCTTCTTTGCCTCTGTTGTGTATTGGTCAACCCAAGCAGGGCGCTGTGTTTGCTGTTCTGATTACTATTTTAAAAGGAAAGATCCATAGGATCATGTTATCTAGAAAGTGAAAAAGACTTAAACCCCAGTCAGTAGGCTTAAAGAGGGCTCTGGGGCCAAGTGAGAGCCCTCGCATGGGCTGCCCGGGGTGTGGATTGCCAAGGGAGCTCATGCCATTTGGAAGGGCACGGACATCGGGGATACAGCCCCACACAATGTACTTTGTCCCTTTATTTTGGCATGTGTGATGCAGCCACTCTCGGTGGCCTCTGCAGCCTCAGCCACAGGGTTCAGCTGAGCTCAGCAAAGATGAAGGCGAGTCAGTGTAGGGTCAAGGAGATGGTGGGAGTTAGTGGGCCAACTGGGAACATGTTCCCACTGCTGTATTGAGAGCTGGTATCAGGTTGAAATGAGAGGTGGATTTCCTCTTGCTTTTGAACCAAGAGGAGTTTGTAGGCTTTCCCCCTAATTTACTGTTATTGATCTGCCATCAGCTCCTTGCCCAGTTAAATCCTTTATTCAAGGTGCTGGATCTTAGGAGCACAGTGGTTTCCCATTATTGTTATAATCTTTTGCCAAAGAGAGATTCCCCCTTCTCAGTAACGCACCAAAGTGGAAGTAATCGCTCTTTTTTTCTTCTTGCATTTGTCCTTTCCTGTTTCATTCACGGATTGAAAAATGGCTAAAGAGCAGCCCCCATTTCACCTCCCCTTTTCCCTGATTGACTCAGCAGCTCCTGGGACAGAGAGAGGAAAGGGGCCTCCAGGTCACAACCTTCACAAACTTCAAAGCCCTTGCCGCTTCCAGCAGCTGTCACAGCTCTCACTGACCATATCCCCAGAAGGTCAGCAAAAAAATAAACACTGGGGCCCGACAGGTCCCCTTCTCATGCAAACTGGCCACTTCCCTCCCCAGCTCCCATTCCATGCATAGCTTACACACAGGAGACCCCCTTGGATTTGCACAGAGCTATGCAAGAGCAAAATGCCACGGAAAATAAAAGCAGAAGGGCTTCCTGGGCAGGCAGGGTGGGAAAAAGAAAAGCCGCTTCCTGAGCTCTCCATGCCCACCCACAGGCTGCTGCAGCCATTTTGTGCGCGCAAAGCCTGAAGGTGAAGATGGGGAGGAGGGTGACTCTTCCCTGGGAGAGGCTGCAGGGAAGAATTCAGCTTCTAGATCTGCTTGTGCACGCGAGAGACAGAAAAAAGAGAGAATCCAAAAGAAATACGAAATGAAGCATAGACTGTAAAAGCCTTTTCATCACGATGAGATTGCACCCCTCTCCTACAGCCGCCCTGCTTTCTGCACTCACCTTCCTCTGCAAAAAGCCATGATGAAGCAGAAACAGTGCCAGGGAGAAGCGCAGGTTCAAAAGGCCAGGGTGGAAAGGTCCTTTGCTAAAGGAAATACCCCTCCCCAGCCCTCTTTTACAGAAGTATCCATTTCAGCATGGCCACTAATAATCAAAGGACTGTTTCCTGGCCTTCCAGCACAGCTCCCAGATGCGGAGCACTGTTCTCATCTCCATGATTGCAAACCCTTCCCCTCCCGCCCCACATCCTGGTTTCCCTGCCCGTGCTCCCCCCTTGCCGAGCCCAGCACTGGGGCATGGTTCTGGCCCATTTTTCGGGCTCGGCAGAGGAGGAGGATGATGCTCGTTCGGCTCATTTTCCTATTTGCATTTTCCACCTCTCCCCACAGAGACCGAAGGGGTGATTTCCCCACTGCCAAAAAACCCAGTGAGGGGCTTTTCTTCTGCGGGAGGGGCTGCTGACCTGCAAGAAATCCCACTGGGAAGAAAAGGCAGCGACAGGGCCCGTGGGAGTCACTTTATTTCTTCGGTGTGGGCCGGGTACATCGCGGGGGCGGCCCGGGAGGGGGGGGGTCCCGGGGCGGGCGGTGCGCGGAGCCGCTCACCTTGCGCTGCCCTGCGCGCACCCTCCGCCTGTTAAACAAAGAAAGTTGCACAACCAGCCCCCCCGTCCCCCACCCCGATAAGGTGGCCCCCGGGGGGTGGCGGGACGCCCCGTCCCCGCACGCCGTCCCCGGCTCTCGCCGCTCCCCGGCGCACTGACGCCCTTTCATTATTGCACTGCTCGCTCCGACCGTGACAGTAGTGCAACAGGGAAAGAGGGGCAGCCCGCCCGGTGGTCCCAGCGCTGCCCCGGCCGCCGGGCTGGGGGCACGGAGGGAGAGCCCGGGGCGGGGACGGGCTCCTGGCTTTGTCCCCGAGCTGGCCGCCTCCCCCCGGAATGGTGCTGGGGGCGGTTAAACGGAGGGCAGCGGCAGGGTCAGCCGTACAACGGGGAGGCAGCGGGCGCGGCCCCGCCGTAGGGCTCCGGGCCCTCCGCGGCGGGGACAGGCGGCTCCGCTCCGCGCCGCCCGGGGACCGCTCGGAAACCCCCGCGGCAGCGGCCGCTCCGCCGCGCCCCGATCCGGCCCCCAGTCCCCTCCCACCGTCCCTTTCCCTGGGCCCCTGAGGTCCCGAAAGGGACCGCGGGGACCACCTGAAACGGAAGGCAGGGCCACCCACCCGGCCGCCCCGGCTGCCGTCAGCCCCCAGCTGATCCCGCACAAAGCAGGGGGCAGACCCGGCGCCCCATCCCCGCTCCGTTCCCACGTACCTCCGTGAAGGCTCCCGGTAGGGCCGGAGGCAGGGCCCGGCCGCCGACCCCGCTGTGGCTGGCGGCCGAATCGCGGGGCAGAGGCGTGAGCTTTGTTTGGGGGTGACTGGGATTAGAGCCTCGCCCTCTTTGTGCCGTGCTCCGCTTCGCACCGCACTGCTTTTCGGGCTGGGATCAGGCACAGGAACGGCAAGTGTGGCTATGTATCTCCTCCCATCCCTGGGTGGGTGTTTACATCATTATGTAAAATAGGCACCCTTCAAACGTCTCGGGACTCATACTATTTTAAAATCCAGCCATGATGGGTTTCTCCGGTTTCAATCACTGCTTGTGCGGTTTAAACACGAGGCCGTTTTGAATCCTGTGTGATAGCATCAAAAATATGCCCATTACTCACAACCTGAGTCACCACAATAGCACGATTATTTGTCACAAATAACATTTCTGCACAATTACTTGCCTATCTAACAACGCTCGGCATTTCACAACTTTTCCCTTAACTCGATGGGCACATAGGATTATTTTTTCCTGCTGTAGCTCTCTTCTCTCCGTGAAGAATAACCCTCAAAAGAAAAGACCCTATAAGCAATATTGCACTACTACCCTGATCACAAAAGCAGAGGCAATATTGATAGGGTCTCATCCTTAAGGTTAGGAAGCTGGACAATGTGTCTTGCGGCAGGTGACTGGAGGGAGCTTCGTTCCACGCCTGCAAACGGGGAAGGGGTACAAAGTTAGAAAGGAGTGCACTGCCCTATGGACTGCAGCACCCTGTGCTCCCGGGAGGGTGGGGGTGCAGGAATGGAGCACACCTTGGACCCCACAGACTGTGCATGGGCGCTACCCCTTCCTCCCAGGACAGACTAAACTCCAGTGTGGATTTTATCTGGGTTTCTATACCTCTGTCCCCAGTTCTCACCTTCTTATGTGTAAGTTTCTCTCCTTTATTAATAACCTCAGTCAATTAGCTGCCTAGCTGTTAGAGGCTGGGAAGTGCTATTTATTTGATTGACTGATAGTTGTATTTTGAACCTCTTAGTAACAGGCATCAAGCCCTCAGAGAACTTCCTTTCTAGGCCTGTCCTACTTGGAGAGCCCAGTGTTTTAAAATATCCCTCCCTTCGCTGGAAATCATGGGATTAAGTACACACCAAAAATCAGAAAGCGAAACAGGATCTGCAGGGCTGGCTCTCCAGCACTGATTTCACGTTCATGCACACAGATTAAACTGTTTGGAGACGCACATGAGTTTTGCCCTAGCTCGTTTTGTTTGGCTTTTCTTCTCCTCTTCCCCCTCCCCAACATCCTTTCTGTCCCAGGCTGGAAGGCACCATCGTCGGCTGGGGCTGGCTTGGTGTTGAACACACCAACAGCCACAGAAACGATTCCCGGGGAGGGGCCGAGACCCCTCCAGCTTCAGGGCTGCTCTGCCAACTCTTCCTCTGCGCTCCGGCTCCCAGGGAACCTGCCCCTGTGCATTCGTCACGTAGGAACACTCGAGTCCAGAGCAAGAGGAAGGAAACTTCATTCCCAGGCCATCCCAAACCAGGTCATGATTTTGACACTTTAAGCTTCTCTTTCCTTAGCCTGCTTTCCAGTGGATTAAATAGGGGTGTGATGGAGAGACAATCCCCTAATTCATGGATTCCTGGCTAATTTATGCATGCCACATTGATCAGGTCTTTGCCATTAGAGATCCCTGGCCTTTGGCAGCTGGTGTGAGGCAGCCCTTCGTCCCCTTTGATGTTCCCTGACTTGCCCAAAGCAGTCGAAAAACCAAGAACATGCTAAAGGGACTAGGGGAAGCTGCATTCATTGTTTGTTTTTCTAATGGACTGATAAACAAAATCTCCAGTCCGCCCCAACCACTCTCTCCCCCCACCCTTTGTGATGCTTGTTGGAAGCAAACTGGGATCTTTCTTCCATGTTATTTATTTGTATTAACCTTTGCTCACATTAATTAAAAGGCTATGTTCACAGAGATTGCTGTAAGCGACTCAGAATGAGTTTTATCAAACTTCTGTATTCTTGTTACCTTGGCAAAACCTCAGGTTTAATCCTGCCACTCTGCTTCTCAACAGCCCCTGCGCGCTAGGATCCAGCTGGACTGAGAACATAAAAGAGATGCAACTGGGCCGGGCCTTACCTTTCCATCTATTCCCGTCCAGTCTCTAGTTTGTTTATTGTTTACCATGTCTTTTCCACTCTTCAGCCTCGATGTTATCTCAAACAAGACTTACACTTAATACACACAATTTAACTTCTCCAGTGGCTGTGATGTTACTAATGCATCAATGGCGGGGGGGGGTGGTGTTTGACAATTTCCACACAACTGAAGAATTTCAGTAGTTGCAGAAGCAACAACTGGCAGGAGAGGGTGAGGGATGTAATTAGAAATGTCAGCCATAAGTTATGTTCCAAGCAAAGGCAATTAAGTTGCTGAGAGCCTAGATGTGTCTCAAAAATGTCCTTATCCCCAAGTGGCATAGTGGTGCAGGACTCCCCACACCTTCCCCTTGGTTTTATTTTTTTTCACAAGACGAGAAAAACAAAGACTAAATCATTCTCCAGTAACGTTCCCCCAGTTTGCAAACAAATGCAAAGCGCTGTGTCCTATAGCAGGGAGACTCTCTGGAATGTATATGGGGGTTATTTTAAAATAAACGTTTAAACACGAGATTATGAAATGCATGCTATTTATACACCAGGAGGCTCAACATCTCTCGATATGTTTAGAAACCTCTCGCGCCTTTAATCGCAGTTATAGAAACTCAATGGAAATGTCACCCAGGCTCGTATGGAAATAACACTATATGTTGCTCAATAATGGCAGCTTGCTTTTTTTTTTTTTCTTTCTAGCAAGGTGTGGGAGGAATCTCTTACCGTAGTGAGTCGTTGCTGTATGTTTAAGCCCCCCTTTTCTGATGTTCACAGACAAATAGACTGAAGTGCCCTCAGGATGAAGCTCTGGGATAAATAAAGTCGGGAGCTGGCTCTGGAGCTCGGAGGCCTCTGCTCCTTGCAAGATCAGACCTTGTCTCCCCGGGGTTACTCTGGGGAGCTGCTTCCTGTTTCCCCTGCCCTTTGTTGCCGGCTGTTTGTTTGTTTCTCTTGTGGTTACAGATGCCACTTTGGGCAAGCGGGTTTTTTAAATTTTCCTCTCAGTTGCAAGCCCACAAAACGCAGCAAGGCAACAACGCTCCAGTTCAGCCTTGTTTCCCTGGCCACAGCCATTTCACTAGCCTGAGGAAAGGAGACCATTTAAAAGCCATCTTGCAATTAAATACATTATATAGTCTACAATATATTTTCTGCAGCGGAATTGACACTATTACCAAAGGTCAGAGCAAACAGCTGTAGGCTGAGAGTTGATTTAGAGTTTTCCATCCTATTTAATAATTTTATTATTGTTTTAAAACGGGGAAGTGTTGCCTTCTTAATTTTTTTATTTTTTTTTTTAAAGAGAGAGAGAAAATTCTTAGCATTCCAGTCCTGGCTCCTTAAGTCTTTCTAGCAAGTTTGTACAAATCCGCCCAGAGAAAAAGGGGATTCTTACTTCCATGCAAGAGTCAACCTGTCCAGGTGTGAGAGACTCCAGAGAGGAAGGGCTGATAATCCTCTCCGAAAACATCACCTCCCCAGGCGCCTTTCACCCACCCAGCCTGGGGGTTCTGTCACCCACTGCAACTTATCAATACCTTCCCCTTCTCCCAAAATCAGAAGGGATTACCCTTCAGAACGTCCTGCCATTTGATTCTTGCTTATAATGTTTAGTTTGTGGATTTCAATAACCCTTTTCTCAGTAGCAACATTTCCTCAGCTGGCAGAAGCCAGATCTGCGTCAGTGAGCTCCATTAAAAGGAATGACAGAGCTCCTTAAACAGCCCAGACTTTGTAACCCCACAATACGGCTTTTCTGCATGGTGTTTACCAGTACTCTGCTGTCTGATGGAAAAAAAAAAAAAAAAAGACATGTGGTACTAAATTCAGGAGCAAAATAGGGCTAAATCCTATCACCTTGGAAGTGCTGATCCCGCGTGCGCAGCAGGACAAGAGAAGGGTCCGGCAGTTGCGTTGGCTGGGGAAGGAGCACGCCTGGGGCTGATCTCGGGGTCCCCCAAATACCTCTTCCCCCGGGGCAGGGGCCAGGCTCCCCTCATTAGGGACTCCAGTGGCCACAACCCGCCCGGCCCCTCGCCTGCAGGGCTGGGGGATCAGTTCTCCCCAGGGCCACAAGCCCCAGCGTCCAGGGCCCGGGGCACATCCCGAGGGCCGGGGGCACCTCCCTGCCCCGAACCACCCAGGAGCCACCTTAACGCCGACGGAGCGCTCAATGCAATGACTCAAAAAGTCCCCCTGAAAAAAAAAAAGAGGGAAAAAAAAAAATCCCTCTGAAAACTTAAACCATCTGATTTCACTTTCCGCTCCAATTGGTTGTGCAGCCAGGGCGCAGGTCTGGCCCCCTCCGCCACACTAATACCCTGTGTGTGCTGCCTCCACAGAGGAGGGGTTCTTTTAACAAGTTTATGCAACAACAGGATGGAGGCTCTGCCGGAGCCCTTCCCCCCGCAGCCCGACCTGATTCCCCGCATTCCTCCCGCGCCCTCCCCCTCCCACCCAACTGGAGACAAACTCTGGCATCTCCACACACATGCAAATGGTTTCCCTTGCACAAATACAGACTCCTGAAGGGGCCTTTGCTTCCGAATCCCCCCTCTCCTATTTTTTTTTTTTTTGCCTTCCTCCAGTGCCTTTTTTTTTTTATTTTCGCTGTTACATTCCTCAGCCAGGCAGGGTTAAAAAAAAAAAAAAAAAAAGAGAGAAAGAGAGTGGGGAAGGGAGGGTTTGGAATGTGTAACCTCCATCCCAGGCCCAAATCTACAGGGAGCCCCGTCCTTGCCCCCCGGCCCTTGCCCTCTGGAGAGCTGGTGCCCGGGAAGGGCCCTCGGTGGGCTCCATGGCCCCAGCCAGCACCCTGGGATGGTGTCCCCTCGTCCTCTGCCCATGGGACACTGTCCTTGTCGCTGCACGGGCCTTTCCCTGGGCCACACGCCTCGAAGCCCCCCATGCCCAGGGCACGTTTTCAAGTGTAGTGACTATATTATTTTTAAAGCCATAACGCTATGCAGGAAAACAAGTATGCATCTATTCCCCCCGTGATTTCTCCACCTCTACACCAGGCAGGCTCACACGCCCGAGAGGCCATCTTACAGCCCGGCACCAGCTCCAGCAGGGCTTTCACTGGCCCTTCTGCCCCTCGCGGGGGGCTCCAGGGCACATACACGGCTGCCCCGACCCAGGTGACCCCCAGCTCCCAGGGTCCACCCTCCTTAGCCAGGGGCAGCAAGGGCCCCTCCACTGCCACTCTTGTTCTCCTACTGACGGCGGCGGGGGGGGGGGGGTAAACAGCCCCCCCAGCAGAGCCCTTACAGATTGCACTATCTCCTACTTCTTAATTAATCAAAAATTAGGAGAGGGAGGAGGAGAAAGTGCCAAAGCTAAGCAGGCCTCCCCATTCCTCAATGCTTATGAAAATGGCAACCGTGCTACGATGCGGGAAGGGGGATGAAAGACAAGCTCGGGAGCAGGGGAGCCTGTGGGCACAGGTTGCCCCCACCCAGGCCTGGGAGCCACCGCATCTGCCTGTGGCACCAGGCTCTGGCTCGGGACCCCCAGCTTTGCCCTGTCTGGGGCTGTGAGGAGATGGGCTCCAGCCCCTGGCCAGGAGGAGAGAGATGGGAGACACGTCTTTGTTTGCCCGCTTGTTCGTTGAAGAGCTGGAGCGTGTTATTGAGCCTCGGCTTCCCCTCATCCCTCTAAAACGGGACACAAACCCACCCAGGACACGGCCCTCCATCTTCCGCCTCCCCACGGCTGGCTTGCATGGCCCAGCCTGGCCCGGGGCATGCGGTGCCATCCCAAAACGCTCCTTTCCCTGGGTTTGATTTCCAATATGACGGCTCTCCCCACCCCCACCCCGTGCTCCCAAGGTAACAGCTCAAGGCTTCAGAAAAAAGAGAGAGAGGAAGGTCCCATCCCCCAGCCCTCCAACCCCTTTCTTAGCAGCTGCAACGAAAACACCACATCTGCCTCCAACTGCACCGCCAGTGACAGCCACCAGCAGACTGGTATTTAAAGATCAATTCTGAACGCAATATTCCTGTTCCCAGGCCCACACCATCCCTGCCTCTCTCAGCCTCGCTCCGTGCCGCTGTTGGGAAGGGCAGGGAAAGACTGTCTTTTGAAACCTATTGATTATTATTTAGGTGCCTTCTACTGTTTTGTTTGTGGTTGTTTTTTTGTTTTTTTAAATGAAAATGAAGATATCAACAGCACTTTAATCTTAACGTTAATTCCTCTAAAAGTAAAATAGGATGGAACTTGAAAAATACATCAACAGGAAGCAAAAATTAAATTGCCTGTAAATACATGGTATATATTAAAGTCACTGAAGTCTATACACAACAATAACATCCTGAGGTTCATAAAACTCCAATTTTTAAAGCAGTAGCAAGAAAATATTCAGATCTGGTCAGGATATTTTTTAAAGGTGGTGATTGCTCTAAAGGAGGACAAGAGGGCTTTAAAATGTGTATAGGCCAGCGTTTTATTTTACAGCTTGGACACACAAACCCACGCTAGTGGCAGGAAGGGCAATCCATTCTGTACACTGAAGCAGTCAAAACCGGGAACAAAACCCAAGGCATTTCCATACAGACCACTCAACCTAAACACAAAACAAACAAACAAACAAACAAATGCAAGGGTAGGGGAGGTTTTAGGCTATTTCTATGCGATCTTGACATTTTAAACACTGGCTGGAGCCTTGGCGGTGGGGGAAGGAATCAGAGCAGGGGGCTGGTTCTCTGCTACAGCGCGTTCGGTGACTGCAGGGCCCCATCCTGCCAGTGGCTGGGTGTGCAACAGTAACTGGTCATACAGGCGGAACTAGGACTGGAACCAAATGCTTTGACAATATTATTGCACTGCTTTATTCGTGCAGACAGTAGTGCAACATTGTCAGAGCCAGCGATGCCAGCAGCCACTGTCACCTTCTGCACAGCTGTCCCCGCGCCCCTTTGTGAGGGGCCGCTGCCTTACAGGGTTAACCACAATAACGCCTCTATGTTTAGCCCCAATAAAACTCGCCATGACAAAGTTTATTTGCAATCGTAATTAGACAAGGTAAAATAAAACCAACAACAACAACAACAAAAGTTAGTTTAAAAAAAATGACAGAAAGAGAGAGGGGAAGAAAAAAAAAAAAAACCAAACAAAAGAGAGAGAAAGAGACAGGCCACGTTAGTATGGCTTGTTAAACAAACCAGTTAAGTCTTTCGCTACATGCCCAGTATATCTAGGCACGGTACGTTATAAAGGTTTTATACAATAAAATATTTTTGCTACAGTAATGGAGAATGAAAGAACGAGGGACATAATTCAGCGTCCCCCAATGTATGTGTTTCCATAAAAACCAAATTGGTCAGTCAATGAATCTGAACTACACAGTTTAAATAAATCACAGAAGGTGCCAGCCCTTTCTTGTGCCTTGAGAAGTTCCCTTAATTGTGCTGTGTGTTTCATGGTGGTTGACCAGTACAGATGAGAGAGGCTGGGGGGGGGTGTGTGTATATATAGAATGGTATAAATACACAGTGCTTTGATTTGCTATGGAAAATGTTACAGAAATGATGAGGCTTGTCTACAAAAATACCTAGTGTCTGTGCTTCAGCCTCACACAGATCTGGTTGTGTCACCACTCAAAAATCACAGTGTAAACACCCCAGATTCTTACAAACAAATCAACAGCATTAAATCCCTATGGACATTGACAGAGACCACCTTAAAACACATAGGGGAAAGTTTCTATAAGGGAAAAAAAACTATAAAGAAATCATTATAGATATTCTATGGAAGTGTGTATAAATTAATAATGAATTACTCACAAGTTATTGGTAAACAAAACAAGTAATGTGATGCCTTGAAAGCTCCTAGAAATATTTGGAGCTTATGTTTTAAATAGGATGTGTTTAAATCATTCCAGCCCATTTCTATAGAAAGACATGTAAAAACGTATAACCCCGAATCTCTCTCCTTATTTAAAACCACTCCCACATGTATAAAACCTTATTTCACACACGTGCATAAATACACTGGAGGAGGCATCTATTTTAGGGTTGTTTGCCCACTCTGAAGAGGGTGGGCTGCTAAAGGGGGTCATGTTTCTGCCAGCCAATGCCCTTTTAATATTGCACTGCTCATCATAATTGCCAGTAGTACAACAGAAAAAGGGCTCTGGACAACAGCATACTTCAGAGACTTTCTAAAATAAATGATAAATCAGTTAGAAACTTCTTCAAGTGATTGCCTTCTGTGCATGATTTACTCTAGAACAGTTTTGTTACATTCAAAAAAAAGGAGTTTCTTCAACAACCACATTGATTCAATGTCAGTCTTTAAAACTAGATTTTAATATTTCACAACTACATCTTGAATTAATTTCAGGAAGAATTTTGATAAGCTTGTTTTAGGGACCTTTTTTTTTTTTTCCTTCTTCTCAATGGTAACTGCATTGCATTAGAGCACGTGAGAGCAAAGACCAGAATTGGGATTGTCCTCCTTGCATTTCAGCACCCCACTATTTTACAAAAGTAGGTGTAATGAATTAGATTAAATATTATCTTAAAGACACAATGGAGGAGAAGTTCACATCCTTTCTATTGCTTTCATCTGAATCATCTGCTAAAATATTTGGTATTTGTTACACACGTGCTTGCTAGTAGCTTAAATTATTTTAATTTATTTTTAATTGCTAAGGAAGTCTTACTATTTTACACAAGCATCTAAATAAGCTTTCAAAACAACTGCCATCCAGGAGTGAGAGACCTTTAAAAATCATCTACTTGCATGATGAAAACATTACTGTTGTAATTTTTTCCTTTTTCAAAAAGAATATATGGGTAGTAAGGAGAAAACATCAGTTAATCATTACAAATCAGACATTCCAAATAATTTTAGCAGTAAGTAACATTTAAAAGTCAGCTTGTTAGTCTTTGGGTTTCAAACTGTTTACCATTTGTTTCATTAAACAATTTCAAAATTAAACCTGGAAAATGTAACTATTTGTTAAATAAGAATCACTTGAGAAATTATAAAATACTTTGATTTCAAACTTCAAACAATGCAGAGAAATTCTACGCAAAGAAATTGAAACTTTGAAACAACCTTCCATGTACTGGATGGACAAGTGAGAATCGTACCAAATGCTAAAATGAATTAAACTGATTCAAGTCTGGGGGAGTTTGGGCCGAGTGAGAAAATGCACTCCATGAATTCTAGTTGTCAAATTTTCAGAGTAGTATTAACAAAAAGCCAATTGATTTGGAAATGTCCCAACCCAACTAGATTCTAAAGCTATATCATTCTTATTTTCTGATTTCATTTTAATTTTTCCTCCTTTTTTTTGTACAATAATTTATCCCTAATAGAGAAACCTAGGCTAGTTTGGAGAATTTTATTAAAAGGGAAAAAAAAAAAAAAAGAGAGAGAAAGAAGGAAGGAAAGTAAAAGAAAACCAGAAGAAAGAATGTGCTTTAAACTTTAGGAAGTTTGTTTGTTTTTTTTTTTTTTTTTTTAATTCCAGAGCCCCAGGTTTGTGTTCGAGGGTACGAGCTTTCCTGACGCTGCCCGAAGACCACACACTGGAGGGAAAGGGAGCGGAATTGGGGCAAAGTGCAAGAATGCCAAAGAAACACTTTGGGCTGCGCACCCTGGTTTATTGCAAAAACTCGGGACTATTTAAGCAAAGCATTAGTTTTACGAGATTTAAATATTAAGCCAATATAAATACCGGCTGGAGATAGCATGTGACTTAGTGCCTCGCTCTTTGGGGGTCTTAAGCAAAAAGAGAGGGGGGTTCTAGCCCGGGACCTTTCAGCACATCAGTTCTACACGGTGTCCGCGGCGACGGGGGTTCGCTCCGCCGGGAGCGGCGGCCCCGGTGGCCCCGGCAGGGGCAGCCCCGCGGCCCGGGCTGGGCTTGGGGATCGCTCTCGGTTTCTCGGAAGCGTTCGCGGAGGTGCGGTGTTTGAGGCGGGGGGAGAAGCTCACCGCTACCCCGCCATCTCAGCCGGCCCGCCTCTCCCCGCGCCCCGCCAGCACTCCGCACCGCGCACCCCCGCGCCCTACCCTCGGCTCCCCGCCGCTTTCGGCCGCCGCACGCGGCTGTTTGCCGCTCCCGCCGCTCGCCAGCTCCGTTCCCAGCCCCGCCGCCGGCCCCGTCCCAGCCCTCGCACGGGTCGCCCGCCGGACAGCAAACCGGCGGCGGGCGCTCCGCAGGAAGACCGCTCCCGCTCGGAGAGGGGCAGCGAAAGGCTCCCGCTCCGGGAGGCGCCCGGCCGGCGGGGAGGCGCGGCCCCACGTGGAGCCGACAGAGGCTTTTAGTTTCTGGTAATGTAGGTCATCACTTCTGCTCTTTCTGCTCTTCTC
>JAOXNO010000006.1:18384261-18399877 GCA_028565335.1 Limnodromus scolopaceus | reverse complement strand
CCCGCCCGGCGCCGCTCCCCGCCCGCCCGGGCGCGGGCGATCCCCGGTACCAACCTCATGGCCGCCCCGCTCCTGCCTCCATCTTTGACTAGTTGACATTCAGCTCCTGCCTGACCAGCTCCTCATTAGCATACCGCCCCGCCATTGGCTCGCCCCTGCGCTAGTCTTTGCCACCGCCGCCCCCATTGGCTCCCGGCGAGGATATTTAAAAATATTATCCCCTCGCCCATTGGCGCCCGGGGGCGCGCGTCACGGCACGCTCTTTATTTTAACAATGAATGCACAAACACATTCTTCCATTCACAAATTTTTTTTTTTTCCAGTAGTTTGCCCGCCTTTTCTCCAACTACATTTTCATTGATTTTTTTGTTTCAACCGAGGGGGTCCCGGTTGTAAACAGATAAATCAAAGGCGAACGGAGCGGGGACCTGAGCAAATATTATTTTCTCTCCCTTTCTGCCCTTTGTGGGGCAGTGCCGGTGTTGGGGGACAGCCCCGCTCCCCGCGGCCCGGGGCGGGGGGTGTGCCCGGGGGGGGGCTGCTCTGCCCGAGGGGCCGCAGCGATTCTCTCGCTACTTCGCTTTCAAAGCTCCAGCCTCTTTCCCGCGAGTAGAAAAGCGAGCTCTGTCCGGATAAAGCAAATGGCTGCATTTGTCAAATTGAGAATAGCCATTACCGCTTCTGCTGGGGAGTGTTTGCGGGGCCAAGGCGGGGATCGATGGGTGCGTGCCCCCGGGAGAGGCCGCTCCGCTCCCCCCGCACCGGCGCGCGCGGCCGCGCTCCCCTCCCGCTACCGCGCTCTCCGCGGGCTGAGCCAAGCGGGGGATTTAATTGTGACCGACTGAAACACGCCAGGTCACCTCAGTGCACTTTCATGACAAGGGCTTTTCCTTTTGTACACGCGGTTGGGCTGAAACCAGGCGGTATCACAGTTGAAGGGCTGGGGAGGGAAGCTCTCCAGTATTTCTCTTGCCCTGCAAATTGTAAAACACAGGAATCGTTGAAAAATGAATAGACAAAGACCGAGAGGGTCATTGACAGTCTCTCTCGCAGGGAAATGTCTTGGTGAGTCTCTTTTTTGAAAAGATTTCTGTCGTATTGTTAACTAACAAACTCACAACCCCGCAGTTGCTTCCACCGCTAAAGTACATAGTTCCTTCTGTGGAATCAGCTCTTCAACAATTGCCTTTAACAGATATTTGTAAAATTAAAATGTTTTCATACTCCAAAGAGACAAACTTAACAGCAAAGGAACCGGGTAAGCTGTGAGAGAGCAACACACTTCTATGGGTAAAAAGGCGCGTTTTAAAAACAAAAACAAAAACAAAAACAAACAAACAAACAAAAAACCCCCAACCTGTATTTACCGGCATTTTATTAAGTAATCTTTCTTTGGGGGAAAAAAAAAAGTATATTTTTCTCTAAACTGTTGAATGATTTAAATTTTAAAATATCTTTTACTTTCATTTGTTAACGACTTTCATACCAAACCTAACCCCAAAATATAACTTGTGTGTGTGTGAACCAGAATTTTACATTATACAAGAAAAATGATATTAGCTATTTTTAAAAATAAACCAAACTTCCTTTGTATCTATTCTTGGGCTTGGGAGTTGGTTCTGATCTGGATATTTTCTCCATATATGTATGCATGTGTATACGTATGCATGTGTATATATGTATGCATGCGTGTGCGCAGCCCCCACGCAGGAATATTGAACCCAAGTTGTAAATGCTGGGTCTGGGCGCTGCTGGGTGGGGACCTGGAGCAGCAGATCTCTGGCAGTGTTTTTGGAGATGGGAGAGAAGGGCAGTGGGCTGTGAAATCACACATTCCTGTCCAATGGAGCTGAAATAATGGTATTGTTCTCTGGAAAAGAGGTTGCTTTTCTCTTCTCCATTCTTCCCCTGATCTGCAGGGACCTGATTGTGCAGTTAATCAGCAAAAAAGCGTTTGATGTAAGGCAGGGCGTGAATTCAAAAGGGCCAGGGGGGATTCAAGAGGGATTCTTCTGTCTGTTAGAAAATGTTTTTCTGGTTTCAAAATGGTAGACATTTGAAAAGCTGCACTGGTCTCTCTTCAGAGATCCGAGTTTGTAGTAGGTACCAGCGCTAATTATATCGCTTCCTTTGTTGTTTTGACACTTTACTGCTGGAAAAAAAAAAAAAAAAAAAAAAAAAAAAAAAAAAAAAAGTAGCTATCTTACAGCAAAAAGAAAGATGTCCTTCCTGGAGCAAAGGTGAGCCCCTATATCCCTGCAGTTAATTCCTCCAGCTTGCTATCAGTCGCCAGAGAGTCTCCTTAGGACTGCTTTGCTAAATGTTTAGCATTGCACGATTCAGAGTAAAATAAAGCCCGTGGGGAGCAGGTAAGAACCGAGTTGGTTTTGTAGCTCTTTTTGGTGACCTGTCCTGAGCCTGACGTCCACCTCCCCGAATCTTTAAACATAGAAGCTTTCCTGTCCCACGCGGACTTGTCCATAAATCTTTCCTTGCCAGCCTTCTCCAGAATGCCAAGAATATTTGAAGCATGTTTCTTAATTCAGTGTGGTCATTTCCCAAACTTTTAAACAAAATGCTTTCTGCCGATTTCTGCTGTTGTATATACCCAACACCCTGCTGTCTTTCCTATGCACAGCATCTGTACGTATGTAAATATGTAAATTCATTGCTATCCCTTTACTTAATGTATTATTATAGCTACACAGGAAATGACACATCCTAGAGAAAGGCAACTGCCTTGGATGTTTACGTGAAAAATGTGTAACTTTACAGCAAGCTCCGAAGGGGTTTGTCAGTTTAATTTTAGCCAAACTGCAAATAAAGTTAATGAAAGTTCCCCGTGCCAGCCCTCGGTCCCCAGCCCCAAATCTGTCCCTCTCTACCACCACAGCCCTTCCCATGGAGCTCCCTCCTGCCCTGCAGAAGGAGGATTGCTCTGCTGTAGTGCCGAATTGATTGATTTAATTTTTGTGTTTCAGGGCTGGGGGACATCGGGGAATTCTCTGGATTATTTTGTGGTGTGTGTTGTTTTGCTGCAAGCGTGCGGCCGCGCTCTCCCCTCCGCGTGGAAAGCCAGACTGAGAAAAGACGTATGTGCTGCTGTTAGTTTGCTTTAAACAAGGGCTCCTTGCAGACACCCAAAGCTGGAGAAGAATGGCGTTTTTATCATTTTTAAACATCGAGGAGAGGAGGAAGAAAAGCTGATTTTCCTTTTTTTTTTTTTTATTTTTTTTTCCCTCCAGATCTTGGGGTGTTTTTGCAGTGTAACTCAATCTGATGTCACTGGGGGTGGAGTCTCTGCTGCGTTTGCTTAAACTGGAGCTGCCTCAGTTCAAGGCCTTGTGGCTGAAAGTTCTTAAATCTGTGGCAGACAAGCATGACTATTCCTTAATGAGACCCCTGCTGCAATAATGCGCTTTTTATTTTAATCAGCTTCTTAATGCTATTAATTACGATTTCTTTATTAACACTCTTCCCATCTGCAAGGTTAACGTAGTCCCACACGACCAGCACAGTAACACGCTTCACCGTTATCATCTGTGTGAAAACACATGTACAAACTCATATAAAACCTTCTTAATTAGGTCTTGGACATACATATGCTCTGTGA
Source organism: Limnodromus scolopaceus (assembly GCA_028565335.1). Taxonomy (NCBI): domain Eukaryota; kingdom Metazoa; phylum Chordata; class Aves; order Charadriiformes; family Scolopacidae; genus Limnodromus; species Limnodromus scolopaceus. The sequence continues at coordinate 18,396,264 of JAOXNO010000006.1, read as the reverse complement.
ATGTGGGTGACAGAAACAAAGAAAAGAGAGGAGGGCAAGGAAAATTTCATAGACATTTCCAAAGCTGTTTACAGAGGCTGTTACAAATTAACTTTAAAATCCATCCTTGTGCAAGACTGCAACATTTTGGAAGAATAGATTTGATTTTTTATGTTTTGTCTTTTATTCCCAGCTCCCTGGCTGCAAACATTTGCTCCTGTGGACAAAACTATAAGGCTGGATTCAAAATGAGTTGATAAAACCCCATGGGAGACAGCAACAAATAGATTCATAAAATGTTCACAGGGCAGCACCGAGGAGTAATGTTTAAACTTAAACAGATTGGACTTTTGGTTTGCCTCAACTTCAGAAAAATCACTGCCGCTCCTTCAGAGAGACTGGAAATCAAAGTTACCTCCGGGCTCGTCTGAAATCCCAACTCTCTTCTCATTTAGCACAGCTACCTTGACTTTTCTTTTTTTTAACACACAAACTCGGAAAATAAACTCTCTTTATTTAAACACTGATTTGAATGATCCTAAAAGTTGTCCCTAAAATATGTGAGATTTCACCATCCCCATATTTTTACCCAAGTAGTTTACAAAAAAGTTTTATTTGAATGGGCTTTGTTTCACACACATGAGAATAAAACAGTTTAAATTACTCCATATATGTCTATCTCTAGCCACATACATATATCTGCATATCATGGAAATTCAAATCGTTGTTTATTTTTCCCAGATTCTTATAGTTTTTCAACAAATGCAGCTAGTTAAAGGATTTTTTTTTAATTTAAAAATATAAACAAAAGGATTATTCACAACAAAAAGGCATCCTCTGAAACATTTTAGTAATTTAAAAGCTGTCAGAAACGATTTATAAAAGTCTAAAAAGCACACAAACTCATCCCCCTCGCCACATCTTTATTTAGGTGGAACAATCGTTTTAATATGATAAATGTGCAATATTTGTAAAGGACATTTTCCTATCTGCAGGATTGAAATTAAGAAAGCTAGAGAGATCTCCTCGTTTCTTTTGCTAAAAATAAATAATCTTAATAATTTCCTAGGAGCAGATGGCCAAAAATACCTTACGTGTTTCCATAAACATATCCAATCGATAGCTTCAAAAGTGATTGCATGTAACCAAAATGCAGTCAGCCCAAAGAGCTCAAATCTCTGCTGATCAAACCTCTACAAAGCAGGCTCTTGTGCTCGGTTTGACAGTGTCCGAAAGGAGGGGAACATGAATGAGAAAAACAGTCACTAAATGCAAGTTATGAATGAGGGATTGGATGGGAGGGAACGAAAAAAAAAAAAAAAAGAAAAAGAGGAGAGACACAGCTAATGCAAAAATCAGATTAATTCCATAGGTTTTACATTGATGTAATTTTTCCCTCGGATCCCACCGCGTCTGCGGACTCGTGGTTAAAACCGTCTCTAGCCCAAACCCCACCGAACAGGCTGGCTACAGGAGAGAGGGGCATTGTGCTTCTTGGCTCACATTTTCTCCCCCCGTCCCCCACCTCTCCCCCCTCCCTCTTTTGTAAATCAGAATGAGGAGGTTTTATAGTGAGTCTAATTCTCACTCCCTCCATTTCCTTCCTTTCTGCATTTTTTATCCCCCTTCCACTCCGCCCCTCCCTCGCCTGCAGCTCTGCCATTGATTAACCACTTCGCTGCTGCCCCTCCGCCGCCTCCCCCCGCACCGCACCGCACCGCGCCGCGCCGGGCTGCCCGGGACCGGCGGGGATCGGGGGCGGCCGGGACTGCCCGGGGAGGCTTCCGAGCTCCCGGGGCCGGTCCCGCCGCTCCCGGGCAGCCCTTTGAAGTCAGTTGCACTTAACGGTAGTTAATGAGGCCGGTGGCAGCGCCGGGAGCGCCCGGCCGGTCCCGGGCACGGGGGGCAGCGGTAAAACCAACCGGCACCGACCCGAAGGCGAGGGGGGGCTCCTCCGGGGGCCGCGGCGGCGGAGGGGGGAGCGCGAGGGGAAAAATACCCCGAGCACCGAAATAGTTAATGGCCCCTGGATGCATTGATTAGTATTGATGGCTTTGGAAGTTTTAATGGATTTGTTGTTTGTGGGAGGTGGGGAGCTTTCGCCTCGCTTTGAATTCTAACCCCCTGGCTGGAGCTTGCTCCTAATTGCATGCACAGCATTCCTTCGGAGTGGGTGGTATCACCTTTTACTGCTGCTCCCTTCCACAGGGAAGGCCTGTAAAAAATCCCTTTCATGTGCCCGAAAATCAATACCCAGGGCTCTGGATGGCTGCTGTAAAAACAAAACAAAATCCTCTCCCTCCCCCGCCAAAAAAATAATTTTTGAAAAAAATGTATGTATAGGGAGAGAGAGGGAAAGAAGAGCCCCGTAAGAGCAGCCCCCTCCCCGCGGAGGAAGGCGAGGGGCAGCTGGCTCCTCTCTGCCAGCCCAGGGCCAAGGCAGGTTCGGGGGGATGTGGAAAGAGCCCCTGTTTTTACAGCTGCTGGGGGCACTTTCGGCGGCGGCTGCAGTTGGGAGCGCGGGGTTTCAGTCTGGTTCTGGTCAATAAAAATGGATGTGGCTTGAAAATGCCTGCTGCAGCGGCAGGGAGGATGGAGGGTCAGGAGCAGTGCTTAAAAGGTTAAAAAGGACTGGGTGAGGGGGAAGGTGCAGAGTTATGGGTGGAGTTATCCACACTTTTAAAAAAAGAACAACAAAGTAAACAAATTCATCTTTCGGTTAGTGTCGGGAGGAAGGTAAGAGCGCAAGGGTGCTGTGCCTCCCTGTGTCCGGCACCGGGCTTTTGGAAATAAAAAAGTGAGACATTTTACTAGGAAACTATTAAATCGAGTTTATTTTTCATTCTGCCCCCAAACCGCGCAAAAATGATACCAGTCTAACTCACAAGTGAACTTCACGTTCCCTTCTCTCTCTGCTGGATCTTAATTTCTTTAGCACCGAGGGGAGAGGGAGCGATTGGTAAGTGTTTGAAAATCCACGAAAAATAAATCAATGTGTTTCTGCCATCTACATTTCAATTCAATAACATCGTTTTCATAGAGCTATTTCATTAGTATGGAATAACTCACCTGTAAGTAATTACAGCTGACTCGCTTTCTTGCAGAGCCCAATACAAGTCCAGGAAGGGGATAAAGGTTAGCTCAGAGAAATACTGCCGAGGTTTGGCATGGGTGTAAGAGCCCATAGCTGGGTTCTCTCCTTAGAAAGCAAGTAATTCTTAGTCATCATTTAAAAGAAAGTTCGTAGCTGTGCCTCGAAGCTTCATTTAAATCTACAGTTTAAAAACAAAACCCAACGTGAAACTGTACCATCAGTAAAACGTAACGGCTGCATCGAGCTGAAAAACGCTGCAAACCAACAAACAGCCCAGAGTTCCCAGAATAATTGTTTGAGAAATCCACCTTTCTCAGATTTCACACAGGCTCAAACAGTCAAATAGTTTGTTGATATTTGTTATTGTAATTCTGCTTCTTGTTGAAATTGTGTGTTGGCACTGACTTACATTTGTTTGAAATTAGTTTATCAGTGTAATACTAACTTAAGAATTAGTTTACTGGTTCAAAAGTACACTACTTTGAGTGAGATAATTTAAGTGGAGCTGTACATGGAAAAAAACCACAGATTATTTTAAATTATTTTTTTCCTATCTAATACTAACTATTAAAATCAAAGAGCGTGTCTTTATAGAAAATTTAGTGTAGAATTTTATTTAAATCATAGTTCAAATGCTTCCTAATTTTATTTAATGATTTTTATTTAGAGCAAACCGCACAAACATTTTGTATTAATTCATACTAATACACAACACTTATTTCTAGCTTGTCCAGAATATGCAATAGGAAGATATCCAGGACATTTTCTTTTTAGAGAACTCCAGGTTTCTTGGTAAAAACCAAAATTATAAGTAGAAACAATCTTCTTCAGGATTAGCTAATTCCAGGAAATTCACCCTTTCTCCATTGTACAAGCTTTTGTATGTACATTTTAAAACAAAATATTTACAAAATAAAATGCCTTCCTAAAATACCTAGGATGTGCTTACTTCCAAAATTCTGGAGATTTGTGCTTTAAAGTTTTTGGAACAAAAGGGTCATTTTGCTGTACCAAACAATTAAAGTGTGCTTTCAGATGGGCAGGGAGAGGAGGGAGTTGTGCTGGGAAAGATTTGAAGGTTTTTTTTAGGAGTGCACTACAGCAACAAAACCTACACTTGAGAGTATTTCAGGATCTCACTCTTCCTTTTAGTGTCAAGAAGAACAGTCAGGTTTGGGTTTTTTTTAAAAAAAGACAATCCACAAAACTTAATCAGAAGCAAAACCTGGAATTCAGTTTGTTCTTTCTTCCCAATTCTGTTTCTTAGTTTTTTTCCAAGTGGTTAAAAAAAATCCCAACAACCTAAAAAAACGTGTATGACCTGCAGTTCAGAGAGCATGGAAAAGGGATAGTTATTTCCTTCATTCACTGAATTCACCTTAACAAACAATTTTGGAATTTCATTTGTTTGAAATGTGCAGCATATTTATCTCGGAGACATTTTAGTGCACTAATCTGTCTGACATTCAAGAAAAGGAACTGGAGAAAAACCCCACCTCTTTACCCCCCCAGCAGAGTTGCCAATTAATATGATTGTGTTAGCCCTGACCGAACGGGAGGAATCAGCAGGGTATGATGGGAGATTTATTTAAGGGTCACATCTCGCATCTGAGTTAAGAATTTAATATGAAAATAAATCATTATAAAGGTTTTCTCTTCCTTACGATATCTGTAAGCTCTGCGCTAAGGGTGAGGGCAGGGGGTGTGCTGAGGTGAGGGCAGCCTCTGGCAGAGCTGTTTGTTTCTCTGCTAAATGCTGGAAACAGCCTTTCCTTTTTTAAGTCTAGAATCCCACCAGCAAACATTTGTGCAGATGCAGTCGGTATATTTTAAAGGACCTGATCTATACACACAGAATTATGAAATTATGGTTTGATCATCAAACAGAGGGTTTAGTTCAAAGGGCTTGTGAAGCTTCAGCTTAAATTTGGGGGTTTTAGAGGGGTGCATGTGTGGCTGTGCTCTTAGTTTACTGTCTCCTAAACTGTCTTTGCAAAACAAAATAGAAAACTGCAGAGAGAAGTGTTGGCAGTTTTGCTTGGCATCGCCGCTGAATTGCATACTCGAAGTGAATCGAAAACTCATTTCCATCACTTTTAGTTGTTAACCAATGTAACGCTGTTTTAAGCTTGCAGCCTTAGTGAATGCTTCCAAAGTTAAATTTAATCTTTGTATTGCTCACTAGCACCAACAAAGCTTAATTTTAAACAACATTTATTAAAAACTTTGTTTCAAAATTAATTTCCCCTTACCTTAAAACTTGTGAGGCTTGCTTTTCTCACAAATGCAGAACAGTTAATATTGGCATTTTGTTAAATTACCTTCTCTCAAGCTGTATGCCAATTATTCGAGTCCATCAAGGATTAGTGGTTCAATTACATCTAAAATATCACTTGCTAGTTCACAGCCAGTTTCCAGGCACCTCTGGTTAGCTGAGCAGAGCACCTACCTTTAATTATAATCTAGCATTCCTCATCACTTACAAGGGAAGATACTGAACTAGTTAAGCCAGACTTTGTTGGCACAAGAGGAAAATGAAAATAAATGAATTAACCAGCCCTGAAAAATAATCTTTGCAATTACAGAATTTCTTTGGTTAATATCTCACACACATTGTGCATTTAACCACAGGAAAGTGGTGGGTGCTTAAGGTGTAAAAGACCCTTTAGAAATGTTTCAGTCACCACTGCTAGCTCTTGAGCATGTTTATGGATGCCTTTCATGTCGAGGGGGAAAATAGCAATGAAAGTTTGGTGTTTATACACCTAGGAGCTGGGAAGTCTTGGTTAAACGTGCCAGTCTGTAGTGGGGAACATTTATGTGAGGATAAGAGCTTCTTCGTGCTAATTGAAATCTGTACCTGGAAAATAACAGCCCACATGAAGAACTAATTTTTCAACGAGAGCTCGAGCCTGTGACCAAACCCAGCACAAATTCACTATAAACACTCTCTGACAGAATAGGAGAACTCTTTCTATCGGTGAAGATGGAATTTAGATTGTAGAAGTCATCTCAGACAGATCAAACAGATAACAGTGGCTTTTCAAAACATTTAAAAATATTCCTTACCCACAATGTTATCTTTGTGACCAAATGATTTCAGCCGGTGCTGCAGGGAGGGAACAGGACATCAGCTACTAGAGCGCAAAGGGTCCCCGTCTGTCTCACTCCTCTGAGTATTCCTCGTAGTGGATCAAGTCCACATTTGAAACATTCAAATGCGTTTCCCCAAATGATATCAAAGCCTGTTTAAACTGGTACTTGGATGATCAGGGAGCGAATGTTTGAATCTGGGGAGGAAGGGGCAAGCGTAGCCCCTGCACGGCTGCTGTGGCTCATCACACGCGCTTTGGGGTGGGCAAGTGTTGTGCCATGGCGGAGCTGCATCAGGAATGGGGGAAAAGCAGCGCTCTTGAAATGGTCAGGGGGTGTTGGAAGGTTTTCCTGACTGTACAGTTCCACAGGGCAGAGGAAAACTGGGAGGAATTGACAGTGCCATCAAGGAAGGGTTGGTTTTGTTGTGGACAATATTAACAGAGAACTAGAGAAAAGGGCAAGTGGCAGCAGAGCAGACTCAGTTCACCAGTTCTTCCAAATGCTTGATTTCATGTTGCCCACGAAGAGGAAGACTTGCACTTTGTGGCAGAAACCAAAGATAGCACATTCTTTTGACCTAAGCTTAAAAGGAAGCTACCTTGGGGCTGCAAACATCACCAAAATAATTTGAAAAGTCAAGAAATTAAGAGAAAAACTGTTCTGTTCAGACCTGGCAATTGAAACTTCAGGCATCATTATGTTTCAGCTCAGGCAGCTTTTCTCTTTCCCATGTGAAAATTTAAGAGAAGAAAGGTGTAGATCAACTGTAATTTAAAAACAGAAACAAACCCAAACCCACACAGTAAAAACACCTTGATAATACTTAAACTATGAAGGTTCTTTCGAAGTGTGCACATAAGCTTTGTCTAAGAGGTGTAGGCTCAAATACAGTATGAATTTGTCTGCTGCGCTTGCCTGGCTCTTGCAGACCTACCTTGATTTCGGTACAACTTTTAGAAGTCACTGCCATCCTGAAAATTGCTGTTTGTTACCTTGCTGGGAAAAAATAGCCAGCTGTTCTCTGCTGCTGGTGTGGAGGGTGTGCACTCTCTCTATTCGCTATTTCTCATTTGAATTAAACATTTCATTAAAAGATAGCATCGAAAGAAATCTCTGAAAACTTTAGGCTCATTACGAGACAGGGTATTTGTTTTTATTAAGGGTATGTTAAACTATCCGGATCCAAATAACAATCAAGATAAGATCTCTTTAAGCTACATTAATTCAGACTCTTAAGGGCCAACATGTATATGGCAAAGTGTGCAAATTAATATGCTAAAGGATGTTTTGCAATTAAACCACACTTTGAAACAACAGACTATTCCAATGAGATTGTACCTTCTCAACTCATCTAACAGAAATTAATAAAAATTAAACAAATTCTCAAAATGTCAAAAGTGACTGTAAAAAAACAATGTGCATTGCAAACCCCACCACCTAAACAGCCATTATGTTTAAAGGAAATCTGTGATCTGCAACCAATTAGGAGCAAAATGGTTGTAAAATATTTAATTTGTGAGTAGCATTTTAAATTCAGTAACAGCTATAACAAAATGGGTAAGTAAATGACATTAATCACTCCTGATACTAAATTATCCTTATTTTGCTTCTAAGACAGGAATCAGACCGGGCGATGTTTTCTATTAGTTAAATACATCCATAACCCAATGAAAGCCTAGGAGGCCATTTAACTAATGGGGATTCCAACATCCTTGTTGTTCCTTTATTTTGTGTACTTTTTAAAGGTCATATAACTGTTTTAAAGAGTCACCCCTTGATTTTTCAGCAGAGGTAGTGAGCGTTATTTTCCTGATAAGAGCTGTTTCAGACAGGTAGAGCAATGTTTCCTGCAGGGAAGACTAAACACCAAGCTCATTTGAAATGATTTTAACAACTTCATGGCCTAAAGGAAAACACTGCTCTCCAGCTACAGGACCAGGTTTTTTTCCTTTTTGGTTTTGTTTCAAAGAATAATAATTTTCAGAGGGTTATACTAAATGAAGCAGTAAAATGCAAGTGGTTGTTTTCCACAGTTGAGCTATTGTTTCATTCAAAATCTGGTGTCTTGTTTGTTTTTAATAAATTAGTGGCAAGAGCAGCAAGTGGGTGCTAGTGCTCGGCTCCTCCGTCCCACAGCACTCCTGCCTGGTGGCCCCCACCAGGTCTCACAGCCAGGGACCTGCTCTCACTGTCACCTGTTTTCCAGTTTTTTTACACCCTCTGGTTGTGCATTTCCATTTCTCATTCCATGAAATGTAAAATCTTATTTTTACATATATTTTTAAAAGAAAATAGACCCATTTTTAAAGCTCATTTTAATTCACGAACATCTCAGATTAGATTCAGTTTCTCAAGATGAATTATTTCCTGCTTTTCTTTCTTGTAAATATCTTCCACCACCAACCACCTTCTGCAGATAAAACTTTACCAATTAGTCATTTACAGACATAAACTCACAAGGCAAAAAACAGCCTTTGCAGCTCTAGGCCTCTTTGATGATGATGATGATGTTTACAAATGCTTTCACTGCTGGGCTAGTAATGTGCACTTTGCCATTAGCTCTCTGAAATGGTTCCACACACAAAATGTGCCTTTCAGTAAGGCAGATGGTAAGAAAGATTGTTCCTTTCATTATATGCAGGACACTTATAAAATAAATAGTGGCTGGGGTGAACGTACCGTTTTCTTCAGACTGAGGAAAGCTGTCCTGTTGTTCAGAACCATCCCACTGGCTGAACAGGTCACTGGCATAAATATCTGTCCCAGTGAGATTTCCACTATTGCCAGCGTGCCCCGGCAGCGGGCAAGGCGGGGGCTTCTGTGCCAGCTGCTGTAGGTGCTCACTGCAGGCGGCCCGTCTACGAGATGCGTCTGAAATCTGTCCTTTCTGTACTGGTTTCTTCGGTTCCTGTGAAAATTTGTGGTTCCCTCCTTCTTTAGACATCAAGTGCATCAGGACGTGTTGGTTCCTGACAGCACTGTCACACACAACAGGAAAAAAGTTCTACGTTTGATGGGGATACAGGAGCTAAAAAGAGTTAATTCAGGCAGCAGAGACATGAGTAGTCTGTGCTGCCTGAACAGGAGCAGAAGCGGGTCCTGAACTGTGTGGTTTGCAGGGAGAGTAAGTGAGAGGACTGTCAGAGCCCAAATACCTGCACCGACTCAGGGGAAGAATAGCTGTTTTGATACAGGAGGGAGCGGGCAAAGCTCGTACTGTACAAGCACCCTGGGGTTAGAGCCCTTTCGTTGCTGCGAGAGCCTGGGCTGAACCCCTCGGCGTCCATCTGGAGCCAGAGAGAGCACGGGGTACGTCGGCTCTGCTCCTCCGTGCCGCGGTGCCTGCCCTGCACCCTGGTTTGCCCTCGATGGTTGGCTGGGACCAACCATTCCCGCTCCTGGGACTGCGTTAAAGCTCAGACGAGGAGTTTATCCCAGCAGCACCAGTGTTTGCTCTGCAGGCGGCCGGGACAGCGCGCTGATAGCAGGCAGCGGGCTTTGCTTCTCATCCGAGTGCCGACCCCCACGGAAATGTGGGGGCTGGAGGGATGAACCGGCCGCCCTCTCCATTCGCCTCCCCGCAAGGCTCTCCTGCGTTCCACGGGGTTACCCAACACCAGCTGAGCTCGGGGTTTGCTTGAGTATCTACCAAAATATTTTAATAGCTAACTTTGCTATTTCAAGAAAGAGAAAGTAGCTAGAATAAATTGGATTAAGTCTTTAACCCTGTGGTCTGAAAACCTCTCTGTTATGCTTATAATCACTAAATTAAAAGGAAAGTCAGAGATAGAATAATCAATTGTAGAAAAAGAATCAAATCTAGGGTGGGTGAGGGAAGAAAACGGATGCTCAGGAAGGAGGGACAGAAGCATTTCTTCCAGAGCAGCCTAAAAACTTTCACACAATTTCATGGAGAATAAAGACTTCAAATGTCTCCACAGAAGTAAGGAGTAAGTTTCTGAAACAATTGTCCTAAGAAAGGACAAGAATTTGGGTCCTCTTTGGAGAGAAGCTCAGTTTGTCTTTTCCTGTGCTGGACAGCCGTCGCTGGCACCTCGGGCCAGCTGAGCAGAGAGGTTCTGCGGAGGACGCTTCCCCACCTCTTCTCCTGCCCTCCATCCATCTCCTCATGGAAGGACATCCCTCTTGTGAGATAACTACAGCTTGGTCGTGCGTGATCATCCATGTTTGAATGCAGAATGAGAAAGTGCTCTGAGTTACACTGGATTCCTGTGAGTTTGTCAGTAGGACGTGTGCTTGCTTCTCGGAGGATAAAACCCCAGACAAGTCCTGCCCTGATCTCTCCTGCTCTTATGTATCGCTGGGCGAAACAAACCTCTCCATGTCTGCTCCTCATAACTGTGCCATCTGCTAGCTGTGCCCGGGGCACACAGCTCCACACTCTGGAGAGAAAGCGGGAGAGGGAGCTGAAATTTTGAGTGTGAATCTTGTAAACTGCCCCTTGGTCACCAGGAGAATAAATGAGAGGATGCTCAGAACATGGATCTGCTTAAATACATATTCTTAGCATATGGCACCAAGATTGCTAATGATCACAGTACCCTGATGCTTTCATAATCTGGCGTGTCCTTAGTCCAGGCTTCTTGGGTTTCAGTTATATCCTTTTCTCTCATGTTTGCAGCTAACGCAGGACAGGAGCCCCATGGCTGAGTTCCCGGAGCAACCTCTCTCTAGAATTTGACCAAGACACCGTCTCTCCTCTGGGGAAGGTAACCAAGGGATCCTGGGTTCAGCCCAGGGCTGGAGAAAAGTGTGCTCCAGCCTATTTAGTGGCAGGATTTCACTTGCCTTCCCTTGCCTAACGATAAAGCGTTTCACTGTGATGTGGAGTTGGACACCGTCCCCACTGCTGTACGTCCGTGGGGAGGGACCCTGCACCAGCGCCGCTGCCGAGGCTCTGAGCACCGCTGATAGGAATGACAGGTATTTGCTGCTCCTTGGGAAGATCCATGGAAACTCCTACATGATTTCTGTGGTGTCCTCTCATCAGAGTGACATAGGCATGTACATCGAAAGAGTAATCTACCAAGGTTTGTCCCGAAGCAAGATCCTGATCTTATTTGATGTACTCATAGAAACTAGAGATGGGGAAGCCTCTCTCTGTTAAACTCCAGCGATGGCTGGGGGGTTCTCTGCACTGAGAGACAGAGATTGCTTTTCAGAAATCTCTCAGCAACAGCTGGGCATTACGAATAAAAAGCCAGTGCTGCAGAAGCCAGGTTTAATTTCCCAGACTTGGCACGAACTGTCAGTCAGGGCAGGTCTGGGAACAAGGCAGATTTAGCAGCAACATCCAGTGCAGAGGAGTTTCTGTTTTACTATCTGTGTACCAGCTCGGTGCTTTTCTGTACTGGATTGTTTCACACACTGTGTTTGGAAATGGTTCATTTGTCATGCTTTTGGAAGACATAGAGTATCACTGTTTCTAACTCTTTGAACATGGAAGGCTGATTCATTTCTAATTTGGACACTTAATTAAGATTAAGATTAAGGGCTTGGAATGGTTTCCATCTGAAAGCAGTGAGACTTTTTCTGCTGACTCGGAACGCAGGTAGGGTTACACGTTTGGGCTGTGTTGGTGCAGTACGACAAGTGCACCAGAGCGCTAAAGAAATAGACTTTCCACTAAAGCCCAGACCTGAGCTCTGGAGAGCTTCCAGCTCCGGTGCAGCTAACAGCATAGAACCATAGAATCAATCATAGAATCATATGGGGTTGGAAGGGACCTCTGGAGACCATCTAGTCCAACCCCCCCGCCAGAGCGGGTCTACCTAGAGCACGTTGCACAGGAACGTGTCCAGGCGGGTTTTGAA